>JASWHV010000001.1:63530682-64130682 GCA_030760725.1 Neostapfia colusana | reverse complement strand
CGAAGTTTCCGCAGGACCTACGCCACCCGGTTGGGTGCCATTCACCGTCACGGTGAGAGGAAGACAACCGGAAGGGATGTGGCAAGTGGCAGCCCGTGACACTATGTCACGTTTCTGCCAACTACACATGCAGGCTATGGAGGGCACACCATACGCACTCGTTCCGGTGGAGGGACGAGCTCAGCATGTGTGGGAAGAGAGGTACCTGGAGGCAACAGACCCGAGTTGCCCAAGATACAACCCCGCGGAGGCAAATCTCAGTCTCCAAATGAGGGCGGGAAACGCTGTGATGAACAGCCAAGCTGTTCATATGGAGCATCTCGCCACCAAGCTCAAGGAGAGCACAAGCCGTGGAGATCATTTTGAGAGTGCTCACAGTGCACTCCGCAATGTGCTCCTTCCGACGATCAAGCGACTGAATGAACAACACAATCAGTTGCGTCGTCTGAAGAAGGCAAAGAAGAAGGGCCGTGTTGACATCGCGGCGTTGCAAGAGCTGGTGCAGACCCTAACCCAGCAGAAGGAGGACCTTGCTCAAGAGCGGGACGACGCTATTGAGGAAGGACAAGGCTGGGAAGAGGACTACAACCAGGCTATGGACGAGGTGCATGCATTGCAGGACTTCGTGCCCCCGGTATTGGGCGTACCGGTAGTCTTGGGTCTTCCAGCCATGGGAGAGCCCAGAATGGGAGAAGAGGTGGTAGACCCCGAGCCACCAGCAGAGGTACCGGAGGAGGACGACCCACAGGAGGTCGAGTTGTACTCCGAGTAGGGGGTTACGGTTGCCAAGTAGGGCAGCTAGGGTAGCGTAACCCAACTTTTGTAATCGGTGACATGTCGTGTAGACAGTAGCGTATGTATAGGTAGTGACGACATGAGCACGACTTCTCAGAGATCCGAGAATAATGTATCTTGTATAAAGTTTATGCTTTATCAATATATGTGAATGTTGTGCAAGTAATCGTGCGTCGCTTTAATACCTACTGCTGTTTATGGAATTTTGAGTAAGACATGTGCTAATTGCTGCTGTGTTGAATTTCAGAATGACGCGTACTCGTGCCAACCCTGATGTTGGAGGTACTAGCCAAGGGGGAGAGACCTTCCAACCGCCTCCCGAGGACTCCTCGGGACAGCAGCAGCAACAGCAACAGCAAACACCGCCACCGCCACTGCCAACGGTTACATTGGCCGACATTGTCGCGGCAATGGCGGGTTCACATCAGCAGCACACAGAGCTGCTGCAAACGTTAATTGCGAATACGTCTCGCCCAGAGAGACGTCAAGATCGTGAGGAGCGCCAACAGAGCTCCTACTCCGACTTCCTGGCGACTCATCCCCCTGTATTCTCAAGGGCGGATGAACCACTTGACGTGGACAACTGGCTCCGCGCCATAGAGATGAAGTTCGGGCTGCTCCAAATCAGCGAGCAGCGCAAGACTCAGTTCGCGGTCCAGCAGCTCCAAGGATCCGCGAGCGCATGGTGGGCCAACTTCTGTGCTTCCCAGCCCACCGACCGAGTGATGACCTGGGCGGAGTTCCGGACGGCCTTCAGGGCCTATCATATACCGCCCGGTTTGATGAAGAGGAAGACGCAGGAGTTCCTACACCTGCAACAAGGGAGCCGGAACGCGCTGGAATATTCCAGGGCGTTCAAAGATCTCGCGCTCTACGCGTCGTATCACGCAGATACGGACGAGAAGCGGCGGGACCACTTTTACCAGGGGCTTAACCTGCTCCTGAAGGACAAGCTGGCGATGTTCAATCGCGGCAGCCTCAACGACATCATTGATGCTGCGATTGTTCAGGAGGACTCCGGCAAGGAGTTGGCGGCGGCAGAGCGAAAGCGAAGCGCGCCGCAGAGCAGCGGAGAAGGAGGCAGTCCTTCTCAGAAGTTTCGGATGGTGAATCGCCCACCATCAGGTCCACGCTGGCAGCCACCACAGCGGTCGATGCCGTTCCGCGGTCGGCCGTACTCTTCACCGGCATTCCGGCCGGCACTGCCAGTACCACCGCAACAACAGCAGCAGCAGCGGGCGATGCCGCGTGCGTTTGCACCTCCGCAACGCATGCCGGGCTTTCGTCCCCCGAGTACTCCACCAGCAGCGGCCACATGTTACAAGTGTGGTCGTCCAGGACACTTCGCGAGCAGTTGCCCGAAGAGGCAAGGCGGCGGAGTGGCACCACAGTTTCCGGGGAGAAATCAACCCCGGAACCCTACTAATGCGCGGCGGGCAAACCCTAGGCCCGGCACTGTCCACCAGCTTGCCATTGAGGACGTGCCGGAGGGCGAGCCAATCCTTGCGGGTATGTTCCAACTCCACCAGCATCCCGCTATAGTACTATTTGATTCAGGCGCCACGCATAATTTTATTAGCCAAGCTTTCATTGCTAAACACAGCTTGCCAATACTACCCACCGATAGTCCATATTTAATTTGTTCACCGGGTGGGAAGATTTCAGCAAGCGTAATGGTCTCCAAAGCACCATTATGCTTAGCGTGTAGAGTGTACCCCACGTCTCTCATTATCTTAGAGGGACAGAAGGTCGATGTCATCCTAGGGATGTCGTGGTTAAAACCGCCACGGCGCTGTTTTAGACACCGTCCTTCGAGTCGTGCACCTAAACTCAGAAGTGCACGGTTCTCACTCATTATTTCTGGACAGTCCAGAAATAAAACTTCCAAGTGTCTATCAAGCCACAACTATCAGATTGGAAGACATTCCAGTGGTCCGAGAGTTCCCGGATGTATTCCCGGACGATTTGCCAGGGATGCCACCCGATAGAGAGGTGGAGTTCAAGATTGAACTCGCACCAGGAACCATGCCAATATCCCGAAGGCCGTACAAGATGGCGCCCAAGGAGTTGGCTGAACTGAAGACTCAGCTCACGGACCTTCTGGAGAAGGGTTTTATTAGGCCGAGCTCCTCGCCATGGGGCTGTTCGGCATTATTTGTCAAAAAGAAGGATGAAACGTTGCGGCTTTGCGTGGACTACCGTCCATTAAATGCCGTAACCATCAAGAACAAGTACCCGTTGCCACGGATCGACATGTTGTTTGATCAGTTGGTCGAAGCAAAGATCTTTTCCAAGATGGATTTAAGATCCGGGTACCATCAGATTAAGATAAGGGCGGAGGACATTCCAAAGACAGCTTTCTCGACAAGGTACGGACTTTATGAGTACCTGGTCATGTCCTTTGGCCTCACCAATGCTCCAGCTCACTTCATGTACTTAATGAACTCGGTGTTCATGCCGGAGCTGGACAAATTTGTCGTGATCTTCATCGACGACATCCTGGTATATTCCAAGTCGGAGGAAGATCACAAGAAACATCTGCGTATAGTCTTGCAACGGCTGCGGGATCACAAGTTATACGCCAAATTCAGCAAATGCGAGTTTTGGATATCGCAAGTGCCTTTCCTCGGGCATATCATCTCAGCGGAGGGTATCGCTGTGGACCCGAGCAAGATCACGCAAGTGCTGAATTGGAAATCCCCGAGAACTGTTCATGAGGTACAGAGTTTCCTCGGACTCGCGGGATATTATCGGAGGTTCATTCCGACCTTCTCGAAGATTGCCAAGCCAATGACAGAGCTGCTGAAGAAGGCTACTAAATATGTTTGGAGTCCAGCATGTGAAGCAGCATTCAAGGCTTTAGTCAAGCACCTGACATCAGCACCGGTTTTGGCGCAGCCAGACACAACAAAACCGTTCGATGTGTACTGCGATGCATCCGGCATTGGGCTCGGATGTGTGCTGATGCAAGACCGAAGAGTGGTCGCGTATGGATCACGGCAGCTTAGAAACCATGAGCAAAATTATCCAACTCACGACTTGGAGCTCGCTGCCGTGATACTTGCACTGAAGATGTGGAGGCACTACCTACTCGGTAACCTCGTACATTTGTATACCGACCACAAAAGCCTCAAGTACATATTCACTCAGAAGGAGCTAAACATGAGGCAACGAAGATGGTTAGAACTGATAAAGGATTACGAGATAGAGATCCATTATCATCCGGGCAAGGCAAACGTTGTGGCAGATGCGCTGAGCCGCAAGTCACACGTCAATAGTCTGACCATCACACCGTTGGAAGAGAGCGAACCACCACTACATGTGATTCCACACGGAGCTCTCTACAACCTAGCTTTGATCCCCACCATCCGTGAAGAGATAGCGGCAGCCCAGAAGAATGACAAGGGCATGTCACATTTACGGAGACGTGTAGACAGTGGGGAGTTGAAATGTTTCCGGAAGGACGGAGACGGCGTCCTATGGTTCAAGGACCGGATCGTCGTACCCTGAAACCCGGAGTTACGGAAGAAAATCTTTGATGAGGCTCACTTATCAAAGTTTTCTATTCACCCCGGCAGCAACAAAATGTATCAAGAACTCAGAAGAAGGTTTTGGTGGACACGGATGAAGCGAGAGACTGCCAAATACGTGTCCGAGTGTGATACATGTCGAAGGGTGAAGGCAGACCATATGCGGAAACCGGGACTGCTGCAACCACTGGGCATTCCTGCCTGGAAGTGGGAGGACGTGAGCATGGATTTCGTCGTCGGTTTACCCACCACCTTACAGAAACATAATTCTGTGTGGGTGATCGTCGATCGGCTCACCAAAGTTGCCCATTTCATCCCGGTCAACACCAACTACAACGCCAAGAAGTACGCTGAACTGTACATCTCACGGATCCTATGCTTATACGGCGTACCCCGTACCATTATATCGGACCGGGGCACTTTATTTGTGTCCCGTTTTTGGGAGCAGCTGCACGCTGCCTTGGGGACAAAGCTGATCCGTAGTTCAGCCTACCACCCACAGACGGATGGGCAAACCGAGCGGGTAAATCAAATCCTAGAAGACATGCTACGAGCTTGCGCTATCAACCACGGCAAGAATTGGGATGATCACTTGCCGTTAGCCGAGTTCTCGTACAACAATGGGTACCAAGCCAGCATCAAGATGGCGCCCTACGAGGCGCTATACGGAAGAAAATGCCGCACACCATTGAATTGGTGTGAGTCTGGCGAGAGAGTTACCTTCGGGATTGACCTTGTCAACGACGCGGAAGAAAAGGTTCGACTGATTCAAGCGAACCTAAGAGCCGCTCAATCCTGACAGAAACAGTATGCGGACCGGAGAAGGCGCCCATTACAATTCGAAGTTGGAGATCACGTATACCTACGAGTATCTCCAATGAAGGGCGTAAACAGATTTGGGGTGAGAGGAAAGTTGGCACCCCGATTCATCGGTCCATTCCAGATTACCGAAAGATGTGGATCGGTAGCATACCGGCTGAAATTACCAGAAGCACTTTCCGGTGTGCACGACGTCTTTCACGTTTCCCAGCTGAGGAAGTGTCTCAAGCTATCAACTACCGTTCAGCTGGAAGACATTGAAGAACTGCAACCGGATCTCACCTATCGGGAGGAACCGGTGCAGATTATTGATGAGAAGGCCCGAACCACACGCAACCGTACGTTGTGGTTCTACAAGGTTCTGTGGAGTAACCACTCCATGGACGAAGCGACATGGGAGAGCGAAGAATTCCTTCGTACTAACTACCCCGACTTTCTCACGTCGCATATCCGGTAATTTTCCACCGTCCTCTCTCTCATTTTCACCTTATAATCTCGGGACGAGATTCTTTTAAGGGGGGAGGAATGTAAGGGCCTCAGTTTTTGACACCCATTTGTAGTGTTCATCCCCACACCACACACCTCATTTGAGGAAGAATGATGAACACAAATAAAGAGCAAGTAACAATTATCAACATGCTCATTAGGGAACAAACTTACACATTGCAAAAGTGGTATTTCCCACATGTGATATAGATGGGCTGGACATAGGAAAAACTCCTACACTTTGCTAAGGATGTCCATGCCAAGTTTCACCCAAATTCAAAACCTTTTTGAGGTCATCTTGGGTATAGATAGGAAGGGGGCAGTTTGAAAACATATTCAAATTCAAACTGTTTTTATACCATGAATTTGAAAGTGGAAGGCATATTCTTACTCAGCACATTTTTGTGAGCTCACACACCAATTTTCACTCCATTTGGAGTTGATCTTGACATGAGCTAAGGGGGAGAAATTCAAACTTTATTTGAATTTCAAACTGAACTTGTGCTGAAATTCATTCAAACCAAACCTCATTTGAACTTTGATCAATTCAAATGGCTCATGGGGGAATAATTTGAATTGCCAAGGGTAGTATGGGGTTCACTGTTTACAACAGTGATTAGAAGTAAATTTCAGAGGTTAAAAGGAAGGGTGGGACCCACATGTCAGCCTCTACTTCAACACAAACCGACTGAGACTTTTCACTCGGGTCGCCGAGCCGCAGCGGTGATCGCCACCGAGGCCAGCCACCGCGCCACCAGCTGCTTGCCCACGCGCGGGCATGAGGCGGTGCAGAGCCTTCTTAAGGCGCCTGCCCCCCCTCCTCGGCCGAGGTACCGACGTGTTTTCCCGCACGAACCCAGCACTGGCCGAAAGTTTCTGCAGTTCGGACTTGATCGGAGGACGCCGATCGCAGCTCCCTCCTTCCACTCCAGAGTCCCAGCAAGGTACTAGAGACCTTCCTCCATCCTCCCCATTGCTAGAATTCGGTTGAAACCGATTGATATCGGCTGTGCCGAAAGATCAAACTCGGAACTTGGAACCGCCGCACCTCGGGCTCTCGTGGACAGCCCAACCTGGGCGTTGTCACGCCCGAGCCAAGGCACCCTTGGACGCGCGGGTGACCGGTGCTGCTCATCCCCGAGCCACAGCTCGAGTGGTTGCTCACCGGCGGCGAATTTCCACTTTTCCCCTTTCTGTGTGCAGAACGACCTTCGGGTACGATTCTGTTTAATTCGTGCTCTAGAAAGGATTAGAGGGCCTCAGGCCACTCCCACACGAGCTAGACACGGTAACGCACAAGTTGCCTTCACAACTCTGGGCCGGAGAACCTCTGTGCCCGGCGTAATTTAAGGTCTACTAATGGCGGAACGAACGGGGGGTATCGGGCGCACGGTGAGGACCTATTTCGGGCCTTCCCCGAGCTGCCTCGAGCTCATGTCGACCTTCTCTGAGGTCCACTGATGCTCCCCGACCGATTTCCCAAGTAGCTGAGGTACTAGGAGAGTCAGCCGACATGGCCGAAGTCATTCCGATATGGCGGCTCGTCGCCGACCATGCTCCGGCCGTTGTCATGAGCAGCTGACCCTCGGATCCTGTTCCCCAAGTAAAAGTAGGCAGGGGCGGCCAGAATCAAGAAGTTTGGAGCTGTACAGCAGCCGGCGGCGAGTCCTCCGGCGAGGTCCCTCGGCGGCGGGGCGCGGGTGTCGCGAGGTTGAAGAAGGGGGTGGACCCCAGCTGTCAGCGGCCGATATTTTGAATCGGGATCCGGCTGCGGCCGGGATCGGGTGTGCTGGCGCGCAAAATCCTTGTGGGCCGCGGTGTGCCATCGCCTAGGCGTGCGACGCGTGTCCCCTGGGCCCACGCGCGAGTTTAAACTTTCCCCGATTTTCAGATTTCCTTCAAACTTCAAATCCTTATAACTTTGGCTAGAAAGCTCCAAATTGAGTGAACCAAATTTTGCTGGATTCAGCTCTCTGAGTACTTTCCAGAAAATCAAGTTTCACTACATGAAATTCCTTAATTCTCCAGAATTAATTCCTTAAAGTTTAAAACGTTAGGAATTTTAACTGGAGAATCCTTTGGAGGAAAATCCTGAAATTTTGCTGAGATGTTCACCAAAATATCCTTGAACTACCATAAAAATTTCAGATCCATATGAGCTCATTTAGTCCACCTAATGGTGTGATTAGTAAAACTGTTCCAGAGAAAATAGAAAATGTTCAGAAACATTTTCAGAATTTTCTCTGAAATTGTTTAGCTCATATCTTTAGTTAGAGACTTCCAAATTAAGTGAGACCAACTCCATTAGAACCCTCTGAAAAACTAGTTTTCAGAAAGTCATAGTTTGTCTCATGAAAATTCCTAGAACACCCTAAGAGTTCCAATTAAGGTCAAGGACATAATTATTTGTGGAGGGCTCAAATGAGCTTTGCTGCAACTAAAACTTGACCAAGTCTCTGTTTAGGTTGTAACCAAGCCACAGTAAAAGTTTCACAGTCATTAGGTCTATCTAGTAAAGGTTATAGACTTCACAACTTCAAACTTAATACAAATGCATTAAATTAATACATGTATTGTTTCTATCATGTAGTCGCTTAGGTCGAGGAGGAACCCGAAGTCCTAGACTTCGTTACTCCGGAGGAACAGCTAGCCTACGACCAAGAGCAGCAAGGCAAGCTCCGGTTTGCATTAACCTTTTTACAAATTTTTATTGTTTTGAGCACATACTTGTTTCCTTTATTCTGTGCATTAGAGTCTTGTTTGGAAATCCAACTGCATGGCCAAGAAAACCACGGATTGGGTTTAGGATTGCAAATCTCGTTAGCCACTGCATTGCTAGGATAGAGTAGGATTCGGTACAAGTCGAGTAGTTGGAACTACTCGCGAGAATAGGCTAGAGGCACATTGCTCGGGTAGAGATAGCACATGATACACATGGCAAGAAAATGAGACCGAGCGGAGAGTAAGGGCAGCAGGACTTTGGGGCCTGTGTGCTGTAGCTCCGCTTGTGTCGATTGAGGACCGAGCCGTGTGCGGGCCTGTTGAACAAGCTAGAACAGTACCGAAGACCTACCGGCTATATGGGAACCGGGAAACTGATGTAACTCGGGTAGCTGGGTATTGAGGCATTGCCCGTCGTTCAGAGGGTAGGTTGAGAGCTCGAGGTGTAAATCGGCTGGCGGCACGGAGATGCGCGTGCAGAGACCTCTTGCTCGGGACGATGGGACCGGTTCAATATTTGGCTAACGGGTGAAAGGTAGTCGCGTACGGCGTCCGTGATGGTTGTTGTAGGCAACATCGAGTACGGGCGTACGTGACGGGTTGTTCGGGTAACCCTGCAGGTGTAAATCGATTATAATCGCCGTCCCTCGCGGTCAGTGAGTACCACTTGTTCACTGTACCGTGACGTAGAAAGAACAGGCTAGTCACATGTTAAAAATGTTGCTGATTGAAAGATGGACATTGATTGTTAATGATATGCTGTAGCTTAGAGCTAACTAAAGTTCTTTTCAACTTTGGGCAAAGTACATGAGAGAAATGCATTTATTGTTTGATTGCGGCTCTCTCATGTGCCTTAGCGTAAGGTTCTCCACAACCTGCTGCTAAAACTTGAAAGTAAGGTTCTACTAATTAGGCGAGTCCTTGCAAATGATTTTTACCTCATGCAACCCATTACCCTCACGTAGAAGTTCCATGTTTAGGGGAGACGGGTCAGACTTGCTGAGCCTTCGTGCTCACTGCTTGTGTTTGAAGCTTTTGCAGGGTTCTATGAGGAAGGGACTCCCGAAGAGGAGACGGAACCCCAGGAGGGGAACCCTGTCGAGTGGGAGTCGTGCACGCCGCAGAGTTAGTGTGCGTGTGTGCTAGCAAGGACACGTTCGAGGGCTGAACGTGCACTTGATGCTTAGTCTACGCCCGTGAGTGTAGACTGAACTTATTTTGATGTAAACATGTTCATAAACCTGTTTATGTAATAAAACTTCCGCTTCCGCTTTGCACCTTTGACGTGTGTTATACGGTGCTGTGCAACGCAGCACCCCTCAGCGTGATCCTGGCTCGACAGGACCAATGGGGTCGTGTCAAGATCACACGCCGTAATGCTCCACTTGATCTTCATAGTAGGCTTCTCCTGCTGCTGAGGATGAAGTAATAATACAAGGTTGAGTACAATGATGTACTCAGCAAGTGCGGGAAAACACATGATATGCAGCTCATAAACAAGGTAGGCATAAAAGGTTTATATGCAGAAAAGCAGTTCTGTAAAAACCATGATAAAACATCAATTTAAGTTTAAATGTAATCCTAACATGTATTAAATTACCAACATACCTCCATCACTTCCCGTGTTCCATCCGAACATTAACCAATCTTTTATTCATACTCACGAATACCTCCTCGTATTCGCTACCATCTCACCTCATAAAACAACCTCGTCTCGCACCGAGACCAATCTCATGTCATGACCCATCAGTCATGCAACCATCTCATCTCCTGGACTCCACAGTCCCAAAACAAACCATAATCAATAACCATAACCAAGAACCTTCCCGATAACCATTCCAATAACCATCCCAGTAACCATCCCATCTAATCATGGCAGTTTAGCCAGGTGCTCGTGACCGTAAGCTCGACTATCATGATAGTTTTAATAACTCTGTAGAGTTTGCACGTCTTTACCCACAAGTTTGTGATTTCGTCACTCGTCGGCGACTGCAGAACCTCCATTATACCAGTACACATCCGTCGGTGTATGGTCAAGAGATCACAAAATAGCTTTTACAAAGGAGTTACTAGATGTACGGACTCACTAAGGTTTCACCGGCAGGCTAGAATCTCCAATTCTCCCACTCACGGGCCCCCTCTTGTGCCATGCAGTTCCCAGGGCAGTCCTCACTCGACTCCCATTCCCCGCGCCTTCCACAGTCCATAACATTCTAGCAACTTACCTAATTACTCAGCTAAGCCGCACCCATACTTGGCCTTGTGGTGGCACTGTTATCCTGGCATGTGCATGCATGAACCGGTCCTTAGATCTACGACAAGTAAAACCACCATCTCATGCTACCTCATACACAAACCCAGGCTTGCCTAGATCTCCCTCCGATCCATGTTCATTAACCTCATCAGTTACTTATTATCAGTATGAGTGCAGTTAGCTAGACACATCTATCTCGCTTCCCAATCCCATAGACTCAGCGAAGCATAAAGCAAAAACCATACCCGACTCATAAACTTCTCAGGCGACAAGGGTGGTTTAACCAAAACTAGTAAACTCCTACATAAAGGTTTCCCATCATGTTTGACTCAGCACACACACCTTTTCGCAAAACAAAATAGTTTTACCCAAAACATAGGATCAACATGGTCAAGGAGCACTTGCCTTGTTCTTACGGTTCTGGTTGTTCTCGATTCTCAAAACCCTGTTGCTGCAGCTCGTCGTAGACAACTTCCTGAGCTTATCCTGCTATGTAGGATTCACGTGCATACAGGATTCACAGCAATCAATATCATGCACAAACCCTAAACTAGATGCGATGATGCACATGCATGCTATCCTACGATTTTTATTAGATTGGTGTGCCCTTGCATGGCTTGCATGGACAGAGGTGTTCGGATCAAAGGTGGTCGTGGCGATGATCTTGTCTTTAGATCAAACTGATCATCGAGTGATCTGCCCATGAGAAAGCTTCTGTTCAAAAGGAATTGAAGAACAGATGCAAGAGATGAACACCATGATGTCGTAAGGTGGTATTGAAGTCCTACCTCACGCTCTTCTTGACTTCGAGGTCCTCCTCAGACCACTCGGTTCTTCTCCGATGATCTCCCTTGTTGCGCTTCAGCGATGTTTTGCTCGGCGAGTTAGGTCTAGGGCTCTAAGTCGTCGGCTCAGGAGTTGAAAGAGAAGTTCGTGGTTTCGGCCAGAGGTTTTGGGTTCTATTTATAATCGGGAAGAGAAGAGTCCTAATCTGATTGGATCCCGAATAAGAGTCTTATTCAGATCTTTGTTAGATCCTGACGTCTTATCTTCGGTAACATCGTAGAGTTTAGATCGGTTTCCGTTGCGTTTTGGTATCTTTACGTGTAAAAACCGCTCCAGACTCGTTACCTCCGCGGTGATGAGCTCCTGAAGCTCCACGTGTCCTTCCGAGCCTGGTATCTCTTCTCCCGCAGAGACGAGCTCCGGTTGTGCCGCATGTCACGAGCGAGACCTCCCTCTTCTTCGGAGACGAGCTCCGCGCACGCCACGTGTTTTGCGACGGACCTTCCGGTGATAAGCTCCGGTGGCGACACGTGTTCGATAGACCCGGACTTCTCTTCTGAGATGAGCTCCGAGATTGACACGTGTCCTATGAAAAATGCCTTTGCTTCTTCCGCAGAGGCTAGCTCCGTGGGCAGCACGTGTCCCACAGGGTCGGACCTCTTTCCAATTGCGGAGGTGACCCCCGAGCCTGCCACGTAGCCAGTTTAGCGTCGGACCTCTCCCAATCTCTCGGGGATGAGCTCCGAACACTCCTCGTGGTCTGCTGGTCGTGGTAGTTGCCTTCGGCGCTCTATTGGCTATTCTTTTGATAATTCTCTCTGTTCCTATTTTTCATTAAAATGTTTCATTTTCATAGGACACGAACATATGCTAACACCCGAGGTGAGGGTGTCACAAATCTACACCCCATAAATTGAATCTCGCCCTCGAGATTCGTTTGTAGAAAATAGATGGGGGAATTCCGCCTTGACATCCTCTTCACGTTCCCATGTGTCTTCAACTTCAGTGTGATGGCTCCATTGTACCTTGCACCATCGAACCACCTTGTTTCGGGTGACCCTTTCTTTTACGTCCAAGATTCGGACAGGGTGTTCTGCGTAAGTCAGGTCCCCCTGAAGTTCAAGTTCTCTCATTGACACTTGTTCCTCTGGTACTCTCAAACACTTCTTGAGCTGGGATACATGAAACACGTCATGTACGTCGAAGAGGTGGTGTGGGAGCTCTAGTTGATAGGCTACTTCTCCTCGCTTGTCCAAAATCTTGAATGGTCCGATGTAGCGAGGCGCTAGTTTGCCTTTGACGTTAAAACGTTGTTGGCCTCGAATAGGCGATACCTTAAGGTATACGAAGTCTCCTACTTCAAAGGTCAACTTCCTACGCCTATTGTCCGCATAGCCTTTCTGTCGTGACTGAGCAGCCTTTAAGTTCTCCCGTATCGTTTGGACTTGCTTTTCAGCCTCTTGTAGTACTTCGGGTCCAAACACCTGGTTCTCTCCAGTCTCGTTCCAGAACAGTGGAGTTCTACACCGTCTACCATATAAGGCTTCGAAAGGCGACATCTTCAAGCTAGCTTGATAGCTGTTGTTATAGGAGAACTCGGCATACGGTAAACTCCTATCCCAACTACGCCCACGTTTCAAGGCGCAAGCTCTCAGCATGTCCTCCAAAATTTGATTCATCCTTTCGGTTTGTCCATCTGTTTGTGGGTGGTAGGCAGAGCTAAAATCCAGTCGTGTACCCATGGCTTTCTGCAGCTTCTTCCAGAATCTAGAGGTAAACTGAGAACCTCGATCTGAGACTATCCTCTTTGGAACTCCATGACGGCACACGATCTGCTCCATGTACAACTCTGCCAACTGTGTAACGTTGTAACTGGTCTTCACCGGAAGAAAATGGGTGGTTTTCGTTAGCCGGTCCACAATGACCCATATGGAGTCGTATCCTGACTGAGTTCTTGGCAATCCGACAATAAAGTCCATACTGATGTCCTCCCATTTCCATTCAGGTATTTTCAAAGGTTGCAACAATCCAGCGGGTTTTTGATGTTCGGCTTTTACCCGTTGGCATGTGTCGCATAGGGCAAATTCGGCTATATCCCTCTTCATACCATCCCACCAATAGCAAGTTTTCAAATCCTTGTACATTTTGGTGCTCCCTGGATGTATGGAATAGGGTGAATCATGTGCCTCCTTCAATATCATATCGCGAAGGTGTCTTATGTTTGGCACACAAATCCTTTTTCCTAGCCAAAGCGTACCCTTTTCATCCTCCTTGAAATCCTTCTCCATCCCTTGTCGGATTCTTTCCTTGATCTCCTTGATCCCCTCGTCCGTTGCTTGTCCCTTTCTTATTTCTTGCTCCAATGAGGAGTGGATCTCCATCATTTCCATGTTATTCAAGAATCCGAGGTGTAACCGTTCGAACTCCTTACGTAGTTCGGGTGGTAGCCCCCGAACCGTGAGTTGGTAGCATGCTCCCTTTCTGCTCAATGCGTCAGCTACTACATTGGCCTTCCTGGGGTGGTAATTGATTCTTACATCATAATCCTTGATGAGTTCTAACCATCGACGTTGCCTCAAATTTAAGTCCGTTTGTGTAAATATGTACTTGAGGCTTTTATGATCTGTATAGATCTCACATCGATGACCAAGGATATAATGTCTCCAAATCTTCAATGCATGCACCACTGCTGCTAACTCCAAATCATGAGTAGGATAGTTAAGCTCGTGCTTCTTTAATTGTCGTGAGGCATAGGCTACCACTTGTCCTTCCTGCATGAGTACACACCCGAGCCCTTGTCTGGATGCGTCACAATATATGTCAAAGCTCTTGCTTACGTCTGGCAATACTAGAACTGGTGTTGTGGTTAGTCTTTTCTTGAGTTCCTCAAAACTTTCTTGACAGGCTTGTGTCCATTGAAAGACTTTCCCCTTCATTAACAACTCCGTCATAGGTTTTGCTATCTTAGAGAAGTTTTTAATGAAGCGCCGATAGTATCCTGCCATTCCAAGGAAACTTCGAATATCCCTCACGTTGTTCGGTTGGTCCCACTTTAGAACATCTTTCACCTTTCCAGGATCAACCGATACCCCTTCCTTGGAGATGATGTGGCCTAGGAAAGATATTTCCTTAAGCCAAAATTGACACTTGTTGAGCTTGTCATACAATTGATGCTCGCGCAGCTTCTGCAAGGTCAATCTCAGATGTTCTTCATGCTCCTCCTTACTTTTTGAATACACCATAATGTCGTCGATGAAAACCACGACGAACTTATCCAAGTACTCCATGAAAACCTTATTCATAAGGTACATGAAGTATGCGGGTGCATCCGTCAATCCAAAAGACATAACGGTAATATTCATATGAACCATACCGCGTCCGAAAGGCTGTCTTAGGTATATCGGAGGGCTTAATCTTCAGCTGGAAATATCCCGACCGAAGATCAATCTTGGAGAACACTTGGGCTCCTTTCATTTGATCGAACAGGTCCTCTATACGGGGCAGAGGGTATTTATTCTTGATTGTTACCTCGTTGAGAGACCTGTAGTCCACGCACATTCTTTGGGTTCCGTCCTTCTTGTCCACGAAGAGTACCGGGGCTCCCCATGGTGACGAACTTGGACGGATAAAACCCTTCTCCAACTGTTCTTGAATTTGCTTCTTGAGTTCAACTAACTCGTTGACGGGCATCCTATATGGTCTCTTAGCTATGGGTGCAGTTCCAGGTACCAAATCTATGGCAAACTCGATGTCCCGGTCAGGTGGCATACCTGGAAGTTCTTCCGGGAACACATCCGAAAATTCCTGAACCAATGGAATGTTGTCCAATGCTACTCCTTCAACATGGTTCAGATCCGCCCGTTCGATCGCTTGCTGGGCTGACTCAAACTCGACACGGATACCGTGTTCGTTTGTCAATTGCACGCTTCTCTCAGCGCATTGGATTACTCCATTGTGCTTGCTTAACCAGTCCATTCCGAGTATGATGTCAATTCCGTGGGAGTCCAAGACAATAAGGTTGGCAAGGAAGTCTACCCCCCTTATTTTAAGGCTTACCTTAGGACATACTATACTAGTCCTTATTTCTCCTCCGGGAGAATTAACTAACATAGCACATTCTAAGTGGGATACGGTTAGATGATGTTTGGCAACATATTTGGATGATATGAAGGAATGTGATGCTCCGGAATCAAATAAAATGGTGGCTGGGTTGGAGTTGGCAAGGAACATACCAATTGCGACGTCCTCAGCCTGTTGTGCTTCCTCAGCAGTGACATGGTTAACGTGGCCACGAGCATAGTTCTGCGGTCCACGGTTCCCTTGGTTGTCCCCTCCGTTTGGTCGCTGGTTCTGCTTGGGCACGTTACCTTGCTGTCCAGGGCCTCTCTTCGGGCACTGGTTAGCGAAGTGGCCTACTTCCCCACAAGCAAAGCATGCCCTGTTGCCTACGGCAGCAGGTACGTTGGGGCGGGGGTTTTGAACAGGAGCGCCATTGTTAGGCCGGGGCGCAGGAGGCATGGGCACACGAGGTGCCGGTGCAACGAGCCGTTGCTGTGGTGGCTGACCAGGGCGGTACGTAGGAGTGGTCGATCCATACTGCGGTGCAGGGGGCATGTACCTAGGTCGTACGTTGCTCCCTTGGGGCTGGTATGGGATCTTCCTTTTGCACTCGCGCTCGATCTCTCGGATCTTGTTTTCAACCACAATAGCCTTATCAACCAGCTTCTGGAAGCTCACGTAGTCATTGTTGAGTAGCTGAACTTGGATCTCATTGTTCAACCCTCTCATGAACAGGTACTGCTTCCTCTGATCTGAGTGGACATCTTCGGGGGCATACCGGGACAATTGTATGAACTTGTTGAGATATTCGTTCACACTTTTCTGCCCTTGGAGGAGACCTTCAAACTCCTGCCTCTTGAGCATCATTACGCCAACAGGGATGTAGTGGGAGCGGAAACTTTCCTTGAACTCAGTCCAAGTGATTGTCTTCGGGTTGGCATGGGCGTTGCTCAAGGCATCCCACCAGTCAGCAGCTGCTCCCATCAGTTGGTGCGACGCAAAGAGAACCTTCTCTCGGTCGTTGCACTGAACAATGGCAAGCTTCTTCTCCATGGATTTCAACCAATCATCGGCTCCATTGGATCGCTTGCTTGAGCAAAGGTGGGTGGTCGAGTCCTCATGAACTCTCCCAACCTGTTATGAGCCGGCGGTGGTGGTGGCGGTGTTGCCGGAACGGGGTGTTGGTTGGCCTGTAACTGACCCAAAGTTTGGATCATGGTTTGCATAAGCTGGTTTTGCATGGCCATCAACCTTTCTAGGTTGTTTTCGCCAGCTCCGGGGTTAGCAGGAACTTCCCCGTGGTCATCTTCCTGGACGTTCCTTCGGCTGGCGTTTCCTCTCACCATCTGTGAGAGAGAACGAAATAGAATAGAAGGTTAGAAAGTTAGGTAGGTCCTTTCGACTATATGCATCAAGGTGAGTTGGGCTATATGTATATTAGCCCTTATGAGGATGTGAGCAAGTGCCGAAACATCTCACACCTCTTTCTTCTTACGTGTGGATATGGACAACGTTTTTGAGACGTCCCACCACTCACACTAAGCACATATTCACAAATAATCATTACAAGGGCCCACTCAACTCCTATTCAAGGATGGTTTCCTATGTCAAGGTGGTTTTAAAGGCCAATCTAGGCTATTCACCCTAGGGCGCTTCCATTGGTCAGCGTGGCTTCTATTTAGGGGTGTAACTTGCTGTTAACCCGTGGCTCTAATATCAATCTAAGATTTCTATATAGGCGTGTAACCTACTGTCAACCCGTGGCTCTGATACCAATCTGTGACGCCCAAAATTCTGTGGAAAGCCACGGAACCGAGAACTGATGCATATGTGTGCCCAGGATGTTCATCACACATACACATACGTTCCACAAACTGAATTCAGATTATATATTACCACGAATAACAGAGTTTATTACAACACCTCATGAGTCTTGGACTCATGCTCACAGCGGAAATCTTAATTCTATGCAGCGGAAATCTCTACTTTATTGCGGAAGCAAAACTAAGCAAAAGTGGCTCCATCTCTACTCCCTCCACAGGCAAGGTTGAGAATAGATCACACGCCGTAATGCTCCACTTGATCTTCATAGTAGGCTTCTCCTGCTGCTGAGGATGAAGTAATAATGCAAGGTTGAGTACAATGATGTACTCAACAAGTGCGGGAAAACACATGATATGCAGCTCATAAACAAGGTAGGCATAAAAGGTTTATTTGCAGAAAAGCAGTTCTGTAAAAACCATGATAAAACATCAATTTAAGTTTAAATGTAATCCCAACATGTATCAAATTACCAACATACCTCCATCACTTCCCGTGTTCCATCCGAACATTAACCAATCTTTTATTCATACTCACGAATACCTTCTCGTATTCGCTACCATCTCACCTCATAAAACAACCTCGTCTCGCACCGAGACCAATCTCATGTCATGACCCATCAATCATGCAACCATCTCATCTCCTGGACTCCACAGTCCCAAAACAAACCATAATCAATAACCATAACCAAGAACCTTCCCGATAACCATTCCAATAACCATCCCAGTTACCATCCCATCTAATCATGGCAGTTTAGCCAGGTGCTCGTGACCGTAAGCTCGGCTATCATGATAGTTTTAATAACTCTGCAGAGTTTGCACCTCTTTACCCACAAGTTTGTGATTTTGTCACCCGTCGGCAACTGCAGAACCTCCATTATACCAGTACATATCCGTCGGTGTATGGTCAAGAGATCACAAAATAGCTTTTACAAAGGGGTTACTAGATGTACGGACTCACTAAGGTTTCACCGGCAGGCTAGAATATCCAATTCTCCCACCCACGGGCCCCCTCTTGTGCCATGCAGTTCCCAGGGCAGTCCTCACTCGACTCCCATTCCCCGCGCCTTCCACAGTCCATAACACTTTAGCAACTTACCTAATTACTCAGCTAAGCCACACCCATACTTGGCCTTGTGGTGGCACTGCTATCCTGGCATGTGCATGCATGAACCGGTCCTTAGATCTACGGCAAGTAAAACCACCATCTCATGCTACCTCATACACAAACCCAGGCTTGCCTAGATCTCCCTCCGATCCATGTTCATTAACCTCATCAGTTACTTATTATCAGTATGAGTGCAGTTAGCTAGACACATCTATCTCGCTTCCCAATCCCATAGACTCAGCGAAGCATAAAGCAAAAACCATACCCGACTCATAAACTTCTCAGGCGACAAGGGTGGTTTAACCAAAACTAGTAAACTCCTGCATAAAGGTTTCCCATCATGCTTGACTCAGCACACACACCTTTTCGCAAAACAAAATAGTTTTACCCAAAGCATAGGATCAACATGGTCAAGAAGCACTTGCCTTGTTCTTGCGGTTTCGGTTGTTCTCGATTCTCAAAACCCTGTTGCTGCAGCTCGTCGTAGACAGCTTCCTGAGCTTGTCCTGCTATGTAGGATTCACGTGCATACAGGATTCACATCAATCAATATCATGCACAAACCCTAAACTAGATGCGATGATGCACATGCATGCTATCCTACGATTTTTATGAGATTGGTGTGCCCTTGCATGGCTTGCATGGACAGAGGTGTTCGGATCAAAGGTGGTCGTGGCGATGATCTTGTCTTTAGATCAAACTGATCATCGAGTGATCTGCCAACGAGAAAGCTTCTGTTCGAAAGGAATTGAAGAACAGATGCAAGAGATGAACACCATGATGTCGTAAGGTGGTATTGAAGTCCTACCTCACGCTCTTCTTGACTTCGAGGTCCTCCTCAGACCACTCGGTTCTTCTCCGATGATCTCCCTTGTTGCGCTTCGGCGATGTTTTGCTCGGCGAGTTAGGGCTAGGGCTCTAAGTCATCGGCTCAGGAGTTGAAAGAGAAGTTCGTGGTTTCGGCCAGAGGTTTTGGGTTCTATTTATAATCGGGAAGAGAAGAGTCCTAATCTGATTGGATCCCGAATAAGAGTCTTATTCAGATCTTTGTTAGATCCTGACGTCTTATCTTCGATAACATCGTGGAGTTTAGATCGGTTTCCGTTGCGTACTGGTATCTTTACGCGTAAAAACCGCTCCAGACTCGTTACCTCCGCGGTGATGAGCTCCGGAAGCTCCACATGTCCTTCCGAGCCTGGTATCTCTTCTCCCGCAGAGACGAGCTCCGGTTGTGCCGCGTGTCACGAGCGATACCTCCCTCTTCTTCGGAGACGAGCTCCGCGCACGCCACGTGTTTTGCGACGGACCTTCCAGTGATAAGCTCCGGTGGCGACACGTGTTCGATAGACCCGGACTTCTCTTCTGAGATGAGCTCCGAGATTGACACGTGTCCTATGAAAAATGCCTTTGCTTCTTCCGTAGAGGCTAGCTCCGTGGGCAGCACGTGTCCCACAGGGTCGGACCTCTTTCCAATTGCGGAGGTAACCCCCGAGCCTGCCAGTAGCCAGTTTAGCATCGGACCTCTCCCAATCTCTCGGGGATGAGCTCCGAACACACCTCGTGGTCTGCTGGTCGCTTTCGGCGCTCTATTGGCTATTCTTTTGATAATTCTCTCTGTTCCTATTTTTCATTAAAATGTTTCCTTTTCATAGGACACGAACATATGCTAACACCCGAGGTGAGGGTGTCACACAAGGAGGCCTTCCTTGCCGGCAACTGAATTGGTGAGAGAGAAGCCTGCCGCGGTATCTTGTCTGGTGGCTGTTCCGAGTCCCTCTGTCGCCGGAAGTGAAGTGGTGGCCGCTGGTGTCATTCCACGACTTCCGATGCCATAGCGCCTGCCGACCCTGGGTGCGAGGGTTGTGAGGGCTAAAGCCCAGTGGTGTCTCAGGGCTGGATGAGCGGAGGCAAGAAGCAGACCTGGGTTCCATGTGCTCCCAACTCGTTGGCGTCCAGCCGAGTCTCTCGGCGGGGTGCTGCTGTATGGACGCTGTGCTCAAGCAATTGCTGCAAGTGGCTCCTAACGGCCTGGATGTAAAATCCCCAAAAAGTGGTAGCAAGAAATTCAGCACATGTACACTTAGGAAAAATGAGGTGAATTAAAACTTTGAATTATAACAGTGTAAGTTCAAAGTGAGGATTCAAACTTCCCAAAACTTCCAAACATGGAGATCTAAATTCATAACTTGGGTCTTCATATTTCAAATATTCAACCTTCCAAATTTCATCTCATTTGGAGGGGTTTTAGTATTTGTTTGGCATTAAAAGAGGAAGCCCTCTAATCTGAATTTAAATTTCAATTTCAAATCCCAAATTCCTCAATTTGCAAATTTGGTTCCACAAATGTTTTCTCCACATTTGAATTAGCAGCCATGCCAAAAATCAGAAGCTTTGGAGTTGGGTTGCTATATTTTGGGAACAATGCAAAAGGGAGAATTCAAATTCCATTTCAAATTTAAATGACCATACTTAATTCAAACTCCACACCAGAATTCAAACCATGACTTGGTGTGGAAGTATAGACTTTAATTTTGAGTAGCTGTGGTAAAAATATCAGTGTAAAATTTAATTAAGAGATGAGGGGTGGGACCCAGCAGTCAGCCACACATCCAATATAAACCGACACTGTCTCTGTTTTTGCCTCTCGGGAGAGCGCGCGCGCAGCAGCCGCAGGAGCCGACCTCGGCTGATTTTCTCCTGCGCCACCTCCTGCTTGCTCCCCCGATGCTCTTCCTAATCACCACACTAAGAGAGCCACAGAGCAATTTTGCCTTCCCCAGCTCGCTCTCACGCCTCGGGTGTCTGCCTCGCGACGAACCAGCCGCTCAGTTCCTCCACAGTCAACCATAGCACCCCGAGCTCGGTTGCTCGAGCTCTCCACAGCAAAGAGCAGCACCAACGTGTGCTCTATCCGGCTGGCCCCTTTTCCTCTGCTGTCCCGAGCTCTCTTGTGCCAAAAAACAGAAAGTTTCCACTGCTCCCGTATTGCACACCGAAGAACCGAGTTGTATCACCTTGGACAGCTCAAACCGAAGAAGATCAAGCCCAAGCAAACCAACCCTTCGGTGCACCCACGAGCCTAGTTGCTCACCTCCAAAACTCAGCCATAGCCATTGATCACAGAGGGAGAATTTCAAGATTTTCTCCCGGGCGGCACAAACTGACCCCGAGGTAAGGAATTTCAAAATTCGTCCTCAATTCGTGTTGGTTGTGTTCCAAACTCCGCAAACAAGTTATCAACTACCTAGAACACCTCCTCCCTCGATTTTAGACCGAAAAATTGAGTGTAGAGCAAGGAATCCGAGTTCTTTTCAATGGAGTATCGCCGGACCGCGTCGGGCGCACGGTGCCGATGGGTTTGGAGAGCTCCCCGGCTCGTTTAAACCCCATGTCGACCTTCTACATGATCCCCTGATGCTCTACAGCCAAGAACCCAATCATTTGGTGGAGAATTCACCGTGCATAACCTCGCCGGAGCCCTAGGCCTTGCTGTTGCCGGTGCGCGATGGTTTCCGGTGAGATTCGGCCGCCAGCGACCTCACCAACATGTTCAGGGTGGTGGAAAATGGGGGGGGGGGGTGGCAGCAGGAGGTCGAGAGGTGGACGGGAAGGCCGGTCCGGCGACCCTCGCCGGAGAGAGCCGCCACTGACCCTGTCTGGCGCGAGGTTGAAGATGAGGGATGACAGGTGGGGCCCACGGGCAGTGTTTAAACTTTTCCAGATTTTCCTATTTCAGTTCAAACTTTGAAGAGCCATAACTTTGTGTAGGAATGTCCAAAAATTGTCAAACAAGTTTTTTTGGATTCCTATCAGAGAATACTATCCAGGAGTACAGCCCAATGGTTATGAAAATCTCTGTATTTGACTCATTAATTAAATTAAGGAAAATATTGTGGGAATTTTTACAGGGGTTTTGTTTATTCGAAAAGTCCTAAATTTGGGCAGGACATCCTTCCAAAAATCATTGAACTCCAGTAAAAATTTCAGAGGCATTGGACCTCATTTGCTTGGCCAAATATGGTCTCAATCCTTTATGTCTCTGAAAAATGGGGAAAATAAACAGAGACATTTTCAGCATTTATGTCCAACTTCAAAAATTCATATCTCTCTGTTGGTAGCTCCAAAAATGGTGAAACAAATTTTGTTAGAACCATATAGACCTACCCTAATTAGATATTCAACTGTTAGCCATGTCAAAGCTCCAGATTTGGGCTCCAAATTCAGAAGAAGCCTTGGACTTGTAGGAATTTTGGAGACAACAAGGTTCAATAAAATTTCTCCAAATTTTGCTCAGATCATCCTTAGAGAGTCTAGTATTCACTGGAAAAATCCCAAAGCCAATTAAAAATCCTAAATAGCAGTAGCTTTGAATAGAAGTTTAATTCTTATAATTCTTTAACACTTATACATATAATTTTACTACATTTCATATAGTGACCGAAGTTGAGGACGCACCGGAGCCGTTCGACGTCCTCCCACAATACGCTTACTTTCCATTTAACTCGCAACCACGCAAGCCCTGGTTTGTATTTAAGTACCTTTTATTAAGTTTTTCATTTGTATCACTTATGTCTAGGTTGAAATGTTTGCATTAGAGTTAAGGTGTTTGAAACCCCACTTGCATGACTTTAAATCCTATAAAGGGTTGGGTAGTTTACAGACTTGAGAGTAGAGAATGCCATGCTAATATGCTTAGGATCTCGGTAGAAGTTAAGTAGTTGGAATCTACTCGCGAGGTAAGGTTTTATCACACGATATGGAAAGAGTAGAAAATGGCTTAAGAGTTGTGAAAATGAGACCCAGCAGGGGAATAGGATGCAGTGAGCGGAGGTCTCACGTGTGTAGCCCTGTTGGTGTCGATTGAGGACCGAGTCGTGTGCGGGCCTGCTGAACAAGTATCGAACAGTACCGGATGGCATACTGACGTAAGCAGGAAACCGATGTAATTGGTTAACCTGGGTGCTGAGGCTTACCCAACAGTTTTATAGGAGTGGGTTGAGGGTAGCAAGGTGTAAATATGCCGGTGGGCACAGTCACGCTCCACGCAGGGACCTCCTGCCCGTTACAGATGGACCGGTTTGGCATTTGGGTTGCCTTTGAAAGGTTGTTGCGTACAACAGAGTAGGAAGGTGTGTGGCATCACACTTCTGAAGGTGGGTGTATGTGACGTGTTGTCCGGGTGTCTCCGGATTGTAATCACCGTCCCTCGCGGTTATTTGAGTACCACTTGTTCACTGTTCTGTGACGTAGTAAGAAGAAAAATAAGCTAGATGAATGATAATATGCTGTGATGAATTATTAATATTTTGAAACTATGTTTGCTGTATATGTAGAGCTAATTAAGTTTATCTTCCACTTTGGGCATCACCACATCGTAGGAAAGCCTTTCTTGTTTGATTGTGCACTTCCGATGTGAGGGCTGCCTAAGGCTCATTAAACTGCTGCTATAAAACTGAAAGTAAGGATTAATATATAGGCGTGTCTTTATTGTAGTGTCGCTATCCTACATTACCATACCTGCATGTAGAGCTTCATGATTAGGGGGTCGGTTAAGCCTTGCTGAGCCATCGTGCTCACGGTTGCAATATTTGAGCTGTGTGTAGGTGAGAGCTATGAGGAGGGGTCCGAGGACGAGGCGGTGCCCCCGTTGGGGTACACGGCCAAGCTGTAGCCTTGCATCGTCCGAAGTATCATCATCACCCTCAAGGCCAATAGAACTCTTCTTATTTTTCTAGGTCTTATTCATATTAGTAACATATTGGTGATTGTAGTCCTTCTTATATCTACTAACACCGTAGATCGGGTATCTCATTGTGAGCTCATGCTCTTTCCGATATAGAATAGAATGGTCCCGACAAGTTTGTATTTTTGTCACACCTAGCGACATCGGACATAGAAGGTTCTTCGCTTTATCAGTGCTTCTGGACAGTTTATTGGGATTTTGGAGAATTTATGCTAGAAGATTCAAAAGATAAGTGAAACTACAATCGGACCATCCGTGGATGACCTTTAACTTTAGTAGTTCTAGGACTATACTATGTAATGTCTCCATTTTATTTAAACCTTTACTTGTTCCCATAGAAATAAACACATGTGGTTCCATGTGACGTAACATCTCCTCACAATAAAACTCATCATCTTGATTTTCACGACCATAATCGATATGAGTATTATCCCCATCAGAATATCTGACACCTGTCTCGTCATTATTATCCACTTCACATGTATCTAACTCACTATGATCTGTCCATATTGTGTAGTTTTTCTTAAAACCTCTTTTTACAAAGTGTGATTGGATTATTATAGTATCTGTCTAAGCAATCTTGTTTTTGAAGTCGATACAGGGATATAACATATCATCTATTTTTTGCATCTTTGCATGTCTCTTAGACACTTCAATAAAGCTTACAACATTTTGAATGTACGTAGGATCAGGTCTTGGGTATTGTACATCCACGCTCGGTCCATCTTCTACGTTAGACTGTACGTAAAGATATTAAAGAGATATCATTTCATTCTCATCTATTTTCACGTCTAAAATTGAAAATTAGAAAAAGTTAGGAAACCATAAGAGAAATTTGAAAATATAGGATATATACAATGTACTTTTAGAGAGATAAATCTTTGAAAAGATTCTAAATATAGCTTAATTCTATTTTCAAATTTTTAAAATCCTTAAAAATTTGTGCAGATCCTTAATTCAAAAATTAAGACTTCAAATCGCAACAAAAGGAGAAAAAACGAAGGAAGATCATAGGCTTACCTTATGGAGAGACAAATCTTTGATATAATTCCTAATTTAACTTTTTTCCTTGTCCAGATCTACAGAATACTTAAAATTTTGTGCAGAACCTAATTACAAATTTGAGGCCTTAAATAGCATAAAAAAGAAGGGGAAAACGAAGTAAAAGAATAGAATAACAATAAAAAGACATACCTCTTAAAATATTTGGAAACAAAACCGCTCCTTTCAAAATTTGCATAAATATCGTCCGCAACGACTGTAGCTAGCTCAGCCGCGATCGGACAGGAACCTGTGAAGGCTTTGTATACACTTGTTTTCACAGATGGTCGGTATATGGGACCGCATGAGATGACTACAATTTCCAGACGCTTTTAAAAACAAGTATATTTTCGCTGGCGACCCTGATCAAAAAACCGCCTCTAATGTTCTCTATTATCACAAACGATTTTATATATAGACCACTTGTGAAAGTAAGTGGATTTTCACAGACGGACGTTGAAGAAAAACCACCTGAGATGTTTATTTTCACATGCCGTTTGCAAGTACGCCCTTCTATGAAAATCTATATTTTTTCATAAACGGTTTTTGTTTACGGACCGACTGTGATATTATATTATCAGAGACGGCTTTTAATTTATTGAACATCACATGCATTTTTTTAAACGGACCGCCTGGAAAAAAATGAGAGACATATGTGAAAATTGAGGTTATTAAAATCGCCATGCATGTTGGGTGAGCTGGATCACGATGGAGACAGAGGATGGTATCGATTCACCAATCCAGTCTGTCGTCGACAGGATCCAAGGTAACAGAAAGTTAGATGATCAACGGCGACACTTACGTCTCATATTGGCACTGAGTCTGACATTAGTGGTTCCAGCCAGGTTACTATTATTGGCCTAGGTAGGTCGTCCATCAAGAATTTGGCTGAATCAAAGGAGGATTGTTTTACAAATGAAGAAGGTGAGGCCAAATTAAGAGACGAATTCTGGATTTAGGTTGGTTTACAAAGGATACTCATTGGTAGGAAATTTCTTCCAATTGCTCAACGAGATACTGAGGATGCAATAAATCATAACAAGGCTAAGATCATCGTTGATTCAAAAGATCATGAGCCAAAGGATGATGCCATAGTCCATATTCGGGGAAGAACCAGTCCGATGAATATGAAGGTGACGGGAGGTAGAGGAGTTCTGATCAGACCCTGGAAAGGCCACTTACCCCGACCAAACAAAGCCTGCATCTATTGGTGCTTGGGGATTATTTGCCTTATACAAATGTTACAAAGATTCAGAACCAATGTACAGAAAAACGTACGCAAGATTTGGGCCATGAAGATTAGTTCTAAATGCAAAGAAATACGGCAGAGTCCAACTGGATTTGGCTCTGAATCGTTTTTCCAGATTGCACAAAACCCTAAGGCCCGGAACCAGGCAACCGCCAGATTTGATTACGCTTGTTACAGGGAAAACTTCTATCGTGCCTAAAAGACTCCAGCGGCAAGGACTTTGTTCTGCAACTCACGTCAGCCGTTCTCCTTATCCTGTCAACATTCGGCCATGTTGAAGGGAGAGAAGCACCACCACTGCCGGATCCTGACAGGGTTCAGTCGACGGTGAGGCCGACTTACGCCGAGATGGCGTCTAGGCCGACTCTAGCCGGGCATGATGGTCGTGTTGCAGCGTGGTCAATATGCGACAAAGAGAGGACTCGGTAGAGGAAGAGGAATACAGGGAGAAAGTGCACGATCGGTTGGGTGGGGAGGGGCATCAAGCCAACAAATTTGGCAAAATTGGAGACCAGCGAGCAGACACGCTCAGGGTGGAAGATCTATGGACAATCCGGCAATACATAGAAGCAATGATGGTCTGAAGCTCCTAAAGCAATAGGGCGACATTACCACGACAACAACTAATGATAGAGGCTACACAGAAGGCGAAGAAACCACGCATCCCACACTGTTTTCGCTGCAAATGCAACGGACATACTGCGGAGGAGTGTACAGCACAGCTGGATTGTGTTGTATGATAAAGATGACAAAGCCTCCAGTTTCTCTCGTGGGGACCGGGTAAAATGAACTCGTCTTTTTGCAGTTACCTGAATTTGATTACAAACTAGACGCACAACATCCGGCTCCCATGCCCTTGGTTACTATTTCAGGAGGACATCTCTCTTCAAGGGTATTACAATCTGAGATGGCTAAGCTTATTCGGCTTGATTGGATCTGAGAGGTTTTACCTCAAAGTGAAGATTCATTTCTAGTTCCTTTTCTTTTGAGGAGGAATTGAAAAGGATGAATGGCGTCGAGTTTGGATTGAAAACTTATGGAGTGACAGTAACCTTTGCAGAGTGGACAGAAAGAGAGGCAGTCAAATCTTATGAACTTGATCTTGTTTGGTTCTATATTACTGTTATACCTCATGTAGTCATGTTTGATGACATTACCATGGATTTTTGGGCATTGGGGACAGTAGTTGGGGTCCCGGAGAAAATAGATATGTATAGCTTTAGACAAAAGGGTGTGGTCAGAGTTCAAATAAGGGGTACTCAACAGGGACATGTTTCCATATATTACGGATCTTATCTTTGGAAAGATGGGATATGAGATTAGATTTTTGTTGGAGCCAGAATTTTTTTACCAGAAGAGAAACCGTTCGAAGAGCATAGAATGCTGGATGTTAATGAGATGAAGAGAAGAGTAAGGAAAATTCAGATGTTGAGAAGAAAATGGTAAAGAAACAAAAGAGTGATGAGGGTCAGAACGAAAAAAATAACTCGTCAGGGCCAGCTCCCATGCAGATAGCGCTTACATCGTTTCCACAGAACGTTGATGTCCAAAAAATCCTAGGAGAAAGAAGAACACAACATGTATTCAGTGGAAAAACGGATGCAAGTTCAGGAAAACAGGTACATCACTGAGCCGATTAATGCTCTGGTTGTTTCGTCGCCAGGACAAGTTGATTCGGTTAAGTTGCTCACCCAAGGAGCGACTGCTAGAAAGGAAAAGAAAATATGACGTTAGAGGCTGGGGGATAATTCTGAACAGAGAGGTACCTAATCGAGGGAGGGAAGCTCACGGCAGATGCTTGTAAAGGTCAGGAAAGACAGATGAGCGATAAGGAAGATCAAAGATTGGGAGAAACCAGGTTGGCAACAACTCATACGGGAAGTAAGGATCAACTTATTGGATCTTCGACAACACAGGAATGTTGGGATTAAGGCTATCTTGTCAGGATCCCCTTAAAGTACTGATTTGATTGATAATCGCTTTGATAATATTCATAATGAGCTGTCGGACTCAACGGTAGTTGGCTGCCAAGAACCGGAAAGAGGAGAGTAGGGTGATGGGAACAAAGACTGTCAACAGTAATAGACGGAGTGAACGTTTGAATAACTCATTTACAAAGGATGCTAACTCCCTGCCAGATGAGGATATTCTAGAAAAGTCAATGAAGAGAGCAGTCTGGAAAAAAATTTAGATGGCCCAGTTGGACGGAAAATTCCAACGTCATCTCAGACACCTGAAAGTAAATCTCATATGCCGCCATCTCTAGCCTCTTTGCCAACTGATAGGTGTGTTGTTAAATTACAAGAGTCGGGTTTCATTCTGGAAAAGTCACCACATGAGAGCGTATTAGCTTTAAAAACCCTTAAGGACATACACACACATAGGGCTCAAAAAAATTATATTATTGAAAACAGCAAAGAAGCTACGTCTTTTGAGTTAGGTGAAGACGAGTACGACAGCCTCCTACTCGCTCACCTAATACGAGACGTTTCGGAGATGTACTTTGATGATGATGATCTGGACACAAAAAATTGTGACTTTATAGCATTATCAATGAAATCAAAATTGACTAGTAAAAAGTCTGATAAGAAGAAATCTGTTGTCAAATGAAAGATCACTTTTGGAATAGCAGAGGTCTGCCAGACTTTGGCAAAACATAGATATATCGCTGACGTCTTTAAAGAATAGAAATTGGACTTTGTGGCGATCATGGAAACTAGAATACATATATGACATGACTCACGGAGAAGATTTTGCTTGGTATTGCCTTCCTCAAGGTCGATGAGGAGGTATATTGGTAGGGATTAACTCAACTGCTATTCTAAAATGGGAATGATGCGGATGTTTCACCCATACGTACAATTCAATCTATAAACCAAGTCCAAAATACTTCCAGTAATACGAACCATGGACCTTTAACAAGAAGTCGTGCCAAAAAATTACAACAGCAGGTGACTTCACTCCTAGCCGAGTTTGATAATAATATAACTGAGAATTTTATACTACCTAACAATTTTATTTTTGTGATGATTAGGGTCACACGACAAGAACATGAAGAAAACCAAGACGGTCACACTGTCTAAACTGAGAAGGGTTACACTGCAACTCCAACTTCACGTGTAATTTTGTACCAACCTGACACGTCCCATGGTGCGTAGTACACATGGTGTGAAAGCATACTAAGTCTTGTTTCAAAGCAACAAACGGTGCATCGTTTGGACTTTTCAATCAAAAGTAATAGTTTTTTACTGCCAAGGGGTCAGGAGCTGAAAGACATTTCTTGTGACTCTTTGAGTCTCTAAACCCATCAACTAAAGGTTCATTTCACACCTAAACTTGGAGAGATGTTCCTAATATAAATATGTAGTATTTCTCTGGATTCTGGACACTTAGAGAATGATAAATTAGTCCTTTTGTTTAGCTGTTTGCTAACAACCTCAAAAAGTGATCTCTACCCCTGTGCTCTTGTGATTTCCTCGCGGGATTACAGAAATAACCGCTTCACCTGCTTCCAATCGATGCTCCTGGTCCTCTGATTCCAGGTTGTGTTGGTTGGTTCTTTGAGAGTGTGGTTGGGTGAATTCTCGATTCAGGTTGCCAGTTAAAGATGGTGGTTGGCTTCGAGTTTTATTCGTCAGGTTGCACTAGTTATCCTGGCTTCTTTGAAGTTAGTTATCGTGTTTGTGATCCTACGTCGTGAAGATCAGGATCCCAATCCGTATCTGGGAATTCTTAATAAAGATTCATCTTTATAACAAATTTGATAAGTTCAAGTGGAGCTTAATAGTAGTATATGAACCAGCATAGGAGAATCGTAAAACAGAATTTTAATCTGAGTGCGTATGTGCCAGCAAAATCATCTTCCTACACTAACAGAGGTGATTTCAACATTATGAGACATAGCAAAGGTATTGTTATCGACAGTTTTGTTTTTTTCTTTTATGAAAAGTGACGGGTGTTCTATCTTTGCATTATAGGAGGAATAGAAATATACATAGTACAAAGATATTAAGAACTGGAGGAGGCAACTTCCGTTGCCACTAGGGAAAATTCTTACGGGGGAAGGTACAAGGGCTGCAACAAACAAACTACCGAAGTCCTAAAAAGAAACCGCAGCAGTGTTGGTATGATACTTTCGTCACGCAAGTAAGAACCACTCAAAATCCTCTTTCACCAAGGTCGCCACTTCTATTGTCTCCTTTTCTTTTCCTTCAAAAATTCTTAGGATGCCCAATTTTTTTGCTCTAGAATCTTTACTTGCCTTTTCTGTTGCCTTATGTATCCCATCCGTGATCTTTGCTCCTGCATGCAGTTCATTGTTAAGTTGGTATTAGAGTGGAGAAAATAGATTAATTAATCAGGCTGTCAAGAGGCACATATATATACGGGTTGTCAAGGGTCCACAAAGAGTAAAATGTCCCTAACCCTAATACACCCTAATACACAGTCTAACACCCCCGCAGTCCCAACATCTAGCCACAGCAGATGGTGAGATTGGACCGAAACTCGAAGAACAGCGCGACAGGAGGCCCTTTGTGAAGATGTCGGTGAACTGCGACGTCGTCGGGACATGCAGCACCCGAACCTCGCCACGTGCAACCCACTCACGAACAAAGTGGAGTTCGACCTCCACATGCTTCGTGTGCTGATGTTGGACAGGGTTGGTGGATAGGTAGACGGCGATGACATTATCACAGTAGACCAAACTCCGGGCGACGAGAGAGTGGAACTCCTGAAGTAGCTGTTGGAGCCAGGAAGCCTCAGCCACGCCGCGCCACGGCATGGTACTCCGCCTCAGCACTCAAGCGTGACACCACGTGCTTCCACTTCGAGGACCAGCAGACGAGGTTGCCTCCCAAGAAGACGACGTAACTAGAGGCGGAGCGACGAGTGTCCAGGCAACCTGCCTAGTCATCATCGGTGTACATGACCAGCTCGGAGGCCGAGTCACGCCGAAGAACGAGGCCATAGTCAAGGGTGCCGCATAGGTACCGAAGGATCCACGTCACAACGGCGAGGTGTGGCTCCCGTGGGTCATGCATGTGGAGGCACACCTACTGAACCGCGTAGGAGATATACAACCTGGTGAAGATGAGGTACCAAAGGGCACCAGCAAGACTCCTGTAAGCAGTGGGGTCAGTGACGGGTGTCCCGTCATCATAGGAGATCTTCTTCTGGGTATCCACAGGAGTGGAGCATGGCTTGCACTCAGCCATGCTGTCACACCCGGTTTTTCCGAAGAACAACCAAGTGAATATCACATGTATGCCAGGATCATTTTCTCATACATGTGATGACAAATAGTGAAGCATCATTTATTACAAGCCAGGTGTCGAATATAAATAAGTTTTACATCACAAATGTCTCAATGAACACTAATGCTTCATCACAAGTAAATAAACTAGCAGCGAAATATTATTCTTTAGGGCTCCATCACAGGTGTTGCCCGGGGGTCTTCATGAACCTAGAAACCTTCCTCGGGTCCAAAATCTTGGTCATTATACACCATCTCATTATCTTGACCTGAGCAGCAATATAAACCAACAAATATGCAAGGTTGAGTACCAATGGTACTCAGCAAGTGTGGGAAAATTATATCATGCATGGCTAGAACAAGGAGAGGTTGAACTCATGGTTAAAGCACTACGCAATTAATACCTATCACCTTAGGCTTATTAAGCACCTACATTACTACACAGGTGAAATGGTCCAAATCTCCCATCCCATCATCATAAACCAATAACCATAATCATCATTTCCAATGTTAAGCTCCCCGCTTAACTTCCAAAACCATCAATTCTCTAATCATGAATAAGTCCAGGCCGCTCTTAACCGTGAGCACGGCTGTCAAGACAGTTTTGACTCTGCAGAGTTTGTACCACTGTACCCACAAGTAGTGATTTCATCCCCCGTTGCCGGGTGGACTAAAAGAACCTCCATTATGCCAGTGGCTACGTTCCACATTCACACTTCCCAGGTGTGTGGCCAAGAGATCACTACGAAGCCTTTACAAAGGGATTCCCGACGAGCGTGGGCCCACTGAGGTTTCACCCCTAACAGCATACAAGAGGCTCCAACCCCGCTGCAGTGGCCCCCTCTTGAGCCTTGCGGTTCATATGGCAGTCCAGCTGACTCCTATTCCCCGCACCATCCAACACACCCATACTACGTCGGGGATACACCTAATTATTTGGCTAAGCTGCCCCATCTCAGCATGTGGTTGGCACTGTAAAGCCGGGTTACATGTTCCATGAACCGGTCCTTAGGATCCAGGCAAGTACTAAACACAAACCCAAGTCTCGTGCACCCAGCACACAACCAAAACATTCAACTTGCCTTGATCCCTACCTCTACATAACTCACAATATCTCATTCAAGAGTATGGTAATATAAACTGATGATTTCATGTCCCAAATACCCCATTCTAAGCATGGCTAAGCATATGCATGGAAATAAATGACATGGTAAAATAAATCCCAACCCAAGCTACAAGGAAACAAGGTAATGCAATTCTAGGGAAACTTTCCTAGCATGGGTTTCATATTTCATTTGACAATGCAAATAATTCTATCTACACATCCTAGCATAGGATCAAAGTGGTCAAGGACACTTGCCTCCTTCTTGCTGCTCTTGAAATGGGTAGTCTTGGTCTTGGAATTGAATAACTTGTTCTTGAGCAGGTTCTACTTCATACCATCACACATAGCAAAAGAAAAACAACAATCATAAGACATAGTTCACACTTCTACTTCATACAAACCACACATTCACATTTATGAAAGTTTCTTTACCATTTTATGTGTTGTGGATACTCTATGTGTGTTGATTTGGGGCTTGCATACACTTCCATTTACATGTATAGGATTCCTACTTTGGTGTTCATATTTATACTCACATACTATATATATATATACATATATATATGTGTGTTTCAGTTTTAAATAAATTCCTTATATATTAAACTACCAAGTATGTATGAAAAGTATTTTTCTTCTCCATATGTGCCTTCATAATTTCTATCAACCCTAAACTGAATTCTTTGTACTTTAGAAACTCCATTTATCATTTACTAGTTTCTATATTTCCAGATTTATATTCTTATGCATAATTGTGCATTTTATTATTAAATTAGTAATACACACTACCTAAACAGATTAGGTTCTGGTCCTAAATAATTTAAGATCATATTTTGACCTTGGCTTCTGATGTATACTATTTCATAATTATTTTCCCTATTTTTCTTTAACTATTCTTTACTTAAAAATGTGTCCCTATACTATTAAATGTGAATAATAGATGAAACAGATTTATTTCAGCCCAAAAATATATTTTTATCTCACTCCAAAGTTTTCTAAGTACTGAGAAAGTTTTTAATAAGTTTGACAATTATGTTTGTCCCCCTTTTTAATATTTAAACACTAGTTACATATTCAATTTTTTAAATTAAATACTAAACAGAGCTAGAATAATGAATTCATCCCATTACAGGGTCTATAATATCATTTTCATAATTTCCAGGGGTCTAGCTACACTTTTCAGAGGTGTTTTTCTTAATTTCTATTAAGTCCAGGGGCTAAAACTGATTTTTAAATGAATTTACATGATTTTCTGGAGTTCCAGGGGCTAGATCTGAAGTTTCCGGGGCTAGCTCTCAATTCCAGAGAACCCCAGGGGGTAGCACGTAAGAATTCCAGTCTTTATAACGCGGGGCTGACGTGGACCGTCTGATTTTAAACCGACGGCTGAGATTATAACATCGAACCGGTACGCGGGGTTTTAAAGTCTACCGTGCGATTTAAAATAAACGGCGCACAAGCGGCCACGTCGCTCTGATCGAGCGCGGGCGGCGCTGCCGGCGGCGCACGGCGGCGGGAAGCGGCGATCTCGCCGGAAACTTTCGGATCCTCGAGAATTCTGCCTAGAACTGTGATCTTATGGCCTAGATCGGTAGAGGGGAGGTCAGGGATCTCACCTCGGGGATTTTCTCGAGCTCGGGGGTCCTGGAAAGTGCTCGGCGGCGAGGTCCGAGGCAAAACCACGGCGAAGCTCGTCGGAGCTGGATTTGCACCGTAAGTCTTCGGGTTTTCTGCACCTGCAAAGTTCCCCGGAGGCGGTGGATCAAGACCAACGAGTTAGATCAGAGTTTCCGAGCTTAGATCGGCCAGAATTCACCGGCGAAGTCTCGGTGCTCACCGGAGTGAAAATCGGCGATCGCGTGCGAAAAACTGATCGGATCGGTTGTTTTTATAGCCGGGGGAGGGCGGTGGGTCTGTTGTGATCGAGTTGGAGTCCGCTGGGACCGAAATTCGGCTGCGGGAACGAGTTTCCAATCGGTTAAGATCGAGCGCGCGCGCGGGGAAAGAAGTCCGGGGTCGCGGGGCTCGGGTTAGGGATGACAGGCGGGTCCCACCCGTCAGCGAGGGGCAGCGCGGCGCGCGCGGGGGCGGGCTGCGCGGGGGTTAGCTGGGCCGGCTGGGGTTTCGGCCCACTGGCCAGTTTTTTTCTGGTTTTCCTTTTTCTTTTTCATTTCTTTTCTGTTTTGAGTATAATTTGAATTCCAGTTTGAATTTGAATTTTTGCAAAACATGCAATACGTCCAAAATTTTCTAAATTCCCCTCTGAACATGGTTTATGGTTCTAAATCAAAATTTGAGTCTTGACTAAAAATTTGGGGTGTTACACATGCCCGCTCGTTGGAGGATGTCCAGGCAATACTGTCGCTGGTGAAGGAATAGGCCACATGGTCGGTCCTCGATCGCAATACCTAGGAAGTGGTGAAGCTAGCCCAAGTCCTTCATAGCGAACTTCCGCTGTAAGGCAGAGATAGTGCATTAAAGGAGAGCCAAACTGGACGCCGTCAGTAAAATGTCATCGACGTACAGGAGAAGGTAGACAATGTCACCCTCACGTCGATAGACAAACAGTGAAGTGTCCAACTTGGCCTTGATGAAGCCCAGCGAGACCAAGAAGGAGGCAAAACGGTTGTACGAGGCTCGGAGTGCCTGCTTTAGAATGTACAGGGACTTGTTCAGCTTATAGACCATGTCTAGATGAGCTAACTCAACAAACCTATCGGCTGACTGTAGTACACAATCTCTGTCAAAGTGTCGTGGAGGAAGGCGTTCTTGACGTCCAAGTGGTCGACAGGCCAAGAGCGCAAGAGAGCCAGCGACAGAACAGTACGAACTGTTGCCAGCTTCACTACCGGATTGAAGGTCTCATCTTAGTCGACCCTAGGGCGCTGAGTGAAGCCCCAAAGTACCCACCGAGCCTTGTATCTTTCTAAGGAACCATCCACCTTCTTCTTATGCGTGAACAACCACTTGCCAGTGACAACATTGCCACGACCGGGACGGGGCACCAGGTCTCATGTCCGGTTGGCAAGCAGGGCCGCATACTCTTCCTCCATAGCGCAACGCTAGTGAGGGTCGGCGAGGGCACTACAGACGGAAGACGATATAGGCGAGATGGAAGAGGAGGTAGACAATGGAGAAATCTTCGACGATAGGACGACCTCGGAGAAGCGCTCAACGGGCCGGAGGACCCCGGCAGCACGTCGAGTCACCACCGGGTGGACATGGCCTGGATCCCGGTGGAGCAGAGGAGGATGGTACACCGGGGGCTCGGAGCGAGCAGGAGCCAAGGCACCACCCCGCTCCCGCCGCAGATAGACAAGAGCTGGGTTCGTGGACACGCGTGGCGCAGAGAGTGATGTCGGGGGCTCCGGGGCTACGCGTGACGCAGATGGAGCTGGGGTTGATGAACCGAGAAGTCGGGGCCGCGGGAGGCGCAACCGGTGATGTCGAGGACGCTGAGGCCGTGTGGGGCGCAGGTGGTGACGCCAAGGACGTCGAGGCCGCGCGTGGCATAGCTGGCGATATCGGGGACGTCGGGGCCGCACGAGGCGCAGCATACGACGTCGGGGACGCACGAGGTGCAGCAGGCGACATCGGGGATGTCAAGGCCGTGCATGGTGCAGCAGGCGACGTCGGGGGGCTCCGGGGCCGCGCATGGCGCAGCGGATGTCGTGCCTATAGAAGAAAAAGGTCAAGGCAGCTGGAGAGGAGCAGCCTCGGAGTCAGTAGGAAAAGGGAATCCGACTCTGCGGTGGAACCGGAGGAGGAAGTGGAGAAAGGAAAGGAGGACTCATCGAAGATGACGTGTCGAGAGATTAAGAGATGGTGAGTGGTGAGATCAAGAGAACGGTACCCCTTATGATCAAGGGAATACCCAAGGAAAACACAACGCGTAGAGCGAGGCGCAAGCTTATGTGGGGCGGTAGCGGAAAGGTTAGGGTAGCAAGCGCACCCGAAAACTCGAAGGTGGTCGTAAAGAGGAGTAATGCAAAACAAAGTGAAGTAAGGGGTGGGGGCACGAATCGCCTTGGTGGGAAGGCGATTAATAATGAAGGTGGTAGTGTGAAGGGCCTTTACCCAATACCGGGCGGGAATGGAGGCCTGAAACATCTGGGAGCAAATGACATCATTGGTGGTATAAATCATGCGCTCAGCCTTGCCATTCTGAGGAGAGGTGTATGGACAAGACATGCGCAACGCGACACCATGTGCGAGGGGAAAGTTACGGAACACCGAGTTATCAAACTCGCGTCTGTTATTGCACTAGATAGCCCGAATAGTGCGCCGGAACTGAGTGGACACCCAAACGAAGAAGTGAGAAGGAGTGGCAAATGTCTCAGACTTACGTAAAGGAAAAGTCGACGAAAAGTGCGAAAAATAATCAATTATAACAAATAATATTTATAGCCCGACACACTGGTAATAGGAGATGTCCACAAATCACAGTGAATGAGATCAAAAATTTGCTCAACATGAGTCACAGAGGTTGGAAAAGGCATGCTGACAGGCATGACATAAAGACTCATGTGCGCCCCTAGTACACGAGATAACTAAACTACCAGAAAACTTCGACATGGCATCTACACTAGGATGTCCAAGACGGCGATGCCAAGTGGTGGAGGAAGCAGTCGTAGTAAGGGAAAAAGGCAGAGACGCATCGGAAGTAGGAGGTCAAAGAGTGTACAGAGGGCTCGAGCTATCACATCGAAAAAGAAGTCGCCGGGTAGAAAGATCCGTCATAGATAAACCAAAAGGATCAAACTCAATGGAAACATGATTATCAGTGGTGAAGTGACGGACAAGAAGCAAATTCTCAATAATATCCGGAGTAACGAGAATGTTTTTGAGCTGGAAAGAACCCGGAAACCTAGAGTCACCTACTGAGGTGACCGGAAGAACAGAACCATTCCCGACAACGATAGATGAAGGAAAAGAAGGGTGGGGAGGGTGGGTAGAAGAAAGTATAGCAGCATTAGGAGTGGTGTGATACGACGCTCCGGAGTCAGCAGCCCAGTCAGCACCCAATAGAGTGAGGTGCATGGTATTGAACGAAGAAGCCAGTGACTAATGATCACACGTCAGGGGTGGCTCCTGGTGCGGTGTCGACGACTCCGAGTACCCAGGGCCTACTGTCTGCCAGCAGGGTAGCCAGGCCCGCTATAGGCCTGAGTCGGCGGCCCACCAGTAGGATAGGCTGGTCCACCATAGCCCAGGGTGGCGAAGTACACCGGCTGAGGGCGCGGTGGGCGTGGTGCGTAAGACCCGGAGACGGCCCAAGCCACAAGTAGATCTGGCTGGTCCACGAGTTGTATGGTGTGGGCTAGGGTGCACTGTAAGGGCCTAGGTTTTTGGCACATGTTCAAAGTGTTCATCACCACACACACCCTTCATTTGAAGAAACTTGATGAACACATTTGAAGAGCAAGTAACCACCATCAACATGCTCATTAGGGAATAAACTCACAAAATGCAAAAGTGGCATTTCCCACATGCATCATCTAAAGGCTGAGCATATGAAAAACTCCAACACCTTGCTAGGAAGGCTCATGCCAAAATTTACCCAAATCCAAAACCTTTTGAGGTCTTTTTGGGTATAACTAGAAAGAGGGTGGTTTGAACTCAAATTCAAATTCAAACTATTTCCATCCCATGAATTCAAAAGTGGGAGGCATATTATTACTCATCACATTTTTGTGAGCTCACCCACCAATTTTCACTCCATTTGGAGTTGATCTTGACATGAGCTAAGTTTAGCAAATTCAAACTTCATTTGAATTTCAAACTGCATATGTGTTGAAATTTAGTCAAACAAAACCTAATTTGAATTCTCTCCAATTCAAATGGCCTAGGAGTAGATAATTCAAATGACCAAGGTTAATTGGGTCTCTACTGTTTAGAGTAGTGGGGAAAATTTAGTTTCAGAGGTTAAACCCTGGGTGGGACCCACATGTCAGCCTCTATAGCAAATTCAACCGACTGGAGATTCAACACTTGGTTTCTTGGGCCTCATCCGAGGGCGCCACCGAGCTGGTCGCCGGGACAGCTCCTGCTCGGGCTGGCCGTGTCGACCGACGTCGCCCCTGCCTTCTTATCCCCGAGCCGGCGAGAGAGGCATTCGGCTGTTTCTTTGCTCCCTCGCGCAAGAAACGTAGCTCTCGCCGCCACCCTTTCGGTTCATCGGAAAAGCCCATGATCACAGCCGCTCCACTCCCTCCAAGCTGCAAAACGGTACGAGAGGATCTCCTTCTCCTTCCCCGTTGCTGGAAATTGGCTGGACTCGGTTGATCTCGCCATACCGAGGGTTCCTTTCGGTGACCTAAGTCCGCCGCACTTCAGGCTCCCGTGGACAGCCCAAACGGGAGGGTGTTACGCCCAAGCTAAGGCGTCCCCGGACGCGTTAGGGACTGGTGCTGCTTATCCCCGAGCCACAGCCCGAGTGTTTGATCACCGGCGGCGAATTTCAGTTTTCCCTTTCACTCGGCGTAGACCGACCTTCGGGTGCGGATCCGCCAAATTCTCACCCTATAGTTGTTTAGAGACCCTCAAACTGTTCCTACACGATCTAGGCTTAGTGGCGCACAAGTTAGCTTCACAACACCTAACATGAGAACCTTCGTACATGGCGTATTACAAAGCTTGCCAACGGTGGCTTATGTGGGAAGCATCGGGCGCACGGTGAGAGCCTACTTAGGAATCCTCCCGAGCTGCTTCGAGCTCATGTCGTCCTTCCTAGGGTCCACTGATGCTTTACGGCCTTTTGCTCGATCGTTTGGGGTGCTAGGGAGGCCGGCCAACACGGCCGAAGTTGTTTCGAAGCCGCCGCTCGTTGCCGACTATGTACCGGTGATTTTCATGACGAGCTGAGCCCAGCATCGTGTTCCCCGGGTAGATTTAGGCAGAGGCGGCCAAAATCATAGAGTTTGATTATCGGCAGAGGCCACAGGCAAGCGGTCGCGGCGGCCGAGCGCAGGAGGCCGGAGGTAGACGAAGCCCTCGGTCCCACGCATCAGCGGCAGATATTTTAAAACCGTGATTCGCTGTGGCACCGGATCAGGTGCGGCTGCGTGCGAAGGATTCAGTAGCCCCGTGTGGCGACCGCTGAGAAGTTGACACGTAGCCCCCGGTCCCACGCGCAGCGATTTCAATTTTTTTCCCGATTTTCAGATTTAGTTCAAACTTCAAACCCACGTAACTTTGGCTAGGAAACTCCAAATCGAGTGAACCAAATTTTGTTGTATTCAGATATCTGAGTACTTTCCATCAAATCAAGTTTCACTTCATTAAAATCCTTATTTCTCCATAATTAATTCTGCAAAGTTCAAACTGGTTAGGATTTTAACCAGAGAACCCTTTGGAGGAAATTTCTTAAATTTTGCTGCGATGTTCACCAAAATATCCCTAAGCTACCATAAAAATTTCAGATCCATTTGAGCTAATTTGATCCACCTAATGGTGTGATTAATAGAACTGTTCCAGAAAAAATAGAAAATGTCCAGAAACATTTTCAGAATTTCTCTGAAATTGTTTAGCTCATATCTTTAGCTAGGAACCTTCAATGTAAGTGAGACCAACTCTATTAGAACCCTATGAAAATCTAGTTTTCAGAAAATCATGTGTTGCTCCATAAAAGTCCCCAGAACACCCTAGGAGCTCCAATTAAGGTCAAGTACATAATTAATTATGGAGAGCTCAAATGAGCTTTGCTGCTAATAAAACTTGGCCAAGTCTCTGTTTAGGTTGTAACCAAACCACAGTAAAAATTTCAGAGTCATTGGGACTGTCTAGTAAGACTTGTAGTCTTCACAAGTTTTAATTCAATTCAAATGCATTTAAATTGATACATATACATGTTATCTCATGTAGTCGCTAAGGTTGAGGAGGAACCCGAAGTCTTAGACTTCGTCACTACGGAAGAGCAGCTAGCCTACGACAAATAGCAGCAAGGCAAGCTCCGGTTTGCATTAACCTTTTTCTAAATATTTATTGTTTTGAGAACTTACTTTGAGTACCACTTACTTCTTGCATTAGAGTCTTGTTTGAAACCCAAATGCATAGCCAAGAACACCATGGGTTGGGATTAGGATTGACAACCCCGTTAGCTATTGCAATGCTAAGATAGTGTAGGATTCGGTACAAGTCGAGTAGTTGGAACTACTCGCGAGGATAGGCTAGAGGCACTCGACTCGGGTAGAGATAGCAAATGAAACAGATGGCAAGAAAAATGAGACCGAGCGGAGAGTAAGGGCAGCAGGACATTGGGGCCTCGGTGCTATAGCTCCGCTTGTGTCGATTGAGGACCGAGCCGTGTGCGGGCCTGTTGAACAAGCTAGAACAATACCGAAGACCTACCGGCTATATGGGAACCGGGAAACCGATGTAACTCGGGTAGCTGGGTGTTGAGGCATAGCTGGTCGTTCAGAGTGTAGGTTGATAGCTCGAGGTGTAAATCGGTTGGCGGCACTATGGATGCAAGCACAGAGACCTCTTGCTCAGGACGATTGGACTGGTTCAACATTTGGCTGACGGGTGAAAGGTGGTTGCATATGACGTCCGTGATGGTTTCTGCAGGTAACATCGAGTATGGGCGTACGTAACGGGTTATTTGGGTAACCCTGCAGGTGTAAATCGATTATAATCGCTGTCCCTCGCGGTCAGTAAGTACCACTTGTTCACTGTACCGTGACATAGGAAGAACAGGCTAGATACATGTTAAGAGTTTGCTGATTTGAAAGTTATACTTGCTTGTTAATGTATTGTTGTAGTTTAGAGCTAATTAAAGTTCTTTTCAACTTTGGGCAAGGTACATGAGAGAAATGTGTTTCTTGTTTGATTACGGCTCTCTCATGTGCCTTAGCGTAAGGTTCTCCACAACCTGCTGCTAAAATTTGAAAGTAAGGTTCCACTAATTAGGTGAGTCCTTTGCAACTTATTTTACCTCAGGTAACCTATCAACCTTCATGTAGAAGTTTCATGTATAGGGGAGACGGGTCAGTCTTGTTGAGCCATCGTGCTCACTACTTGTGTTTGAAGCTTTTGCAGGGTTTTATGAGGAAGGGACTCCCGAGGAGTAGACGGAACCCCAGGGGGGAACCCTGTCGAGTGGGAGTCATGCACGCCGCTGTGTTAGTGTGTGTGCGTGCTAGCGGGAACACGTTCACGGGCTGAACGTGAACTCGATGTATAGTCTACGCCTGTGAGTGTAGACTGGACTCTTTTGTTGTAAAAATGTTCATAAACTGGTTTATGTAATAAAAATTTGCTTCCGCTTTGTACCTTTGATGTGTGTTATCCGGTGCTGTGCAACGCAGCACCCCTCAGCGTGATCCTGGCTCGACAAGGCCGACGGGGTCGTGCCAGCGTGGTATCAGAGCTCGCTTGAGGTTTAACGCACTACAAAGGTCATCTTTTTCAAAAATTCGGTGAGGAACGAGTTAGTATCCCATATAAGGATGTTATTAGTGTATAGAAAGTGGCATACTAACCTATTTTCTTATGTCAGAAAATCGTGCATCTCGAGACGCTTTATGTCTTGGGGGTGCACATAAGCGCTGTCCACCAGTGCGCATGAGCTGAAGGGTGGAGCCCCACGGGTGGCAGGTAACCCGACCCGCTTTAATATCCTTTACGACTCTTCATGTCGTTTGGGGTATTCGAGCAACGTCTGTCCCTGGCGTGCTTTGGGCGATTTGGGAGACCCGTCATGTGGTCTGTAACGTGAACACGTATCTCAAGGCGTGTTTGGCTTGGGAACATCCGGGCGAGTGATGACGGCCAGGTGTATGAACTGTATGGATACCGGGCTCGGTGTGCAGCCGAGTCTGACGATTGTATGAGTTAATTGCAGGTAGTCTAACCACAAAACGGTAGACATGTAATATCCATGTGTGAGAGACGTTTAGTGCCACTGAACTAACGAATACGGCTAAGTCCGGTATAGGTTTTCTTTGTGAGGACGTAGTACCGACATGATCTGGTGACGCATCGACGTCACACTCCACTAAATGAACAACTTCATTGTAAAACTGGAAAGTTTTAATCCAGAGCACTAAAACTTGATGTAACTCCGTCGCTTGATTAGGATATTCAAAGTTAACAAGTTTTTAACTTATAGGATACTAAGGACAGAGTCCCCTGTTTTCAGCTAAAATAAGGCTGAAGTTAATCAGAGGTTAGAGGTTGAGTTCTTTCGAGGTTGGGGTCATATGATACATTTCTGGAAAGCTTTGGAAGAACTTACAACTTTTGTTTTGATATCCAGAGATGTTTCATCCCTTAAACAATCGAAAAATGCAGTAGAGTTGAAACTGTCCAGAAAACAGGGCAGAGCAAACACTCTCTGTAACTCTCTGTAAATTGAGCATAACTTCCTGCATAATAATCCAAAAATAGAAAATGAGGTAGTTCTGAAAATTTTATGAGACAGGTTACAACTTTTTAACAGAAAGTTTTGTCAGATTAGGAGTATAATTAACTGGAATTCTTGGATCAAATCAAGTACCTAAAGCAGGGAGGTGCTGTCCAATTTTCTCCAGAAATTCTATCAACTTCTACATCTCATAACTTTTGAACCAGGACAGATATTAGGCCAAGAAAATACTTTCTGGAAATGTTTTGAAGTTAACTTTAACTTTGATGTTGAGCTCCAGAATTGGTTTTGCATTTAGGATGGTCTAAATCAGGTTGAAATGGAAACTGGTCAGGGCTGTCATATTGGACAGCAGATCAGCAGTCAAATTTGTTTAAGTTTGAACTATGTTTCCAAGTCTTATGAGTTCAATGACATGTTTTATGTTATAACTCAATGGTTTACTGTTTAAATAAATATTTGACACTTCTCAAATATGTTTCTACAGATGACAGCAGATAAACAATTGGAGAACGGTTGGGTGGTGTCCCACTGTTCTCACCCCAGTGGTTACCCGGAAGTGTTGAGGCAAATGCTTCAATATTTCGGGTATAGCAAGAGGCCGCAGCACTTCGCCAAGGAAGAAGGCGAGGAGGGGAACAAGACGTGGACGATCCATGTCCAAGTTCCTGCAGGGCCTACGCCACCCGGTTGGGCGCCGTCGTTTACCGTTACGGTGAGAGGCAGACAGCCGGAAGAAATGTGGCATATGGCAGCCCCCGAACTATGTCGCGTTTCTGCCAACTACACGTGAGGGCTATGGAGAGCACTCCATACACGCTCGTTCTGATGGAGGGATGGGCTAATCACGTGTGGGAAGGGAGGTATGCCCAAGGTACAGTCCCACGGAGGCAAACCTCAGTCTCCAATTGAGGGCGGGAAAGGCCGTGATGGAAAGCCAAGCTGTTCATACGGAATGTCTCGCCATGAGGCTCAAGGAGATCAACAGCCGTGGAGATCATTTCGAGAGTGCTCACAGCGCACTCCGCAATGTTCTCCTTCTGACGATTAAGCGACTGAATGAACAGTATAATCAGTTGCATCGTCTGAAAAAGGCGAAGAAGAAAAGCTGTGTCGACATCACGGCTTTGCAACAACAGGTGCAGCCTATGACCCAGCAGAACGAGGTCCTTACTCAAGAGCGGGACGATGCTATTGAGGAGGGGCAAGGCTGGGAAGAGGACTACAACCAAGTCGTGGATGAGGTGCACCCGTTGCAGGACCTTGTACCGCCAGTAATGGGCATACCGGTGGTAGGCGCCATGCCCGTGATCTTGGGTCTTCCGGCAATGGGAGAACCCGAGCCAGAAGAGGAGGTTGTGGACCCAGAGCCACCAGCAGAGGTACCGGAGGAGGACGACCCACAGGAGGTCGAGTTCTACTCCGAGTAGGAGGTTACTGTTGCCAAGTAGGGCAGCAAGTGTAATGTAACAAAAAATTTTGTAATCGGTGACATGTCGTGTAAACAGTAGCATATGTATAGGTAGTGATGACATGAGCATGACTTCTCGGAGACCGAGAATAATGTATCTTGTATAAAGTTATGCTTTATCAATACATGTGAATGTTGTGCAAATTATTCATGCGTCACTTCAATACCTACTGTTTATATGGAATTTTAAGTATGACATGTGCTGATCGCTGCTGTTTTGAATTTCAAAATGACTCGTACACGTGCCAACCCGGACGTTGGGGGTTCCAGTCAGGGGGGAGAAACCTCCCAACAACCTCCCGAGGACTCCTCGGGACAGCAACAACCGCCACCGCCAACGGTTACTTTGGCTGACATTGTGGCAGCGATGGCGGGATCTCATCAGCAGCATACGGAGTTGCTACAAACCCTCATTGCAAATATGTCTCGACCAGAGAGGCGTCAAGATCGTGAGGAGCGCCAACAGAGCTCCTACTCCGATTTTCTGGCTACTCATCCCCCGGTATTCTCTAGGGCGGATGAACCCCTCGATGCGGACAATTGGCTCCGCACGATGGAGATGAAGTTCGGGCTGTTCCAAGTGAGTGAGCAGCGCAAGACTCAGTTCGCGGTCCAACAGCTCCAGGGATCCGCGAGCGCGTGGTGGGTGAATTACTTTGCTTCACAGCCCACCGAGCGAGTTATGACCTGGGCGGAATTCCGGACGGCCTTCGGAGCCTATCATATACCGCCGGGTCTCATTAAGAGGAAGACACAGGAGTTCTTACGCCTCCAGCAAGGGAGCCGGAACGCGCTGGAATACTCCAGGGCGTTCAATAATCTTGCGCTCTACGCTTCGTATCACACCGATACCGATGAGAAGCGGCGGGATCATTTCTACCAGGGGCTTAACCCGCTCCTGAAAGACAAGCTGGCGATGTTCAATCGCGGCAGCCTCAATGACATAATTGATGCTGCGATTGTTCAGGAAGACTCCGGCAAGGAGTTAGCGGCGGCGGAAAGGAAGCGAAGCACGCCGCAAAGCAGCGGAGAAGGAGGTGGTCCTTCTCAAAAATACCGGATGGTGAATCGCCCACCATCGGGTCCACGCTGGCAGCCACCACAGAGGTCGATGCCATTCCGCAGTCGGCCATATTCTCCACCGGCATTCAGGCCGGCACTGCCAGTACCACCTCCACAGCAACAACAACAACAGCGGGCGATGCCGCGTGCGTATGCACCTCAGCAGCATGCCGGGCTTTCGTCCCCCAAGCACCGGACAAGCAGCAGCCACATGCTACAAGTGTGGTCGTCCAGGACACTTCGCCAGCAGTTGTCCTGAGAGGCAAGGCGGCGGAGTTGCACCGCAGTTCCCAGGGAGGAATCAGCCCGGGAACCCCACTAATGCGCGGCGGGCAAACCCTAGGCCTGGCGCTGTCCACCAACTTGCCATAGAGGACGTGCCGGAGGGTGAACCAATCCTCGCGGGTATGTTCCAACTCCACCAGCATCCCGCCATAGTATTATTTGATTCAGGCGCCACACATAGCTTTATTAGCCAAGCTTTCATTGCTAAATACAGCTTGCAAATACTACCCACTGATAGTCCATATTTGATTTGTTCACCGGGTGGGAAATCTTCAGCAAGCATGATGGTTCCAAAAGCACCATTATGCTTAGCGGGTAGGGTGTACCCTACGTCTCTCATAATTTTAGAGGGACAGAAGGTCGATGTCATCTTAGGAATGTCGTGTTTAACCCGCCACGGCGCTGTTTTAGACACCGTCCTCCGAATTGTGCACTTGAACTCAGAAGTGCACAAATCTCATTCCTTATTTCTGGACAGTCCAGAAATAAAACTTCCAAGTGGATGCCGCCCAGCAGAGAGGTGGAGTTTGAGATTGAACTTGCACCGGGAACCATGCCAATATCCCGAAGGCCGTACAAGATGGCGCCCAAGGAATTGGCTGAACTGAAGACTCAGCTAACGGACCTGCTGGAGAAGGGTTTTATTAGGCCGAGCTCCTCTCCATGGGGCTGTTTGGCATTATTCGTGAAGAAGAAAGACGAGACAATGCGGCTTTGCATGGACTACTGTCCATTAAATGCCGTAACCATCAAGAACAAGTACCCGTTGCCACGGATCGACATGTTGTTTGATGAGTTGGTCGAAGCAAAGATCTTTTCCAAGATGGATTTAAGATCCAGGACCACCAGATTAAAATACGGCCTGAGGATATTCCGAAGACGGCTTTCTCGACGAGGTACGGACTTTATGAGTACCTGGTCATGTCCTTCGGCCTCACCAATGCTCCAGCTCATTTCATGTATTTGATGAACTCGGTATTCATGCCGGAGCTGGACAAGTTTGTCGTGGTCTTCATCAACGACATATTGGTATATTCCAAGTCGGAGGAAGAACACAAGAAGCATCTGCGTATAGTCTTGCAACGGCTGCGGGATCACAAACTATACGTGAAATTCAGCAAGTGCGAGTTCTGGATACCGCAAGTGCCTTTTTTTCGGGCATATCATCTCAGCGGAGGGCATCGCTGTAGACCCGAGTAAGATCACATAAGTGCTGAATTGGAAATCCCCGAGAACTGTTCACGAGGTACGGAGTTTTCTCGGACTCGTGGGATATTATCGGAGGTTCATTCCAAACTTCTCGAAGATTGCCAAGCCTATGACGGAGCTGCTGAAGAAGGCTACCAAATTTGTTTAGAGTCCAACATGTGAAGCAGCATTCATGGCATTAGTGAGACACCTAACATCAGCACCGGTTTTGGCGCAGCCAGACACAACAAAACCGTTCGATGTGTACTGCGATGCATCCGGCATTGGGCTCGGATTTGTGCTGATGCAAGACCGAAGGGTGGTCGCGTATGGATCATGGCAGCTCAGAAACCATGAGCAGAATTATCGCACTCATGACTTGGAGCTCGCTGCCGTGGTACTTGCACTTAAAATGTGGAGGCACTACCTACTCTGTAACCTCGTACATTTATATACCGACCATAAAAGCCTCAAGTACATATTCACTCAGAAAGAGCTGAACATGAGGCAGCGAAGATGGTTAGAGTTGATAAAGGATTACGAAATAGAGATCCATTATCACCCCGGCAAGGCAAACGTAGTGCCGGATGCGCTGAGTCGTAAGTCACACGTCAACAACCTGACCATCACACCGTTGGAAGAGAGCGAGCCACCATTGCATGTGATTCCACATGGCGCTCTCTACAACTTAGCTTTGATCCCCACCATCCGTGAAGAGGTAGCAGCAGCTCAGAAACATTACAAGGGCATGTCGCATTTGCGGAGACGTATAGATAGTGGGGAGCTGAAATGTTTTCGGAAAGACGGAGACGGCGTCCTATGGTTCAAGGACCGGATGGTCGTACCCCGTAACCCAGAGTTACGGAAGAAAATCTTTGATGAGGCTCACTTGTCAAAGTTTTTTATTCACCCCGGTAGCAAAAAAATGTATCAAGAACTCAGAAGCAAGTTTTGGTGGACACGGATGAAGCGGGAAATCACAAAGTACGTGTCCGAGTGTGATACATGTCGAAGGGTGAAGGCAGATCATATGAGGAAATCGGGACTGCTACAACCACTGGGCGTTCCAGCCTGGAAGTGGGAAGATGTGAGCATGGACTTCATCGTTGGTTTATCCACCACTTTTCAGAAGCATGATTCTATGTGGGTAGTCGTCGACCGGCTCACAAGTTGCCCATTTTATCCCGGTCAACACCAACTACAACGCCAACAAGTACGCTGAACTGTACATCTCATGGATACGGCATACCCCGTACCATCATATCGGACCGGGGCACTTTATTTGTGTCCTGCTTTTGGGAGCAGCTACACGCTGCATTGGGGATGAAGATGATCCGTAGTTCAGCATACCACCCGCAGACGGATGGACAAACTGAGCGGGTAAACCAAATTTTAGAAGATATGCTACGAGCTTACGCTATCAACCACGGCAAGAATTTGGATGATCACTTGCCGTTGGCCGAGTTCTCATACAACAATGGGTACCAAGCCAGCATCAAGATGGCGCCTTACGAGGCGCTATACAGGAGAAAATGCCGCACACCACTGAATTGGTGTGAGTCTGACGAAAGGGTTACCTTCGGGATTGATCTTGTCAACAACGCGGAGGAAAAGGTTCGGCTGATTCAAGTGAACCTAAAAGCCGCTCAATCCCGACAGAAACAATATGCAGAACGGAGAAGACGCACATTACAGTTCAAAGTCGGGGATCACGTATACCTACATGTGTCTCCAATGAAGGGCGTGAACAGATTCGGGGTGAGGGGAATGTTGGCAGCCCGATTCATCGGTCCATTTCAGGTTACCGAAAGATGTGGATCAGTAGCATACCGGCTGAATTTACCAGAAGCACTCTCCAGTGTGCACGGCGTCTTTCACATCTCCCAGCTGAGGAAGTGTCTCAAGCTATCAACTACCATTCAGCTGGAGGATATAGAAGAACTGAAACCGGATCTCACGTATCGGGAGGAACCGGTTCAGATTATAGATGAAAAGGCCCGAACCATACACAACCGTACATTGTGGTTCTACAAAGTTCTATGGAGTAATCACTCCGTAGACGAAGCGACATGGGAGAGCAAAGGATTTCTTCATGCTAACTACCCCAACTTTTTCACGTCGCATGTACGGTAATTTTCCACCGTCCTCTCTCTCATTTTCACCTTATAATCTCGGGACGAGATTCTTTTAAGGGGGGAGGAATGTAAAGGCCTAAGTTTTTGGCACATGTTCAAAGTGTTCATCACCACACACACCCTTCATTTGAAGAAACTTGATGAACACATTTGAAGAGCAAGTAACCACCATCAACATGCTCATTAGGGAATAAACTCACAAAATGGAAAAGTGGCATTTCCCACATGCATCATCTAGGGGCTGAGCATATGAGAAACTCCAACACCTTGCTAGGAAGGCTCATGCCAAAATTTACCCAAATCCAAAACCTTTTGAGGTCTTTTTGGGTATAACTAGAAAGAGGGTGGTTTGAACTCAAATTCAAATTCAAACTATTTCCATCCCATGAATTCAAAAGTGGGAGGCATATTATTACTCAGCACATTTTTTTGAGCTCACCCACCAATTTTCACTCCATTTGGAGTTGATCTTGACATGATCTAAGTTTAGCAAATTCAAACTTCATTTGAATTTCAAACTGCATATGTGCTGAAATTTAGTCAAACAAAACCCAATTTGAATTCTCTCCAATTCAAATGGCCTAGGGGTAGATAATTCAAATGACCAAGGTTAATTGCGTCTCTACTGTTTAGAGCAGTGGGGAAAATTTAATTTCAGAGGTTAAACCCCGGGTGGGACCCACATGTCAGCCTCTATAGCAAATTCAACCGACTGAAGATTCAACAATCGGTTTCTCGGGCCTCATCCGAGGGTGCCACCGAGCTGGTAGCCGGGACAGCTCCTGCTCGGGCTGGCCGCGTCGACCGACATCGCCCCTGCCTTCTTATCTCTGAGCCCGAGCCAGCGAGAGAGGCATTCGGCTGTTTCTTTGTTCCCTCGCGCAAGAAACGCAGCTCTCGCCGCCGCCCTTTTGGTTAATCGGAAAAGCCCGTGATCACAGCCGCTCTGACACGACCCCACGGTCTTGTCGAGCCAGGATCACGCTGAGGAGTGCTGCGTTGCACAGCACCGGCAGCACACATCAAAGGTACAAAGTGGAAGCAAAGTTTTATTACATAAACAGGTTTATGAACATTTGTACAACAAAATATGTTCAGTCTACACTCACGGGCGTAGACTACGCATCGAGTTCACGTTCAGCCCGTGAACGTGTCCCCGCTATGAGACGGGCGCGGTACCGACTGAGACAGGGCTCAGCTCTGATACCACGCTGACGCGACCCGCTCAGCCGAGACAGGCCACTCGCCCGGGAATCGCATTGGGTGATGCCGTGTTATGCGGCACACAACAACACACATATGAGGAACAATGTATTACATAAAACAATAGCGGAAGCTTACAAGTTTTTCTTTGTAAATACTTTACATCAAGTAGCTACAGCGGAAGTCTTTATCAACTCACGTCGAATAACTAAGAGCACCCGAGATGAAGTCCAGCCCGCGGACTCCTCTCGCTAGCAACACGAAGACAAGCAGCAGCGGCTAGGTTCTCCAAGTGTTACCTGACTCGGGAGTCCCCGAGTCTCACCGGATAACCTTCTTTTCAGCATCGTTGTTAACCTGCAAAACTACTTATATAGCAAGCGTGAGCACATAGGCTCAGCAAGTCTGACCCGTCTCTCCTAAACAAGAAACTCTACATGCACGATGGTTTCAAATGGGTCGGCTAGATTTGCATAAGGGACTCGCCTAAAGTTGATCCTTAACTTTCATATTTTAAGCCTCATTGTGCAGACCTTGAGCCGAAAAGCATCGCAACTCCACAATCAAACAAGAAACGCTTTGTTGCGATGCTTCTTGCACAAAGTGAAAGTAAACTTTAATGAGCCTATCTCTAATTCAATCATGGTTGCAATACGATTTATAGCACAGCCTTATCAAGTTCAAAGATAAACAATTCCAGTTGTTACTACGTCAAGACGCAGTGGGCAAGTATGCTCATATAACCGCGAGCGACGGTGATTCGAATCAGTACACGCCTGGACTACACGACACGTACACCCGTACTCCGAGTTGCCGGCAGCAACCTCGACTGACGTTGTACGCGGCCACCTTTCCCAAGATCTTCCACATTGGACGCAGTCCAACTGCCCCGAGTACGCAAGTTCCCTCAAGGTGCATACCCGCTGTGGTATGTTCTTGAGCGAGTTACCTCCTGCTACCCTGACGCCGAAAGCCTAAGGCAGTTGGAAAAGTTCCACTATGGATCTCCCAAGGTACATCGGTTTCCTGGGTCCCATATAGCCAGTATGTGCCCGGTACACAACTCAAACTTGTCCAACAGGGCCAAGCACGGACGGGCCTTAACCGACACAGGCAGGGCTATGCACGCACGGCCTGCAACCTGCTGCATCTAAACCTCCCTGCCCGGTCTCCATTTCTTAAGTGTGAACTTTCATCATTCTTTCTAATTCGGACCCGTTCCGAGTAAACCAGCCCTAAGCTCGCGAGTAGATTCCAACTACTCGTCTTCTACCGGACCTTTCCTACTAACATTAGCGTAGCCAAATTCCCTCGAGGAGTTGCTATTCTACCTTTCTCTCATAGGTGTTTCTAGTCATGCAAGTGGAGTTTTCAATATCATCTAGACGTAATGCAATCAACGATGCAAAGCTATGATCTCTACAAATGAAAATGTTTTATAAAATGGTTCAAGTGCAAACCGGGGCTTGCCTGTTTTGCAGGTGACTACTGTTACAATCAGTTAGTGACGACCACTTGGAGCTTGATCACTTGTTCTCCTTCCTCCTTGATCTTCACTTCAAGTCCTTCTCACCTTCTTCACGTATATGCTACACGATATGATCATGCATATGTATTTAATTGAAAAGCTTTTGCTCATAAGATCTAACAACCATTTTAAAACTGGAACTTTGTTTAAGAATTTAAAATGACACTGGTGCTAGTGGTTTGGGTTGGGCTTAAACACTAAGATCACTTATTATGTGCTTTTCCCACTTAAGTGTTGATCACCTTAAGGGATCACACATGACAGTGGTGATCCAGAGCTCTACTGGAGCTGAGAATTTTCATGTGAGTTCCTTGTCACGAGAAAGTCCTCTGGACCAAAATCTAGCACATTTCATGGAATGGTTTATTCAGAATAATTCTCTAAGTGTTTAGTCAAAGATGAACTAATTCTGAGGTAACATCCATGTTCATGTCAAACTCAGTGAACCACAATTTCAATTATAGTTTATAGAGTCTACATGAATTTTCCTAGGATTTTTGGAGCTAAGAATTTCCCAGAACTGAATTTACAAGTTTTGGAAATTCTCTGAAAATGTTTCTGTATTCATTTGAATACAGGAACTTACAATCTGAATTACCTTGATTAATTCAACTCCAAATGAGCTGAAACTTTTACAGGAGTCTAATAACACCCTAAAGAATATCCTGGCAAAATTTTAGGATTTTTGGATAAACCAAACTCCCTCTAAAATTCTTTTGCTGAAAAGATTTAAAGAATTTTTCAGAATTAAATAAAGACTTCCATACAAATTGGGTTGCATATTTGGATAGAGTTTGTCAATCTGAATCTAACCCAATTTGAATCACTAAATTTGGAGGTTCCTAGCAAAAGTTATGCTCTTCTAAAGTTTGGGGAAAAATCTGGGATTTGAATAAATCCGGGGAAAAGTTTAAACCTGACTGTGGGACCAGGGACACGTGTCTGCTGCCGGGAGCGCGCCACACGGGCTACAGAATTGTTTCCCGCGCTGTCACAGCCGATCCCGCGCCACAGAGTATCCGGTCCACTGTTTCCGTGCGACTGACGCGTGGGGCCGGTAGCACCTTCGTCTACCTCCTGCCCCCGCGCTTCTGCGCCGCCGGGCTCGCCGGAATTCGCCGGTTTTCGTCGCTCCGACCAACTCCCGAGCTGCCACTCGCCGCCAGGCCCTATTTTAACCCGAGGAACACGATGGTGGGACTTCCCCAGACCGGCGAGGTTCCTAAACCACCCCGCACCGGTGCAGCGGCTCTGAGGGAGTCCGGCAACGTTGCCCCGATGCTCTAGCCCACCAGAAGTCCCCTGGAAAGGATCTACAGCACTAGTGGAGGTTTGCCCTGCTCGGCATGGCCGCATATGGGCTCGGAAACGGCTCCAACCTAGGGTTCATCGTGCACCCGATGCCCCTTATTGTTGTAGCCGTTGGAAAAGCTTGAAACAAGCCATCTACCATGGGTTTCATGCGACGTTTTGTGAAGAAGAAAAGTTGCTACACCAGTCTAGATTCTATGTGCGAAATTTGCAGAGCTCTACATGAATATAACTCGAGAATTTCGTCGATTCATACCCGCGGGTCAGTTTTCACCGGCCGGAGAGGATCTTTGAAATTCGTTGTTGAGAGGCCGAGACAGACTCGGTGCTTCGGGTGGAAGCTGCACGGAGACCTTGCGCGTCCCAGGTTCCGCTTTCTTGGTCGTGAAAGCCGCTCTGTGGAGCTGTCCACGGGAGCACGTTGCCGCCGGGTGTTCGGCCGCCGCGGAAACTTGATGTTCTCGGCGTAGAGGGCACGAACGCGCTTGGCGATGGCTCGAGGAGGTCGTGGGGACGATGGTGGTGTTGCTCGTCTGCTCAACCGAGGCTTCACACGCTAGTTACGGCAGTGGCCGATCGAGCGGACGGCGTCGACAGCTGCGTCTGTTTCTCGCGCGAGGAAAAGAAGCAGAGCGGCGCTGGTCTTCAGGAATGAGCGAAGAGGAGCACGGCAGAGGGTATAAGAGGTCGGGCGGCTTCTCCAGCGCGACGAAATCCAGCAGGAGGTGGCTGTCGGCTGAGCATCGGTGTCGAGCGGAGCTGCGCCCTCGGTCTCGGGTGCCGACTGAAGGAGGCAAACAGAGACCCAACACTTAGATCTTTTGCAAATTTTCAGTTCACACACTGACATGTGGGACCCACTGATCAGTCCTCCTTATTCCCTCTCCAAATATCTCCCAAGTTTGAATGTTTGAGTGAATTCAACTGTGGGAATTCAAATCTGGTATGCATTTGGATAATTGGGCAAGTTTCATCCAAATTCAAACATGCATTTGAATTCTTTGTCTTTTAAAGTCCATTTTGCAGAATGGGTTGCAAATTATTTCTATAAATCATGAAACTTTGCACACCCCCTAATTTGGACTCAAGGAATCCAAATATGAAATCTAATTTTTATTTTGGCTGTTGCAAATGAGATTTGTAGCACAACAGTTTGGAAATTCCTAGTGTTACTCTCATTTGAATTTTTGTTTGAACAAATTGTTCCAAATCTGATTTTTGTTTTCTCACACATATGGGAACTTCCCATCCTTGTTTTAGACCCCTCTAGGGTTCCAAGTTCTCAAATGAACATTTGACTTGTGTGAAGAAAGCCCTCATGTGTGTTATCACATGTGGGAAAAGTTTTAACAAGTCCCAAATTTCATACACATGAAATAAAACTTTGCAAACAAGTGTTTCTTTGTATTCATAATTTTGGGACCTTTACACGCTAGCACGCACACACACTAACACGGCGGCGTGCACGACTCCCACTCGACGGGGTTCTCCTCCTGGGGTTCCGTCTCCTCCTCGGGAATCCCTTCCTCATAGAACCCTGCAAAAGCTTCAAACACAACCAGTGAGCATGAAGGCTCAGCAAGACTAACCCGTCTCTCCTAAACATGAAACTTCTACATGGAGGGTGATAGGTTACATGAGGCAAAATAAGTTACAAGGACTCGCCTAATTAGTGGGACCTTACTTTCAAGTTTTAGCAGCAGGTTGTGGAGAACCTTACGCTAAGGCACATGAGAGAGCCGCAAACAAGAAACGCATTTCTCTCATGTACTTTGCCCAAAGTTGAAAAGAACTTTAGTTAGCTCTAAACTACAACAAATCATTAACAATCAAAGTTCATCTTTCAATCAGCAACATTTTAACATGTATCTAGCCTGTTCTTTCTACGTCACGGTACAGTGAACAAGTGGTACTCACTGACCGTGAGGGACGGCGATTATAATCGATTTACAACTGCAGGGTTACCCGAACAACCCGTCACGTACGCCCGTACTCGATGTTGCCTACAGCAACCATCATGGACGCCGTACGCAGCCACCTTTCACCCGTCAGCCAAATATTGAACCGGTCCTATCGTCCCGAGCAAGAGGTTTCTGCACGCGCATCTCAGTGCCGCCAGCCGATTTACACCTCAAGCTCTCAACCTACCCTCTGAACGACAGGCAATGCCTCAATACCCAGCTACCCGAGTTACATCGGTTTCCCGGTTCCCATATAGCCGGTAGGTCTTCGGTACTGTTCTAGCTTGTTCAACAGGCCCGCACACGGCTCGGTCCTCAATCGACACAAGCGGAGCTATAGCACACAGGCCCCAAAGTCCTGCTGCCCTTACCCTCCGCTCAGTATCAATTTTCTTGCCATGTGTTTCATTTGCTATTCTTACCCGAGCGATGTGCCTCTAGCCTATTCTCGCGAGTAGTTCCAACTACTCGACTTGTACCGAATCCTACACTACCTTAGCATTGCAGTAGCTAAACGAGGTTTCAATCCTAATCCCAACCCATGGTTTTCTTGGCTATGCAATTGGGTTTCAATCAAGACTCTAATGCAAGAAGTAATTGGTACTCAAAGAAAGTTCTCAAAACAATAAAAAATTGTAAAAAGGTTAATGCAAACCGGAGCTTGCCTTGCTGCTCTTGGTCGTAGGCTAGCTGCTCTTCCGGAGTAATGAAATCTAAGACTTCGGGTTCCTCCTCGACCTTAGCGACTACATATGAGAAATATGAATATGTATCAATTCATATGCATTTCAATTGAATTTAAACTTGTGAAGGCTATAAGTCTCACTAGACAGACTCAATGATCCTGAAATTTTTACTGTGGCTTGGTTACAACCTAAACAGAGACTTGGCCAAGTGTTAGTTGCAGCAAAGCTCATTTGAGCCCTCTACAAATAATTATGTACTTGACTTAAAATTGGAGCTCTTAGGACTTTCTAGGAATTTTCATGGAGCAAGCCATGACTTTATGAAAACTAGATTTTCAGAGGGTTCTAATGGAGTTGGTCTCACTTAATTTGAAGGTTCCTAGCTAAAAGTACAAGCTAAACAATTTCAGAGAAATTCTGAAAATGTTTCTGGACATTTTCTATTTTCTCTGGAACAGTTTCATTAATCACACCATTAGGTGGATCAAATAAGCTCAGATGGATCTGAAATTGTTATGGTAGCTCAGGGATATTTTGTTCAACATCCCAGCAAAATTTCAGAATTTTCCTCCAAAGGGTTCTCCAGTTAAAATTCTAAACAGTTTAAACTTTGAAGAATTAATTATGGAGAAATAGTGGTTTTCATGAAGTGAAACTTGATTTGCTGGAACGTACTCAGAGAGCTTAATCCAACAAAATTTGGTTCACTCGATTTGGATGTCCCTAGCCAAAGTTATGAGGATTTGAAGTTTGAATGAAATCTGAAAATCGGGAAAAGTTCAAATCACTGCACGTGGGACCCGGGGCTACGTGTCGGCTCCTCATCGGATGACACACGCGGCTACAGATTCCATCGCACGCAGCCGCTCCTGATCTGTGCCACAGCAGATCCCGGTTTTTAAAATATCTGGCGCTGACAGCCGGGACCCACCCCCTTCGTCTTCCTCCCGCCTCCCGTGCTCTACCGCCGCGATACCTCGCCGGAGAGCTCACCGGTGGCCCCTGTGGTGCTCTAAACTTCATGATTCTGGCCGCCCCTGCCTAAATCCACTCGGGGAACATGATTCTGGGCTCAGCTTGTCATGAAAATGGCCGACACATGGTCGGCGACGAGCGGTAGCTTCGGAAGAACTTCGGCCGTGTCGGCCGGTCCTCCTAACACCTCAACCGATCGAACAAAAGGTCGTCGAGCACCAGTGGACCAAAGGAAAGGTCGTCATCAGCTCCACGGAGCTCGGAAAGGGCTGTGTTGGGCTGTCAACGTGCGACCTAGGCCGGAAATCAGGAATTCTTCTAAAACTCGAAGAACAGCGGTTTCCCTCAACGGTTCTTCGTTGTTCCTGCTCCTATGGACATGTACGGGCACCTAGAAGTGATCCCCTCCATGAGAGGATGAGTGGTGAGGTGTGGACTATGCATTTCATGGATCGGTTCGGGCTCCCCTTTTGCACACCGTCACGAAATCATGAAATTCCGGCGTGAGCAGTCTATGTCATGCCGCCGGAGCTTGCGGTAATGAAAGAGGGACTGAAGGTGAACATTTTTGCTGTTCACGGCTTGGTGAACGGCAGGATGTGGTGGCTGGACGGATCGTTCCCATGACGGCGGCTCGAGCTGAACTGGAAAAGGAAAGATCGTCGCGGTGGAGCTTGGGGAGGACTGCTCCGGGCCTGGAACCGGCGCGAGGGCGTCAAGGATGGATTGGCGCACCTGGTGCTGCTCTCAGATCGCCGTGGAAGCCTCAGGGTTGGCCGGCGATGAGGGACAGAGGGTTCAACTGAGCGGCGAGAGCTTTCGGTTTTCTTGGTGGGAACACGACGGGACAGCGGTGAGAATCACCGACGACCGCTCAGGCGTGTAGATAAAGGCCCCGAGATGCGGTTCAGTGGCCGAGAGCGGAAAGCAGCTGGTGGCGCGGTGGCTCCCCTCAGTGGCGCCCTCGGAGGCAGCTCGGGGACCCGAGTACTGAAGTCTCAGTCGGTTGAATTCTCTCCAGTGGCTGATATGTGGGTCCCATCTCCCTTTTAACCTCTGAACTTAACTCCCTCTTACTGTTGTAAACAGTAATCCCCCTTATACCCATGGTGATTTGAATTATCTACCCCTGAGCCATTTGAATGGGATAGAATTCAAATTGGGTTTGGTTTGACTAAATTTCAGCACATATTCAGTTTGAAATTCAAATAAAGTTTGAATTTGCTAAACTTAGCTCATGTCAAGATCAACTCCAAATGGAGTTAAAATTGGTGTGTGAGCTCAAAAAAATGTGCTGAGTAAGAATATGCCTCCCACTTTTGAATTCATGGGATGAAAACAGTTTGAATTTAAAATTGAGTTCAAACCACCCTCTTTCTAGCTACACCCAAAAGGACTTCAAAAAGGTTTTGAATTTGGGTGAAACTTGGCATGGACATTCCTAGAAAGGTGTAGGAGTTTTTCATATGTACAGCCCCTATAGGATGCATGTGGGAAATGCCACTTTTGCACTTGGTGAATTTATCCTCTAATGAGCATGTTGATGGTGGTTACTTGCTCTTCAAATGTGTTCATCAACTTTCTTCAAATGAAGTGTGTGTGGTGTGATGAGCACCTTGAGTATGTGCCAAAAACTTAGGCCCTTACACGCTCCACTCCCTACAAGCTGCAAAACGGTACGAGAGGATCTCCTTCTCCTTCCCCGTTGCTGGAAATTAGCTGGACTCGGTTGATCTCGCCCCTACCGAGGGTTCCTTTCGGTGACCGAAGTCCGCCGCACTTCGGGCTCCCGTGGACAGCCAAAACGGGAGAGTGTTACGCCCAAGCTAAGGCGTCCCCGGACGCGTTAGGGACTGGTGCTGCTCACCCCCGAGCCACAGCCCGAGTGTTTGATCACCGACAGCGAATTTCAGTTTTCCCTTTCACTCGGCGCCGACTGACCTTCGGGTGCGGATCCGCCAAATTCTCACCCTATAGTTGTTTAGAGACCCTCAAACTGTTCCTACACGATCTAGGCTTAGTGGCACACAAGTTAGCTTCACAACACCTAGTATGAGAACCTTCGTACATGGCGTATTTCGAAGCTTGCCAACGGCGGCTTATGCTTGAAGCATCGGGCACACGGTGAGAGCCTACTTAGGAACCCTCCCGAGCTGCTTCGAGCTCATGTCGGTCCTTCCTAGGGTCCACCGATGCTTTACGGCCTTTTGCTCGATCGTTTGGGGTGCTAGGGAGGATGCCCCTATAGGATGCATGTGGGAAATGCCACTTTTGCACTTGGTGAGTTTATCCTCTAATGAGCATGTTGATGGTGGTTACTTGCTCTTCAATGTGTTCATCAACTTTCTTCAAATGAAGTGTGTGTGTGGTGTGATGAGCACCTTGAGTATGTGCCAAAAACTTAGGCCCTTACATTCTGCCCCCCTTAAAAGAATCTCGTCCCGAGATTATAAGGTGAAAATGAGAGAGAGGACGGTGGAAAAATTACCGTATATGCGACGTGAAAAAGTCGGGGTAGTTAGCGCAAAGAAATCCTTCACTTTCCCATGTCGCTTCGTCCATGGAGTGATTCCTCCATAGGACTTTGTAGAACCACAACGTACGGTTGCATGTGGTTTGGGCCTTTTCATCTATAATCTGAACCGGTTCTTCCCGATACGTGAGGTCCGGTTTCAGTTCTTCTATGTCCTCCAGCTGAATGGTAGTTGATAGCTTAAGACACTTCCTCAGCTGGGAAATGTGAAAGACGTCGTGCACACCGGAAAGTGCTTCTGGTAATTTCAGCCGGTACGCTACCGATCCACATCTTTCTATAATCTGAAATGGACCGATGAATCTGGGTGTCAACTTTCCTCTCACCCCGAATCTGTTCACGTCCTTCATTGGAGACACACGTAGGTATATGTGATCCCTGACTTCGAATTGTAATGGGCGTCTTCTCCGGTCTGCATACTGTTTCTGTCGGGATTGGGCGGCTTTTAGGTTCGCTTGAATCAGCCGAACCTTTTCCTCCGCATTGTTGACAAGGTCAATCCCGAAGGTAACCCTTTTGCCAGGCTCACACCAATTCAATGGTGTGCGGCATTTTCTCCCGTATAGCGCCTCGTACGGCGCCATCTTGATGCTGGCTTGGTACCGATTGTTGTACGAGAACTCAGCTAATGGCAAGTGGTCATCCCAATTCTTGCCGTGGTTGATGGCGCAAGCTCGTAGCATATCTTCTAGAATCTGATTTACCCGCTCGGTTTGCCCATCCATCTGCGGGTGGTATGCTGAACTACGGATTTGCTTCGTCCCCAATGCAGCGTGTAGCTGCTCCCAAAAACGGGACACAAATAAAGTGCCCCGATCCGATATGATGGCACGGGGTACGCCGTACAAGCATAGGATCCATGAGATGTACAGTTCAGCGTACTTCTTGGCGTTGTAGTTGGTGTTGACCGAGATAAAATGGGCAACTTTGGTGAGCCGGTCGATGATTACCAACACAGAATCATGTTTCTGAAAAGTGGTGGGTAAACCGATGATGAAGTCCATGCTCACATCTTCCCACTTCCAGGCAGGAACGCCCAGTGGTTGTAGCAGTCCCGGTTTCCGCATATGATCTGTCTTCACCCTTCGACATGTATCACACTCGGACACATACTTTGCGATCTCCCGCTTCATCCGTGTCCACCAAAACTTGCTTCTGGGTCCCTGATACATTTTGTTGCTGCCGGGGTGAATAGAAAATTTTGAAAAGTGAGCCTCATCAAAAATTTTCTTCCGTAACTCCGGGTTACGGGGTACGATGATCCGGTCCTTGAACCATAGGACGCCGTCTCTGTCTTTCTGGAAACATTTCAATTCCCCACTATTTATACGTCTCCGCAAATGTGACATGCCCTTGTCATTTTTCTGGGCTGCCGTGATCTCTTCATGGATGGTGGGGATCAAAGCTAGGTTGTAGAGAGCTCCATGTGGAATCACATGCAGTGGTGGTTCGCTCTCCTCCAACGGTGTGATGGTCAGGTTGTTGACGTGTGACTTGCGGCTCAGCGCATCTGCCACTACGTTTGCCTTGCCGGGGTGATAATGGATCTCTATTTCGTAATCCTTTATCAACTCTAACCATCTTCGCTGCCTCATGTTCAGCTCTGAGTGAATATGTACTTGAGGCTCTTGTGGTCGGTATATAAATGTACGAGGTTACCGAGTAGGTAGTGCCTCCACATTTTAAGTGCAAGTACCACGGCAGCGAGCTCCAAGTCGTGAGTTGGATAATTCTGCTCATGGTTTCTAAGCTACCGTGACCCATACGCGACCACTCTTCGGTCTTGCATCAGCACACATCCGAGCCCAATGCCGGATGCATCGCAGTACACATCGAACGGTTTTGTTGTGTCTGGCTGCGCCAACACCGGTGCTGATGTCTGGTGCTTCACTAATGCCTTGAACGCTGCTTCACATGTTGGACTCCAAATATATTTGGTAGCCTTCTTTAGCAGCTCTGTCATAGGCTTGGCAATCTTTGAGAAGTTCGAGATGAACCTCCGATAATATCCGGCGAGCCCGAGGAAACTCCGTACCTCGTGGACAGTTCTCGGGGATTTCCAATTCAGCACTTGTGTGATTTTACTGGGTCTACAGCGATGCCGTCCGCTGAGATAATATGCCCGAGAAAAGGCACTTACGATATCCAGAATTCACACTTGCTGAATTTCGCGTATAGCTTATGATCCCGCAGCTGTTGCAAGACTATACGCAGATGCTTCTTGTGATCTTCCCCCGACTTGGAATATACCAGTATGTCGTCGATGAAGACCACGAAAAACTTGTCCAGCTCCGGCATGAATACCGAGTTCATTAAATACATGAAATGAGCTGGAGCGTTGGTGAGGCCGAATGACATGCATGACCAGGTACTCATAAAGCCCGTACCTCGTCGAGAAAGCCGTTTTCGGAATATCCTCATCCAGTATCTTAATCTGATGGTACCCGGATCTTATGTCCATCTTGGAAAAGATCTTTGCTTTGACAACTGATCAAACAACATGTCGATCCGTGGTAACGGGTACTTGTTCTTGATGGTTACAGTGTTTAATGGACGATAGTCCACGCAAAGCCGCAACGTCTCATCCTTCTTCTTCACAAATAATGCCGAACATCCCCATGGTGAGGAGCTCAGCCTAATAAAACCCTTCAACAGCAGGTCCGTTAGCTGGGTCTTCAGTTCAGCCAACTCCTTGGGCGCCATCTTGTATGGCCTTCGGGATATTGGCATGGTTCCCGGTGCAAGTTAAATCTTGAACTCCACCTCTCTATCGGGCGGCATCCCCGGTAAATCATCCGAGAACACGTCAGGGAACTCTCAGACCACTGGAATGTCTTTCAATCTGATGGTTGTGGATTGATAGATACTTGGAATTTTTATTTCTGGACTGTCCAGAAATAAAGAATGAGGTTCATGCACTTTTGAGTTCAAGTGCACAATTCGGAGGATGGTGTCTAAAACAGCGCCGTGGCGGGTTAACCACGACATCCCTAAGATGACATCGACCTTTTGTCCCTCTAAAATTATGAGAGACGTAGGGTAACTCTACCCGCTAAGCATAATGGCGCTTTTGGAGCCATCATGCTTGCTGAAATTTTCCCACCCGGTGAACAAATCAGATATGGACTATCGGTGGGTAGTATTTGCAAGCTGTATTTAACAATGAAAGCTTGGATAATAAAGCTATGTGTGGCGCCTGAATCAAATAATACTATGGAGGGATGCTGGTGGAGTTGGAACATACCCGCAAGGATCGGCTCTCCCTCCGGCACGTCCTCTATGGCAAGTTGGTGGACGGTGCCGGGCCTAGAGTTTGCCCGCCGCGCATTAGTGGGGTTCCGGGGCTGATTCCTCCCCGGAAGCTGTGGTGCAACTCCGCCGCCTTGCCTCTCCGGACAACTGCTGGCAAAGTGTCCTGGCCGACCACATTTGTAGCATGTGGCCGCTGCTTGTCCAGTGCTTGGGGGACGAAAGCCCAACATGCGCTGCTGAGGTGCATACGCACGCGGCATCGCCCGCTGCTGCTGTTGTTGTTGCGGAGGTGGTGCTGGCAGTGCCAGCCGGAATGCCGGTGGAGAATAGGGCCTACTGCGGAATGGCATTGACCTCTGTGGTGACTGCCAGCGTGAACCCGATGGAGGGCGATTCACCATCTGAAATTTCTGAGAAGGACTGCCTCCTTCTCCGCTGCTTTGCGGCGAGCTTCGCTTCCTCTCCGCTGCCGCCAACTCCTTGCCGGAGTTCTCCTGAACAATCGCAGCATCAATTATATCGTCGAGGCTGACACGATTGAACATCGCCAGTTTGTCCTTCAGGAGCGGATTAAGCCCCTGGTAGAAGTGATCCCGCTGCTTCTCGTCGGTATCAGCGTGATACGATGCGTAGAGTGCAAGATCATTGAACGCCCTGGAGTATTCCAGCGCGTTCCGGCTCCCTTGTTGCAGGCGTAAGAACTCCTGCGTCTTCCTCTTCATGAGACCCGGCGGTATATGATAGGCCCTGAAGGCCGTCCAGAACTCCGTCCAGGTCATAAATGGGCTGTGAAGCACAGTAGTTCGGCCACCACGCGCTCGCGGATCCCTGGAGCTGTTGGGCCGCGAACTGAGTCTTGCGCTGCTCACTCATTTGGAGCAGCCCGAACTTCATCTCCATCGTGTGGAGCCAGTTGTCCGCATCGAGGGGTTTATCCGCCCTTGAGAATACCGGGGGATGAGTTGCTAGAAAGTTGGAGTAGGAGCTCTGTTGACGCTCCTCACGATAATGACGCCTCTCTGGTCGAGACGTATTTGCAATAAGGGTCTGCAGCAACTCTGTGTGCTGCTGATGAGAACCCTCCATTGCCGCAACGATGTCGGCCAATGTAACCGTTGGTGGTGGCGGTGGCGGTGTTTTCTGTTGCTGTTGCTGCTGTTGCTGTTGCTGTCCCGAGGAGTCCTCGGGAGGCTGTTGGGAGATTTGTCCCCCTTGACTAGAACCCCCAACGTCCGGGTTGGCACGAGTACGAGTCATTCTGAAATTCAAAACAGCAGCGATCAGCACATGTCATACTTAAAAACTCCATATGAAACAGTAGGTATTTGAAGTGACACATGAATAATTTACAGAACATTCACATATATTGATAAAGCATAAACTTTATACAACATACATTATTCTCGGATCTCCGAGAAGTCGTGCTCATGTCGTCACTACCTATACATACGCTACTTCCTACACGACATGTCACTGGTTACAAAAGTTTGGGTCACACTACCCTAGCTGCCCTACTTGGCGACCGTAACCCCCTACTCGGAGTAGAACTCGACCTCCTGCGGGTCGTCCTCCTCCGGTACCTCTGCTGGTGGCTCTGGGTCTACAACCTCCTCTTCTATCTCGGGTTCTCCCAGTGCCGGAAGACCCAAGACCACCGGGATGCCCAATACCGGGAGTACGAGGTCCTGCAATGCGTGTACCTCGTCCATGGCCTGGTTGTAGTCTTCTTTCCAGCCTTGCCCTTCCTCAATGGCGTCATCCCGCTCTTGAGTAAGGACCTCGTTCTGCTGGGTCAGAGCCTGCACCTGTTCTTGCAACGCCGCGATGTCAACACGGCGTTTCTTTCTTGCCTTCTTCAGACGATGCAACTGATCATGTTGTTCGTTCAATCGCTTAATCGTCGGAAGGAGCACATTGCGGAGTGCGCTGTGAGCACTCTCGAAATGGTCTCCACGGCTTGTGCTCTCCTTGAGCTTCACAAGACAATCCGTATGAACAGCTTGGCTGTCCATCACGGCTTTTCCTGCCCTCAATTGGAGACCAAAGTTTGCCTCCGCGGGATTGTACCTTGGACAACCCGGGTCGGTTGCCTCCATATACCTCCCTTCCCACACGTGATTAGACCGTCCCTCCACCGGAACGAGCGCCTATGGAGTGCCCTCCATAGCTCTCACGTGTAGTTGGCAGAAATGCGACATGGTGTCGCGGGCTGCCACTTGCCACATCCCCTCCGGTCGTCTACCTTTCACCGTCACGGTGAACGGCGCCTAACCGGGTGGCGTAGGTCCTGCAGGAACTTCGACATGGATCGTCCACGTCTTGTTCCCCTCCTCGCGTTCTTCCTTGGCAAAGTATTGCGGCATCTTCCTGTATCCAAAATATTGAAGCATTTGCCTCAATGTTTCCGGATAGCCGCTGCGGTGAGAACAGTGGGACACCACCCACCCGTTCTCCAACTGTCTATCCGCTGTCATCTGTAGAAACATATTTGAGAAATGTCAAATATTTATTTGAACAGTAAACCGTTGAGTTATAACAAAAGACATGTCATTGAACTCATAAAATTTGGAAACATAGTTCAAATTTAAACAAATTTGACTGCTGATCTGCTGTCCAACATGACAGCCCTGACCAGTTTCCATTTCAACCTGATTTAGGCCATGATAAAGGCAAAACCAATTCTGGAGCTCAACATCAAAGTTAAATCTAACCTCAATAGCTTTCCATAAAGTGTTTGCATGGCCCAAGATCAGTCTTGATTCAAAAGTTATGAGATATCAAAGTTAATAGAATTTCTGGAGAAAATTGGACAGCACCTCCCCGCCTTAGGTACTGATTTGATCCAAGAATTCCAGTTAATTCTTCTCCAAATCTAACAAAACTTTTTGTTACAAAGTTGTAACCCATCTCATAAGCTTTCCAGAACTACCTATTTTCTATTTTTTGGATTTTTATGCAGGAAGTTATGCTCAATTTACAGAGAGTTACAGAGAGTGTTTGCTCTGCCCTATTTTCTGGACAGTTTCAACTCTACTGCATTTTTCGATTGGTTAAGGTATGGAACACCTCTGGACCTCAACAGAAAAGTTGTAAAGCTCTTCTAATTCTTTCCATAAATGTATCATATGATCCCAACCTCGAAAGAACTCAACCTATAACCTCTGATTAACTTCAGCCTTAATTCAGCTGAAAACAGGGGACTCTGTCCTTAGTATCCTATAAGTTGAAAACTTGTTTACTTTAAATATCCTGATTAAGGGAAGGAGTTACATCAAGTTTTAGTGCGCTGGATCAAAAATTTCAAGTTTTACAATGCAGTTGCTCATTTAGTGGGGTGTGACGTCGATGCGTCACCAGAGCATGTCGGTACTACGTCCTCACAAAGAAAAACCTATACCGGACTTAGCCGGCTTTGTTAGTTCAGTGGCACTAAGCGTCTCTCACACACGGATGCTACATGTCTACCATTTCATGGTTAGACTACCTGCATATAACTCACACAATCGTCAGACTCGGCTGCACACCGAGCCCGGTATCCATACAGTTCGTACACCCGGCCGTCATCACTCGCCCGGTAGTTCTCAAGCCAAACATGCCTTGAGCTACGTGTTCACGTTACTGACCACGTGACGGGGTCTCCCAAATCGCACCACGCACGCCAGGGACAGATGTTGCTCGAATACCCCAAACGACATGTAGAGTCATAGAGGATATTAAAGCGGGTCGGGTTACCTTCCACCCGTGGGGCTCCACCCTTCAGCTTGTGCGCACTAATGGACAGCGTTTACGTGCACCCCACAAGACATAAAGCGTCCCGAGATGCACGATTTTCTGACATAAACAAATAGGTTAATTTGCCACTTTCTATACACTAATAACATCCTTATATGGGCTACTAACTCGTTCCTCACTGGATTTTTGAAAAAGATGACCTTTGTAGTGCGTTAAACCTCAAGCGAGCTCTGATACCACGCTGACACGACCCCACGGTCTTGTCAAGCCAGGATCATGCTGAGGGGTGCTGCGTTGCACAGCACCGGATAACACACATCAAAGGTACAAAGTGGAAGCAAAGTTTTATTACATAAAGAGGTTTAACATTTGTACAACAAAATATGTTCAGTCTACACTCACGGGCGTAGACTACGCATCGAGTTCACATTCAGCCCGTGAACATGTCCCCGCTAGCATGCACACACACTAACACGGCGGCGTGCACGACTCCCACTCGACGGGGTTCCCCTCCTGGGGTTCCGTCTCCTCCTCGGGAGTCCCTTCCTCATAGAACCCTGCAAAAGCTTGAAACACAAGCAGTGAGCACAAAGGCTCAGCAAGACTGACCCGTCTCTCCTAAACATGAAACTTCTACATGGAGAGTGATAGGTTACATGAGGCAAAATAAGTTGCAAGGACTCGCCTAATTAGTGGGACCTTACTTTCAAGTTTTAGCAGCAGGTTGTGGAGAACCTTACGCTAAGGCACATGAGAGAGCCGCAATCAAACAAGAAACACATTTCTCTCATGTACTTTGCCCAAAGTTGAAAAGAACTTTAGTTAGCTCTAAACTACAACAAATCATTAACAATCAAAGTTCATCTTTCAATCAGCAACATTTTAACATGTATCTAGCCTGTTCTTTCTACGTCATGGTACAGTGAACAAGTGGTACTCACTGACCGCGAGGGACGGCGATTATAATCGATTTACACCTGCAGGGTTACCTGAACAACCCGTCAAGTACGCCCGTACTCGATGTTGCCTACAGCAACCATCACGGACGCCGTACGCAACCACCTTTCACCCGTCAGCCAAATATTGAACCAGTCCTATCGTCCCGAGCAAGAGGTCTCTGCACGTGCATCTCAGTGCCGCCAGACGATTTACACCTCAAGCTCTCAACCTACCCTCTGATCGACAGGCAATGCCTCAATACCCAGCTACCCGAGTTACATCGGTTTCCCGGTTCCCATATAGACGGTAGGTCTTCGGTACTGTTCTAGCTTGTTCAACAGGCCTGCACACGGCTCGGTCCTCAATCGACACAAGCGGAGCTATAGCACACAGGCTCCAAAGTCCTGCTGCCCGTACCCTCCGCTCAGTCTCAATTTTCTTGCCATGTGTTTCATTTGCTATTCTTACCCGAGCGATGTGCCTCTAGCCTATTCTCGCGAGTAGCTCCAATTACTCGACTTGTACCGAACCCTACACTACCTTAGCATTGCAGTAGCTAAACGAGGTTTCAATCCTAATCCCAACCCATGGTTTTCTTGGCTATGCAATTGGGTTTCAATCAAGACTCTAATGCAAGAAGTAATTGGTACTCAAAGAAAGTTCTCAAAACAATAAAAATTTGTAAAAACGTTAATGCAAACCGGAGCTTGCCTTGCTGCTCTTGGTCGTAGGATAGCTGCTCTTCCGGAGTAACGAAGTCTAAGACTTCGGGTTCCTCCTCGACCTTAGCGACTACATATGAGAAATATGAATATGTATCAATTCATATGCATTTCAATTGAATTTAAACTTGTGAAGTCCATAAGTCTCACTAGACAGACTCAATGATCCTGAAATTTTTACTGTGGCTTGGTTACAACCTAAAAAGAGACTTGGCCATGTTTTAGTTGCAGCAAAGCTCATTTGATCCCTCCACAAATAATTATGTACTTGACCTTAATTGGAGCTCTTAGGGCTTTCTAGGAATTTTCATGGAGCAAGCCATGACTTTCTGAAAACTAGATTTTCAGAGAGTTCTAATGGAGTTGGTCTCACTTAATTTGAAGGTTCCTAGCTAAAGGTATGAGCTAAACAATTTCAGAGAAATTCTGAAAATGTTTCTGGACATTTTCTATTTTCTCTGGAACAGTTTTATTAATCACACCATTAGGTGGATCAAATGAGCTCAGATGGATCTGAAATTTTTATGGTAGCATTTTGGTGAACATCCCAGCAAAATTTCAGAATTTTTCTCCGAAGGGTTCTCCAGTTAAAATTCTAAACATTTTAAATTTGAAGAATTAATTCTGGAGAAATAGGGATTTTCTATGAAGTGAAACGTTATTTTCTAGAAAGTACTCAGAGAGCTGAATCCAACAAAATTTGGTTCACTCGATTTGGATGTCCCTAGCCAAAGTTATGAGGATTTGAAGTTTGAATGAAATCTGAAAATCGGTAAAAGTTCAAATCACTGCGCGTGGGACCTGGGGCTACGTGTCGGCTCCTCATCGAATGACACACGCGGCTACAGATTCCTTCGCTCGCAGCCGCACCCGATCCGTGCCACAGCAGATCCTGGTTTTTAAAATATCTGCCGCTGACAGCCGGGACCCACCCCCTTCGTCTTCCTCCTGCCTCCCGTGCTCTGCCGCTGCGATACCTCGCCGGAGAGCTCGCCAGCGGCCCCTGCGGTGCTCCAAACTTCATGATTCTGGCCGCCCCTGCCTAAATCCACTCGGGGAACATGATTCTGGGCTCAGCTTGTCATGAAAATGGCCGGAACATGGCCGGCGACGAGCGGTAGCTTCGGAAGAACTTCGTCTGTGTCGGCCGGTCCTCCTAACACCTCAACCGATCGATCAAAAGGTCGTCGAGCACCAGTGGACCCTAGGAAAGGTCGTCATGAGCTCCACGGAGCTTGGAAAGGGCTGTGTTGGGCTGTCACCGTGCGCCCTATGCCGGAAATAGGGAATTCTTCTAAAACTCGAAGAACAGCGGTTTCCCTCAATGGTTCTTCGTTGTTCCTGCTCCTATGGACTTGTACGGGCACCTACAAGTGATCCCCTCCATGATAGGATGAGTGGTGTGGTGTGGACTACGAATTTCGCGGATCGGTTCGGGCTCCCCTTTTGCACACCGTCGCGAAATCATGAAATTCCGGCGTGAGCAGTCTATGTCATGCCACCGGAGCTTGCGGTAATGAAAGAGGGACTGAAGGCGAACCTTTTTGCTGTTCACGGCTCAGTGAATGGCAGGCTGTGGTGGCCGGACGGATCGTTCCCGTGATGGCGGCTCAAGCTGAACCGAAAAAGGAAAGATCGTCGCGGTGGAGCTTGGGGAGGACTGCTCCAGGCCTGGAACCGCCGCGAGGGCGTCAAGGATGGCTTGCCGCACCTGGTGCTTGTCTCAGATCGCCGTGGAAGCCTCAGGGTTGGCCGGGCGATGAGGGACAGAGGGTTCAACCGAGCGGCGAGAGCTTTCGGTTTTCTGGGTGGGAATGTGACGGAACAGCGGTGAGAATCACCGGCGACCGCTCGGGTGCGTAGATAAAGGCCCCGAGAGGCGGTTCAGTGGCCGAGAGCGGCAAGCAGCTGGTGGCACGGCAGCCTCCCCTCGGTGGCACCCTCGGAGGCAGCTCAGGGACCCGAGTACTGAAGTCTCAGTCGGTTGAATTCTCTCCAGTGGCTGACATGTGGGTCCCATCTCCCTTTTAACCTCTGAACTTAACTCCCTCTTACTGTTGTAAACAGTAATCCCCCTTATACCCATGGTGATTTGAATTATCTACCACTGAGCCATTTGAATGGGATAGAATTCAAATTGGGTTTGGTTTGACTAAATTTCAGCACATATTCAGTTTGAAATTCAAATAAAGTTTGAATTTGCTAAACTTAGCTCATGTCAAGATCAACTCCAAATGGAGTGAAAATTGGTGTGTGAGCTCACAAAAATGTGCTGAGTAAGAATATGCCTCCCACTTTTGAATTCATGGAATGAAAACAGTTTGAATTTGAATTTGAGTTCAAACCACCCTCTTTCTAGCTACACCCAAAAGGACTTCAAAAAGGTTTTGAAATTGGGTGAAACTTGGCATGGACATTCCTAGCAAGGTGTAGGAGTTGTTCATATGTACAGCCCCTATAGGATGCATGTGGGAAAGGCCACTTTTGCACTTGGTGAGTTTATCCTCTAATGAGCATGTTGATGGTGGTTACTTGCTCTTCAAATGTGTTCATCAACTTTCTTCAAATGAAGTGTGTGTGTGGTGTGATGAGCACCTTGAGTATGTGCCAAAAACTTAGGCCCTTACACGCTCCACTCCCTCCAAGCTGCAAAACGGTACGAGAGGATCTCCTTCTCCTTCCCCGTTGCTGGAAATTGGCTGGACTCGGTTGATCTCGCCCCTACCGAGGGTTCCTTTCGGCAACCTAAGTCTGCCGCACTTCGGGCTCCCGTGGACAGCCCAAACGGGAGGGTGTTACACCCAAGCTAAGGCGTCCCCGGACGCGTTAGGGACTGGTGCTGCTCACCCCCGAGCCACAGCCCGAGTGTTTGATCACCGACGGCGAATTTCAGTTTTCCCTGTCACTCGGCGCTGACTGACCTTCAGGTGCGGATCCGCCAAATTCTTACCCTATAGTTGTTTAGAGACCCTCAAACTGTTCCTACAAGATCTAGGCTTAGTGGCGCACAAGTTAGCTTCACAACACCTAGTATGAGAACCTTCGTACATGGCGTATTTCGAAGCTTGCCAACGGCAGCTTATGCGGGAAGCATCGGGCACACGGTGAGAGCCTACTTATGAACCCTCCCGAGCTGCTTCGAGCTCATGTCGGTCCTTCCTAGGGTCCACTGATGCTTTACGGCCTTTTGCTCGATCGTTTGGGGTGCTAGGGAGGACGGCCAACACGGCCGAAGTTCTTCCGAAGCCGCCGCTCGTCGCCGACTATGTACCGGTGATTTTCATGACGAGCTGAGCCCAGCATCGTGTTCTCCGGGTGGATTTAGGCAGAGATGGCCAAAATCATAGAGTTTCGTGCACGGCAGAAGCCACCGGCGAGCTCTCCGGCGAGGGGTCGCGGCGGCCGAACGCGGGAGGCCGGAGGTAGACGAAGCCCCCGGTCCCACGCGTCAGCGGCAGATATTTTAGAACCGGGATTCGCTGTGGCACCGTATCAGGTGCGGCTGCGCGCGAAGGATTCCGTAGCCTCGTGTGGCGACCGCTGAGAAGTTGACACGTAGCCCCCGGTCCCACACGCAGCGGTTTAAACTTTTTCCCGATTTTCACATTTAGTTCAAACTTCAAACCCACATAACTTTGGCTAGGAAACTCCAAATCGAGTGAACCAAATTTTTTTGGATTCAGCTCTCTGAGTACTTTCCAGCAAATCAAGTTTCACATCATGAAAATCCTTATTTCTCCAGAATTAATTCTGCAAATTTCAAATTGGTTAGAATTTTAACTGGAGAACCCTTTGGATGAAATTTCTGAAATTTTTCTGGGATGTTCACCGAAATATCCCTGAGCTACCATAAAAATTTCAGATCCATTTGAGCTCATTTGATCCACCTAATGGTGTGATTAATAGAACTGTTCCAGAGAAAATAGAAAATGTCCAGAAACATTTTCAGAATTTCTCTGAAATTGTTTAGCTCATATCTTTAGCTAGGAACCTTCAATGTAAGTGAGACCAACTCTATTATAACCCTCTGAAAATCTAGTTTTCATAAAACCATGGTTTGCTCCATGAAAGTCCCTAGAACACCCTAGGAGCTCCAATTAAGGTCAAGTACATAATTAATTGTGGAGAGCTCAAATGAGCTTTGCTGCAAATAAAACTTGGCCAAGTATCTGTTTAGGTTGTAACCAAACCACAGTAAAAATTTCAGAGTCATTGGGACTGTCTAGTAAGACTTGCAGTCTTCACAAGTTTAAATTCAATTCAAATGCATTTAAATTGATACATATACATGTTATCTCATGTAGTCGCTAAGGTTGAGGAGGAACCCGAAGTCTTAGACTTCGTCACTCCGTAAGAGTAGCTAGCCTACGACCAAGAGCAGCAAGGCAAGCTCCGGTTTGCATTAACCTTTTTCTAAATGTTTATTGTTTTGAGAACTTACTTTGAGTACCACTTACTTCTTGCATTAGAGTCTTGTTTGAAACCCAAATGCATAGCCAAGAACACCATGGGTTGGGATTAGGATTGACAACCCCGTTAGCTACTGCAATGCTAAGATAGTGTAGGATTCGGTACAAGTCGAGTAGTTGGAACTACTCGCGAGGATAGGCTAGAGGCACTCGACTCGGGTAGAGTTAGCAAATGAAACACATGGCAAGAAAAATGAGACCGAGCGGAGAGTAAGGGCAGCAGGACATTGGGGCCTGGTTGCTATAGCTCTGCTTGTGTCGATTGAGGACCGAGCCGTGTGCGGGCCTATTGAACAAGCTAGAACAGTACCGAAGACCTCCCGGCTATATGGGAACCGGGAAACCGATGTAACTCGGTAGCTGGGTGTTGAGGCATAGCTGGTCGTTCAGAGGGTAGGTTGAGAGCTCGAGGTGTAAATCGGCTGGCGGCACTGTGGATGCACGCGCAGAGGCTTCCTGCTCGGGACGATTGGACCAGTTCAACATTTGGCTGACGGGTGAAAGGTGGTTGTGTACGACGTCCGTGATGGTTGCTGTAGGAAACATCGAGTACGGGCGTTTGTGACGGGTTATTCGGGTAACCCTGCAGGTGTAAAACGATTATAATCGCCGTCCCTCGCGGTCAGTGAGTACCACTTGTTCACTGTACCGTGACATAGGAAGAACAGGCTAGATACATGTTAAAAGTTTGATGATTTGAAAGTTATACTTGCTTGTTAATGTATTGTTGTAGTTTAGAGCTAATTAAAGTTCTTTTCAACTTTGGGCAAAGTACATGAGAGAAATGCGTTTCTTGTTTGATTGCGGCTCTCTCATGTGTCTTAGCGTAAGGTTCTCCACAACCTGCTGCTAAAACTTGAAAGTAAAGTTCCACTAATTAGGCGAGTCCTTTGCAACTTATTTTACCTCAGGTAACATATCAACCTTCATGTAGATGAGAGATGGGTCAGTCTTGCTGAGCCATCGTGCTCACTGCTTGTGTTTGAAGCTTTTGCATGGTTTTATGAGGAAGGGACTCCCGAGGAGGAGACGGAACCCCAGGGGGGAACCCTGTCGAGTGGGAGTCATGCACGCCGCCGTGTTAGTATGTGTGCGTGCTAGCGGGAACACGTTCACGGGCTGAACGTGAACTCGATGCATAGTCTACGCCCGTGAGTGTAGACTGGACTCTTTTGTTGTAAAAATGTTCATAAACTGGTTTATGTAATAAAACTTTGCTTCCGCTTTGTACCTTTGATGTGTGTTATCTGGTGCTGTGCAACGCAGCACCCCTCAGCGTGATCCTGGCTCGACAAGGCCGATGGGGTCGTGTCATGCACCTCCACGACCGGTGCCACCATTACCACCTGTAGCAGAAGCAGAGCAGATGCAGGAGTGCCACCAGCACTTCTACCACCATCACGGCCACTACATTTACCACGACGGTGATGATTACCATCCCGAGAGCCGGCAGGAGTGCCTGGGGTGGCAGACGGAATGGGTGGTCGCGACGGTGGTCCACCAGTAGCAGGCGAAGGTTGACGCGGGGACTGCCCAGAGCCATAAAAAGGCTGTGGCAGGCTCGGAGCCAGTAGAGCCACCAGCAGTAATCTCCTCAAGCTCAAGATTGAATCAGAACTTCTCAAAGGTTGGGGGTGGCTCCAGAAGAAGAAGCCACGTCCGGAGGTGACACTAGTGCTAGTTCAGGACCTGAAGGACCCGAAGGATAAAAGCGCTATAAGTAACTGGCTTGCCAAGGTCACGCAAGGCGTCATCCATGCCCTTCATCTCCTGACAGTAGGCAGAGACAGAGCGATCGCCCTGGATGGTGGTCTGGAACCGGGCATTGATGTGGAGAGCTCAAGTCACACGGTTCCCCAAGAAGCGCTGCTCAAGGACCAGCCATGCCCGGCGAGCGGTACCGCCACTGCTGCCGCACGATGTCCTGTAGCTCCTCAGAGAGAGATCCAAAGGCAAGGACCAGGATGTCCATGCTGATCTAGGAGGCATCCATCGGGGAGCTATCCTGGAGGACGTGGTCGTCGAGATGGAAACGCCTCAACATGAGGAGAAGCAGGTTACGCCAACGAGCGTACGAGGTGGAGTCAGAATTGAGGACAACCGACACGAGCGTCTGGATGTTTTGGAATCCTGGCGGCCTAAGCGTGCAGTGCAGCAATGAGGGAAGTCGAGTACGTAGAGTGAGCAGCACCAGCATCTGAGGATGGCTCGTAGGTAGCACTCAATGGTCGGTGAGCAATCTCCTCGAGCTGGTGAGAGAGAGCGGCCACAGAGGCACGCTCCAGCTCAAGGTTGAGAGTGAGTGCCCGCTCGTGCTCGCGAGAAGCAGGCAGAGGTGTCTACGACCGTCATAGTGGTGGTGCCGGTGTCGTAGAGGGAGGCGGCGGCCGCGCTAGGATCAGCAGCGGCGCTGGCCACAGGAACAGTGATCGCCGGCGGGATGGTTGCAGTGGTGCTCCCGTTCGGCAGGGGCTCGAGGCCGGCGATGTACGGTGGTGACGACTGTACGAGCCCGGCAGAGGTGGCAGTGGTCCTATCTAGCCTAGAGACGGCATCGGCCATGAGGACGATGGCAGTGGGTTTGCCGGCGGCGACGGCAAGAGGTCAGCCAGCGACCGGACCGGTCACTGGAGATGGAGCGGCGGCGGATCTGGTGCCGGCCGGCGCACCGTGGGCTGCAGGAGGTGGTGCCGGCCACCCAAGAGGCGGCGGCCGCCGGCCAGGAGGAGGCGACGACCCGCCCAGGGACGGCGGCAGCCTGTCCAATGGTGGCGCCGGCCGATCTGGCGGTGGCCTGCCCAAGGGTGGTACCAACCGATCTGACGGTGGCCGGCCCAAGGGTGGCACTAGCCGGCCTGGCGGCGGCATGTCCAGGGGTGGCGCCGGCCGGCTCAGGGGTGGTGCCAGCCGGTCTGGCGGTGGCCTGCTCGAGCACGCCTGCTGGCCAGCAGCCAGCGGCGAGCCGAATAGGGGCGGCGGCAACGGCGCGTGGTGAGCCATCAGAAGAGAGAGAGGAGAGATTAGGGTTAAACCCTAATTATCCTAGCTGATACCATACTAGAGTGGAGAAATGGATTGATTAATCAGGCTGTCAAGGGGTACATATATATAGGGGTTGTCAAGGGTGCACAAAGACTAAAATGCCCCTAACCCAAATACACAGTATAACAGTTGGTCTCCATGTTGAAAACACCCTGCAGTGGTCTGTAGTGCTAACTTTACATACTTGCACTCTCTATATATATGTGCCACAGTTTCAACCTCTTCGAAGCATAGTGGGCATATGACATTGTTTTCCAAACCTCTTTTCTCCAGACTATCCATTGTCAGTAACTTTTCATGCATCATTGTCCATCCAAAAAAAGTGACTTTAGGTTCCGCCATTGCTTTCTGTCAGTACCCTCAATACCGGGTACCCTCGCGCACAGGAGAAAACTGCCTAAGGACCTCGCCCCCTCTGCAGGGGCGAGCTCCGAATGCGCCACGTGTCCAGTAGGGCCAGGGCTCCCCTACTCAGAGGAGAGCTCCGGGCCTGCCACGTGGCCAGAAGAGCCGGACCTCGCTCCCTCCGCAGGGGCGAGATCCGAAGGCGCCACGTGTCTAGTAGGCCCGGGGCTCCCCTCTTCTCGGAGGAGAGCTCCGGGCCTGCCATGTGGCCAGAAGAGCCGGACCTCGCCCCCTCCGCAGGGGCGAGCTCCGAAGGCACCACGTGTCCAGTAGGGCCGGGGCTCCCCTCTCCTCAGAGGAGAGCTCCGGGCCTGCCACGTGGCCAGAAGAGCCGGACCTCGCCCCCTCCGCAGGGGCGAGCTCCTAAGGCGCCAAGTGTCCAGCAGGGCCCGGGGCTCCCTCTTCTCGGAGGAGAGCTCCGGGCCTGCCATGTGGCCGGAAGAGCCGGACCTCGCCCCCTCCGCAGGGGCGAGCTCCGAAGGCACCACGTGTCCAGTAGGGCCGAGGCTCCCCTCTCCTCAGAGGAGAGCTCCGGGCCTGCCACGTGGCCAGAAGAGCCGGACCTCGCCCCCTCCGCAGGGGCGAGCTCTGAAGGTGCCAAGTGTTCAGCAGGGCCGGGGCTCCCCCTCCTCAGAGGAGAGCCCCGCACCTTCCACGTGGCCAGTAGTGCCGCGCTGCCCACCACGGCGCGGTAGGCAGAAGGAGTAAAGGCACGCCATGTCTTGTCCGTACAAGACATTCAAGACCCGCACCTTCCCGAGATGCGGAGGCACGGCACACGCCTGTCAGGAGGCACTGTGACCAGTCACAGTCAAGACAGGTGCACCATGTTAGGAGCTGTAGACCAATAAATACAGCGACAAGACATGCCCTACCGTCCCTGCCATCATCAACCACTGCGCCTAGCTTGTGGCACTGGCAGGGCGGTAGGACGACGACCAAGAAACCATCGCTAGAAGACAGCTACCAGCATTCACTGCAAGACTTGGTAGATGGTAGGACATCACCCCGGGACCACCTGTCGGGCCCGGGGCCCATCTTGTAAGCCGCCCGAGCCTTGAACTATAAAAGGCTCGAGTAGGCGACGTTGCAAAGGGCTCGGCTGATTTCGGCCCTGACTACACACTCAGTTCATCACCAAGCTTAGAACTCCGGTTCTAAGCCCCCAGCAATACAGCTCCCGTGGACGTAGGGTTTTATGCTCCGGCGGCCCGAACCATGTAAAAATCCTTGTGTCAATCCTCCTTCATCCAACACGCGACCTTCCGAGAGAACTAGCCCCTCTGAAAAAGAACCTCCGCAGGCTGCCCTGAAGAAGGCCCGGGAGAAGTGTCGACGGCTACACTTCGACACTTTCCATATCCATTTGGTCTCAAATGGTATGGTCGCTCCAAAGAACTGGGCATTATATGCTGATTTTACCATGTATTCCCCTGTCCTATTTCATTTCCATATAATGGTGTCATGCAAATCCTCATTCAGGGTCACTCCTTGAAGCAATTTCCAAATCTGCACAAAGTCAGATAATTGCTGCCGGTCTGAGATGTTTCTCAAGGCTTTCATCCAGTTATGATTGTATAACTCTTTTGCTGCTGTCCTATTTTTGAACCTGACTTGCTAGAAAAGGATTGGTGCCAGTTCCTTGAATGAGGTGTTACCCCTCCATTTGTCTTGCCAGAAAAGCGCTTTTCGACCATTTCCAATTTTGATTTCTACCGAAGCCATGAAAAGTGCCCTGTCTAATTGATTGCAAGGTAGTGGCATTCCCACCGAGGCTTACTGTCCTCCTTCCAGGACTGCCATAACCACGTTAACCTTAGTGCCGAGCTGAATTTTGCCAACTGTGGTATTCCTGGCCCACATAATTCTTTAGGTCGGCATACCATATGCCAGTTTACCAGGCACGCTCCTCTTTTTTGAACCTCACTATTTTCTCCAGACAAAATAAATTGCTTTCTGATCGAATCAATTTTATTAATTGCCCAAGCTGGAAGTATCAGGACAGTGGCATAGTAGATAACTATGGAGGATAGCACCGACCACGTTAGCGTTACCCTTCCCGCTTTGCTTAACAATCTCCTTTTCCATGTTTGCAGCCTGCCCCTACTTTTATCAATCAATGTTTGGAAATCATCCTTTCTGGGTTTTTTGGTGTGGATGGACAAGCCGAGGCATTTGCATGGAAAACTGCATATTTTTCCTAGGAAAATAGCCGTTAATTCATGCAGATGTTCCTCCGGGGTGTTTAGGGTATATATCTCCGTCTTTTCCATGTTCACTAATAGTCCTGATGCCTTCCCAAACAATGAAAAAATTCCCTCAGAGCATGCAGATCGGAGGTGGAAGGAGAGACAAGGATGGCTGTGTTAAAGATAGAAAGTCATCTATATTAGGCATGGGCCATGTGCCCTTGATTCTGGGGGCTGCGCCTCCACTGTTCTTGGCAAGTGATATTGCCTGCCTCCACTATTATTGGCAAGTGATATTGCCTACCATGTCAACTCTTGTACACCGCTATATATATGTGAGTCCAACCCCAAGAGAGTATTGCCTTGCACCATTTAACATGGTAACAGAGCCAAGACGCTAATCGATCCATGAGCAATTTTTCTTCCACCACCTCCCCTCTCTCCACCATTGCAAAGCTCGTGCGCCCATCATGTCTTCCAGCGCCACTCCCCTCCACCATGCCATGACCATCAGGCTCACGAAAGCAAATTATCTTCTATGGCGCTCCCAGCTGCTCCCGTATCTCCGGAGCACCAATTTGATGGGGTACCTCGACGACACCAAAGCTGCGACAGCACAGCAGACTCTCGCGTCGACAGCCGCCGGCACCGAGCTCATCATCAACCCGGACTACACGTCCTGGTACAACACGGACCAGCAGGTCCATAGCGGCCTCCTCTCCTCCATGTCCGAGGAGGTCTTCCGCGATGTCGTCAACGCCAAGACGTCCAAGTAGGTGTGGGACTCTCTCCAGAAGAAGTTCTCCTCGTTGACTCGCGTGCGCACGGTTCAATTCCGTGTTGAGCTCGCCACCGCGCAGAAAAGAGATCTGTCGGCGGCAGATTATTTCGGTAAGATCAAGAATCTTGCCACCGAGATGGCGGCGGCTGACGCTGCCTTACTTGATGGCGAGATCCTCGCATATCTTCTCGCCAGGCTACCTTCCGAGTATGACTCGTACTTCACATCGATGATGAACAAGGACTCCATCACACTTGACGATGCCTACGCCCACCTCGCCGCCTTTGAAGTTCGCTGGCTGAAGCATCAGGCGGCACTCCAGCTTAACATAGGATTGTCAGCCAACTATGCTGAGCGCGACGACGACCAAACTAGGGGGCGCGTCCACTTTGATTGTGGGCACGGCCGTTCCCACTATGGTACACCCCCTCGTCTCAACGGCGACCAACGAGGCTCCTCTTCTTCACGCCCTACTTTCCAAATCTGTGGCAAGGTGGGCCACACCGCGATTCTCTGTTGGTATAGGATGGATGAATCTTACCAGGAGGATGTTCCTTCAGCGGCTTTGGGATCAACAAGCTATTACAAAATTGATCGCAACTGGTACAACGACACGGGCGCCACGGATCACATCACGAGTGATCTTGATCATCTAGTTGTGCGGGATCAGTACCATGGTGGTGACACGGTACAAGTGGGCAACGGTGCAGGTTTGCAAATTAAACACATTGGTTCCTGTTCTATCAATACTAGTACACGCCCTCTTGCTCTTAACAATGTCCTTCATGTTCTTGAAATTTCTAAGCACCTTCTTTCAGTTCATAAATTGTCCCATGATAACAATATATTTTTAAATTTCATCCATCGTATTATCTCATAAAGGATCGTGTAACTCATAATCTACTTCTAGAAGGCAAATGTGAAGCCGGTCTTTACCCCGTCAAGTCGTCTGATCTTAAGTACATCAAGCAGGCGTTCGTGAGCTATTCTGCACGTCTAGATCAATGGCATGCTCGATTTGGTCATCCATCTCCCCGAGTAGTTCGGTCTCTTTTACGTATTCATAATCTTCCATGTCTCAAGGAGTCTACTATTTCCTCACGCGTCAGTTAGCAAAAAGTCATAAATTACCCTATAATATTTCATATCATAGATCCACGATACCACTCAAACTCATTCATTCTGATTTTTGGGGTCCTGATCCCATTTCTGTTGGTGGGTTCAAATATTATATTAGTTTCATTGATGACTTTAACAAATTCACGTGGATTTATCTCATGAATAATAGAACTGAGGCTCAGCGCATTTTCTTAACTTTTCAAGCTCATGCCGAACGTCTCCTTGATATCAAAATTAAATACGTACAATCCGATTGGGGTGGGGAATATCAAAAATTGCATAACCAATTCTTCACTAAAATGGGCATCGCGCATAGGGTGTCCTGTCCCTATACCCATCAATAAAATGGTTCGGCTGAACGCAAACACCGTCATATTGTTGAAATTGGTATCGCCCTCCTAGCTCATGCCGTCATGCTAATCAAATTCTGGGATAAAGCCTTCACCACAGCCACGCACCTCATAAATCGTCTCCCTACTTGTGTTATTGATAATTTGTGCCCTCTAGAACGGTTATTTCACACACCACCTAATTATTCCATGCTTCGTATTTTTGATTGAGCGTGTTGGCCTCATCTTCGTCCATACAATAAACACAAATTATCTTTTTAATATAAACCATGTGTTTTTATTGGTTACAATGCTATTCATAAAGGGTAGAAATGTCTTGATATGGATACTGGACATGTCTATATTTCCAGAGATGTTATCTTTGATGAGCATGTCTTTCCATTCAAAAATTCTTCATCTAACTTTGCTCCACACTCCCCTTGATGAAACTAACAACTATTTGTTTAATTTGTTTTCTTATTTGATGCCTACGACACTAATAAATATAGAAAATTCTATTGGCAGATCTTCCTCCCACAACTATGGCAGTTGTAAATCCAGGAACTAATTCGGCATCTGCGCGCGGCGTGCGCTGCATGGAAGGGCCGGGATGCTCGCCCGATGTTCTCGGCACAGATATGGCAGCAGGCCGATGTTGTCCCTCGGCCTTCGGATACACACCTGCCTGCCCCGCCCAAGATCAAGCGCTACAACCGGGGCTCACACCAGGATACGCGCGTGGCACGGAAGCGCCCGTGCGCGACGTGCAAGACACGCAAACGGCATCGGGAGCCGCGCCCGCACATGCCGCCCAACCGAGTGCGCACCCGGGGTCGGCGCACGCTGTGTCCACTGGCCTCGGGACTGCCGCCAGGGTGTGCAGCCTTGGGTACTCCGCCCGTCCCTGATGACCAGCTGGGCCCAGGCGTGGAATCAACGCCAGCTATTCCAACAACACAGCCTACGGTTGCATTTCCATCAGTAGACAGTGTCAGCTCCATGCAAATGGATGCAGCAGCACCTAATCCGGAGGTATTATCTGATCCTGTTAGGCCTGTTATCTAACTATTGCTTCAAATCATAACACACATATAGTACACGCTTGAGAAATAATATCTGACAACCGAAACAACGTACCAATGGTACGGTGACATATTCTGTTACTCGGACTTCTGTTGAAGAGCCATCATCCCATGTTACTGCTATGAAACATCTTTTGTGGCATCGTGCAATGCAAGAAGAATTTGATGCACTCATTAAAAATAAGACTTGGCATCTTGTCCCTCCTCGTGCTGGTCTTAATATCATTGACTCCAAGTGGATTTTCAAACTCAAATACAAGTCAGTTGGAACTATTGATCGCTATAAGGCTCGCCTAGTCGCAAAAGGTTTCAAACAACAATACGGAATTGATTATGATGCCACCTTCAGTCCGGTTTTGAAGCCGACCACCATTCGTCTGTTATTATCCTTGACGGTTTCTCGAGGGTGGTCACTTTGACCGATTGACATTCAAAATGCTTCTCTTCATGGATTTCTTGATGAAGACGTCTATATGAAGCAACCGCCGGGTTTTGAAGACTCCACTTATCCCAATTATGTTTGCAAACTTGATAAATCTTTATATGGTCTTAAACAAGCACCGCAGGCCTGGTTCTCTCGGTTGAGTAGCACCCTGATTCGGTTGGGTTTTCAAGCATCCAAGGCGGATGTCTCGCTATTTATCTTCACTCAAGACGGCATCCAAATGTATGTACACATCTATGTGGATGACATTATCATTGTGAGCTCTTCATCTTCGTCTACGGATCGTCTTCTCCAACACCTTCGAGTTGATTTTGCGGTGAAGGATCTTGGCCGCCTCAATTATTTTCTAGGCATTGAAGTTCATCATACATCTACTGGACTGATCCTCACACAGCGCAAGTATATCAAGGATCTTCTGTTGCGCACCAAGATGGAGAGCTCTAAAGGTGTCACTACCCCGACGTTGCTTACTGACAAACTCTTTCTTCACGATGGTACACCTCTCTCACCAGATGATGTTACACTCCATCGTAGTGTGGTTGGTGCACTACAGTATCTATTCTTCACACGCCCTGATATATCCTTCTCAGTGAATAGAGTTTGTCAGTATATGTCCGCACCAACTGAATCTCTTTGGAAGGCGGTGAAACGCATCTTGCGGTATCTTAACTCCACTGCTGATCCAGGACCCTCCATCACTAAGTCCGGTTCTTCAGTACCGAGTGCCTTTTCTGATGCGAATTAGGCCGGTAACCCGGACAATCGGCATAGTACTGGCGGCTACACCATTTTCATTGGCGGCAATCTCATTTCATGGAGTTCTCGAAAACATCCAACCGTCTCACGCTCTACTACGGAGGCTGAATATAAGGAGGTCGCTAATACTACTGCAAAACTAATTTGGGTTCAAGCACTGCTCCGAGAAATTGTCGTACAGCAATCCAGACCGCTGACTCTCTGGTGTGACAACATTGGGGCTACCTATCTGACTGCGAATACACATTTTCATCGTCGCACCAAACATGTTGAAGTTGACTATCACTTTGTTCGCGAGCAGGTTGCATCACAACTATTAGATGTGCGGATCATATCCTCCAAAGATCAAGTGACTGATATTATGACTAAGCCGTTAGCTGGATTGACATTTGGAAAGATATGCAACAATCTGACTTAATTACATACCGTTCAGATTGAGGGGGGTGTTAAAGATAGAAAGTCATCTATATTAGGAATGGGCCATGTGCCCTTGATTCTAGGGCTGCGCCTCCACTATTCTTGGCAAGTGATATTGCCTGCCTCCACTATTCTTGGCAAGTGATATTGCCTACCATGTATTCTTGGCAGGTGATATTGCCTACCATGTAAACTCTTGTACACCACTATATATATGTGAGTCCAGCCCCAACAGGGTATTGCCTTGCGCCATTCAACAGGCTGCATCATCTGCATACAGGGGGATTGCCTCTCTTGCTATATTCCTGTCCACTTGTTACAATATTCTCCTTTCTCTGGCTAGCTTCAAAGTTTTTTGTAGGGAGTCTATGGCTAATATGAAGAGCATCAGGTATAGGGTGTCTGTGGGGACCACCCCGTGGTTCACCCACTCCAAGATCGCATAGGGTGGTGCCGTGCGATGCGGCACCCAACAACACACACGAAAAGATTAGAGAACAACATACAAACTTTTATTTGATATAAAGCAGCGGAAGTCTTTTACAAAATATAACTATACAGCGGAAGTAATGTACATTAGTAGCCTCTCATCCTAACTATGCAAAAGTGCAGCCGTCCAGTCCGGGGACGCTACACGCTAGCAGCATGGAACCGGAGAAATCACGGCGGCGTGCAGGGCTCCATCTCGGCCGTGTACCCTGATGGGGGCATCGCCTCATCCTCGGAACCCTCCTCATAGCTCTCACCTACATACATCTCAAATATTGCAACCGTGAGCACGATGGCTCAGCAAGGCTTAACCATCTAGCCTAGGCATGGAACTCTACATGCAGGGATGTGTATGATAGGAAAAGGAATTTGCGACAAAGACACGCCTATAAGTTGATCCTTACTTTCAGTTTTATAGCAGCAGATTCATGTGCCTTAGGCAGCCCTCACATCGGAAGTCCACAATCAAACAAGAAATGCTTTCCTCCGATGTGGTGATGCCCAAAGCGGAAAGTAAACTTAATTAGCTCTACATCTACAGCAGATATGGTTTTCAACACATTAATCTATCATCACAACATATTATCATTCAACTGGCTTACTTCATTTCTTACTACGTCATGAAACAGTGAACAAGCGGTACTCAAATAACCGCGAGGGACGGTGATTGCAATCAGGAGACACCCGGACAACACGTTGCATACACCCACGTTCAGAAGCGTGATTCCACACCCCTTCCCACTCTGTTGTATGCAACAACCTTTCAAAGGCAACCCAAACACCGAACCGGTCCATCCGTAACGGGCAGGAAGTCCCCGTGTGGAGCGTGACTGTGCCCACCAGCAGATTTACACCTTGCTACCCTCAACCCACTCCTATTTACGGTTGGGTAAGCCTCGACACCCAGGTTAACCATTTACATCGGTTTCCTGCTTATGTCAGTATGCCATCCGGTACTGTTCGATACTTGTTCAGCAGGCCCGCACACGACTCGGTCCTTAATTGACACCAACAGGGCTACGCACGTGAGACCTCCGCTCGCTGCTTCCTATCCCCCCTGCTGGGTCTCATTTTCACCACTCTTAAGCCATTTTCTATTCTAACCAAACCGTGTGATAAACCTTACCTCGCGAGTAGATTCCAACTACTCGACTTCTACCGAGGTCCTAAGCATATTAGCAGGGCCTTGTCTACTCGTCGGGTCTGTAAGCTACCCAACCCTTCCTAGGATTTAAAAGGTTATGCAAGTGGGGTTTCAATCACCCTAACTCTAATGCAAACATTCACCCTAGACGTAAGTGATACAAATAAAAAGCTTCATAAAAGGTACTTAAGTGCAAACTGGGGCTTGCCTGGTTGCGAGTCAAACGAGAAGTTAGCTTCAGGTGGGAGGACGTCCAAGGGCTCCGGTGCGTCCTCAACTTCGGTCACTATTATGAAATGTAACAAAATATATGTGTAAGCATTAAGGATTTATGAGAATTGGACTTCTATTCATAGCTATTGCTATTTAGAATCCTTAATTGGCTTTGGGATTTTTACAGTGGATACTAGACTCTCTAAGGATGATCTGAGCAAAATTTGGAGACATGTCATTGCATAGTGTAGTCTTAAAATTCCTACAAGTACAATGCTTCTCTGAATTTTGAGCCAAAATCAGGAGCTTTGACATAGCTAACAGTAGAAGATCTGATTAGGGTAAGTCTCCATGATTCTAATCAAATTTGTTTCACCATTTTGGGAGCTACCAACATAAATATATGAATTTTTAAAGTTGGACAGGAGTTCTGAAAAAGCTTCTATTTAAATTGGAATTTTCAAATAAAGGCTGAATTTGGGAAGGCAGTTTAGCCTAACAAATGAACTCTAATGAAGCCCAAATTTTTACTGGAGATCAGTAACTATGAAAAGGATTAGCTGCCCAAATTTGGGAATATTTCATAAAAAATTGCTTCTGTAATAAATCCCTAAAGGATTTAATAAAAACAATTCTACAGAAATTCCTGGGCATTTTCATAGCCTAAATTGGTTTCTATGTGAAGTACTCCTCATGAGGATTCCAACAAAATTGGTCTCACCCTTTTTGGAGTTTTCTACACAAAGTTATGAGTCTACAAAGTTTGAACTGTATTAGGAAATTCTGGAAATGTTTAAATCCCAGCGGTGGGCCCCACCTGTCAGTTCTTTCTTCTCCCTTGCGGCAAACAGAGGAGCTCGTGATGTTTACTCCGGTGAGGGTGGCGGGAAGGGCTTTCCCGGCCATCTCCCGGGCCCAAACTCGCTGCTCCTCCATTATCGACCCCGCTGAACACTCTGGTGGTGTCGCCGGCGGCTAAAACCCACCGGAAAATGGCGCGCACCGGTGACAGCAAGGTTTCCAACTCCGGCGAGGTTGGGAAACCTCTTTCTTCCACCAAGCGATCGGTTTTCAGGCTCTAGAGCACCAGTGGAAGATGTAGGAGCTACAACGGGCTGCCTAGCTCGATGAAACGGCCAGCAAACTAGGGTTCAACGGTGAGCCGAAGTGTTTTCCCATGGCGGCGCGAAAATTGACTAGAACACGGCCAACACTTGATGGTCTTCCTCGGTTCTTTGTCGAGGACGGGCGCTAGAGAGTGCAGAAGCTATGTGCACGTGAGCTCGATGCGTGGCTGATCGTGCAACCCGAATTTGGATGGGAACCAAGCCTCGTTCTTCTACACTAGGGTTCGGGAAACAATGAAATTCGAGCTACTCGATGAACCATTTGCCATACAGCTGGCGGCTACACCATCCAGGGCTACCCACGCACCTTTCTTGTATAGGAAGTCGGAGGAGAGGGTGGCCGGATGAGGCTGTCGACGGTGAGCCGAAACGGTGAGGTCCGGGCACCTCAAAGCTTTGGCGCCAACCCGGGTTTTTTGAGCAGCTCTGATCGGTAAACCTTGGAGGAACTCTAGGGGGTGCTAGAGCACGTCAAGGTGCTACCCTTTTCTGTGGATGGCTCGAGCAGCCGAGCTCGGAGGGCTGTGGTTGATCGGAAGGAACCGAGTGGCGAGGTAGCTCACGGTTTCGGTCGGTGCTCGGGCAGAGGAACTGAGAAGGCTACGGATGATGGCAGAGAGGAGAAATAGAAGTGTACTGCGGCCCTGCCCGCCCACGCGCACCGGCTTGACCTAGGGGGCAGTGAGAAGCAGCTCGGTGGAGGCAGCCCTCGATCGGTGGCACGCGGTGAACAGCCGAGTAAAAACAGGGTCGGTTTGTTTGCTTTGTGTGGCTGACAATTGGGCCCCACCTCCCCCTTTGTTTAGTAAAATTTTCTCTGATATTTTCCATTCAGCAACTCAGAATTAAATACCTTACTTCACCCCAAAGTTAAGGTTTGAATTTGCTGAATTCAAATGGTTTGAATTCTGGTGTAGAATTTGAATTGTGTTTGATCATTTGAATTTGACATGGAGTTTGAATTCTCCATTTTAGATTTTCCCAAAAACATAGCAAACCAGCTCCAAAGTTTCCATTTTTTGGCATGGCTGCTCATTCAAATGTGTAGGACACATTTGTGGAACCAAATTTGCAAATTGGGGGAATTGGAATTTGAAACTGAATTTGAAATTCAGATTAGAGGGCTTCTCCTTTTAGTTCCAAACAAATATCAAAACTCCTCCAAAAATGAACTGAAATTTGGAAGGGTGAATATTTGGGCTATGAAGATCCAAGTTATGAATTTAGATCTCCATTTTGGAAGTTTTGAGAAATTTAAATCCTCACTTTGAACCTACACCGTTATGATTCAAAGTTTAAATTCCTCTCATTTTTCCTAAGTGTACATAGGCTGAATTTTTCTTGCTACCACTTTTTAGGGATTTTACAGTATCTCCCTGCCGGAGTCCTCTCTTGTGTATAATCGGTTGTCCTGGTTGCCCATTAAGCAACACCTTAGTCGATGCCGTGGAGAGAGACACTTCCCCCGGGCCTGCTCTGGGCAGCCCGCGGAGGTTCTTTTTCGGAGGGGCTAGTCACTCATGGAGAGCTCACACGTTAGGGACGATTGAAGGAGAAGCTTGACACAGGGATTTTTACGTGGTTCAGGCCGCCGGAGCGTAAAACCCTACGTCCACGGTGAGCAGAGATGCTCGTTGTATTGCTTGTGCTCAGGAGCAAACCCTGAGCTTTGGGATGACCTAAGCTCTCGGATGCTGGAGCGTAAGTATGCAAAGAGTCGAACCCTTGCTAACGTTGCCTACCCGAGCCTTTTATAGTCCAAAGATCGGGTGCCTTACAAGGTGGGCCCGGGACCTGACAGGTGGTCCCGGGGAGATTGCCTGCCATCTACCGTATCTGCAGTTACGCCGGTAGTTGTCTCTGGCGAGGGCTTCCGAGTCTTCGTTCTGCCGCCCTGCCCATTCCGCAAGCTAGTCGTAGTGGTTGATGATGGCAGGGGCGGCAGGGGATGTCTTGTCGCTATGTTTATTGGCGTACAGCCTCTGACGCGGCGCACCAGCCTTCACTATGATGTGATTGGACGCAACGGCACCTGACTGAGGCGTGCTCCGCGTCTCCGCGCCTTGGGAAGGAACGGGTCTTGAATACCTTCTACGGGCAAGGTATGTCGCGCCTTTACTCTTGCTGCCTACCACGCGGGGCGGGCAGCGCTGCTCTGCTGGCCACGTGGCGGGCCCGGAGCTCTCCTCTGAGGAGAGGGAGGTCCGGCCCCGCTGGACACGTGGACCCTTCAGAGCTCTCCCCGCGGAGGGGGAAGGTCCGGCTCTGCTGGCCACGTGGCGGGCCCAGAGCTCTCCTCTGAGGAGAGGGAGGTTCGGCCCCGCTGGACACGTGGTGCCTTCGGAGCTCTCCCCGCGGAGGGGGGAGGTCCGACTCTGCTGGCCACGTGGCAGGCCCGGAGCTCTCCTCTGAGGAGAGGGAGGTCTGGCCCCGCTGGACACGTGGAGCCTTCGGAGCTCTCCCCGCGGAGGGGGAGGTCCGGCTCTGTTGGCCACGTGGACGGCCCAGAGCTCTCCTCTGAGGAGAGGGAGGTCCGGCCCCGCTAGACACGTGGAGCCTTCGGAGCGCTCCCCGCGGAGGGGGGAGGTACGGCTCAGTTGGCCACGTGGCGGGCCTGGATCTTACCTCTGAGGAGAGGGATGTCCGGCCCCGCTGGACACGTGGCGCCTTCGGAGCTCTCCCTATGGAGAAGGGCGAGGTCCTTAGGCAGTGCCCCCTTTTCGCGGGGGTACCCCATATTGAGGGTACCGACAGTGGCCCTCGGGCCTATCTCGGGGGTGATAACGAGCCCGAGGTGGGGCCCCCGTCTCTTCCACTCCGTGCACCTTCTCGAAGACCCGCATTAACTGTTGCCGGAGCATGAACAGTCACGGGATCGTGGGAGCGTGTGCCCCACTTGATGGCAGCTTTTACTGTGGCGGTTCCCAAGGCTGCCACTTCCGCACGTCGCAGCACCTTTTTGGGAACCGTCGAGCGTCCTGTCGGCTCGTCTCCTTGGGAGACTGAATTCTTGGCCCACCGCTTCAGCTAGACGGCTTGGGTCCGCTTGTCATCGATTCTTGGTCTTGGAGCCGAAGCAGTTTTCCAAGCGGCGTATTCGAAGAGTTTTGAATCGCGCCTGGGAAGTTTAAAAGGGGATCTCACCCGCATCGCGGCTTCCCTTTGCACTTCCCTGCACCTGCATCTTCCTTGCTTCCTTGAGCTCTTGCACCCTTGTCTTCCCTGCTCTTGAGCTTCCATCTGCCCTGGCTTCCAACCTGCCTCCGGAGAAGAAACGCGCTCGGTCTCCACCGGCGGCGGCGTTTGCGCCAAGTCATTCAACCAGGGTCAGCTCGTCTAGTGGCGACTACAAGAGGTCTCGGTCTTCCCATTCCAGTGAGACCCCACTCGAGCGGCGACGGCCCAAAGGTCCGCGGGCATCGCGTCCTCCATCCTCGGGTGGTGGAGCTTCGAGGGGGAGCACGGGCAGCGATGCCCAGGGGTGAGTCTAGAGCTCAGGCGCCCCGGGCCACGGGAGCTGGATCGGCGCCTAGGGGGGCATCAGAAGCGTCCCCTGCTCCGCCGGTCCTGGTGACTGCAGGGCAGCCCTCGACGGCGACGGCAGGCTCTAGTGGACCTACCCCGGTTCGGAAGCCGGGGTTCAGAGCCCGTTGGAGCGCTCGTTTCCCTCGGTAAGTGTCGTCTACTGGGTTCCAGAGACTGCATTATTTTCTTCTTCTCTTAACCCAAGAGCCTCCCATGTTTGTAGGGACTCATCGAGTACCGGTAACGTCTCCGTTTCCCGGCCATCCCCGACTGACGGGGGATCTGCGACGCAGCGCACAGAAGCTGAAGCGGCTCCGGTGGCCCCCAAGCAGGCGCAGGCTCCTCCTGCGTCGGCCAGTCCGGCTCCTGCGGCAACGGCAACAACTCCCGCTCATCCCCCTTCGCCAGCTCGGTAGCTGGCTGTTGCTGAAGGTTTGGTGGGACCGGCTGGCAGCATTCTGCCTTCCGTTGTCGAAGCGGGAGAAGCTGCCACAGGCTCTACGGCTGGCAGTGAACCAGAGTGCGCCGGGAGCGGCCCCGCTCCAGTGCCGGCTTCTTCTGATCAGCGCCTCATCCCTGTCGCCGAAGCGTCAGCTCCTCCTGATGACGACGTGATGGAGGAGGTCGGGGGTGCGGCTTCAGTCTCTGCCGCCACGCTGCCCCTGGCGGACGCTTTTAAGCTCGCCCAGACGAGCGTCCGGCAGGTCCTGGCCGCACTCGGCCGTGAACGGGAGGAGCAGGCAGGAGAGAGGAATCACCTCTTCAGCTGGGGGCGTCTCTTGAGAGAGCGGACCGAGGAGGTCAGGGAGGAGCTCGACTCGAGGCGGACGTTGCTCGATGTCATGGAGGTGCTCCTTGACCTTCAGAAGAAGGTCGTCGACCGCCTGGACTCCGAGACTCGGTGGCTCCACCAGGAGGGGCTCGAGGCACATGCCCGGGTCGAGGCGAACTTCTCTGCTTTGGAGGAGTTGTGGCTGAAGCTGGCGCGCCGCGAGCGCGTCCTCGCGGACTGGGAGCAAGCTGTGGCGGCTGAAGCGAGGAAGGTGACCGCGCAGCTGACGGCTTGCGAGGGTGACCTGGGGGCCTGAGCTAAGGAGCTGGAGAGCCGGAAGGCAGATCTGGCCGCGAGTGAGGAGCAGACCTCCCGGGAGCGCCAGGCGGCGCTGGATTGCGAGCTGGTGGCCCGCCAAGAGGTGGAGAAGCTACAGGCTTCGCGGTCTGTCGAGGCCCGAGCGGTCTGGAGCTTTGTCGCTGAGGCGGGGTCCGCCCTGGTTCCCCTCGGTTTCAGCCCGTGCGGACGAGGCTCCAGCGCAGGAGGTGTTTGAGGCAATCCCGACGCTTGAGTCCATCGGTGCCAAGCTGGGTAGACTTGAGGCGGTGATCACCGACGAGCTTGAGGTGGAGGGATGAGGCCTGGTGAAGGAGGTCGCCACGCACGTGCTGGCGTGCTTCCGGAGTCAAGACCCTTCCTTCTTTCTGGAGCCGGTGAGACTAGGCCCGTTGTCGAGCGGGAGGAAGCTGCCAGGGCCTAGTCAGGGACATGGCCGCCCTCGTGGCCTCTAGGTTCCAGCGGGAGTCTGGGGACTCTTAGGCAGTCGCCCCGGCGGCCAGAAGGCCCTGTATCTCTTCTTTTTTGCTTTTGTTGAGTCTGTAATCCAGCTCATGGAGCTTTGAATGAATGAACAGGCTCTTTGTTTTTTGTGTTCGTGCTTATCTTCTTCTTGGCTTGGCCTGGCTGAGTTCTTAGCTCCGCAAGGACCTCGTAGGTCTTCACCAATCTTGAAGTCTTGCACAGACACCTTCCTCGGGTCCTTGTGTTAAGGGCCCAAGGGGTCTCCGGAGCTCGCCCCATGAGAACGGAGAGGTCCAGATCTGGCGGCCACATGGCGGGCCTGGAGCTTTCCTCTGAGAAGATGATGGCCCGTCCCTGCGGGACACGTGGAGCCTTCAAAGCTCACCCCTGTGGAGGGGGCGAGGCCCGGCTCTACCGGCCACATGGCGGGCCTGGAGCTACCCTCTGAGGAGAAGGGGGCTCCGGCCCCGCCAGACACGTGGGGACTTCGGAGCCCGCCCCTGCGGAGGGGGCGAGGTCCGGATCCTGCGGTCTTGCGTTGGAGCTCCGGTCCTTCCTTGCATGGTCCCTGTAGTGGCCCCCTGGTAGGTGTGGCCAATGGATTGGGCATACCTACCATACTCCTGCAGGGGAGCTAAGACTGGGAGGTCCTGCACATAAGTAAGGGAAGCGTAATTCTCCTTGGGGCTCTCCCTTTCCTATCTCATAGTCTTATTTGGCTTACGATCCTGATCCGGTATACGGGGTTTGGGCAATTCAGTGCGCCCGGCGCAGGTGGTCCGGCTCCCTCCGAGGTCAGGGTATGACCGTCCGGCCCTTAGTACTGGAACAACTAGCATCGCAACACCTGACTGGTGGAGGCCCAGAGGCCCCCTGGCCATTGGCAGGTTCCTCAAGCGCGACCGTCTTCGGTAGGATAGCAAATGCCGACTAGGGATGAGAATGGGAAAAGAGAGCTGAGTGTATGGTGAGCATACACAAAAAGTACGGTCATAAAAATTAATGCATAATTAAATGAGCACAAGGGTAAGAGCAAAGCAGGACAGGTTTCTTTCCATATAAATATCCATAGGAGGAAGGTAGGCTAAACATGGAGGCAACGAACCACCCCATTAATAAGGGAAGCAAGACTCTACGCGCTTAGGGTCGGAACTAGGCCAAGCTGAACGTAGTCCTGGACCGTCCCCTGAGGCTTAGCTGCTCCGAGCGCTGTTCCTGGACTGTATGGAATCTATTACAGAAAGAAAAAGTACTGTCCTACTATTGCTCTAGGGATAGAACATACGGAGGTGTTCTATGTTCCAAGGGTTCGGGAGCGGGTCCCCATCCTCGGTGGAAAGGCGTACGCACCCGGGGCGGCAAACTTTCATGACTCGGAAGGGACCTTCCCAGCTGGGGGGAGTTTGTCGGTCCCTTCACGAGAAAGTATGCGTCGTAGCACCAGGTCGCCTTCTTGCAGCTCCCGGACACGCATGGACCTTTGGCGGTAGCACCGAAGCGTTTGCCGGTACCGTGCGTTGCGGAGCGCTGCGTGTAATTGAGCCTCATCGATGAGGTCGATGTATTCACGCGGAGGTTGTCCTGCATGGCTTCGTCGTAAGCTCAGACACGGAGAGACCCCATGGTGATCTCTGGGGGAAGCACAGCTTCGGCCCCGTATACCATGAATAAGGGTGTCTCTCCGGTGGCCCGGCTTTGGGATGTCCGGTTAGCCCACAGTGTGCTTGGAAGCTCGTCCACCCACTTGGCGCCATGTTTCTTCAAGCCGGCATAGGTGCGAGTCTTGAGGCCCCGAAGGATCTCGGCGTTGGCCCTCCCGACCTGCCCATTGCTCTTTGGGTGAGCAACGGATGAATAGCACACCTGGATGCCGAGGTCTTCGCAGTAGTCTTGGAACGCTGCGCTGGTGAACTGGGTCCCGTTGTCGATGATGATTCTGTTCGGGACCCCGAGCCGGCAGATGATCGACTTGATGAACTTTACTGCGGATTGCTTGTTGATGGTGACGACAGGTGTAGCTTCCGGCCACTTGGTGAACTTGTCGATGGCGACGTAGAGGTACCGGAATCCCCCGACGGCTTTGGGGAATGGTCCCAGGATGTCCAACCCCCATACGGCGAACGGCCATGAGGGCGGGATCATCTGAACCGCCTGAGCCGGTGTGTGGATCTGCTCGGCGTGGAACTGGCATGCCTTGCAGCTCTCGACCAGCTTGACGGCATCCCGGAGTGCTGTCGGCGAGTAGAAGCCATGCCAGAAGGCTTTACCGACAAGCGTGCGTGAGGAAGAGTGACTCCCACATTCGCCTCCATGGATCTCACCGAGCAAGTCGCAGCCTTCCCCCTGGGTTATGCACCGCAATAGGATGTGGTTAGCGCCACGCCGGTAGATATCCCCTTCTACCAGCACGTATCTTTTAGCCATGCGCACGATCCGTTCAGCGGATACACGTTCATCAGGGAGGATGTTGTCTTTCAAGTAGTCCCAGATCTCCGTGATCCATGCATCGGGTCTGACTTGAGCTTTTGGATCTTGAGCGCTGGGTTGCACGGAGTCCCCAGTGACGCTTACGATCCTTGGTGGCATCCATTGCTGCAGGGCCACCGGGACCGCCAGCTTCGAGGTGCTGGTCCAGCCCCCTTCGCCCTGCTCGGCAGGCCAGGCTGTGGGCCGCAGCAACGTCCTCTCGAAGACTCCTTAGGGCACAGGGGCTCCGGTGGAGGCCTTCATTGAGAGGTCGTCGGCCGCGGCATTGCCAACGCGCGGTACATGGCGCAGGTCCAAGGCGAGGAAGTCTTTCTCCAACATCTGCACATGGAGAAGATAAGCAGCTAGTTGTGGGTCATTGCAGGAGCATTCACCCTTAACTTGCTTGATGACTAGCTGGGAGTCGCCCTGTGCCAACAACTGGCGAGCGCCCAGAGACAGGACTATCTTTAGGCCAAAGATGAGTGCTTCATACTCTGCCATGTTGTTGGTTGCCTTGAAATTGAGACACACCATGTACCCAAACTGCTCCCCCGATGGCATGAGAAGCAGTACGTCGGCACCGGCCCCCTGCTTTCGCGAGGAGCCGTTGAAGAAGAGCGTCCAGTGAGGCCCGGTAAAGACCGGAGCTCGGGGCTTTGGTTCACCGTCTTCGTGGCCCCCTAGGTTAGTCATTGTTGGCGTCCACTCGGCCACGAAGTCAGCTAGTGCTTGGCTCTTGACTGCGTGGTGACGAAGGAAGTCCAGCTCAAACTCCGCCAATTCCGCTGCCCATTTAGCGACATTGCCGGTCGCGTTGGGGCTGTGAAGAATGGCCTTCAGCGGGTAGGAGGTGACCACCGAGATCAGGTGGGCTTGAAAGTAGTGTCGGAGCTTCCTGGAAGCCACGAGTACTGCATACAGCAGCTTGTGGACCTCTAGGTACCTTGTCTTGGCATCATGGAGGACTTCGCTGATGTAGTACACAGGCCTCTGGATGGTCCGGACCCTCCCCCCTGGGCCTGAGATGTCCTCCTCCATGGGCTCAGGCCGACAGGAGGTAGACGGGTCCGGGGGAGCCTCCGGGAGCTGGGACTCGAAGGTTTCTAGGCCGTCTTGGACCTCCGGGGGGTCCCGCTAGTCTTTTGGGTGGTCATCCTGGACCCTTGGGGGGACGCCTTGTTGTCCTGGGAGGTTCCTTTGGGCCTCCGAGGGGTTAACCTGGCGCTCTAGGAGGTGCCGATGGACCTCCGGGAGGTTGTCTTGGAGCTCCGGGAGGTCCCGTTGGACCTCCGAGAGGTCGTCTTGAGCCTCCAGGGTCTCCTGGTGCTTGTCTTCTGCTACCGGAGCAGGCTGCGGTGTTGAGGGGTCTGGCCGGTCTGCGACGAGAACCATGCTCACCACCTCAGTTGTTGCCGCGATGTAGAGCAGCAAGTGCTCTTCGGGCTCGGTGGCTACCATGATGGGTAGGGTCATCAGGAGCTGCTTTAACCCCTGGAAAGATTCTTCTGCTTCGTTGGTCCAAGCAAATGGACCGGATTTGCGCAGGAGCTTAAAGAAGGGGAGCGCCCGCTCTGCTAGCCTCGGTAGAAACCAACTCAGCGTGGCTAGGCATCCCGTGAGTTTCTGGACATCTTTGATGCGGGCGGGGGGCCGCATCAGGTCGATGGCCTTGATCTTCTCTGGGTTGGCCTCAATTCCTCGGTGTGAGACCAGGAATCCTAGGAGCTTCCCAGAGGATACGCCGAACACACACTTGTCGGGGTTCAGCTTATTGCGCGTGGAGCGCAGTTTGTCAAATACTAGGGCTAGGTTATCTAACAAGGATGAGCTCTGCCTGACTTTGACAACGATGTCATCGACATACACCTCGACTAAGTCTCTTATTAGCTCTCCAAAGGTTTTGTACATAGCACGTACAAAGGTGGGAAGAGCATTCTTTAGACCATAAGGCATAGAGACGTAACAATACAGGCCGTCTACTGTGATGAAAGAAGTGTGTTCTTCATCTTTTCTAGACATAGGGATCTGATGAAAGCCCGAGTAGGCGTCTAGGAAGCACAGCATATCACAGCCTGATGTAGAGTCTACTATTTGATCTATTCTAGGGAGGGGGAATGGATCTTTGGGACATGCCTTATTGAGACTGGTGTAGTCGATGCACATCCGGAGCTTCCCGCCGGCCTTCGGGACAACAACGGGGTTCGCCAACCACCGGGGGTGGTGGACTTCCCGTATGAAGCCAGCGTCCAGCAGCTTCTTGATTTATTCTCGGATGAAGTTCTGCCGCTCGATGGACTGCTTGCGGGGCTTCTGTTGGACTGGCCGGGCGTCAGGGAAGACCTTCAGATGGTGCTCGATCACCTCCCTAGGGATCCCCGGCATCTACGACGGCTGCCATGCGAACACGTCGACGTTGTGCCGGAGGAAGGTGATGAGCGCGCCTTCCTATTTGCTGTCCAGGCCCCCGGCTACCCGGGTGGTCTGGGCCGCATCGGCGCCGACTTGGACGACCTTCAGGGGGACGTCGCCCTCGTCAAAGGGGTTGCACGCGGGGTGCTGAGGTCGAGGCACGGTGGCGTGCACTCGGGTGGAGCTGGCCTGGTTCTGCACCGTCAGGGGCTGGTGCTCGGGCTGTTGCAAGTGCTTGGAGCTTCTCCAAGGCTGATACTGCAGCAGTGCGGTCTCCAAGAATCTTGAGGACGCCTATTGGTGTGGGCATCTTCAAGATGAGGTAGCCGTAGTGGGCTACCGCCATAAATCGGTACAGGGCTGGCCTGCTGATTATGGCGTTGAAGGGGAGGTCGATCTCCGCCACGTCGAACAGAATGTACTCTGTTCGATAGCTGTACGGTGCCCAAAGGTCACCGGAAGGCTGATGTTACCGTAGGGGACGACTTGTCCCGGCCCTACCCCTGAGAACGGTTTCGATGGGGTGAGCTTGGCCATCGGGATCTGCATCTTTTGGAAAGCTGCGTGGCTGATGAGGTTCAGCCCAGCCCCGCCATCTACCAGAACGTGGTACATCCTCACGTTGGCGATGGTCGGTGCTACCAGGAGCGGTAGTTGGCCGACCCCAGCCATGTTCCTGGGGCAGTCGGTGGCGTCGAATCTGATGGGGGTTCCCATCCACTTGAGGTGCGGCGCGACACTTCGGAGGGGAGCCACCGACGCTACCGCTCGGTGTAGGGTCTTGACTGCGCTTCAGGACGAGGGGTCAGCGGACCCGCCGTAGATGACGTAGAGTGTCTTCCGGCGCTCGTCGTCGCTGGAGCTGGAGTCCTCATGGTTGTGTACCGCCTTCACGGCGCGCTGAGGCTCCTGGAACTCCACCTGGTGGTCGACGTTGTCTTGGGTGTCGACCTTCTGCTTGCCCTCCCTTTGACGGAAAGGAGGGGCGTCAGCACACGGTTGCTTCCCCTTGCAGAAGCGCTCCGCGAGCTCCTGAATCTTCCGGCACTCAGCAGCTGTATGGCTGCTGGTGTTGTGCACAGGGCACGGCTCACCTTGGTCACCATCTGGAGCTGGTGACTGTCGCTGCCTCTTGTCGGGGCATGGCCCCCGAGCTCCACTGGGTGCTGCTGCTTCTGCAGAAACGGGAGCTGCGGTCGGTGGTTTCATCTTGACACCGCCCCGGTTATTGATCTTGTTGCCGCTTCCCTGGGAAGCAGCGCCAGATCCGGGCTGTCCTCCTGATTCGTTGGCTGGCCATGAGTGCCAGTTCCGCTCTTCTGCTGCCCTGGCGCACTTGTCCGCCAGGCTGAAGAGCTCTGAGACGTCGCGAACCTCTCTGGTCGCGAGCTTCTCGAGCATCTTCTTGTTCCGTACACCCTGCCGGAACGCCACCACCACAGAAGCATTTTGGATATGCGGGATGGTGTTCCGCACCTGGGAGAACCGCTGGATAAAGGAGCGCAGCGTCTCTCCAGGCTGTTGTTGGATGGCGTGGAGGTCGAGCTCCGTGCCAGGCCGGGTGTAGGAGCTGCTGAAGTTCGCGGTAAACTGCCGGCAGAGCTCTCCCCAGGAGGTTATGGAACCCTGGGGGAGATTCATGAGCCAAGACCGGGCTGGGCCGGTCAAGGTGACGGGGAAGTAGTTGGCCATGACGGCCTCGTCCCCTCACGAAGCAAGGATGGCGGTGGAGTAGATCTGGAGGAACTCCGCCGGGTTGACGCTGCCATCGTACTTCTCGGGCAGGTGCGGCCGGAACTTGCGCGGCCACTTCGCGAAGCGAAGGTGTGGCGCTAGGGCCGCACATCCTGCTCCTGTTGCTGCAGGTGTTGGTGCCGCGAACGCTTGGTTCGCTGCCTGCACTGTATACCCCGGTATGGGCAAGGCTGCGCCATAGACCGAGGGCACCATTTGCAGGGCATATGGCTGGGGCATATGCTGCGTGGCGTATGCCTGGGGCAGAGATCGCGTGGCGAACGTCTGCGGCTCAGGCTGGGTTGAGGCGGTCGACATGCTGTCACCGGCCTCTTGGTTGCGACGCCTTTCTCATCGTCGCTCGATGACCACTCGGGCATCCTTGCCCAAGTGGCGTCGTTCTAGCTCCGACCTCAGGTCCGCCGATGGGAGCCTGGTGGAGCGAGAGTCTGCCGTCTGCCCGTCAACCGTTGGTGTGCGCGTCAGCGACACAGCCGGTTGACTGGGGCGTCGTCCCCGCCGAATTCGATGGTTGGCGGCGGCGACGACGAGACGGTCTACGTCGCGAATCCACTGCTGGGTCGCTGACTGAGGCACGTCCCCAGGAGGTGGATTGCGGAGTAGTGCTCGTGCTGCAGCTAGCGCGCTCCCGTGGGAGACGCTCAACACTGCAGTGGATCTTGGGCTCGCTGGAGTCGGCGCTGCCGGAGTCGGCTGCTGGCTTCCAGCTTGCACCGACACACTCCGTCCTGAGTGTGTCGAGACATTGTCTCCGCTGGTCACCGTTCGTTGTGAACGTGGGCGGGGAGAGCTTGCCGCTGAAGGAAGCTTCGTCATCTTTGTCGGTGAAAGCTCGTCGCGCAAGGGAAAAGCCCCCTACCTGGCGCGCCAAATGTTGAACTGGTGGCCGACACATCGCCCGGGCCTGCTCTGGGCAGCCCGCGGAGGTTCTTTTTCGGAGGGGCTAGTAGCTCACGGAGAGCTCACACGTTAGGGACGATTGAAGGAGAAGCTTGACACAGGAATTTTTACGTGGTTCAGGCCGCCGGAGCGTAAAACCCTACGTCCACGGTGAGCAGAGATGCTCGTTGTATTGCTTGGTGCTCAGAAGCGAACCCTGAGCTTGGGGATGACCTAAGCTCTCAGATGCTGGAGCGTAAGTATGCAAAGAGTCGAACCCTTGCTAACGTTGCATACCCGAGCCTTTTATAGTCCAAGGCTCGGGTGGCTTACAAGGTGGGCCCGGGACCCGACAGGTGGTCCCAGGGAGATTGCCTGCCATCTACCGTATCTGCAGTTATGTCAGTAGTTGTCTCTGGCGAGGGCTTCTGAGTCTTCGTTCTGCCGCCCTGCCCATGCCGCAAGCTAGTTATAGTGGTTGATGATGGCAGGGGATGTCTTGTCGCTGTGTTTATTGGTGTACAGCTGACACGACCCCACGGTCTTGTCGAGCCAGGATCACGCTGAGGGGTACTGCATTGCACAGCACCGGATAACACACGTCAAAGGTACAAAGCGGAAGCGAAATTTTATTACATAAACAGGTTTATGAACATGTTTACATCAAAATAAGATTAGTCTACACTCGCGGGCGTAGACTATGCATCAAGTCCACGTTCAGCCCTCGAACGTGTCCTTGCTAGCACACACGCACACTAACTCTGCGGCGCGCACGACTCCGACTCGACGGGGTTCCCCTCCTGGGGTTCCGTCTCCTCTTCGGGAGTCCCTTCCTCATAGAACCCTGCAAAAGCTTCAAACACAAGCAGTGAGCACGAAGGCTCAGCAAGTCTGACCCGTCTCACCTAAACATGGAACTGCTACATGAGGGGTAATGGGATACATGAGGTAAAATCATTTGCAAGGACTCGCCTAATTAGTAGAACCTTATTTTCAAGTTTTAGCAGCAGGTTGTGGAGAACCTTACGCGAAGGCACATGAGAGAGCCGCAATCAAACAAGAAACGCATTTCTCTCATGTACTTTGCCCAAAGTTGAAAAGAACTTTAGTTAGCTTTAAACTACAGCAATTCATTAGCAATCAAGTCCATCTTTCAATAAGCAACATTTTAACATGTAACTAGCCTGTTCTTTCTACGTCACGGTACAGTGAACAAGTGGTACTCACTGACCGCGAGGGACGGCGATTATAATCGATTTACACCTGCAGGGTTACCCGAACAACCCGTCACGTACGCCCGTACTCGATGTTGCCTACAACAACCATCACGGACGCCGTACGCAACCACCTTTCGCCTGTCAGCCAAATATTGAACCGGTCCCATCGTCCCGAGCAAGAGGTCTCTGCACGCGCATCTCAGTGCCGCCAGCCGATTTACACCTCAAGCTCTCAACCTACCCTCTGAACGACGGGCAATGCCTCAATACCCAGCTACCCGAGTTACATCAGTTTCCCGGTTCCCATATAGCCGGTAGGTCTTCGGTACTGTTCTAGCTTGTTCAACAGGCCCGCACACGGCTTGGTCCTCAATCGACACAAGCGGAGCTACAGCACACAGGCCCCAAAGTCCTGCTGCCCTTACCCTCTGCTCGGTCTCATTTTTCTTGCCATGTGTATCATGTGCTAACTCTACCCGAGTCGAGTGCCTCTAACCTATGCTCGCGAGTAGTTCCAACTACTCGACTTGTACCGAATCCTACACTACCATAGCATTGCAGTAGCTAACGGGGTTTGCAATCCTAAATCCAATCCATGGTTTTCTTGGCTATGCAGTTGGGTTTCCAAACAAGACTCTAATGCAAAGCATAAAGTAATCAAGTATGTGCTCAAAACAATAAAAACTTGTAAAAAAGTTAATGCAAACCGGAGCTTGCCTTGCTTCTCTTGGTCGTAGGCTAGCTGCTCCTCCGGAGTTACGAAGTCTAGGACTTCGGGTTCCTCCTCGACCTTAGCGGCTACATGATAGAAACAATATATGTATTAATTTAAATGCAGTTGTATTTACTTTTAATATTGTGAAATCTATAACTCTTACTAGACAAGCCTAATGACTGTGAAACTTTTACTGTGTCTTGGTTACAACCTAAATAGAAACTTGGTCAAGTTTTAGTTGCAGTAAAGATCATTTGAGCCCTCCACAATTAATCATGTACTTGACCTTAATTGAAGGCTTTTAGGGTGTTCTAAAGATTTTCATGAAACAAACTATGACTTTCTGAAAACTAGATTTTCAGAGGGTTCTAATGGAGTTGGTCTCACTTAATTTGAAGGTTCCTAGCTAAAGATATGAGCTAAACAATTTCAGAGAAAATTCTGAAAATGTTTCTGAACATTTTCTATTTTCTCTGGAACAGTTTCACTAATCACACCATTAGGTGGATCAAATTAGCTCAAATGGTTCTGAAATTTTTATGGTAGTTCAGGGATATTTTGGTGAACATCCCAGCAAAATTTCAGGATTTTTATCCAAGGGATTCTCCATTTAAAATTCTTACCAGTTTAAATTTTGAGGAATTAATTCTGGAGAAATAAAGATTTTCATGAAGTGAAACTTAATTTTCTGGAAAGTGCTCAGAGAGCTGAATCCAGCAAAATTTGGTTCACTCGATTTGGAGCTTTCTAGCCAACGTTATGAGGATTTGAAGTTTGAAGGAAATTTGAAAATCGGGGAAAAGTTTAAACTCGCGCGTGGGCCCAGGGGACATGCGTCGCACACCGAGGCGACAGCACACCGAGGCCCACAAGGATTTTGCGCGCCAGCACACCCGATCACGGCCGCATCCCGATCCCGATTTAAAATATCGGCCGCTGACAGCTGGGGTCCACCCCTTTCTTCAACCTCGCGACGCCCGCGCTCCACCGCCGAGGGACCTCGCCGGAGAGCTCGCCGCCGGCTTCTGTACAGCTCCAAACTTCACGATTTTGGCCGCCCCTGCCTACTTTCACTCGGGGAACAGGATTCTGGGGTCAGCTACTCATGACAATGGCCGGTGCATGGTCGGCGACGAGCCGCCACCTCAGAAAGACTTCGGCCATGTCGGCTCACTTCCCTAGCACCTCAACTACTCGAGGAACCGGTCGGGAAGCATCAGTGGACCTCAGGGAAGGTCTACATGAGCTTGAGGTAGCTCGGGGAAGGCCCGAAGTAGGTCCTCACCGTGCGCCCGATGCCTCCCTTTTGTTCCGCCGTTGGTAAACCTCGAATTACGCCGGGTACAGAGGTTCTCCGGCCAAGGGTTGTGAAGGCAACTTGTGCGTTACCGTGTCTAGTTTGTGTGAGAGCGGATTGCGGCCCTCTAATCCTTTCTAGAGCACGAATTCGACGGAATCGCACCCGAAGGTCGTGCTGCACACAGAAAGGGGAAAATTGGAAATTCGTCGCCGGTGAGCAATCACTCGGGCTGTGGCTCGGGGGTGAGCAGCACCGGTCACTAGCGCGTCCAAGGGTGCCTCGGTTCGGGCGTGACAACGCCCTGGCTGGGCTGTCCACGGAAGCCCGAGGTGCGGCGGTTCTAAGTCACCGAATTGATCTTTCGGCACAGCCAATATCAATCGGTTTCAACTGGATTCTAGCAGCGGGGGAGACGGAGGAAGGTCTCTAGTACCATGCTGGGGCTCTGGAGGGGACGGAGGAAGCTGTGATCGGCGCTCTCCGATCGATTCCGAGCTGCGGAAAACTTCGGCCGGCGCTGAGTTCTTGCGGGGCAGAAACGGCGATGCCTCGGCCGAGGAGGGGGGCAGGCGCCTTAAGAAGGCTCTGCACCGCCTCACGCCCGCGCGTGGGCAAGCAGCTGCCCTCGGTGGCGATTGCAGCGGCGGCTCGGTTAACCGAGTGAGAAAATTTCAGTCGGTTTGAGTTGAAGTGGTGGCTGACATGTGGGTCCCACTTCCAGTTTTAACCTCTGAAATTTACTCCTAATCACTGTTGTAAACAGTGAGCCCCATAGTACCCCTGGTAATTCAAATTATACACCCATGAGCCATTTGAATTGATCAAAGTTCAAATGAGGTTTGGTTTGAATGAATTTCAACACAAGTTCAGTTTGAAATTCAAATACAGTTTGAATTTCCCCCACTTAGCTCATGTCAAGATCAACTCCAAATGGAGTGAAAATTGGTGTGTGAGCTCACAAAAATGTGCTGAGTAGGAATATGCCTCCCACTTTTAAATTCATGGGATAAAAACAGTTTGAATTTGAATATGGTTTCAAACTGCCCCCTTTCTAACTATACCCAAAATGACCTCAAAAAGGTTGTGAATTTGGGTGAAACTTGGCATGGACATCCTTAGCAAAGTGTAGGAGTTTTCATATGTCCAGCCCCTCTATATCACATGTGGGAAATACCACTTTTGCAATATGTGAGTTTGTTCTCTAATGAGCATGTTGATGGTGGTTACTTGCTCTTCATTTGTGTTCATCAACTTTCCTCAAATGAGGTGTGTGGTGTGGTGATGAACACTTCAAATATGTGTCAAAAACTGAGGCCCTTACAACAGCCTCTGACGCGGCGTGCCAGCCTTCACTGTGATGTGATTGGGCGCAACGGCACCTGACAGAGGCGTGCTCCGCGCCTTGGGAAGGCGCGGGTCTTGAATACCTTGTACGGGCAAGGTATGGCGCGTCTTTACTCTTGCTGCCTACCACGCGGGGGCGGGCAGCGCTGCTCTGCTGGCCACGTGGCGGGCCCGGAGCTCTCCTCTTAGGAAAGGGAGGTCCGGCCCCGCTGGACATGTGGAGCCTTCGGAGCTCTCCCCGCATAAGGGGGAGGTCCGGTCTGCTAGCCACGTGGCGGGCCCGGAGCTCTCCTCTAAGGAGAGGGAGGTCCGGCCCCGCTGGACACGTGGAGCCTTCGGAGCTCTCCCCGCGGAGGGGGGGTCCGGCTCGGCTGGCCACATGGTGGGCCGGAGCTCTCCTCTGAGGAGAGGGAGGTCCGGCCCCATTGGACACGTGGATCCTTCGGAGCTCTCCCCGCGGAGGGGGGAGGTCTGGCTCTGCTGGCCACATGGCAGGCCCGGAGCTCTCCTCTGAGGAGAGGGAGGTCCGCCCCGCTGGACACGTGGAGCCTTCGGAGCTCTCCCCACGGAGGGGGGAGGTCCGGCTCAGTTGGCCACGTGGCGGGCCCGGAGCTTACCTCTGAGGAGAGGGATGTCTGGCCCCGCTGGACACATGGCGCCTTCGGAGCTCTCCCTGCGGAGAAGGGCGAGGTCCTTAGGCAGTTTCCCCTGTGCGCGGGGGTACCCCATATTGAGGGTATCAACAGTGATCCATTCCCTCAATTTGTGTCCATGACCAAGCGCCTGAACAATTCTAGTAAGTATGCCCAGTTAACCGAGTCAAAAGCTTCCCTGATATCAAGCTTGATGAAAACTGCAGGTTTCTTTCTCCCTTGAAGATCTTTTATCAAGTTCTGTACATAGAGGTAATTGTCATGTATTCACCGTCTTTTGACAAATGCACTTTGGTTTGTTGACACTAAATAAGGCAGTTTTGGCATGAGCCAGCCGTTTGCTAGGACCTTTGAGAAATTTTTTGTCACACTATGGATGAGGCTAATGGGTCTAAAATCTGATATCTTTGATGAATGTACTTTTTTCGGTAGCAACACAATGTGAGCGGTGTTTACAAGGTTGATACAGTCCCCTCTGAATTGCGAAAGCTGTTGGAAAACATGCAAGACATCAATTTTGATCAAGGTCCAACATGAAAAAAAGAAAATGCCAATGAAACCATATGGCCCCGGGGCTTTCTCCTTAGCTAGCTCCTGATTGCTTTTCATCTTCTGTTAAGTCGTTCTCCAGCTCCCTAAGGTCATTGTTATTATATCCAAGGTCTTCCCAATTAAGGGTTAGTCTTCTGTTCTCTGTTTTTCCCAGTTGCTAATTGAAATATCTGAGCATTTCAGCCTCCATATCTCTGTGGGAGATTGCATATCTGCGAGGGCCTCACGGCCTCGTCGAGCCAGGATCACGCTGAGGGGTGCTGCGTTGCACAACACCGGATAACACACAAAAAATGGTACAAAGCAGAAGCAAAGTTTTATTACATAAACGAGTTTATGAACATTTTATAACAAAATATGTTCAGTCTACACTCATGGGCATTGACTACGCCTCGAGTTCACGTTAAGCCCGTGAACGTGTCCCCGCTAGCACGCCCACACACTAACACTGCAGCGTGCACGACTCCCACTCGATGGGGTTTCCCTCTTGGGGTTCTGTCTCCTCCTCGGGAGTCACTTCCTCATAACACCCTGCAAAAGCTTCAAACACAAGTAGTGAGCACGATGGCTCAGCAAGTCTGACCCGTCTCTCCTATACATGAAACTTCTACATGAGGGGTTCAAGGTACATGAGGTAAATAAGTTGCAAAGGACTCGCCTAATTATTTGAACCTTACTTTCAAGTTTTAGCAGCAGGTTGTGGAGAACCTCACGCTATGGCACATGAGAGAGCCGCAATCAAACAAGAAATGCATTTCTCTCATGTACTTTGCCCAAGGTTGAAAAGAACTTTAATTCGCTCTAAACTACAACAAGTCATTAACAATCGAGGTATAGCTTTCAATCAGCAACTTTTACATGACTCTAGCCTGTTCTTTCTACGTCACGGTACAGTGAACAAGTGGTACTCACTGGCCATGAGGGATGGTGATTATAATCGATTTACACCTGCAGGGTTACCCGAATAATCCGTCACGTACGCCCGTACTCGATGTTGCCTACAGCAACCATCACGGACGTCGTACGCAACCACCTTTCATCCGTCAGCCAAATGTTGAATCGCTCCTATCGCCCCGAGCAAGAGGTCTCTGCGCGCGGACCCGCAGTGCCACCAGCCGATTTACACCTCAAGCTCTCAACCTACCCTCTGGACGACAAGCAATGCCTCAACACCCAGCTACCCAAATTACATCGGTTTCCCGGTTCCCATATATCCGGTAGGTCTTTGGTACTGTTCTAGCTTGTTCAACAGGCCCGCACAAGGCTCGGTCCTTAATCGACACAAACGGAGCTGTGGTACCCAGGTCCCAACGTCCTACTGCCCTCACTCTCCGCTCGGTCTCATTTTTCTTGCCATGTGTTTCATTTGCTACATTTACCCGAGTAGTGTGCCTCTAGCCTATTCTCTCGAGCAGTCCCAACTACTCGACTTGTACCAAATCCTACACTATCTTAGCATTGCAGTAGCTAATCGTGGTTTTTCAAACCTAAGCCCAACCCAGGGTTTTCTTGGCTATGCATTTGGGTTTTCAAACAAGACTCTAATGAAAAATTTAAGTGGGAGTTCAATGTAAGTTCTCAAAACAGTAAACTTTATAAAAAGGCTAATGCAAACCGGAGCTTTGCTTGCTGATGTTGATCATAGACTATCTGTTCCTCTGGAGTGATGAAGTCTAAGACTTCAGGCTCCTCCTCAATCTTAGCGACTACATGAGATAAATACTTATATGTATCAAATTGAATGCATTTAAATTGAAGTTGAATTTGTGAAGACTATAAGTCCTCCTAGACAGGCCTAATGACTCTTAAATTTTTACTTTGGTTTGCATAAAACCTAAACAGAGACTTGGCCAAGTTTCATTTGCAGCAAAGCTCCTTTGAGCTCTCCACAAATAATTGTGTACTTGGCCTTAATTGGAGCTCTTAGGGTGTTCTAGGGATTTTCATGGAGTAATCCATGCCTTTCTGAAGAGTAGATTTTCAGAGTGTTCAGGTGGAGTTGGTTTCACTTAATTTGAAGGTTCCTAGCTAAAGATATGAGCTAAACAATTTCAGGGAAAATCTTAAAATGTTTCTGGACATTTTCCATTTTCTCTGGAAAAGTTTTATTAATCACAACATTAGGTGGATCAAATGAGCTCAAATGGATCTGAAATTTTTATGCTAGCTCCAGGATATTATGGTGAACATCCTGGCCAAATTTTAGAATTTTGCTCCAAAGGGTTCTCCAGTAAAATTCTAAATAGTTTAAACTTTGAAGAATTAATTCTGGAGAAATAAGGATTTTCATAAAGTGAAACTTGATTTGATGAAAAGTACTCAGAGAGATGAATCCAACAAAATTTGGTGCACTTGATTTGGAGTTTCCTAGCCAAAGTTATGTGGATTTGAAGTTGAACTAAATCTGAAAATCGGGGAAATGTTTAAAATACAGCACGTGGGTCCCATGCACAGTGCCTTCTTCAACCTTCCGCCAGCGCCCAAGCGCGCGACGCACAGAGACGGTGGCGTGGCTCGTTCTTGGCCGTTACTGCCTAATTCTCGACACGGTTTCTTCCTACGTGACCCTTGGAGAACGGCGCACATGCCGGGCAACTTCTCGCGCCTCGACATCGCCGAGAACGTAGTGGGCGACGGTGGCGGCAGAATTGAGCTCGGGTCCGACGGTGCTAGCTCATCTCGGCGGTGAACACGATCAACCAACGGGTCAAAAAGCACCACTGGGGCACCGGGAAGCTAACCCTACCCTCCTCTTGGCCGGAGATCGCCGGGAAAGTAGACTTCACCGACGACCCGAGCCGTTTTCACCGGCGGTGGCCAAAATACGGTGCTCTGCTCACTGGGTTGATCATCATCGCTAGTATTTGGCTGAGGTAACTGTGAGGTGCTACTCTAGCTTCAGCTCGACCAGGATCTCCAGTAATCAAGTGATTGAGATGAATTTCGGGTTTTGGTTCTCAGTGTTCTATACGACGATCGTCGGGAAAAATGAAATTCTGGCTAACCGGCACTAAGATGGAGCTAGGGAGCTCGTGGAAAGCTACTAGACCTCGATGCTAACCTCAGAGACCAGTTGGCTGCACCAGAGAAGCTTGGAGCTACCCGGGCGACGGTGTCAAGTCGGAGGCGCTTCGGAGTGAACAGAGCAGGGAAAGATCGGCTCGGAAAAGCTCGAGGGAAGCTGATCACGAGCAGCTGAGGGTTGGAGCACGTCGAGCAAAGGTCGGCGGTGATGTTTGTGGCCTTAGCTTGCGGTGGAAGGGACAGGTTTGGCCGGTCAACGGCGAGATGGTGAGTCTCTGGTGTGCGGCGACGTGCGGCGCGTTTTCTGTGCGGGAGAGTGTCAGGACACCGGTCAATCGGTCTGTGGAGGCTTGGGAGCGAAGATAAGAGGGCAGAGGGGTGACTCGGTGGCCAGAGGCGGCAATCAGATGCTGGCAAGCCGCCCTCGCCATGGCGTCCGCTCGGTCGCGCGCAAGAACCCGAGTGAGCAGAGGTGGAGCCGGTTCACTCGGCTATCACACTGACAGTGGGTCCCACTTTTCCATTTTTGTCGCACAAAATTGAATTTCTCCACTGCTCAAAAAAGTAGGGACCCTAATACCCTTTATGAGTTGATCAAATTTCAAAATGACCACTTGACTTTGAATAATTCAAAGTGTAATTTGATTTGATCAAATTTGCAGCAAATGTGAATCTGACATTCAAATTTGATTTGAATTTAGCCACAATAGCTCATGTCAAGATCAACTCCAAATAGAGTGAAAATTGGTGTGTGAGCTCACAAAAATGTGCTAAGTGTGAATATGAATCCCACTTTTGAATTCATGGGATGAAAGGAGTTTGAATTTGAATTTGAGTTCAAATTAGCCTCTTTCTTATTATACCCAAAAATACCTCAAAAAGGTTTTGGATTTGGGTGAAATTTGGCATGAGCATTCCTAGCAAGGTGTAGGAGTTTTTTATATGCCCAGCCCCTATATGATGCATGTGGGAAATACCACTTTTGCATTTTGTGAGTTCATCCTCTAATGACCATATTAATTGCAGTTACATGCTCTTCAAATGTGTTCATAAGTTTTCCTCAAATGAGGTGTGTGTCTGGTGTGATGAACACTTTGCATGTGTGCAAAAACTTAGTCCCTTACACCCCCCCTTAAAAGAATCTCGTCCCGGGATTATAAGGTGAAAATGAGAGAGAGGACGGTCAAAAATTACCGTATGTGCGACGTGAAAAAGTCAGGGTAATTAGCGCGAAGAAAAACTTTGCTCTCCCATGTCGCTTGGTCTACGGAGTGATTACTCCATAGAACTTTGTAGAGCCACAACGTACGGTTGCGTGTGGTTCGGGCCTTTTCATCAATTATTTTAACCGGTTCCTCCCGATAAGTGAGATCCAGTTTCAGTTCTTCGATATCCCCCAGCTGAATGGTAGTTGATAGCTTAAGACACTTCCTCAGCTGAGAAATGTGAAAGACGTCGTGCACACCGGAGAGTGTCGCCGGTAATTCTAGCTGGTATGCAACTGACCCATATCTTCCACAATCTGGAATGGACAGATGATCGGGGTGCCAACTTTCCTTTTACCCCGAATCTGTTCACGCCCTTCATTGGAGACACACGTAGATACACATGATCCCTGACTTCAAATTGTAACAGGCGTCTTCTCCGGTCCACATACTGTTTTTGTCGGGGTTGGGCGGCTTTTAGGTTCGCTTGAATCAGCCGAACCTTTTCCTCCGCATTGTTAACAAGATCAATCCTGAAGGTGACCCTTTTGCCAGAATCGCACCAATTCAATGGTGTGCGGCATTTTCTCCCGTATAGCGCCTCGTAAGGCGCCATCTTGATGCTGGCTTGGTACCCATTGTTGTACGAGAACTCGGCCAACGGTAAGTGATCATCCCAATTCTTACCGTGGTTGATAGCACAAGCTCATAGCATATCCTCTAGAATCTGATTTACCCGCTCGGTTTGCCCATCCGTCTGCGGGTGGTATGCTGAACTACGGATCAGTTTCGTCCCCAAAGAAGCATGTAGCTGCTCCCAAAAACGAGACACAAATAAAGTGCTCCGATCCGATATGATGGTGAGGGGTACGCCGTACAAGCATAAGATCCGTGAGATGTACAATTCAGCATACTTCTTGGCGTTGTAGTTGGTGTTGACCGGGATAAAATGGGCAACTTTGGTGAGCCGGTCGATGATCACGCACACAGAATCATGCTTCTGAAATGTGGTGGGTAAACCGACGATGAAGTCCATGCTCACATCTTCCCACTTCCAGGCAGGAATGCCCAGTGGTTGTAGCAGTCCCGGTTTTCTCCTGTGGTCTGCCTTCACCCTTTGACATGTATCACACTCAGACACGTACTTTGCGATTGTTTCTGAGTCCTTGATACATTTTGTTGCTGCCTGGGTGAATAGAAAACATTGAGCCTCATTAAAGATTTTCTTCCGTACTGGGTTACGGGGTACGACAATCCGGTCCTTGAACCATAGGACGCCGTCTCTGTCTTTCCGGAAACATTTCGGCTCCCCATTGTCTACACTTCTCCGTAAATGCGACATGCCCTTGTCATGTTTCTGAGCTGCCGCTATTTCTTCACGGATGGTGGGGATCAAAGCTAAGTTGTAGAGAGCTCCATGTGGAATCACATGCAATGGTGGCTCGCTCTCTTCCAACGGTGTGATGGTCAGATTGTTGACGTGTGACTTGCGACTCAGCGCATCCGCCACTAGGTTTTCTTTGCCGGGGTGATAATGGATCTCTATTTCATAATCCTGTATCAACTCTAACCATCTTCGCTGCCTCATGTTCAGCTCTTTCTGAGTGAATATGTACTTGAGGCTCTTGTGATCGGTATGCAAATGCACGAGGTTACCGAGTAGGTAGTGCCTCCACATTTTGAGTGCGAGTACCACGGCAGCGAGCTCTAAGTCATGAGTTGGATAATTCTGCTCATGGTTTCTGAGCTGCCATGATCCATATGCAACCACTCTTCGGTCTTGCATCAGCACACATCCGAGCCCAATGCCGGATGCATCGCAGTACACATCGAACGGTTTTGTTGTGTCTGGCTGCGCCAAAACTGGTGCTGATGTTAGGTGCTTCACTAATGCCTTGAATGCTGCTTCACATGCTGGACTCCAAACATATTTGGTAGCCTTCTTCAGAAGCTCTGTCATAGGCTTGGCAATCTTTGAGAAGTTCGGAATGAACCTCCGATAATATCCCGCGAGTCCGAGGAAACTCCGTACCTCGTGAACGGATCTCAGGGACTTCCAATTCAGCACTTGTGTGATCTTACTCGGGTCTACAGCGATACCCTCCGCTGAGATAATATGCCAGAGAAAAGGCACTTGTGATATCCAGAATTCACACTTGCTGAATTTCGCGTATAGTTTGTGATCCCGCAGCCGTTGCAACACTATACGCAGATGCTTCGTGTGTTCTTCCTCCGACTTGGAATATACCAATATGTCGTCGATGAAGACCACGACAAAATTGTCCAGCTCCGGCATGAATACTGAATTCATCAAGTACATGAAGTGAGCTGGAGCGTTGGTGAGGCCGAATGACATGACCAGGTACTCATAAAGTCTGTACCTCGTCGAGAAAGCCATCTTCGGAATATCCTCAGCCCATATCTTAATGTGATGGAACCTGGATCTTAAGTCCATTTTGGAAAAGACCTTTGCTTTGACCAACTGATCAAACAGCTGTAACACCCCAAATTTTGATTCAAAACTCTAAACCATGTTCAGAGGGGAATTTAAAAATTTTTGGACGTGTTGCATGTTTTGCAAAAATTCAAATTCAAACTGGAATTCAAATTATACTCAAAACAGAAAAGAAATGGAAAAAGAAAAAGAGAAACGGGAAAAAAACCGGCCAGTGGGCCGAAACCCGCCAGCCGGCCCAGTTTTCCCCGCGCCAGCCCGCCCCGCGCGCGCCGCGCTGTCTCTCACAGACGGGTGGGACCCACCTGTCATCCCTAACCCCGAGCGTCCGCGGCCCGGACTTTCCCCCCGAGCGCGCGCGATCTTAACCGATTGAAAACCGTGTCCCTCAGCCGAATTCCGGTCCCAGAAGAATCCAACTCGATCACAACTGACCCACCGCCCTCCCCCGGCTATAAAAACCCCAGCCCCGATCAGTTTTTCCCACGCGATCGCCGATTTTTACTCCGGTGAGCACCGAGACTTCGCCGGAGAATTCTGGCCGATCTAAGCTCGGAAACTCTGATCTAACTCGCTGGTCTTGATCCACCGCCTCCAGGGAGCTTTGCAGGTGCAGAAAACTCGGAGACTTACGGTGTAAACACAGCGCCGACGAGCTTCGCCGTGGTTTTGCCTCGGACCTCGCCGCCGATCACTTTCCAGGACCCCCGAGCTCGAGAAAACCCCCGAGGTGAGATCCCTGACCTCCCCTCTACCGATCTATGCCATAAGATCACAGTTTTAGGCAGAATTCTCAAGGATCCGAAACTTTCCGGCGAGATCGCCGCTTCCCGCCGCCGTGCGCCGCCGGCAGCGCCGCCCGCGCTCGATCAGAGCGACGTGGCCACTTGTGCGCCGTTTATTTTAAATCGCACGGTAGACTTTAAAACCCCGCTTACCGGTTCGATGTTATAATCTCAGCCGTCGGTTTAAAATCGGACGGTCCACGTCAGCCCCGCATTATAAAGACTGGAATCCTTACGTGCTACCCCCTGGGGTTCTCGGGAAATAAGAGCTAGCCCCGGAAACTTCTGATCTAGCCCCTGGAACTCCAGAAAATCATGTAAATTCATTTAAAAATCAGTTTTAGCCCCTGGACTTAATAAGAATTAGGAAAAACACCTCTGATAAGTGTAGCTAGACCCCTGGAAATTATGAAAATAATATTATAGACCCTGTAATGGGGTGAGTTTATTATTTTAGCCCTGTTTAGTATTTAATTTAGGAAATTGAATATGTAACTAGTGTTTAAAAATTAAAAAGTGGGACAAACATAATTGTCAAAATTAATTAAAAACTTTCTCAGTACTTAGAAAACCTTGGAGTGAGATAAAACTATATTTTGGGCTGAAATGAATCTGTTTCATTTATTATTCACATTTAATAGTATAGGGACACATTTTTAAGTAAAGAATAGCTATAGAAAAATAGGGAAAATAATTATGAAATAGTATACATCAGAAGCCAAGGTCAAAATATGTTATTAAATTATTTAGGACCAGAACCTAAACTGTTTAGATGATGTGTATTACTAATTTCATGATAAAATACACAATTATGCATAGGAATATAAATCTGAAAATATAGCAACTAGTAAATGATAAATGGAGTTTTTAAAATCCAAAGAGTTCAGTTTAGGGTTGATAGAAATTATGAAGGCACATATGGAGAAGAAAAATACTTTTCATACATACTTGGTAGTTTAATATAAGGAATTTATTTAAAACTGAAACACACACACACACACACACACACACACACACACACACACACACACACACACACATATATATATATATATATATATATATATATATATATATATATATATATAGTATGTAAGTATAAATATGAACACTAAAGTAGGAATCATACACATATAAATAAAAGTGTATGCAAGCCACAGATCAACACACAAAGTAACCACAACACATATAATGGTGAATGAATTTCATAAATATGAATGTGTGGTTTGTATGAAGTAAGAAGTGTGAACTATGTCTTATGATTGTTGTTTTTCTTTTGCTATGTGTGATGGTATGAAGTAGAACCTGTTCAAGAGCAAGTTATTCCTTTCCAAGATCAGGACTACCCATTTCAAGAGCAGCAAGAAGGAGGCAAGTGTCCTTGACCACTTTGATCCTATGCTAGGATGTGTAGATAGAATTATTTGCATTGTCAAATGATATATGAAACCCATGCTAGGAAAGTTTCCCTAGAATTGCATTACCTTGTTTCCTTGTAGCTTGGGTTGGGATTTATTTTGTCATGTCATTTATTTACATGTATTTGCTTAGCCATGCTTAGAATGGGATATTTGGGAAATGAGATCATCAGTTTATATTACCATACTCTTGAATGAGACATTGTGAGTTATGTAGAGGTAGGGATCAAGGCATGTTGGATGTTTTGGTTGTGTGCTGGGTGCACGAGACTTGGGTTTGTGTTTAGTACTTGCATGGATCCTAAGGACCGGTTCATGGATCATGTAACCCGGCTTTACAGTGCCAACCACATGCTGAGATGGGGCAGCTTGGCCAATTAATTAGGTGTATCCCCGGCGTAGTATGGGTGTGTTGGATGGTGCGGGGATTAGGTGTCAGCTGGACTACCATATGAACCGCAAGGCTCAAGAGGGGGCCACTGCAGCGGGGTTGGAGCCTCTTGTATGCTGTTAGGGGTGAAACCTCAGTGGGCCCACGCTCGTCGGGAATCCCTTTGTAAAGGCTTCGTAGTGATCTCCTGGCTACACACCTGGGAAGTGTGAATGTGGATCGTAGCCACTGGCATAATGGAGGTTCTTTTAGTCCACCCGGCAACGGGGGATGAAATCACTACATGTGGGTACAGTGGTACAAACTCTGCAGAGTCAAAACTGTCTTGACAGCCGTGCTCACGGTCAAGAGCGACCTGGACTTATTCATGATTAGAGGATTGATGTTTTTGGAAGTTAAGCGGGGAGCTTAACATTGGAAATGATGTTATGGTTATTGGATTATGATAATGGGTTGGGAGATTGGGACCATTTCACCTGTGTAGTAATGTAGGTGCTTAATAAGCTAAGGTGATAGGTATTAATTGCGTAGTGCTTTAACCATGAGTTCAACCTCTCCTTGTTCTAGCCATGCATGATATAATTTTCCCACGCTTGCTGAGTACCATTGGTACTCAACCTTGCATATTTGTTGGTTTATATTGCTGCTCAGGTCAAGATAATGAGGTGGTGTATAATGACCAAGATTTTGGACCCGAGGAAGGCTTTTAGGTTCATGAAGACCCCCGGGCAACGCCTGTGATGGAGCCCTAAAGAATAATTATTCCGCTGCTAGTTTATTTACTTGTGATGAAGCATTAGTGTCCATTGAGATATTTGCAATGTAAGACTTATTTATATTCGACACCTGGCTTGTAATAAATGATGCTTCACTATTTGTCATCACATGTATGAGAAAATGATCCTGGCATACATGTGATATTCACTTGGTTGTTTCTTCGGAAAAACCGGGTGTGACAGAGGTGGTATCAGAGCCAAGGTTGCCCGTAGGAACGTGGACCTAGGTAGAAATGGACGTATTTAAGGGCCCTATTTTCTTGAAAACTATTTTCCAAGGTGTGGGTGGAAAAGTGTTATTAAAGGAGTCATTTTCTTCATCTTACCCCAACTTTCATTCAAAATAGGATTTTTATTTGAGAATTTATCTAACCTAATTTTAAATTCTTTTGTTTTAGATGGTTCGCATGATTCGCACCGCTCGTAAGTCTACAGGAGGGAGAGTTCCCGTAGTTGCCCTTGCCGAAAGAGAGGAGAGTCGTCCAGTGACGTACCTTTCCTACGGATTGGCAGTAGGAGATTTGTTGCGCCGTCTTCGACGTATGCTCGAAGCCGCCGGCAATACGGGCAAGCTAATCATCCACTACAACTCCACCAGGACCATCCATGAGAAGAGGGAAGAATGGAGTTCGGAGATGAGGATTATACACGAGAATCAGCTGCTTAAGATTCACCACTCTCCAGCTTGTCGAGCAACACAAGTTGACGCGGAGAAAGATGTCACCTGGGAGGCCATCACCTGCCAGAGTCACATCTATCGTCGCCACTTGGACAAAACTGAGTACATGTATGTCCTCCAACGTGAGAGTGGTACCACGGAGTACAAGTACACACCGGTGCAGCAAGGGACTTCCCATGAGCACATGGACTTGTGCTTGGAGGATGCTGCTATGCTCAGCACTCGACTGCAGGAGTGTCAACAAGAGCTTCAGGATGTCCGAGACACCCTGAAGGAAACAGAGGCGTTGCTGCGAGCTTGCTTAAAGGCGAGAGAAAGAGGAGATGGGAATGAACTGTGTGTCACCGTGAATGATACATGGACTCCTGACTCCCCGGATCGCCGAGCGATCAGGCGTCGTCGCACTTCTCCACCAGCAGCCTCCCCACCCAAAGCAGAATCAGAAGGTAGCCGAAATGAGGAGGAAGATCCCGAGGAGCCAGCTCAAGAGGACGAATAGTGTAGAGTTTTTCCCTTAGCTAGCAAGAGGTCGAGTAGTCGAGTCGTGACGTAGTTAATGGTGTGATAATGCTTGGTGTGTGACGTGAGTTGTGGAAGCCATGAGCAATTGTCCACAGCCTCGTCTTCAGATTGTTTTGTTTTGGTGTGGGAACCCACAGGAAATAATAGTGCATTTATTTGGTGTGAGATATAAACCCTTGTAAAATTTTAACAAAGCCTCTACACCTTAAATTACCAACAAATGAAAGTAGTAAGATGATACTAAATGGTATCAAGTTAACATTTGTTGATTCTGCCAGATGGCCGGAAGAGGAAAAGGACGTGCTGCCAACCCCGCCAACAACAATGATGAGGCATGCAACCCTCATCTTTCTGGAGGCCAGGACAGGGGTGGTCGCCGTGAAGAAGTTGATCCTCTCCACCAAATGCTGGAGAATCAAAATCAACTCATCCAGAACTTGACTCAAGTGGTGGCCAACTTGCATCAAGTTCCACCTACACAAGCTGCACCACGCCAACCAAGGTTGAGTGAGTTTCTAGGAACTCAACCTCCAAAGTTTGCAAGTGCTGCTGAACCTCTGGAGGCAGATGATTGGCTGAAGACCATTGAAAGTAAGATGAGGATCATACAGTGCCAAGGGTATGGGAGGGTGTTGTTTGCCTCTCATCAATTGCATGGACCTGCTGCTGATTGGTGGACCGCCTACGTGGCCGCCCATCATGACCCTGAGAACATCACTTGGGAAGAGTTCAAGCGTAGCTTCCGCAACCATTACATCCCAAGAGGTGAACTCAAAAACAAGAGGAAAGAGTTTCTGGGACTGCAGCAGGGAAACATGACGGTGAGGGAATACCTCACTAAATTTACTCAACTATCCCGTTATGCTCCACGAGACATAGAGACTGATGAGCAGAAACAAGATTGTTTCGTGGAAGGGCTTACCGCAGAAATGCAGTGTGCAATGTCCTCAAATGAGTATGAAAGTTTTCAAAAGATGGTGGACAGAGCATTTGTGGTAGAAAGGAAGCTAAAGGCCCTGGAAAATGAGAATAAGAGGAAGGCTGGGTGGTCACATCAAGCCTCAGGGAGCAACACCCGCCCACGTATGATGCAGCAACCTACGGGGCAGACGAGCCGTGCTGCGGTACCCTATTCAGCACCAAGAGGGTACAACCCAAACTACAGGCCACCCGCAGCACCAGCACAGACTCAACGTCAGTTTGTGCAATAGCCTCGCCCCGCATATCCACCTCGACCAGCAGTGCAAGGACCCCCAAACCAACCCCAAGACAACAATGGTCAGGCATCTAAGATTGGGGTGCAATGTTTCAGCTGTGGAGAAGTGGGGCACTACGCCCATAAGTGTCCAAAGAAGAAGCCCACGCAGCCACAGCAGCAGAATGTAATGAGAGGACGGGTGAACCACGTCACTATGGAGGAAGCACAAGAGGCACCCGATGTGGTAGTTGGTAAGTTTCCTGCCAATTTACACCTTGCAACTCTGCTGTTTGATTCTGGTGCTACCCACTCGTTCATTGCTCGAGGGTTTGTTAAGAAACATGACCTAGCAACCACACAAATGAACCATATGCTAGCGGTAAACTCTCTAGGTGGAGAAATAAGGACAAGACAAGTGTGTCCCAAAGTGAACCTAGACATTAATGGGGTAGTATTTACGGCTAACCTCATAGTGATAGATTCACAAGGGATAGATATTATTTTGGGTATGGATTGGTTGACCAAACATAAAGGAATCATCCATTGTTCGACCAGAACGGTGGAACTAACTCACCCCAATGGCACAAGAGTAAAGTTCATAACGATACACGAGCCTAGGAGGGACATTAAATTAAATCAAGTGGAGGTGAAAGTTGAGGAAATCAGGACTATCAGGGAATATCCAGATGTTTTTCCGGAGGAATTGCCAGGTATGCCTCCCGACCGTGACGTAGAATTCACAATTGAGCTAGTACCGGGAACAGCCCCGATATACAAGAGACCTTATCGAATGGACTCCAAGCAGCTAGAAGAGCTCAAGGATCATTTGAGAGAATTGACGGAGAAGGGGTATATTCGCCCTAGTTCCTCACCATGGGGAGCTCCGGTGATATTTGTGCCCAAGAAAGACGAAACCCAAAGGTTATGCGTGGATTACCGTGCCTTGAATGAGGTAACCATCAAGAACAAGTACCCATTACCCCGCATTGAAGACTTGTTTGATCAGTTGAGGGGAGCTTGTGTGTTCCCGAAAATTGATCTCAGGTCGGGGTACCACCAACTCAAGATAAGGCAATCTGATATTCCCAAGACAGCTTTCGTATCTCGGTACGGACTGTATGAATACACTGTCATGCCTTTTGGGCTAACCAATGCCCCGGCATATTTCATGTACCTCATGAACAAGGTATTCATGGAATATCTGGACAAATTTGTGGTGGTTTTCATAGATGATATTCTCGTCTTCTCCAAAAATGAAGAAGAACATGAGAAACATCTAAGGTTGGTGTTACAGAGGCTGAGAGAACACCAACTATATGCCAAGTTGAGCAAGTGTGAGTTTTGGCTGAAGAGAGTTCCCTTTTTAGGACATATAATCTCGGAGGGAGGAATCTCCGTAGATCCCGCCAAAATCGAGGGTATCCAGAAGTGGAAAACCCCTGAAAATGTCGGGGAAGTTCGAAGCTTTTTGGGATTGGCTGGATACTATCGACGGTTTATTGAGGGATTCTCCAAGATCTCGAGACCTCTCACCAAACTGTTGGAAAAGGGAATCACATTCACCTGGACGCCACAGTGCGATACGAGCTTTCAGGAGCTAAAGAAGAGATTGACAACAGCCCCAGTGTTGGTTATGCCAGATATGCAGAAGAATTTCACAGTGTACTGCGATGCCTCTGGAAATGGGTTGGGATGTGTTCTCATGCAAGAAGGACATGTCGTGGCATATGCATCCCGGCAGCTTCAGAAGCACGAGAAGAACTATCCTACACATGACCTAGAACTAGCTGCAGTGGTACACGCGTTGAAAATTTGGCGGCACTATTTGATGGGGAAGAGGACAGAGATATATACGGATCATAAGAGTTTGAAGTACATATTCACACAGCCAGACCTCAACCTCAGACAAAGGAGATGGCTAGAGCTAATCAATGACTTTGATGTAGGCATCAACTATCATCCTGGGAAAGCAAACGTCGTGGCCGATGCTCTGAGTCGGAAAGTGCAGGTCAATAAGTTGAGCTTGAAGGACATGCCCGCAGAATTGAAGGACGAGGTTATAAGGCTCAATCTATGTCTAGTAAATAGTGGTGAAGCCATCGCCATGGAAGTGGACTCCACACTCGAGCGAGACATACGCGAGGGTCAAAAGAATGATGAGAAGATACAAGAGATCAGACAGCTCATCAAGGAAAATAAAGCTCCTGGTTCTAGAGAGGATGAACAAGGAACGGTGTGGCACGGGAAAAGGATCTGTGTGCCAGAAGTAAAGGAGATCCGTGAATTAATTTTGAAGGAGGCTCACGATTCCGACTATTCCATTCATCCTGGGAGTACGAAGATGTACCAGGACCTCAAGAGCAGATATTGGTGGTATGGCATGAAGCGAGATGCCGCGGAACATGTTGCCCTATGTGACACATGTCAGTTGGTGAAAGCAGAACATCAACGACCCGCGGGATTATTGCAACCACTCAAAGTGCCTGAATGGAAATGGGAAGAAATCAGCATGGATTTTGTTGTGGGATTGCCTAGGACCCAATCCGGGTATGATTCAATATGGGTCATTATTGATAGGCTAACCAAGGTAGCTCATTTCATTCCTGTGAAAGAAAGCTACAGCAGATCCAAATTGGCAGAATTGTACATGTCAAGGATTGTGTGTTACCATGGAGTGCCAAAGAAGATAGTGTCGGACCGAGGGACACAGTTCACCTCGAGGTTTTGGCAAAAGCTGCATGAAACCATGGGAACCCATCTGAACTTCAGCTCTGCCTATCATCCTCAAACTGACGGGCAGACGGAGAGAACCAATCAGATCCTTGAAGATATGTTAAGGGCATGTGCACTCAAAAACAATAGGAGTTGGGACAAGAACTTACCGTATGCGGAGTTTTCCTATAACAACAGCTATCAAGCTAGTATGAAGATGTCACCGTTTGAAGCTTTGTATGGAAGGAAGTGCAGAACTCCCCTATTTTGGAACCAAACAGGAGAAAGTAAAGTGTTTGGTCCAGAAGTGCTACAAGAAGCCGAGGCAAAGGTGAGGGAGATTTGCAACAACTTGAGGATAGCACAAACACGCCAGAAGAGTTATGCTGATGTACGAAGAAGAGAGCTCGTTTTCAACGTGGGAGACTATGTTTATCTCAAGGTGTCCCCTATCAGAGGACTTCGTCGGTTCAAGGTGAAAGGGAAGTTGTCACCTCGATACATCGGACCCTTTCAAGTTTTGGAAAGAAAAGGCGAAGTGGCGTACCAACTAGAGTTACCGGTTCATCTATCAGACGTACACGATGTATTTCATGTGTCGCAACTCAAGAAATGTCTGAGGATGCCTGAAGAGGTGTTACCCATGAATGAAGTGGATGTAGCTGAAGATTTGTCTTATGCCGAGCAACCATACAAGATTTTGGAGACGATGGAACGCATCACCAGAAACAAGAGAATCCGGATGTGCAAGGTGCAGTGGAAGCATCACTCAGAAGAGGAAGCTACCTGGGAACGGGAAGATGAGCTCAAGGCACAATTTCCGGAATTGTTTTCTTAGAAACACCAATCTCGAGGACGAGATTTCTTTTAAGGGGGGTAGAGCTGTAACACCCCAAATTTTGATTCAAAACTCTAAACCATGTTCAGAGGGGAATTTAAAATTTTTTGGACGTGTTGCATGTTTTGTAAAAATTCAAATTCAAACTGGAATTCAAATTATACTCAAAACAGAAAAGAAATGGAAAAAGAAAAAGAGAAACGGGAAAAAAACCGGCCAGTGGGCCGAAACCCGCCAGCCGGCCCAGTTTTCCCCGCGCCAGCCCACCCCGCGCGCGCCGCGCTGTCTCTCACAGACCGGTGGGACCCACCTGTCATCCCTAACCCCGAGCGTCCGCGGCCCGAACTTTTCCCCCCGAGCGCGCGCGATCTTAACCGATTGAAAACCGCGTCCCTCAGCCGAATTCCGGTCCCAGAAGAAATCCAACTCGATCACAACTGACCCACCGCCCTCCCCCGGCTATAAAAACCCCAGCCCCGATCGGTTTTTCCCACGCGATCGCCGATTTTTACTCCGGTGAGCACCGAGACTTCGCCGGAGAATTCTGGCCGATCTGAGCTCGGAAACTCTGATCTAACTCGTTGGTTTTGATCCACCGCCTCCGGGGAGCTTTGCAGGTGCAGAAAACTCGGAGACTTACGGTGTAAACACAGCGCCGACGAGCTTCGCCGTGGTTTTGCCTCGGACCTCGCCGCCGATCACTTTCCAGGACCCCCGAGCTCGAGAAAACCCCCGAGGTGAGATCCCTGACCTCCCCTCTACCGATCTATGCCATAAGATCACAGTTTTAGGCAGAATTCTCGAGGATCCGAAACTTTCCGGCGAGATCGCCGCTTCCCGCCGCCGTGCGCCGCCGGCAGCGCCGCCCGCGCTCGATCAGAGCGACGTGGCCGCTTGTGCGCCGTTTATTTTAAATCGCACGGTAGACTTTAAAACCCCGCGTACCGGTTCGATGTTATAATCTCAGCCGTCGGTTTAAAATCGGACGGTCCACGTCAGCCCCGCATTATAAAGACTGGAATTCTTACGTGCTACCCCCTGGGGTTCTCGGGAAATAAGAGCTAGCCCCGGAAACTTCTGATCTAGCCCCTGGAACTCCAGAAAATCATGTAAATTCATTTAAAAATCAGTTTTAGCCCCTGGACTTAATAAGAATTAGGAAAAACACCTCTGATAAGTGTAGCTAGACCCCTGGAAATTATGAAAATAATATTATAGACCCTGTAATGGGGTGAGTTCATTATTTTAGCCCTGTTTAGTATTTAATTTAGGAAATTGAATATGTAACTAGTGTTTAAAAATTAAAAAGTGGGACAAACATAATTGTCAAAATTAATTAAAAACTTTCTCAGTACTTAGAAAACCTTGGAGTGAGATAAAACTATATTTTGGGCTGAAATGAATCTGTTTCATTTATTATTCACATTTAATAGTATAGGGACACATTTTTAAGTAAAGAATAGCTATAGAAAAATAGGGAAAATAATTATGAAATAGTATACATCAGAAGCCAAGGTCAAAATATGTTATTAAATTATTTAGGACCAGAACCTAAACTGTTTAGATGATGTGTATTACTAATTTCATGATAAAATACACAATTATGCATAGGAATATAAATCTGAAAATATAGCAACTAGTAAATGATAAATGGAGTTTTTAAAATCCAAAGAGTTCAGTTTAGGGTTGATAGAAATTATGAAGGCACATATGGAGAAGAAAAATACTTTTCATACATACTTGGTAGTTTAATATAAGGAATTTATTTAAAACTGAAACACACACACACATATATATATATATATATATATATATATATATATATATATATATATATATATAGTATGTAAGTATAAATATGAACACTAAAGTAGGAATCATACACATATAAATAAAAGTGTATGCAAGCCACAGATCAACACACAAAGTAACCACAACACATATAATGGTGAATGAATTTCATAAATATGAATGTGTGGTTTGTATGAAGTAAGAAGTGTGAACTATGTCTTATGATTGTTGTTTTTCTTTTGCTATGTGTGATGGTATGAAGTAGAACCTGTTCAAGAGCAAGTTATTCCTTTCCAAGATCAGGACTACCCATTTCAAGAGCAGCAAGAAGGAGGCAAGTGTCCTTGACCACTTTGATCCTATGCTAGGATGTGTAGATAGAATTATTTGCATTGTCAAATGATATATGAAACCCATGCTAGGAAAGTTTCCCTAGAATTGCATTACCTTGTTTCCTTGTAGCTTGGGTTGGGATTTATTTTGTCATGTCATTTATTTACATGCATTTGCTTAGCCATGCTTAGAATGGGATATTTGGGAAATGAGATCATCAGTTTATATTACCATACTCTTGAATGAGACATTGTGAGTTATGTAGAGGTAGGGATCAAGGCAAGTTGGATGTTTTGGTTGTGTGCTGGGTGCACGAGACTTGGGTTTGTGTTTAGTACTTGCCTGGATCCTAAGGACCGGTTCATGGATCATGTAACCCGACTTTACAGTGCCAACCACATGCTGAGATGGGGCAGCTTGGCCAATTAATTAGGTGTATCCCCGGCGTAGTATGGGTGTGTTGGATGGTGCGGGGATTAGGTGTCAGCTGGACTACCATATGAACCGCAAGGCTCAAGAGGGGGCCACTGCAGCGGGGTTGGATCCTCTTGTATGCTGTTAGGGGTGAAACCTCAGTGGGCCCACGCTCATCGGGAATCCCTTTGTAAAGGCTTCGTAGTGATCTCCTGGCTACACACCTGGGAAGTGTGAATGTGGATCGTAGCCACTGGCATAATGGAGGTTCTTTTAGTCCACCCGGCAACGGGGGATGAAATCACTACATGTGGGTACAGTGGTACAAACTCTGCAGAGTCAAAACTGTCTTGACAGCCGTGCTCACGGTCAAGAGCGGCCTGGACTTATTCATGATTAGAGGATTGATGGTTTTGGAAGTTAAGCAGGGAGCTTAACATTGGAAATGATGTTATGGTTATTGGATTATGATAATGGGTTGGGAGATTGGGACCATTTCACCTGTGTAGTAATGTAGGTGCTTAATAAGCTAAGGTGATAGGTATTAATTGCGTAGTGCTTTAACCATGAGTTCAACCTCTCCTTGTTCTAGCCATGCATGATATAATTTTCCCACACTTGCTGAGTACCATTGGTACTCAACCTTGCATATTTGTTGGTTTATATTGCTGCTCAGGTCAAGATAATGAGGTGGTGTATAATGACCAAGATTTTGGACCCGAGGAAGGCTTTTAGGTTCATGAAGACCCCCGGGCAACGCCTGTGATGGAGCCCTAAAGAATAATTATTCCACTGCTAGTTTATTTACTTGTGATGAAGCATTAGTGTCCATTGAGATATTTGCAATGTAAGACTTATTTATATTCGACACCTGGCTTGTAATAAATGATGCTTCACTATTTGTCATCACATGTATGAGAAAATGATCCTGGCATACATGTGATATTCACTTGGTTGTTTCTTCGGAAAAACCGGGTGTGACAACAACATGTCGATCCGTGGCAACGGGTACTTGTTCTTGATGGTTACGGCATTTAGTGGACGATAGTCCATGCAAAGCCACAACGTTTCGTCTTTCTTCTTCACAAATAATGCTGAACAAATAATGCACGACTCGGAGGACGGTGTATAAAACAGCACCATGGCAGGTTAACCACGACATCCCTAAGATGACATCGACCTTTTGTCCCTCTAAAGATATGAGAGACTTGGGGTATACTGTACCCGCTAAGCATAATAGTACTTTGGAAACCATCATGCTTGCTGAAATCTTCCCACCCGGTGAACAATCAAATATGGACTTTTGGTGGGTAGTATTTGCAAGCTGTGTTTAGCAATAAAAGCTTGGCTAATAAAATTATGCGTGGTGCCTGAATCAAATAACACTATGGCGGGATGTTGGTGGAGTTGGAACATACCCGCAAGGATTGGCTCCCCTTCCGGCACGTCCTTTATGGCGAGTTGGGGGACGGTGCCGGGCTTAGGATTTGCCCGCCGCGCATTAGTGGGGTTCTGGGGTTGATTCCTACCCGGAAACTGTGGTGCCACTCTGCCATGTTGCCTCTCAGGACAGTTGTTGGTGAAGCATCCTGGGCGACTGCATTTGAAGCATGTGGCTGCTGTCTGGCCCGTGCTTGGGGGACGAAAGCCTGGCATGCGCTGCTGAGGTGCAAACGCACGCGGCATCGCTCGCTGCTGCTGTTGTTGCTGCGGAGGTGGTACTGGTAGTACCGGCCTGAATGCCGGTGGAGAATATGGCCGACTGCGGAATGACATCGGCCTCTGTGGTGGATGCCAGCGCTGACCCGATGGTGAGCGATACACCATCCGGTATTTTTGAGAAGGGCCACCTCCTTCTCCGCTGCTTTGCGGCACGCTTAGCTTCTTCTCCGACGCCGCTAACTCCTTGCTGGAGTCCTCCTGAACAATCGCAGCATCAATAATATCATTGAGGCTGCCGCGATTGAACATCACCAGCTTGTCCTTCAGGAGCGGGTTAAGCCCCTGGTAAAAATGATCCCACCGCTTCTCGTCGGTATCGGCGTGATAAGAAGTGTAGAGTGCAAGATCATTAAACACTCTATAGTATTCCAGCGCGTTCCGGCTTCCTTGCTGTAGGCGAAGGAACTCCTGCGTCTTCCTCTTCATAAGACCCGGCGGTATGTGATAGGCCCTGAAGGCCATCCAGAATTCCGCCCAGGTCATAACTCGCTCAGTGGGTTGCGAAGAACAGTAGCTCGCCCACCAACCGCTCACGGATCCTTGAAGCTGTTGGACCACGAACTGAGTCTTGCGCTGCTCACTCACTTGGAGCAGCCCGAACTTCATCTCCATCGTGCGGAGCCAGTTGTCCGCATCGAGGGGTTCATCCGCCCTTGAGAATACCGGGGGATGAGTAGCAAGAAAGTCAGAGTAGGAGCTTTGTTGGCGCTCCTCGCGATCTTGACGTCTCTCTGGCCGAGACGTATTTGCAATTAGGGTCTGCAGGAACTCCGTGTGCTCCTGATGAGAACCCGCCATAGTCGCAACGATATCAGCCAATGTAACCGTTGGCGGTTGTTTCTGTTTCTGTTGCTGCTGTTGCTGTCCCGAGGAATCCTCAGGAGGCTGTTGGGAGGTCTCCCCCCCCCCCCCCAGACTAGAACCCCCAACGTCCGGGTTGGCGCGAGTGCGAGTCATTCTGAAATTGAAAACAGCAGCGATCAGCACATGTCATTCTTAAAATTCCATATGAAACAGTAGGTATTGAAGTGACACATGAATAACTTGCACAAACATTCACATATATTGATAATGCATAAACTTTATACAAGATACATTATTCTCGGGTCTCCGAGAAGTCGTGCTCATGTCATCACTACCTATACATATACTACTGTCTACACGACATGTCACCGATTATAAAAGTTTTTCCTACACCACCCTCACTGCCCTACTTGGCAACGGTAACTCACTACTCAGAGTAAAACTCGACCTCCTGTGGGTCCTCCTCCTCCGCTACCTCTGCTGGTGGTTCCTGGTCCATGAGCTCCACTTCCGGTCTAGGTTCCCCTATCGCCGGGATACCCAAAACCACGGGTACGACACCTACCATCGGTAGGCCCATTACCGGAGGTACGAGGTCCTGCAACGCATGCACCTCGTCCATGGCCTGGTTGTAGTCCTCTTGCCAGCCTTGCCCCTCCTCAATAGTGTCATCAGGCTCTTGAGTGAGGAACTCATTTTGCTGGGTCAAGGCCTGCACTTGCTGTTGCAAAGCCGTGATGTCGACGCGGCTTTTCTTCTTTGACTTCTTCAGACGATGCAACTGATTGTGTTTCTCATTCAGTCGCTTTATCATCGGAAGGAGAACATTGCGGAGTGCGCTGTGAGCACTCTCAAAATGATCTCCACAGCTGGTGCTCTCCTGGAGCTTCACATCAAGACAATCCGTATGAACAGCTTGGCTGTCCATCACGGCTTTTCCTGCCCTTAACTGGAGGCTGAGATTCGCCTCTGCGGGGTTGTACCTTGGGCAACCCGAATCTGTTGCCTCCAAGTACTTTTCCCTCCACACGTGATTAGCTCGTCCCTCCACCAGAACGAGCGCGTATGGAGTGCCCTCCATAGCTGGCAGGTGCAGTTGGCAGAAATGCGACAGGGTGTCACGGGCTGCCACTTGCCACGTTTCCTCCGGCTGTCTACCTCTCACCGTGACGGTGAACGGTGACCAACCGGTTGGCGTAGGTCCTGCAGGAACACATTTGCTTCAACACTTCTGGTTAACCGCTGCGGTGAGAACAGTGGGATACCACCCACCCGTTCTCCAATTGTCTATCCGCTGCCATCTGTAGAAACATATTTGAAAAGGGTCAAATATTCATTTTGACAGTAAATCATTGAGCTATAACATAAAAACATGTCATTGAACTCATAAAATCTGGAAACACAATTCAATCTTAGACAAATTTGACTGCTGGTCTGCTGCCCAAAATGACAGCCCTGACCAGTTTCCATTTCAACCTGATTTAGACCATTCTAAAGGCAAAACCAATTCTGGAGATCAACATAAAAGTTAAAGTTAACTTCAATAGATTTACAGAAAGTATTTACTTAGCCTAAGATCTGTCCTGGTTCAAAAGTTATGAGATGTCAAAGCTGACAGAATTTCTGGAGAAAATTGGACAGCACCTCCCTGCTTAGGGTACTGATTTGATCCAAGAATTCCAGTTAATTCTACACCAAATTTGACAAAACTTTCTGTTACAAAGTTGTAACCCATCTCATGAAATTTTCAGAACTACCTCATTTCCTATTTTTAGGTTTTTGTGCAGGAAGTTATGCTCAATTTACAGAGAGTTACAGAGAGTATTTGCTCTGCCCTGTTTCCTGGACAGTTTCAATTCTACTGCATTTTTCGACTGGTTAAGGGATGAAACCACACTGGATATTAATAGAAAGGTTGTAAAGCTCTTCCAAATCTTTCGATAAATGTATCATATGACCCCACCCTCGAAATAACTCAACCTCTAACCTCTGATTAACTTCAGCCTTATTTCAGCTGTAAACAGGGGACTCTGTCCTTAGTATCCTATAAGTTGAAAACTTGTTAACTTTGAACATCCTGATTAAGGGAAGAAGTTATATTAAAGTTTTAGTGCTCTGGATTTAAACCTTCAAGTTTTACAATGAGGTTGCTCATTTAGTGGGGTATGACGTCAAAGCGTCACCAGTTCATGTCGGTACTACGTTCGTCACAAAGAAAAACCTATACCGGACTTAGCCGGCTTCGTTAGTTTAGTGGCACTAAATGTCTCTCGCACACTTGTGCTACTCGTCTACCGATTTGTGGTCAAACTACCTGCAGATAAACCACTCAATTGTCAGGTCCGGCTGCACACCGAACCCGGTCCCAATACAGTTCATACAACCGTCCGTCATCACTCGCACGGTTGTTCTCAAGCCAAACACGCCTTGAGCTACGTGTTCACGTTACTAACCACGTGGTGGGGTCTCCCAAACTTGCCCATAGCACGCCAGGGAAGGGCGTTGCTCGAATACCCCAAACGACATGAAGAGTCGTAGAGGATATTAAAGCGGGCCGGGTTACCTGCCACCCGTGGGGCTCCACCCTTCAGCTTGTGCGCACTGGTGGACAGCGCTTACATGCACCCCCAAGACATATGACGTCACGAGATGCATGATTTTCTGACATGAACAAATAGGTTAGTATTGCCACTTTCTATACACCCTGCAAAAGCTTCAAACACAAGCAGTGAGCACGATGGTTCAGCAAGTCTGACCCATCTCTCCTATACATGAAACTTCTACATGAGGGATTCAGGGTACATGAGATAAATAATTTGCAAAGGACTCTCCTAATTATTTGAACCTTACTTTCAAGTTTTAGCAGCAGGTTGTGGAGAACCTCACGCTAAGGCACATGAGAGAGCCGCAATCAAACAAGAAACACATTTCTATCCTATACTTTGCCTAAGGTTAAAAAGAACTTTAATTCGCTCTAAACTACAGCAAGTCATTAACAATCAAGGTATCGCTTTCAATCAGCAACTTTTACATGACTCTAGCCTGTTATTTCTACGTCACGGTACAGTGAACAAGTAGTACTCACTGACCGCGAGGGACAGCGATTATAACCAATTTACACCTGCAGGGTTACCCGAATAACCCATCACGTACACCCATACTCGATGTTGCCTACAGCAACCATCACGGACGTCGACTGCAACCACCTTTCATCCGTCAGCTAAATGTTGAGCCGGTCCTACCATGCCGAGCAAGAGGTCTCTGCGCGCGGATCCATAGTGCTGCCAGCCGATTTACACCTCAATCTCTCAACCTACCCTCTGGACGACAAGCAATGCCTCAACACCCAGCTACCCAAATTATATCGGTTTCCCGGTTCCCATATATCCGCTAGGTCTTCGGTACTGTTCTAGCTTGTTCAACAGGCCCGCACATGGCTCGGTCCACAATCAACACAAGCGGAGCTATGGCACCCAGGCCCAACGTCCTGCTGCCCTTACTCTCCGCTCGGTCTCATTTTTCTCGCCATGTGTTTCATTTGCTACCTTTACCCGAGTAGTGTGCCTCTAGCCTATTCTCGCGAGCAGTTCCAACTACTCGACTTGTACCGAATCCTACACTACCTTAGCATTGCAGTAGCTAATCAAGGTTTTCAAACCTAAGCCCAACTCAGGGTTTTCTTGGCTATGCATTTGTGTTTTCAAACAAGACTCTAATGCAAAATTTAAGTGAGTGCTCAAAGTAAGTTCTCAAAACAGTAAACTTTATAAAAAGCCTAATGCAAACCGGAGCGTGCCTTACTGCTGTTGGTCGTGTGCTAGCTGTTCTTCTGGAGTGATGAAGTCTAAGACTTCAGGCTCCTCCTCAACCTTAGCGAGTACATGAGATAAATACATATATGTATCAAATTGAATGAATTTGAATTTAAGTTGAATTTGTGAAGACTATAAGTCCTCCTAGACAGGCCCAATGACTCTGAAATTTTTACTGTGGTTTGGATACAACCTAAACAGAGACTTGGCCAAGTTTCATTTGCAGCAAAGCTCATTTGTGCTCGCCACAAACAATTGTGTACTTGGCCTTAATTGGAGCTCTTAGGGTGTTCTAGGGATTTTCATGGAGTAAGCCATGACTTTCTGAAAACTAGATTTTCAGAGTGTTCTAATGGAGTTGGTTTCACTTAATTTGAAGATTTCTAGCTAAAGGGAAAAACAAGGTAAAATGCCCCAGGGATGGAATGCTGAAGAGAAGAGCGAGATAGAAAGCTACGGCTTATCAAGCTGAACCTTGAGGTTTATACCATGGATCTCAGTCTCCGTGAAGTTAGCAAGAAAAGATAATTATAGAGATGATGGGAAGATCAAGTCAGCCATTCAGATCTCAATTTGTATTTACTTTAATGATGCTACAAATCTCCATCAAAATGAGTAATTTCATAATTGAATAAAAAAGGAAGCGCACAAGGGGATGCTAAGACGGGGCGAAGGAAGGGATTACGGACCGGGCTTTCGAGTAGCGGGATTTGAGACCTGAAGTCAGATATTGCACTATAAATGGAATAGAGGAGGAAGAGGTGACTGCTAGGTAGGCAGTAGTAGCGCATACTGGAAAGCTAGTCAAGGGAGCTTTGATTGGTTGGGTCAACTATACAGAAACAATATCATCGATAGAGATAAATTGACCTAACAGAATGTATGTATTTTTATCATAAAAAGATCTTTTACCACCTAAGAAGGTGTGGGTACTTTTTTGCCAGCATACATACTCCCAACTACTTTCCTGATCCCTAATACCGGTACAACGTCCTTGCCAAGAATTACCATAGGTCGGTCTTTCTTTGAAATAGTCCTCTCACGCATATTCCTTTACTACCAAAGTAATGCATATCCTGGGACCTTTATATGAGCTAAACAATTTCAGGGAAAATCTGAAAATGTTTCTGGACATTTTCCATTGTCTCTGGAACAGTTTTCTTAATCACACCATTAGGCGGATCAAATGATCTCAAATGAATTTGAAATTTTTATGGTAGCTCCAGGATATTATGGTGAACATCCTGGCCAAATTTCAGAATTTTCCTCCAAAGGGTTCTCCAGTTAAAATTCTAAACAGTTTAAACTTTGAAGAATTAATTCTGGAGAAATAAGGATTTCATAAAGTGAAACTTGATTTGTTCAAATTTACTCAGTGATCTGAATCAAACAAAATTTGGTTCACTCGATTTGAAGTTTCCTAACCAAAGCTATGTGGATTTGAAGTTGAACTAAATCTGAAAATCGGGGAAATGTTTAAAACACTGCACGTGGGTCCCATGCACAGTGCCTTCTTCAACCTCCCGCCAGCGCCCGAGCGTGCGACGCACAGAGACGGTGGCGCGGCTCGTTCTTGGCCATTACTGCCTAATTCTCGACACAGTTTCTTCCTACGTGACCCTTGGAGCACGGCGCACAAGCCGGACAACTTCTCGCGCCTCGACATCGGCCGGGAACGTAGTCGGCGACGGTGGCGGCGGAATTGAGCTCGGGTCCGATGGTGCTAGCTTGTATCGGCGGAGAACACGATCAACCAACGGGTCGCAAAGCACCACTGGGGCACGGGGATGCTAACCCTGCCCTCCTCTTGGCTGGAGATCGCCGGCACAGTAGACTTCACCGACGACCCGAGCCCTTTTCACCGGCGGTGACCAAAATACGGTGCTCTGCTCACTGGGTTGATCATCATCGCTAGGATTTGGCTGAGGTAACCGTGAGGTGCTACTCTAGCTTCAGCTCGACCAGGATCTCTAGTAATCAAGTGATCGAGATGAATTTCGGGTTTTGGTTCTCGGTGTTCTATACGACGATCGCCGGGAAAAATGAAATTCCGGCTAATCGGCGCTAAGATGGGGCTAGGGAGCTCGGGGAAAGCTACTAGACCTCGATGCTAACCTCAGAGACCATTTGGCTGCGCTGGAGAAGCTTGGAGCTACCCGGGTGACGGTGTCAAGTCGGAGGCGCTTCGGAGTGAACAGAGCAGGGAAAGATCAGCTCGGAAAAGCTCGAGGGAAGCTGATCACGAGCAGCTGAGGGTTGGAGCATGTTGAGAAAATGTCGGTGGTGCCATTTGTGGCCTTAGCATGTGGTGGAAGGGACAGGTTTGGCCGGTCGACGGCGAGATGGTGAGTCTCGGGTGCCCGGCGATGTGCGGCGCGTTTTCTGTGCGGGAGAGTGTCGGGACACCGGTGGGATTTGTCTGTGGAGGCTTGGGCTTGAAGATAATAGGGTAGAGGGGTGACTCGGTGGCCAGAGGCGGCAATCAGCTGCTGGCAAGCCACCCTCACCGTGGCGTCCACTCGGTCGCGCGCGAGAACCCGAGTGAGCAGAGGTGGAGTCGGTTCACTCGGCTATCACACTGACAGTGGGTCCCACTTTCCATGTTTTTGTCCCACAAAATTGAATTTCTCCACTGCTCAAAACAGTAGGGACCCTAATACCCTTTATAAGTTGATCAAATTTCAAAATGGCCACTTGACTTTGAATAGTTCAAAGTGTAATTTGATTTGATCAAATTTGCAGCAAATGTGAATCTGACATTCAAATTTGATTTGAATTTAGCCACAATAGCTCATGTCAAGATCAACTCCAAATAGAGTGAAAATTGGTTTGTGAGCTCACAAAAATGTGGTAAGTGTGAATATGAATCCCACTTTTGAATTCATGGGATGAAAGGAGTTTGAATTTGAATTTGAGTTCAAATTAGCCTCTTTTTTATTATACCCAAAAATACCTCAAAAAGGTTTTGGATTTGGGTGAAATTTGGCATGAGCATTCCTAGCAAGGTGTAGGAGTTTTTCATATGCCCAGCCCCTATATGATGCGTGTGGGAAATACCACTTTTGCATTTTGTGAGTTCATCCTTTAATGACCATATTGATTGTTGTTACTTGCTCTTCAAATGTGTTCACAAGTTTTCCTCAAATGAGGTGTGTGTGTGGTGTGATGAACACTTTGCATGTGTACAAAAATTTAGGCCCTTACAATATCCTGCAGAAATGTCCAGAGCTTGAATATATTTCTTCCTTCTCCTTCCATTGAATCTCAGATGGAATAGTTTCATATTTGCATCGGTGGTTTTGATGCTTTGGAGTCTTGCCCTCTGTCTTGCCTTTAGCTTATCTATTGCCAGTAGCCCTTGATATTTTAACTTAATTTCCTTCTTGAATTCTCTCTCTTCCATCGTTAGTGACCTCAGTTCTTCCACCTCCTGTAGCCTATTTATTATTTCCTTTGCCATGGCGAGCTGTAATCTAGTATTTACTATTGTTGTACTCTCCCATTCCTTAAGGGCTTCGGCTGTTCTACAAAGTTTGATGAGCTGTTTTCTTATGGCGTTGGTTGATTGTATTGGTTTATTCCATGCCTCTTGCACTACTGACGGGGCCCCGCCGTCCCGATCACACACGGGGACGGGGCACCTTGCCCGGGGATCGCATTGGGTGGTGCCGTGTTATGCGGCACCCAACAGCACACATATAAGGAACACTGTATTACATAATGCAAAAGCGGAAGCTTACAATTGTTCCTTGTAAATAATTTACATAAAGTAGCTACAGCGGGAGTCTATAAACAGCTCACGTCGAATAACTAAGAAGCACTCGAGAAGAGGTCCAGCCCGCGGACTCCTCTCGCTAGCAACACGAAGACATGGCAGCGGCTAGGTTCTCCAAGTGTGACATGACTCGGAAGTTCCCGAGTCTCACCGGACAACCTTCTTTATAGCGTCGAAGTTTACCTGCAAAACCACTTATATAGCAAGAGTGAGCACAAAGGCTCAGCAAGACTTAACCATCTCTACTAAAGCATGCAACTCTACATGAGGGTAATTTACGACCTAATCCTGTATTTTGTGAAAAGACTCGCCTACGAGTTCATCCTTAACTTTCAGATTTTAGTCATAATAGTAGTGACCTTGCGCCTAGCAACATTGGAACTCCACAATCAAACAAGAAACGCTACATTCCAATGTTACTTGTCCCAAGGTGGAAAAATAACTTTAGTTTGCTCTATCTCTACTTCAAACAGGGTTTTCATGCAACTTAACATAATCATAACAGCAATTATACTTTTGCAAACTGTTTCCACACAAGTTGATTACTACGTCACAACATGGGAGCAAGCGGTACTCAATAACCATGAGGGACGGTGATTCGAATCAAACACTACCGGATAACTCGACACATACGCCCGCCTCTGAAGACCCAACTCTGGCGTCCTTCATTACGTCGTATGTGGCAACCTTTCTCAGGACACTAAACTGTAGAACCGGTCGCGCCGTCTCGGGCTCATAGGTCTAACGAGACGATGTGGTATGCCTCTACAATCCAGTGAACCTGGTACATCGCTTTCCTGGTTCCCATATATCAGTAAGCATCCGGTACACAACTCAATACTTGCTCCTGGACGCGGCACAAGCATCGGTCCTTAACCGACACAGGCAGAGCTACTCGACCAAGACCTCGTCTTGTCGCTGCCTAACCCCTCTGCCCGGTCTCATCTTTAGAAATGTAAACTTTAGTTTGCTTCCTTTCCCAACCACACTTATGATATTCTAAACTATAGCTCGCGAGTAGATTCCAACTACTCGTCTTCTACCGGATGCTCTAGTCTATTTAGCATGGCCTTATTCTACAGCGATGACACAATGCTACCCTTGACCTCAGGGTTCATGTTTGGTTATGCAAGTGGAGTATGAAACATCCTTGACCTAATGCACATACAAACTTTGACCCATAGTAGTGAACAAATGAAAAACTTTATAAAATAGCTTAAATGCAAAACGGGGCTTGCCTTGGTTTTGCAGGTGACTAAAGTCAGATAGGATGAAGTTAGTTGCTGATGATGACTTGAATATTAATCACTGGCCTTCTTGCTCCTTGATTCAAGCTTCACCTTTCCTCCACTCTTCCACGTTTAAACACTACACGTTATGAATATGTATACATGTTTAATTATAAAACCTTTGCTAACAAGTTTTAAAGACAAGTTTAAAACTGGAAATATGTTTAAGAATTTAAAATAACACTGGGGCTGGTGGTTTGGGTGTGTGTTTAAGCACTATGATCAAGTGATGAGTGGGGTTTCATCACTTGGGTGGTGATCACCTAATGGGTTGAATAGAACACTACTGATCCAGGGCTCCAATGGAGCTGGAAATTTTCTTGTGAGTTCCTTGTCACAAGAAAGTCCTCAGGACCAAAATTCAGAATGTTTCACTAAGTAGATCACCCAGAATAATTCCCTAAGCATTTAGGCAAAAAGGAATTAATTCTGAATAAATTTTCACTTTTATGCAAATTCAAGTGAACTAAAATTTCAAGCATAGTTCAGAGAGTATGCCTGAATTTTCCTAGGATTTTTGGAGCTAAGGAATGCCCAGAACTAAATTTCCAAGTTTTGGAAATTCTCTGAAAATGTTTCTGTATTCATTTGAATACAGAAACTTGAAACCAGAATTACCCTGACTAAATCAACTCCAAATGAGCTGACACTTTTACAGGAGTTTCCTAACATCCTAAAGAATATTCTGGCAAAAAGTTGGGGAATTTTGGATGAACCAAACTCCCTCTAAAATTCTTTTGCTGAAAAGCTTTAAAGAATTCTCCAGAATTTTCTATTGGTTTTCATGCAAATTGGGTTGCATATTTGGATAGGGTTTTTCATCCTGAATCCAACCCAATTTCAATCACTAAATTTGGAGCTTCCTAGCAATAGTTATGAGGTTCTAAAGTTTGAACTAAATCTGGAATTCAAATTAATTCGGGAAATGTTCAAACTCTGACAGTGGCCCCATCCTACACGTGTCAGCCGGGGCCACAGACCTTTCCCGCGCAGCCACACTGGATCCCGGGGCCGCAGCGGATCGACGATTTAAAATATCGTCACTGACAGGCGGGGCCCCCGGTCATCTTTAAACTCCGGCTGTTTCCTTTTTCCCGCGCCGCCCCCTCGCTGGAGCCTCGTCGGAGCTCGCCGGACCCGGCTTCCAGGCCGCCTCTCGGCTCGGTACTTGCCGCCTGGGGGTTTCTAGCTATGAGGAATTCAATGGTGCGGTGATCTCGGGCTGCCGGTGACCGGAAATTGGTCGGCGACGTGCGCACCCCTCGGTACAGCTTCGACGCCGTGGCCTGAGCACCCTAGCCCACCAAAAGTTTGGCGGATTTGCTCTAAAACATCAGTGGAGGTCAGGCTAGCTCGGCAAGGCCTCAATATTGCTCAGAAACGGTGGCAAGTGGGGGTTCACCGTGTGCCCGAGTGTCCCCGTCATGGCCACCGATGGAAGAACTCGAAATTAGCTGCCCCTACTCACTGCTAAGCTAGGGTTGCGAAGGAGAAAGGTTCCCTATCCTCTCTAGCTCCTGTGTGCGCAAGATGAGCAGCTCTAACCGAAAATTGAGATTCAATTTCAACAATTCTTACCCGCGGTGAAGCTTTTCCGGCCGAAAGAAGAACTCAAAATTCCCGAGCTATGGTGCACGGATTGCCCTGAATTTTGGAGAGGAGCAGCGCAGAGAGTTGGCGCGCCTTGGGGTGCGCTCGTTCGGTTGTGAAACTGCCCGGTGTGAGCTGCCCACAAGCGCCCGACGTCGGTTTCCACCGTCTGCACCTCAGCTTCGGCACTGATTTTCAAAATACGACCAAAAGCAGCCCCGAATGCCGGAGCTGAGCTGGGGAAACTCTTGTGCCCTTGCTGGCGCTCCTTTTTCGTGTTGATAGCTTGAGCAGTCGGGGAGCGATGCCGGCTTAGGATCGCCGAGAGCAGACACGGCGCCGGCAGCTCGTTTTTCTCGGGAGGAAGCAGAACTGGGGCTCGGTGTGGTGGTTTGTGACCGACAGAGTGCTGCGTGGGGGAGATAAGGGCGCGGTGAGACATCAAGCTGGTCTCCAGCGCGAGAGGGGGGGGGGGTGAGGCGGTGGCTTTGGTGTAGCCGCTGTGTCGCCCGGTGAGGTGATCTGCGTTCGTGTCTGACCCGAGAGTAAGACTTAGGCAGTAAGTTTTGCTCTCCCCTCTCAATGACAATTGGGGCCCACAGCTCCTCTCTGCCCCAAAAGATCTCCAAATTTTGACACACTGCAAATTCAGCTATGAGGGATCCAAATTCAAAAGCCATTTTGCCATTTGACGATTTGTGCCACAGTTTCAAATTTAAATTCAAATTTGGATGAAATTTACAAGTTCCTTTGATATTCATATCAAAGCCTCTCCAAATTTGCTCAAAACTTGGCTCCCTAATAATTTGGACCTGAGGAATTCAAATATGTCCTCTAATCTTTGAGTTGGCCATTGAAAATACAACTTCTCAAACAACAGTTTGAATTTCCTCTTTTAAAAATGCCCTTCTTCTTTTTGAAGTGACCCTCTTAATTCCAAACTGAATTCAAAGTTTTATTGCACATGCCAACACTTTCATGAGTAAACAAAAGTTTTTTTGTAAGTCCCATTTCTTGTATATAAACTCAACTTTATTCATAGCTCAAGTTTTCTATTAACAAGTTTTGGGACTTTTACAACTACATCCAAAAACCGGGCATGTTCACACAATATGCCTCAAAACGGAAAAGATTTGGCCTAGCAATTTCTGAATCACCATGTAAAAAGAAGGGGGTGATATGAGAGCGTAGATGGCAATGTCTGCAAACTGTTATGAATAGCATATCAATTATTGAGAGGGCCAGAGGCTCCAATATATAAAGTACATGATGAGTATAAATATGCAAATAAGCCCCTAATACATCATCTTATATAATATCACTATTATATCTCTAACACCGCCCTCAAACTCAAGGTGAATCACGAACACTGAGTTTGGAGAGATAAAAACCATTCTAAGTCCGAGTCTATGCCATCGTGAAGAAATCAGCCAGCTGAAGCTCTGAAGGCACATACTGAAGATCAATAACACCATCCTGTACCTCTGCTCGTGTATAAGAAGCGTCAACACCAATATTCTTGGTAAGCTCATGCTTGACCGGATCACGAGCAATACTGATAGCACCTGTACTGTCAGACAAAAGAGGAGTCGGCATACCAACAGAAACACCAAAGTCCTCAAGCAACCACCGCAACCAAGTAACCTCTGCACTCACAAGAGCCATAGCATGCAACTCAGCCTCTGCACTCGAACAAGAAATTGCTACCGGCTTCTTAGTCTTCCAAGCAATGAGGGAACCACCAAGAAAAACACAATAGGCAGAAAGAGATCGACGATCAGAGGGATCACTAGCCCAAGTAGTATTGAGTATGCTTTGAGCTGTAAAAAACTAGAGCGTGGAAGGAATAAACGTCTAGAGATAGTCCCACAAAGATATCGCAAGACACAAATCAAGTGACTATAGTGGACCTGGGTGGGAGCCAAAACAAACTGACGCAGAATGTGAACAGAGTACGAGATATCAGGACGAGTGACTCCAAGATACACTAGACTCCCAACAATATGACAGTAACGAGTAGGATCATCAAGAGGCTCACCATCAGTGGCACGAAGATGGACATTGAGTTCCATTGGAGTCTCAACAGTCCGGTGATCAGCAAGTGAAGACCGATCAAGAAGATCTTGAATGTACTTTTCCTGAGATCGATAAATTTCCTCAGAGGATGAAGAAACTTCAATCCCAAGAAAGTAGTGAAGAGGACCAAGATCATACATAAGAAATTGTTCACTGAGATGGGCCTTCACAAAGGCGATGTACTTAGAATCGTCTCCGGTGATGATTATGTCATCAACATAGAGAAGAAGAAGGGTGCGACCACGAGACGAAGTGCGCACAAAGAGCGCAGGATCATGAGCACTGGCAGAGAAACCAGCAATAGTGACCATAAACGCAAAACGCTGAAACCAAGCACGAGGAGCCTGCTTAAGGCCGTAAAGAGAACAACGAAGGCGACAAACCATATGCTCAGGAACAAAATACCCAGGTGGTGGCTGCATATAAACCTCCTCTCACGACTCACCATTAAGAAAGGCATTCTTCACATCAAGCTCAGAGATGGACCAGGCACGAACAAGGGCCACAGCAAGTAGAGTGTGAATAGTGGTCATATGAGCGACAAGAGCAAAGGTCTCATCATAGTCACGACCATGTTCCTGCGGGAAACCACGAGCGACTAGTCAAGCCTTATAGCGCTTAAGTGATCCATCAGAGCGGATCTTAGCCTTATAGACCCACTTACAGGTGATAGGGCAAACACGTGGGGTACAAGGCACAAGTTCCCACATGACGGTGCGCTCGAGAGAAGCAATCTCCTCGGCCATTGCATGTTGCCATTCCTAATGAGGAATGACATCACGATACGTAGCCGGCTCAGGTAAAGCAGTAGCAACAAAGATAGAAGGAGAAAACCGATCAGGAGGATGTCGAGGACGATGACCACGTCCAAGGGGCTGTTCAGGAGAATAATCATCAGAAGGAGATGATACCTTAGGAGAAGAAGGCGTACCAGGAGAGGCAAACTGAGCTGGAGTAGACGGCTCATCTGAAGAAGATGTCACATCTAAGGAAGAAACAACTCATCGAGTATAGACCTGCATCACAGGAGCCTTCAAAGTATAATTGGGAATCAAAGAAAAAGGTTCTGAATAGGGAGGAACCATGGAACGAGGTACTGAGTGTGAAGGAGGTACAATCTCTACTGGAGCATCAGGAAGGAACAAGAACAAAATAGGTTCAACCACAGATACAGAAGAAGTATCAATAGATGGTCGAAGATAGAAAGGGTGTGTCTCATCAAAGACAACATCCCGTGAAATCCTCATCCGTCGACCAACTGGATCCCAACAACGATATCCCTTATGTTCCAAAATGTACCCTAGAAAGACACACTCGAGAGACTGAGCGGTCAGCTTAGTGCACTCACGTGATGCGAGCAACACGTAGCACACACAGCCAATGAGATGAAGGTTGGTGTAGTCAGGCCTCTTGCCTGTAAGGCGCTCAAAAGGAATCCCACCATTAAGAGCAGATGAAGGCTGAATGTTAATTAAGTGGAAGTAGAAACAGCCTCGGCCCAAAAATGAGGTGGAATAAAATAAGCGACCAGAAGAGTATGAGCTGTCTCAAGGAAATGACGATGTTTGTGCTCAGCAATGCCATTCCGAGCATGAGCACCTGGACAAGAAAACTGAGCAAGAGTACCTTGCTCAGAAAGAAACTGACGAAGAGCATCAGAGAGATACTCGCCAGCAGAATCAGCTCGAAAAATACGAATAGGAGTGTCGAGCTGAGTGCGGATCATAGTCGAGAAGGACTTATAGATAGATGACGCCTCACTACGATGTTTTCATAAAGTAAACCCATGTGTGGCGAGAAAAATCATCTATAAAAATGATATAATATCGATGTCCTCCTTTCAAAGCAAAAGGAGCAGGGCTTGATACATCAGAATGGATAAGATCAAAAGGACGCTCAGGCACTGACTCGCTAGAAGAATAAGGAAGCTGAATCTGCTTCCCTAACTGACAACCCTGACAGTGAGCTAAAGACTCACAACTAGAAACTGATCCTAAAAGACCGCGATGAACTAGAATGGACAGAAGAGAGCAACAAAGATGACCTAAACGGTGGTGCCACTAAGCAAACGTCGAAGTGGACGAAGCGGCAAGACTGGAGCCGACTGAACTAGCAGACACAGCGGAAGAAAGATGAAGCCAGTCAAGCTCCCAAAGACGTTGTGAATCATGAAGACGAGGGCCAGTACCAACCAGGCGACCCATGCGACGTTCCTAACGTAACAAAGATCATGATCAAGAATCACTCGACAATCATTATGAACAGTAAGTTGCATTGTAAGTTCAGGAACAAAGGAAACATCAGGAACACCAAAAGAGTCAGATAAAAGAGTACCCTGTCCAACAACCGAAAGAGGAGAACCATCGGCAATATGAACAGTAGAAGAACGATACGAAGGACTCAAGGAAGACAAACTGGTACGATAAGGAGTCATATGGAACGAAGCACCAGAATCAAGAATCCATGGACAAGTACCTAGAGCAGAAGTAGGAGGTGGTCCTTTAGTGGAAGATGAAGAAGCACCAACAGTACTCGAAGGTGTAGAAGATTGATGCGACAGACCGAAATCCGTACATTCCAGGATCACAGAGGGTGGTGCCGCACGATACGACACCCAACAACACACACGTTAAGGAAACATAGTATTACATTAAAACATTCTGAATTTTTGAAAAAGTAGTACAATCTTCAGTTACAACTCCTGTACAGAGTCTACTACAACGGAAGATATTTATACAACTCACGCCAACGCCTAACTAGCAAAAGTTGGTTGTCCGGCCCTATGGATAACCCACACTAGCTCCACGCAACCTCAGCATGGCGTGTACGACTCCCACACAGCCATAGTCCCCGACGGAGGGTAGCCCTCGCCGGTGGACTCGTACTCTGAGTCCATGGGGTACTCCTCACCTGCAAAACACTCATATCAGCAACCGTGAGCACGATGGCTCAGCAAGTCTTAACCGACTCTCCTACACATGAAACGCTACATGCACGTCATACTCGAATATAGGATGAAAGTTTGTAGCAAACGGACACGCCTACAAGTTCATTCTTAGTTCATCTTATAGCCACAAGTTATGGGTTCACAAATCTGAAACTTAGTGAGCAATCTCTGGTGGCACACATGTAAAAATACAAGTTATTCATATCTGCAGTATTGTATCATAACATTCCATATTTTACCTACGTCATGACACAGTGAACAATCGGTACTCATAACCGTGAGGGACGGTGAATCGACTCGTTATACACCTGCAGGGATAACCGAATAGCATGTCACGTACGCCCATCCTCGGATCTGCAACAGCACACTCACCCGATGTCGTAAGGGACAACCTTTCACCCAACAGCCCAAACGTCGAACCGGTCGCACCGAAATGAGCAGGAGGTTCCCTACACGGAGCATCTCTCTATGTCGGTTAGCAGATTTCCACCTGTCTGCCCTCAACCTACACCTATAAATCGGTTTGCTATGCCTTGATGCCCGAAGGTTTAGGTTACATCAGTTTATCGGATCCCATATATCCGATATGCCTTCGGTATGTTCAAACTTGTTCAGCGGGGCCGCACACGAATCGGTCCTCAATCGACACGGACAGGGCTACGCACACAAGGCTTCCTCTTGCTGTGTCCTAGCCCCTGCCTATTCTCATTTTCTTACTAAAGTTGTCTCACATCTCGACCCAATCCCGGGTGTGACGAACCCTATACTCACGATTAGATTCCAACTACTCGACTTGTACTGAAGTCTATAAACATTAAGCAAAGCATGATCTACTCAAAGACTTAGACACTATCTGTTGAAGTGTGCCGTCGGCACTTCCTCCGGGCCTGCTTCAGGAGCAACCCACGTAGGTTCTTTTTTGGAGGGGCTAGTTCTCTCGGGAGGTCACGTTGGTTGTGAGAGGAATGACACAAGGATTTTTACATGGTTCAGGCCGCCGGAGCGTAACACCCTACGTCCAAGGGAGCTGTATTGCTCGGAGTTTAGAACCGGAGTTCTAAGCTTAGTGATCTGGATGGCCCGCTAAAAATGTCGAACCCTTTGCAACGTTGCCAACCCGAGTCTTTTATACTTCAAGGCTCGGGCGACTTACAAGGTGGGCCCTGTGACCCGACAGGTGGCCCCGGGGAGATTTCCTGCCATCTACCATATCTTGCAGTGAATGCTAGTAGTTGTCTCTGGCAATGGCTTCTTAGTCGTCGTTCAGCCGTCCTGCCTGTGATGCAAGCTAGGCGTAGTGGTTGATGATGGCAGGGATGGCAGGGAATGTCTTGTCGCCGTATCTATTGGTCAACAGCTTCTGACATGGTGTGCTTGTCTTAACTAAGACGCGACTGGTCGCAATGCCACCTGACAGGGGCGTGCGTCGCGTCTCCGCGTCTTGGGAAGGCGTGGGTCTTGAATGTCTTGATCGGACAAGGCATGGCGTGCCTTTACTCCTGCTGCCTACCGAGCCGGGGTGGGCAGCTCGGCACGTGGCGCCTTCGGAGCTCACCCCTGCGGAGGGGGTGAGGTCCGGCACTGCTGGCCACGTGGCTGGCCCGGGGCTTGCCTCTGAGAAGAGGGGAGGCCTGGCCCCGCTGGACACATGGCGCCTTCGAAGCTCACCCCTGCGGAGGGGGTGAGGTCCAGCACTGCTGGCCACGTGGCAGGCCCGGGGCTCGCCTCTAAGGAGAGGGGAGGCCCGGCTCTGCTGGACACGTGGCGCCTTCGGAGCTCACGCCTGGGGAGGGGGTGAGGTCCGGCACTGCTGGTCGCATGGCAGGCCCGGGGCTCGCCTCTGAGGAGAGGGGAGGCCCGGCCCGGCTGGACACGTGGCGCCTTCGGAGCTCACCCCTGGGGAGGGGTGAGGTCCGGCACTGCTGCTCACGTGGCAGGCCCGGGGCTCGCCTCTGAGGAGAGGGGAGGCCCGGCCCCGCTGGACACGTGACACCTTCGAAGCTCACCCCTGCGGAGGGGGTGAGGTCCGGCACTGCTGGCCGCTTGGCAGGCCCGGGGCTCGCCTCTGAGAATAGGGGAGGCCCAGCGATGCTGGACACGTGGCGCCTTCGGAGCTCACCCCTGCGGAGGGGGTGAGGTCCGGCACTGCTGGCAACATGGCAGGCCCGGGGCTCGCCTCTGAGGAGAGGGCCGGACCAGCCCCACTGGACACGTGGCGCCTTCGGATCTCATCCCTGCGGAGGGGGCGAGGTCCTTAGGCGGTTTTTCTCCTGTGCGCGGGGGTACCCGGTACTGAGGGTACCGACAGTGGCCCCTTGGCCCACCTCGGGGGAGAAAACGATCCCGCGGGTGGGGCCTTCTCCTTTTCTACCCCGCGCACTTTCTTGGAAACTCCTTTAGGCTGTTGCAAGAGCTGTACAACCCAACCGCGCGGGCCCATGCATACTCCCCTTTAATGGGAAGCGCCGGCGTGTGAGTTACCAGGACAGCACCCCCCTGGCGCGTGGCCACACGTTTAATTCTGGGAGGAGGGTCGTGGGGACGTGACCCCTGCTTGATAGTTGCTTTAACCGCGGAGGTTCCCAACGCTGCTACCACTGCACGTCACAGCACCTTATCAGGAACCTCCGGGTTGTCCGCTTGAGGGACTGAGTTCTTGGTCCACTGCTTCCGCAGGACGGCTTGGGCCCTCTTCTCATTGTCGCTGGGGCATCCGCTCCGAGCGGCGCATGCGAAGCGTTTCGAATTGCCTCTGGGAGGTTTAAAGGGAACCCCTTCTGCATCATAGGCTTTCCTTCGCACATCTCCCTACGCCTGAGCCTTCCTTTGCTTTCCAAGTTCCTGCTCCTTCGCCTCCGATGGCTTCCAACCTGCCCTCGCCACGCATTGCCCGGACAAGTGACCTTGGGCCAGTGCACATGCTCCTTGGATGGCACTCCGAGGAGCAGAAGCTTTGCCTTCGGCAGGGATCTCATCCCTGCATCTGTGGAGAGGAGAGACTGTCCTCTTCCTCGCCTACGCCTTGGCCTGGTTTGTCCCCCCGATCTCTTCCTTCTTCGTGACTCTCCTGGAGACTTATGGTCTCCAGCTCCACCACCTTTCCCCGAACTCTTTCGCTTTGGCTGCTGTCTTCGTGCACATCTGTGAGATGTTCGTGGGGGTCCACGCCTCAGTGACAGTCTTTCGTCACTTCTTCTTGCTGCGGGTGACCGGGCGCAACTCGAAGAACCAGCTGGGAGCATACTACTTCCAGCACCGCAACAACGATCCGAAGGTATCCAAGTACCTTCAACCCTTCAGTGCCTCGAGGTGGGAGAAATGGAGGGATGACTAGGTGATCGTGAAGACTGATGAGCATGATCGTCTTCAGCTGCTGACCGAGGCCCCATCCACCGGGCGCCGCTTCTGGGAGGTGTGCCCTGAGCTGGAGCCGGAGTACACGCCAGTACTGGAGTGGATCCAGTTCCTGGCAGAGCAGGGGCTGACATCCCTGATGGTGTTGGCGGACTTCCTGTCGTGCCGCCTTGCGCCTCTGCAGCAGCGCAACCGCCCGGCGTGCATGACTGCACCAGGCTGGAGACGGGCATAGACTCCGACCCATCCGTCAAGGTGCTAAAGGGGATGGTAATGAGGGTAATCAGTGATATCCTCGACGACCGCTCTCTATCAATTCCTGCTTCCTGCCTCCCCCTCTTCGTGGAGCCAACGCTGAGGTCGAGGCTGCTCCGGGGGATGCCAACCTTGGATGATATCGGCGTCGCCGTGTGCCAGATCGGTGATGCTTCCCGGGGGATCTCGATCACTGAGGTTGACAGCTCCAGAGCGCAGTGCGAGGCGTCGGCCGACGCCCAACCCACGCCGAGGAGCGACAGGGCGCCGACTGTCGATAAGGAGAAGGGCAAGGTGCCGGCCTCCAGTACGCCGACAGCGCTCCCGGTCTCCGCCTAGGGCATCGTTCACGCCGAGTCAGGGAACCGGAGTGTCCTCGCGCTCTTCATTAGGAGGCGCCGGTCTGTCAGGCAGCGACCCAAAGAGATCTCGGGTCTTCCGTGCCGACGGAACTCCCTTCGGTCAGCGGTGGTCGGAGGAGCCCCGGGCGACCAACACTCCTTCCACAGGTGGAGCTCCGAGGAGGGACGCCAGTGTCGCGGTGTCTGGGGCTCAGCCAGGGGCTCAGGTGCCCCGGTCGTCGAGTGTCCCCGCTGCAGGCTCGGCAAGCGGCGGTGCCGGAGGGAGTGCAGCCGGGACTCAACTGGGGGCGCAGGTGCCCCGGCCTTCAAATGTTCCGTGAGCCGGTGCGTCGAGCGGTGCCAGTGGAGCTGCTGGCGGTGTCTGTTTGGGAACCCAGCCAGGGGGTACAGGTCCCCCGGCCTTCAAGCTCTCCGGCAGGTGGCATGGTGAGTGGTGCTGGCGGAGTTACTGGTGGGAGTCGGCCGGAGGCACTGCCGGGGACGCAGGCGCCCCGGCGTTCAGATGCTTCAGGGACTGGCACGGCGAGCGGCGCCAGCGGTGCTGCCGGCGGAAGCTCCACTGCTCCATCTCCTAGGGGGGCTCCGGGTGCGCCCCCTGTTCCACCAGTCCAAGTGCCTTCGGCGCAGGCCCTGGCGGCGACGGCAGGCTCTGGCGGCCCTGCCCCGCCTCGCAAGCCAGGGCTTCATGCCCACTGGAATGTCCGTGTCCCTCGGTAAGTTGTACTTATCGAGTCTTAGTACTTGCGTACTCTAGTTCTACTTTCATTCTTGTCTTGAGTGTTCCCTGTGCTTGTAGGGTCTCGTCGGCTGACGGTCACGCGCCTGCCCCTCAGCCAACTTCGGTTGGTAGCAGCCCAGCGCCGCAGCGTCCGAACGCCACGGCAGCTTCACCGGCCCCCGTGCAAGTCCAGGCCTCTTCTCCTTCTGGCCCGGCAGGACCGGCCTCTGCGACGACGGCGGCGCCTGTTCCTCCTCCTTCGCCAGCTTGGGAGCTGGCTGCTGGTGAAGACTCGGCGGAGCAGGCTGGCGGCGACCAGCCTTCGGGTGGTGACGCAGAAGGAGCTGACGCAGGTCCCCAGGTGGGCGGTGAACAAGAGCGCATCGGGACTAGCCCTGCCTCAGCGCCATCTTCTCCTGATCGGCGCATCGTTGTGGCTCCCCGGGTTTTGTGGCGTTGGCGTCTCCTCCGTCGGATGACGACGCCATGGAGGAGGTTCGCAGCGCAGCTTCGGCCTTTGCAGCTCCACTGTCCCTGTCGGACGCCATGGAACTTACCCAGTCCATTGTCCGGCAGGTTCAGGCTGCGCTCGAGCGTGAGCAGGAGGACATGGCAGACAAGAGGGACCGCCTCCGCGGCTGGGGGCGGCTCTTGAAGCTGCGGACCAGGGTGGTCGAGGAGGAGCTCGACGCTAAGAGGACGAGGCTCAACGCTGAGGAGAAACTCCTCATTGCGCAGAAGAACACCGTCGACCGCCTGGACACTGAGACCCAGTTTGGCGGACCGGAATCCGCTCATCCAGGATCGCAGAGGGTGGTGCCACGCGATGCGACACCCGACAGCACACGTCATAAGAACACATTATATTACACGGGAAAAGACAAACTGAATGTACAAAATAGTACACTTCTCAGTTACAAACTAGGGTCTTTATTACACAGCGGAAGTTTCTTTTATAAAACTCACGCCCGCCTATCTAGCAAAAGTGGTTGCCCAGCCCTAGGGCAACCCACACTAGCTGCACTCCTCAGTTCATCGCGGCGTGTATGGCTCCCACTCAGCCGTGGTCCCCGACGGAGGGTAACCCTCGCCGGTGGACTCGTACTCCGAGTCCGTGGGTAGCTCCTCACCTGAAAAACACTTAAGCAGCAACCGTGAGCACGAAGGCTCAGCAAGGCTTAACCGACTCACCTAAGCATGAAACTCTACATGAGGTGTACAATGACATAGGATAGCAATGTTGCAGCAAATGGACACGCCTACCAGTTCATCCTTAGTTCATCTTTTAGCAACAAGTTATAAGTTCAGGAAGCTGAAATTTAGTAAGCCATATTTGGTGGCACACATGTAGCAATACAATTATATCATGACAGCAATATTGAAACATAACATTTCATTCATTAGTCTATGTTACGATGCAGTGAACAAGCGGTACTCGTCACGGCGAGGGACGGCGAATCGACTCGATATACACCTGCAGGGAAACCCAAAGAGCACGTCACGTACGCCCACCCGTGGAGCTGCACAGCACGCTCACTCGATGTCGTACGGGACAACCTTTCACCCAACAGCCCAAATGTCGAACCGGTCGCACCGAAACGAGCAGGAGGTTCCTCACACGGAGCATCTCTCTATGCCCGTTGGCAGATTTCCACCTTGCTGCCCTCAGCCTACACCTATAAATCGGTGCGTTATGCCTCGACGCCCGGAGGTTTAGGCTACATCGGTTTATCGGGGCCCATATATCCGATATGCCTTCGGTTTCGTTCAATACTTGTTCAGCAGGGTCGCACACGGATCGGTCCTCAATCGACACGGACAGGGCTGCGCACACAAGACTTCCTCTTGCTGCGCCCTAGCCCCTGCCTAGTCTCATTTTCATTACTAAAGTGATCTCCCATCACTCAACCGAACCCATGCGTCCCAAGCCTATCTCGCGAGTAGATTCCAACTACTCGACTTGTACCGAAGTCCTATGAATCTTTAAGCATAGCCTGTCTACTCGAGGTCTTAGACACTACCCTCACTCTTAGGGAAAAGTTCTGGTTATGCAAGTGAGGTTCCATTCATCCTACACCTAATGCACATTCATACTTCATAAGACACATGTAAACAAAGTAAAACTTATAAAAAGGTTAATGCAAACCGGGGCTTGCCTTGTTGCTGCTGGTCAGGGGTTAGTTCCTCTTCCGGAAGTAGGAAGTCCAGCACTTCCGGAGTCTCTTCGTCAATGGCTACACGTTAATGAAACACTATATGTTAATTTAAATGCAATGTGAGTCTAGGGTAATACTTCTGCTATCAGTTCTAATAACCAGTCTCTAACAACTGGAACTCTGTTTAAGAATTTAAAGATGAACTGGGTGTTGGTGGTTTGGCTTAGACTTAATCCCCCTGGTTAAATGCTAAGTGGTTTTCCCCCTTTTCCATATTAATCCCTCAAGTGGTTAAACAGGACAGGGGTGATCCAGAGCTCCAATGGAGCTGAGAATATTTGTGTGAGTTCCTTGTCACAAGAAAACTCTCTGGACCAAACACTAGCACTTTTCATGGAGTGGTTTGCTCAGAGTAATTCTCTTAGCAAACAAGCAAAGAAGAATTAATTCTGAGGTAATACCCCTGTTCATGCCCAACTTAGTGAACTACAATTACAATTATAGCTCATAGAGTTTACATGAATTTTCCTAGTATTTTTGGAGCTAAGATTTGCCCAGAACTGAATTTCCAAGTTTTGGAAATTTTCTGAAAATGTTTCTGTATTCAAATGAACACAGCACTTTCAAATTTGAATTGCTCTGACCAAATCAACTCCAAATGGTCTGGAACTTTTACAGGGGTTCACTAATGTCCTAAAGAACATTCTGGCAAAATTTGGGGATTTTTGGATGCACCAAACTCCCTCTAAAATTCTTTTGCTGAAAAGCTTTAAAGAATTTTCCAGAATTAATTAATGGGTTTCATGCAAATTGGGTTTCAGATTTGGATTGTACTCAGTTAGAGGAATCCATAAAAATTTGTTTCATAATTTTTGGATTCTCCTACCCCGAGTTGTGGTCCTCCAAAGTTTGAACTACAAACTGGACATTTCAAAATGTTTAAATGTCTGCCAGTGGGTCCCACCCGGCAGTCTTCTCCTTCCTCGCGCCAAATAGGGGTCCGCGGCGGTGCACTCCGGCGAGTGTCACCGGAACTGCTTTCCCGGCCGTCTCCCGATCTCAGACTCGCCGCCCCCCCCCCCCCCCCCCCTGTAATTCGTGGCGCTGAACTCGTCGGTGGTGTCGCCGGCGGCCGTAGCTCACCGGAACAGGGCTCCCGACGGTGACAGCGGCGGTTTGGGTTCCGGCGTGGTCGGGAATGCGTTACAACGCATCAAAATGATCGGCAAAGGGTCGGAGAGCACCGTGGGAGCTCGAAGGTGACGGAAATGACCGCCAAACCCCATGAAACGGTCGGCAACCTAGAGCTCCACGGTGAACCGAGCTATTATTCTATGGCGGCCCGGAAAACAACCCAAACCCGGCCATTTCTGGGTCATTTCCCTTGATTCCTGGTCGAGGAGGGCCGCTAGGGAGTGAGGAAGGTGCTGACAAGCGGCCAATAGCTAAGTGAGTAGCATGAATTTCGGGTTAGACCGCGCTCTACCCAAACACACTACGTTTCGGAAGAATTGGAAATACTCTTCACCCGGTGAATCAACCGCTAAACGGCTCACACCTACACAATCTAGAGAGCACGGCGCACCTTTTTCGTGCAGGAGAGGAACGGTGAAAACGGCTGTGGAGCGCTGCCCACGGTGAGCCGGTTGCGGTTCCGCCGGTTGCACCTCGGTCCTCATCTGCGATCGTCAATTGGTGGCCAAATGAATTTCTAACACCGCAAGGTGGTGAGGTGGTCAGCTAGAGAACACCCAGGTGCTTCCTTTTTGTCTGGGGAGCTCGGGCAAAGGACGAGCAGACGTCGGCGTGCAGGGGAGAATCGGAGGAGCGGCGTGGGGGGAAAGAACTGAGCTCGGTGTGGCGCTGCTCGGGAGAAGGAGGCAAAACACGATCGGCTCGTGGTCGTGGCGAGCTGGGGCACGGCTGGGTTTTACGGCGCCCCCACGAGGAGCTCGCCAGCGCGCGAGGGGAAGAGCAGGAGGTGGCGCCCGGCATTTCTCGGGGTGTCACCGTGGAGCCTCGGCTCTGTTCCGAGTGCAATACTTAGCCCCTAAGGCTGTTGACTTTTGTGCCATTTGATCCTCCCCAATGACATGTGGGACCCACTTGTCAGTGCTCCCCCACTCCTCAAAAGATCTCCAAAACTTGGCAAGAGATGAATTCAAATGTTTGGAGTTTCAAACTAATCTACATTTGTATGGTTGGGCAACTCTCCCCCAAATTCAAATGTATATTTGAATTCTTGCACATTTGGATCCTTTTTGGACAAATGGGTAGCAAACGTTTTCGAAAATTATTGAAACTTTGCCTCCCCACTAATTTGGACCTGAGGAATCCAATTATGCACTTTGATCTTTGTTTTAGATGCTGCAACCACGAGTTTGAATGTAACAGTTTTAAATCACCCTCTCATGTGTCATGTGTAAACTTCCCCCTTTTTGAAAGTGTAGGCTTTCCCCTCTAACCACTCTTTTGATGGAGGTTACTTGCTCTTCACACTTTTTCACAATCTATCCACAACAAAACTGTGGTGTTGTGTGGTGATAAAAAGTTTTTGCAAGTCCCTTTTCTTGGGCTTTTACATCTCTCCCCCCTTAAAAGAATCTCGTCCCGAGATTATAAAAGAAGAGATAGCGATGTAATAGGGACTTACCCGTACTGAGATGCCATGAACTCCGGGTAATTTGAGCGAAGGAATTCCTCGCTCTCCCACGTCGCTTCTTCGCGGTGTGGTTGCTCCAGAGTATTTTGTAGAACCACAACGTTCTGCTACGCGTGGTTCGGGCTTTCTCATCAAGAATTTCCACCGGATACTCATCATATGTTAAATCCGGTTTCAGCTCGCCGATGTCTTTGGTAGGAACGGCAGCTGTATGCTTCAAGCATTTTCACAGTTGCGAAACATGGAAAACATCATGGACACCAGCCGGAGATGCCGGTAGCTTCAATCGATACGCTGCTGGTCCACACTTCTCGGTGATAGCGTAGGGTCCAATAAAACGGGGAGTGAGCTTCCCCTTCACACCGAACCGGTGCACGCCCTTCATCGGAGACACGCGGAGGTACACGTGTTCCCCAACGTCAAAGTGCAACGTCCTACGCCTCTTATCAGCGTAGCTCTTCTGCCGGGATTGAGCGGCCTTCAAATTGGCTTGAATTGTCCGAACGCGCTCTTCGGCGTCGTTCACCACATCAACCCCGAATGTGACCCTTTCACCGGACTCGCACCAATTTAATGGGGTGCGGCATTTGCGACCGTAGAGAGCTTCGTAGTGCCATCTTGATACTCGCCTGATAGCCGTTGTTGTACGAGAATTCTGCCAACGGTAGGTGATCATCCCAGTTCCTACCGTGGTGGATGGCACATGCTCTCAACATGTCTTCTAATACTTGGTTCACCCTCTCTGTTTGCCCATCTGTTTGAGGGTGATAGGCGGAGCTCCTGATCAACTTAGTACCCAATGCAGCGTGTAGCTGCTCCCAAAAGCGAGATACAAATAATGCACCTCGATCTGAGACGATGGTCTTGGGTACCCCGTATAGGCATAGAATCTTCGCTATGTACAGCTCCGCATATTTGCCGGCATTGTAACGTGTATTCACCGGGATGAAGTGAGCCGTCTTGGTTAACCGATCAACGATTACCCATATGGAATCATGCTTGTTGGATGTTAGGGGTAATCCCACAATGAAATTCATGCTCACATCCTCCCATTTCCACGCCGGGATCTTCAGGGGTTGCAACAGCCCTGACTTCTTCATGTGATCAGCTTTCACTCGTCTACACGTAGCGCACTCGGATACGTACTTAGCTACCTCCCACTTCATCCGTGTCCACCAAAATTTCTTTTTCAAATCTTGGAACATTTTGTTGCTGCCCAGATGAATGGAGTATTTGGACAAGTGAGCTTCATCGAGGATCTTTTTCCTCAACTCCATATCTCGGGGTACGACTATTCGGTCATTGAACCACAGCGTCCCCTCATCATCCTTCCGGAAACACTTGATCTCTCCGTTGTCTATCCGTCTCCGGAGATGTGCCATGTCTTTATCATCTTTCTGAGCTGCAATGATGTCCTCCCTGATGGTAGGGATGAGGGCAAGGTTGTACAGCAACCCATAAGGAACCAAGTATAAACTCGGCTCTTCCCCCCCCCCCACCGATGTAATGGTGAGGTGATGGACATGTGACTTCCGACTCAGCGCGTCGGCAACCACATTCGCCTTGCCGGGGTGGTAATGGATCTCAATTTCATAATCCTTGATCAATTCTAACCACCTCCTTTGCCTCATGTTCAGCTCCTTCTGGGTGAAAATGTATTTCAAGCTCTTCTGGTCGGTGTAGAGATGCACTAGATTCCCCAGGAGATAGTGCCTCCACATTTTTAGCGCCAACACCACGGCAGAAAGCTCAAGATCATGAGTCGGATAGTGCTGCTCATGGTTCCGAAGTTGGCGTGAGCCATAAGCGACCACACGTCCTTCCTGTATCAACACGCAGCCGAGCCCAATACCGGACGCGTCACAGTACTCGTCGAAGGGCTTTGTTGTATCCGGCTGAGCTAAGACCGGGGCTGTGGTGAGATGCTTCACCAATGTTCGGAATGCTCCTTCACACGCCGTGTTCCAAACATATTTCGTCCCTTTCTTCAGCAATTCTGTCATCGGCTTAGCGAGCTTGGAGAAGCATGGAATGAATCTCCTATAGTATCCCGCTAACCCGAGGAAACTTCTGACTTCATGAACTGAAGTGGGAGCTTTCCATTTCAGCACTTGCTCTATTTTGCTTGGGTCAACCGCAATGCCTTCAGCTGAGATAATATGTCCCAAGAATGGCACTTGGCTGATCCAAAACTCGCATTTACTGAACTTGGCGTAGAGTTTATGGTCTCGCAATCGTTGAAGAACGATTCTCAAGTGTTCGGCATGTTCGGCTTCTGTCTTGGAGTAAACCAAGATATCGTCGATGAACACTACCACGAACTTGTCCAGCTCCGGCATGAACACCGAGTTCATGAGATACATGAAATGGGCTGGAGCATTGGCGAGACCAAAGGACATGACGAGATATTCATATAACCCATATCTCATCGAGAAGGCCGTCTTCGGGATATCCTCCGTCCGGATCATGATCTGGTGATATCCAGAGCGAAGGTCCATCTTTGAGAACACACTTGCCTCCACAAGTTGATCAAACAAAATGTCAATACGGGGCAGTGGGTACTTATTCTTGATGGTGACGGCGTTGAGCGGCCGGTAGTCCACACACAGCCTCATGGTTTCATCCTTCTTATTTACAAACAGCGCCGAGCATCCCCAAGGCGAGGAACTCAGCCTAATGAAACCCTTGCTCAACAGATCATTGAGCTGTTCTTTTAGTTCAGCCAGCTCATTGGGAGCCATTTTGTATGGTCTCCGTGATATGGGCGTAGTCCCAGGTGCAAGTTCAATCTTGAACTCGACATCCCGCTCAGGTAGCATGCCCGGAAGATCATCCGGAAACACATCAGGATACTCTCGGACTACGGGGATGTCCTCTAACTTGAGAGCTTCAGTATTGTTGATCACTGAAACTTCCCGGACTGGATTATCTAATAAGAGGGACTGCGGACGGTGTAACGGGGAGTTGAGGTAAACCGTCCGTGATGGGGTTTCCAGGACAGCGCCATGGTAGGTTAGCCATGACATTCCTAAGATTGCATCAATCTTTTGCCCCTCAAGGATAATCATAGTGGTGGGATATATCTTCCCACCTAAGCACAGTGGTGCTTTCGGAACCATCATCATTGCTGAAATCTTTCCTCCCGGTGAGTAGATCATATACGAACACTCGGTTGGAAAGGCTTCCAGCTGATGCTTAACCACATATGATGCACTTATAAAGTTGTGGGTTGCACCAGAATCAAAAAGTATGATGATGGCTTGATTGTTGAGAGTGAACGTACCCGCCAGCACGTTGTCTCCCTCCGGGGCGTCCTCATTGTCGAGGTCGCGGACGCCTCCAGTCCGCTGACCAACCTTCTTCACCGGAGGTCAGCCTTGAGCACCGCCCTGAAACTGGGCTTGCCCGCTGCTCTGCTGCCCCTGGGGACAGTCCTTCGCGAAGTGGCCCGCCTGGCCACACGTGAAGCAGGTGAAACGGGGCTGTCCCCCGCAGAGCGGTGGACAGAATCCCGTGGCGCGTTGTGGCGGTGGAAACGCCCGGGGTACCGTCTGCTGCTGCTGCTGCTGCTGCTGTCTTGGTGGTGGCATCGGCGGACGGAACGAGGGTGACTGCAACGGACGTCCCCCGAACCGTTGAGGTCGCGCCGGTGGATGCCACTGCTGCCCGGATGGTGTCCGATACACCATACGGTACTTCTGGGGCGCGCCACCACTGCTGCTAGGTGGAGCGCTGCGCTTCCTCTGCTCAGCTGCCAACTCCCGCTGAGCATCCTCTTGCATAATTGCGGCATTGACTAGGTCGTTGAAAGTGCCGCGATTCCACTGAACGAGGTGCGTCTTCATTTCGGGGTGTAACCCCTGATAGAAATGCTCCCTCTTCTTCTCCTCCGTGGAGATATAGTCTGACGCATATTGCGCCAGATGGTTGAAGGCACGGGAGTAGTCATGGGCACTCCTCCCACCCTGCTTCAGCTCCAAGAATTCTTGGAACTTCCTCTTTATGATTCCGGGAGGAATGTGGTAGGCACGGAACGCCTCCCGGAACTCTTGCCATTCCACGGCATGGCCAGCGGGACGTGAGGCGACATAGTTCGCTCACCACGCACCAGCGGAACCGTGGAGTTGCTGCGCTGCGAACAGAGTCTTCTGCCGCTCCGTACATTGGAGCAGCCCGAACTTGGAATCGATGGTCCGCAGCCAGTTGTCCGCCTCCAGTGGTTCTTCGGCTTCGGTGAACACTGGAGGGTGCGTACTCATGAAGTCCGAGTACGACACTTCCCGGGGCTCACGAGGCCCTCTATCTTGACGCCCCCCCCCCCCGCCTGGGACGTATTCTGCACGATTGTGCGGAGCAGGTCGGTCTGCTCCTCACGACCTCCCACCAATGCCGCTATCACATCCGCCAAAGTAAGCGGAGGCGGCGGTGGTGGCTGCTGCTGCGGGGTGCTGTCGTAGGCCGGTGGCTGGGAGTCATCGCCTCCCCCTTGGCTAGAGCCACCAACCTCGTGCGTGGTCCTAGTGCGAACCATCTGCAACCATACGACAATAAACATCAGTCTCGCAACATATTGCATGCAGTCCAAATGAAAATAGGCGTAACAACATAATGACAATGAGAATATGCGATACATCTCGTAAGCAGATAATGTAATAACTTTGCACAAGCTACACCATTACCAGACCAAACACAAGCTAGTTTAATCCAACTTGATGAACCTCCACTTTGGAAGCTCACCGTAACTAGGTTTGGTGACTACGAGACATTACTATCGCGTTGTCATCACGTACACCATCCTTAGGGTACAACACCCTCTCCAATGAGTTCAACTGTCATTCTTCTATCAGAATGACCAGTTTCTACCTATTCCAAGTTTTGATCTGGTTCTGGGCATTTTCATGACTCAAGTTGAATACCAAAGTTAAAGTTAACTTCAGTATCTTTCCAACGAGTACTTATTTTCCCTCAGATCAGCTCTGGTGAAAAAGTTATGGTAATTCAAAATCAGCAGAATTTCTGGAAGAATTTTAACAGCACCTCCCTTGGAAGTTGCTGTTTTCAACTCTGATTTCCACTAAATTCTGTGCGGAAATTTCAGGAACTTTGAATTGCAAAGATGTCACACATCTTCTACTCTTTCTAAGGATGTATTATATGACAATTTTAGATTTTTCAACTGGGAGTTATGTTTGAAAAACAGAACAATTCAGAGAATGTTTTACTTTGTCCTGGTTCTGGACAGTTTACATTCCTCTGGGATTTCAGCCATCTTAAGGTGTGTTTCAGCTCTGGAAGTCTACAACAAAATTGTAGGGTACTCAGATACCTTTCCATAACTATATAACACACCTCCCTGGGCTAAAAGACCTGTGAGTTATGCCCTGTTGAAGATCAGCAACTTGCTGCCCAAAACAGAGCACTCTGCTTTTCATACTTTTGGCTATACTGCTCCACTATCCCATTCCTATACTCAACCAGGGTCCTAAATGTTGAACCTATAGATTTTTTACTTCCTTGTTATCAATATTTTCATGCATATGCCTACAATATCTCGGTACTACGTTCCTCACAAAAGAAAATCCTAACTGGATTATACCGGCATATACGTCTCAAATGTGGCACTAAACGGTCTCTCGCACACGTTTACTACACGGATACATACGTGGTTAGTACCTGCAGAAGACCACACAATAATGGTGCACTCAAAGGTTGTTCATTCCAGGCAGTTCCATATTTAAAAGTAAATACAAACGCCCGTATCATTGTCATACGGCCGTCCTTGAGTTAGGTCATGTCTCAAGGTACGTGATCGTGTTTCAACACCACACGACGGGGAACCCGAGTATGTCATGAACGGGTCGTCACGGTTGGGAATGTTATCAACCCAACAGATACCACCTACTGTCCGGCAGGGCACGCCAATGGCAAGCGCTGCGTATGTCCTCCTAGGCTATTTCCAGACAAACACACTTTCGCGTTACTGACCACGCGATGGGGTCTCCACTTACTTGCCTACTGCACGCTAGGGATCAGCGTTTCATATGAACTCAGGAACATGAAGAGTCCAAGAGTTTCATATTGACGTCCCACACCAAGCTGTGAGATCAATCCCTGAACTACGTTCCTCTTCAGGGGGAGCTAACCGAAATTGAACCGCTTTCGGTGGCGTTCCTTACCATACTTACCAGAGCGTAGGTGCGTCGTTACATAATTGAAATTCAGAATTATAACACATAAGTTAGTCTTTGCCACTTTAAGTAACTATGCTAATATAGTCCTTACTTGGGCAAACTACCGAATCCTCACCGTAAGCCTAAGTTTTCCCATAATGCAGTCCTTAAGTACTGTGCTATCCCCAAAGCAGCTCTGATACCAGGCTGTGGCGGACCGGAATCCGCTCATCCAGGATCGCAGAGGGTGGTGCCACGCGATGCGACACCCGACAGCACACGTCATAAGAACACATTATATTACACGGGAAAAGACAAACTGAATGTACAAAACAGTACACTTCTCAGTTACAAACTAGGGTCTTTATTACACAGCGGAAGTTTCTTTTATAAAACTCACGCCCGCCTATCTAGCAAAAGTGGTTGCCCAGCCCTAGGGCAACCCACACTAGCTGCACTCCTCAGTTCATCGTGGCGTGTATGGCTCCCACTCAGCCGTGGTCCCCGACGGAGGGTAACCCTCGCCGGTGGACTCGTACTCCGAGTCCGTGGGTAGCTCCTCACCTGAAAAACACTTAAGCAGCAACCGTGAGCACGAAGGCTCAGCAAGGCTTAACCGACTCACCTAAGCATGAAACTCTACATGAGGTGTACAATGACATAGGATAGCAATGTTGCAGCAAATGGACATGCCTACCAGTTCATCCTTAGTTCATCTTTTAGCAACAAGTTATAAGTTCAGGAAGCTGAAATTTAGTAAGCCATATTTGGTGGCACACATGTAGCAATACAATTATATCATGACAGCAATATTGAAACATAACATTTCATTCATTAGTCTATGTTACGATGCAGTGAACAAGCGGTACTCGTCACGGCGAGGGACGGCGAATCGACTCGATATACACCTGCAGGGAAACCCAAAGAGCACGTCACGTACGCCCACCCGTGGAGCTGCACAGCACGCTCACTCGATGTCGTACGGGACAACCTTTCACCCAACAGCCCAAACGTCGAACCGGTCGCACCGAAACGAGCAGGAGGTTCCCCACACGGAGCATCTCTCTATGCCCGTTGGCAGATTTCCACCTTGCTGCCCTCAGCCTACACCTATAAATCGGTGCGTTATGCCTCGACGCCCGGAGGTTTAGGCTACATCGGTTTATCGGGGCCTATATATCCGATATGCCTTCGGTACGTTCAATACTTATTCAGAAGGGTCACACACGGATCGGTCCTCAATCGACACGGACAGGGCTGCGCACACAAGACTTCCTCTTGCTGCGCCCTAGCCCCTGCCTAGTCTCATTTTCATTACTAAAGTGATCTCACATCACTCAACCGAACCCGTGCGTCCCAAGCCTGTCTCGTGAGTAGATTCCAACTACTCGACTTGTACCGAAGTCCTATGAATCTTTAAGCATAGCCTGTCTACTCGAGGTCTTAGACACTACCCTCACTCTTAGGGAAAAGTTCTGGTTATGCAAGTGAGGTTCCATTCATCCTACACCTAATGCACATTCATACTTCATAAGACACATGTAAACAAAGTAAAACTTATAAAAAGGTTAATGCATACCGGGGCTTGCCTTGTTGCTGCTGGTCAGGGGTTAGTTCCTCTTCCGGAAGTAGGAAGTCCAGCACTTCCGGAGTCTCTTCGTCAATGGCTACACGTTAATGAAACACTATATGTTAATTTAAATGCAATGTGAGTCTAGGGTAATACTTCTGCTATCAGTTCTAATAACCAGTCTCTAACAACTGGAACTCTGTTTAAGCATTTAAAGATGAACTGGGTGTTGGTGGTTTGGCTTAGACTTAATCCCCCTGGTTAAATGCTAAGTGGTTTTCCCCCTTTTCCATATTAATCCCTCAAGTGGTTAAACAGGACAGGGGTGATCCAGAGCTCCAATGGAGCTGAGAATTTTTTTGTGAGTTCCTTTTCACAAGAAAACTCTCTGGACCAAACACTAGCACTTTTCATGGAGTGGTTTGCTCAGAGTAATTCTCTTAGCAAATAAGCAAAGGAGAATTAATTCTGAGGTAATACCTCTGTTCATGCCCAACTTAGTGAACTACAATTACAATTATAGCTCATAGAGTTTTCATGAATTTTCCTAGTATTTTTGGAGCTAATATTTGCCCAGAACTGAATTTCCAAGTTTTGGAAATTCTCTGAAAATGTTTCTGTATTCAAATGAACACAGCACCTTCAAATTTGAATTGCTCTGACCAAATCAGCTCCAAATGGTCTGAAACTTTTACAGGGTTTCACTAATGTCCTAAAGAACATTCTGGAAAAATTTGTGGATATTTGGATGCACCAAACTCCCTCTAAAATTCTTTTGCTGAAAAGATTTAAAGAATTTTCCAGAATTAATTAATGGGTTTCATACAAATTGGGTTTCAGATTTGGATTGAACTCAGTTAGAGGAATCCAGCAAAATTTGTTTCATAATTTTTGGATTCTCCTACCCCGAGTTGTGGTCCTCCAAAGTTTGAACTACAAACTTTACATTTCAAAATGTTTAAATGTCTGCCAGTGGGTCCCACCCGGCAGTCTTCTCCTTCCTCGCGCCAAACAGGGGTCCGCGGCGGCGCACTCCGGCGAGTGTCACCAGAACTGCTTTCCCGGCCGGCTCCCGATCTCAGACTCTCCGCCCCCCCATAATTCGTGGCGCTGAACTCGTCGGTGGTGTCGCCGGCGGCCGTAGCTCACCGGAACAGGGCTCCCGACGGTGACAGCGGCGGTTAGGGTTCCGGCGTGGTCGGGAATGCGTTACAACGCATCAAAATGATCGGCAAAGGGTCAGAGAGCACCGTGGGAGCTCGGGGGTGACGGAAATGACCGCCAAACCCCATGAAACGGTCGGCAACCTAGAGCTCCACGGTGAACCAAGCTATTATTCTATGGCGGCCCGGAAAACGACCCAAACCCGACCATTTCTGGGTCATTTCCCTTGATTCCTGGTCAAGGAGGGCCGCTAGGGAGTGAGGAAGGTTCTGACAAGCCGACGCGGCCAATAGCTAAGTGAGTAGCATGAATTTTGGGTTAGACCGCGCTCTATCCAAACACACTATGTTTCGGAAGAATTGGAAATACTCTTCACCCGGTGAATCAACCGCTAAACGGCTTGCACCTACACAATCTAGAGAGCACGGCGCACCTTTTTCGTGCAGGAGAGGAACGGTGAAAACGGCTGTGGAGCGCTGCCCACGGTGAGCCGGTTGCGGTTCCGCCGGTTGCACCTCGGTCCTCAGCTGCGATCGTCAATTGGTGGCCAAATGAAGTGCTAACACCGCAAGGTGGTGAGGTGGTCAGCTAGAGCACACCCAGGCGCTTCCTTTTTGTGTGGGGAGCTCGGGCAAAGGCCGAGCAGACGTTGGCGTGCAGGGGAGAATCGGAGGAGCGGCGTCGGGGGAAAGAACTGAGCTCGGTGTCGCTGCTCGGGAGAAGGAGGTAAAACACGATCGGCTCGTGGTCGTGGCGAGCTGGGGCCCGGCTGGGTTTTACGGCGCCCCCATGAGGAGCTCGCCAGCACGCGAGGGGAAGAGCAGGAGGTGGCGCCCGGCGTTTCTCGGGGTGTCACCGCGGAGCCTCGGCTCTGTTCCGAGTGCAATACTTAGCCCCTAAGGCTGTTGACTTTTGTGCCATTTGATCGTCCCCAATGACATGTGGGACCCACTTGTCAGTGCTCCCCCACCCCTAAAAAGATCTCCAAAACTTGGCAAGAGATGAATTCAAATGTTTGGAATTTCAAACTAATCTACATTTGTATGGTTGGGCAACTCTCCCCCAAATTCAAATGTATATTTGAATTCTTGCACATTTGGATCCTTTTTGGACAAATGGGTAGCAAACCTTTTCAAAACTTATTGAAACTTTGCCTCCCCATTAATTTGGACCTGAGGAATCCAATTATGCACTTTGATCTTTGTTTTAGATGCTGCAACCACGAGTTTGAATGTAACAGTTTTAAATCACCCTCTCATGTGTCATGTGTAAACTTCCCCCTTTTTGAAAGTGTAGGCTTTCCCCTCTAACCAATCTTTTGATGGAGGTTACTTGCTCTTCACACTTTTTCACAATCTATCCACAACAAAACTGTGGTATTGTGTGGTGATAAAAAGTTTTTGCAAGTCCCTTTTCTTGGGCTTTTACACCCAGAAGATCATGTAGGAGGCCCGCGAGGCCTATGATGGTGTTCAGGCCCGTATCATCGCCAACGAGGAGATCAGGTTGCAGCTGGCGCGGCGCGAGTGTGCCATTGCAGAGCGGGAGCGCGCCGTGGCGGACAAGGAGAAGGAGGTCGCCGAGCAGCTGCAGGCGGGAGAAGGCAACCTGAGGGACAGGGCCGGGGAGCTGGAACTCCGGGAGGCAGCCTTGGCCGAAAGGGAGGAGCAGGTCGCCAAGGACCGCCAGACGGTGTTGAACCGGGAGCTTGCTGCCGACTTCCAGCTGTCGGAATCGGAGAGCCTTACCCGGGACCTCAAGCTCCGGGAGAACGACCTGGCGGCCAAGGAGAGGAGGTTCGCCGAGGAAGGACTTGGCGCCCTGCTGGTGGCTCATCAGGAGGTGGAGCAGCTCCGGGTTCGCGGACCATCGAGGCCCAGGGAGTCTGGGACTTCGTTTGCTAGGCGGAGTCTGCTCTAGTGCCTCTTGGCTTCAGCCCCATGAGGACAAGGGCACCGGTGCAAGAGATGGCCCAGGTGCTCCCGGCACTCGAGTCCATCGGCGCCAAGCTGGAGAGGCTGGAAGCTGTGATCAGCGACGAGCTCGAGGTCAAGGGGAGGGGCTTGGCAAAAGAGGTTGCCGCGCACGTGCTTACGTGCTTCCGGAGCTGGGACTCCTCCATCTCTCTGGAGCCGGTGGTGCGGGGCCCCGTCGCCGAACGGGAGGAGATCGCCAGGGCCGGAGTCGGAGACGTCGCCGCCCTCGTCACGTCTCGGTTCCAGCAGGAGGCCGGGGACTCTTTGACGCTTGCCGTTGTAGCTGGAGGGCTTTTGTATTTTTCCTTTTGTCTTCTGTCTGTAGACCAGCTCATGGAGCTCTTCAATGAATAAACTTGTTGTTTTATGTGCCTGTGCTTTTTGCTTCCTTTTCTTGGCTTGCCCTGCCCGAGCCCTTAACTCCGTAAGGACCCCGGGAGGTCTCCATCGATCCCGAAGCTTTTTTAGCACAGACGCCTCCCTTGGGCCCTTGTTCTCATAAGGACCCAAGGGGTCTTGAGTTGGAGTCTGGAGCTCTGGTCTTGAGAAGTCTTGGGACTTCAATACAACTGGGTGCTCCGGCCTTCCCTTTTGTAGTCACCGTAGTGGCCCCTGGTAGGTGTGGCCAATGCATTGGTCACACCTACCACATTCCTGCGGGAGAGCCAAGGCCAGGGCCCCCTGACCGTCCGGAGCACGCCGGTGTTGGAGCTCCGGCGCCGGAGGCCCAGGAGGCCTCTCAGGAGGTCCTGCACACGAGTAGGGAAACGGTAATTCTGCTCAGAGGTCCTCCCTTCCCTGTCTCTTAGTCTTATTTGGCTTGCAGTCCTGGGCTGGTATACTGGGCTTGGGTAATTCAGTGCACTCGGTATCGGAGGTCCGGCTCCCTCCTTGGTTGTGACGCCCTCAATTCTGTGGAAAACCACGGAACCGAGAACTGATGCATACGTGTGCCCAGGATTTTCATCACACATACACATATGTTCCACAAACAGAATTCAGAATATATATATTACCATGAATAACAGGGTATTATTACAATGTCTCATGAGTCTTGGACTCATGCTAACGGCGGAAGTCTTAATCTAACAGCGGAAGTCTTTATTCTAGCAGCGGAAGTCTTCTAACTAATGCGGAAGCAATCTAAACAGCAGCAGCAGCTCCATCTCTGCTCCATTCCCACAGGAAAGGTTGAGGACAGATTACATGCCTAATGCTCCACCTGGCCTTCATAGTAATCTTCTCCTGTTGCTGATGATGAAATAATAATGCAAGTTTGAGTACAATGATGTACTCAGAAAGTGCGGGAAAATATGCTATGTAGCTCACAACAAGGTAGGTATAAAAAGGCTCATTGCAAAAAGCAAAGTTATTTATCAAAACCATGATAAAACAGCAACTTATCTTTAAGTGAATGTAATCTCAACATGTATTAAAATAACAATCATACCTCCATTATGTTCATTACCTTCCATGTCCCAACCAGACATTAATCAAACTCATTCTTGCTCACGAACACCTTCTCATATTCGCTACCATCTCACGAATACCATCTCGTATCCGCTACCATTTCATTTCATAAACAATTCCGTCTCACACCGAGACCAATCTCGTTGCCATGGCTCAACAGTCATGCAACCAATCTTATCACCCAGACTCAACAGTCCCGAAAACCAAACCAAAATCAAACCATAACCAAAACCATCCAAAACCATCCCAAAATAACCATCCAACTAATCATGGAAGTTGGCCAGGCGCTCGTGACCGTAAGCTCGACTATCATGATAGTTTTAGACTCTGCAGAGTTTGCACCTCTTTACCCACAAGTTTGTGATTTCGTCACCCGTCGGCGACTGCAGAATCTCCATTATACCAGTACACTACCGTCGGTGTATGGCCTAGAGATCACAAAATAGCCTTTACAAAGGGGCTACTAGATGTATGGACTCACTAAGGTTTCACCGGCAGGCTAGAATCTCCAATTCTCCCATCCACAGGCCCCCTCTTGTGCCATGCAGTTCCTAGGGCAGTCCTCACTCGACTCCCATTCCCCGCGCCTTCCACGGTCCATAACAATATAGAAACTTACCCAATTACTCAGCTAAGCCGCACCCATACTTGGCCTTGTGGTGGCACTGTTATCCTAGCATGTGCTCGCATGAACCGGTCCTTAGATCTACGGCAAGTAAACCACCATCTCATTCTACCTCATTCACAAACCCAGGCTTGCCTAGATCTCCCTCCGATCCATGTCCATTAACAACATCAGTTTCTCATTATCATTACGAGTGCAGTTGTCTAGACACATCTATCTCGCTTCCCAATCCCATGGACTCAGCGAAGCATAAAAGTAAAAAAACCATACCCGACTCGTAAACTTCCCTGGCGACAAGGGTGGTTTAACCAAAACTAGTAAACTCCTATAAAAGGGTTTCCCATCATGTTTGACTCAGCCCACACACCTTTTCACAAACAAAACAGTTTTTCCAAAACATAGAATCAATATGGTCAAGGGGCACTTGCCTTGTTCTGGTTGTTTCGGTTGCTCGAAATCTTGTTGTTGTAGCCCGTCGTAGGTAGTTCCCTGAGCTTGTCCTTCTATACATGATCACACACATACAAGATTTATAACAATCAATATCATGCACAAACTTTAACTAGATGCGATGATGCTTATGCTTTTTAATCTTATGATGCAGTTTAGTTTGTTCGTGTTCTTGCATGGCTTGCATGGGTTTTACGATGAACAGAGTTGTAGAGGTCAATTGTCAATGTGGCGATAATCTTGACTTTTAGATCAAATCGATCAACAAGTGATCTATCCACGAAAAAGCTTCTGTTCGAAAGGAATCGAAGAACAGATGCAAAGAAAACGCGATGATGTCGTAAGGTAGTATTGGAGACCTACCTTATGTTCTTCTTGGTCTCGGGGTCCTTCTCCTAGCAAGACAGATCGTTGGGGCTCTCTTCCGGCGATCTCTCTCGACCGTACTCCGGCGAAGGGTTTACTCGGCGAGCTGGGGCTAGGGCTCTAAGTCGTCAGCTCAGGAGTTGGAAAAGAAGTTCGTGGTTTTGGCCAAAGGTTCTGGGTTCTATTTATAATCGGGAGGAGAAGAGTCCTAATCTGATTGTATTTCGAATAAGAGTCCTATTCAAATTGTCGTTGAATCTTAACAACTTATCCTAGATTGATTCGGTGCGGTAAAATTGTGGAAATTGTGTTGGTTTCCACTCGTACCAGTATTCCCACGCGTACAGAATAAAAAACCGCTCCAGAACTCGTTACCTCCGCAGTGATGAGCTCCGGAAGCTCCACGTGTCCATCGGGGGCCTGGTCTCCCTTTTCCGATGAGACGAGCTCCGGTTGTGCCACGTGCCAAGCGAGCGATACCTCCCTCTTTATCAGAGGCGGGCTCCGCGTGCACCACGTATCCTGGCGGTTAGGACCTCCTCTTTATTCGGAGGTGGCTCCGGGTGTGCCACGTGTCCTAACAGTGCCAGATTTTCTTCCTTCTCAGAGACGAGCTCCGAGGTTGACACGTGTCCAATAGGACCGGACCTCCCGGAGGTGAGCTCCGGAGGTGACACGTGTCCGGTAGTCTCGGACCTCCCGGAGGTGAGCTCCGAGAGCGACACGTGTCCCGCGTGGCTGGTCCTCTCTTTTCCGCGGTGAATAGCTCCTAAGGTGACACGTGTCCTGCGGGACTGGCCTCGCTTCTCCGCAGAGGCTAGCTCCGGTGCAACACGTGTCCCACAGGGTCGGACTTCTCCCCTTTTGTGGGGACGAGCCCCGAGCCTACCACGTAGCCAGTATAGCGGCGGACCTCTCCCCATTTGCGGAGATGAGCTCCGAAGGCGCCACGTAGCCATTTTAGCGGCGGGAGTTGTCTTCAGCGCTCTCTGTGAACTGGATTTGGCTCCTTTTGGCTATCTTTTTGATATTTTCTCTGTTTCAGCTTATTTTAAAATGTTGTTCTACATGAAACATGAATACATGCAGAAACCAAAAATGAGGGTGTCACAAATCTACCCCCCTTAAATTGAATCTCGCCCTCGAGATTCATTAGTAGAAAATAGATGAGGAAATTCTGCCTTGATGTCTTCTTCACGCTCCCATGTGGCTTCAGCTTTGGTATGATGGCTCCATTGTACCTTGCACCATCGGATCACTTTGTTCCTTGTGACCCTTTTCTTTACGTCCAAAATTCGGATGGGGTGCTCCGCATAGGTCAGGTCCTCTTGAAGTTCAAGCTCTTCCATTGGTACTTCCTCCTCTGGTACTCTCAAGCACTTCTTGAGCTGGGATACATGAAACACGTCATGTACGTCAGAGAGGTGCGTTGGGAGCTTTAGTTGATAGGCTACTTCTCCTCGCTTGTCCAAAATCATAAACGGCCCGATGTAGCGAGGTGCTAGCTTGCCTTTGACGTTGAAACTCGTTGGCCTCGGGTAGGCGATACCTTAAGGTATACGAAGTCTCCTACTTTGAAAGTTAACTTCCTTCGCCTATTGTCCGCATAGCCTTTCTGTCGTGACAGAGCAGCCTTCAAGTTCTCTCGTATGGTTTGGACTTGCTTTTCAGCCTCTTGTAGCACTTCGGGTCCAAACACTTGATTCTCTCTGGTCTCGTTCGAAAACCGCGGCGTTCTACACCGTATACCGTACAATGCTTCGAAAGGCGACATCTTCAAGCTAGCTTGATAGCTGTTGTTATAGGAGAATTCGGCGTACGGTAAACTCCTATCCCAACTACGCCCATGTTTCAAGGCGCAAGCTCTCAACATGTCCTCCAATATTTGGTTTGTCCTTTCGGTTTGTCCATCGGTTTGTGGGTGATAGGCGGAGCTAAAATCCAGTCGTGTACCCATAGCTTTCTGCAGCTTCCTCCAAAATCTAGAGGTAAACTGAGAACCTCGATCTGAGACTATCCTCCTCGGGACTCCATGACGGCACACAATCTGCTCCATGTACAACTCGGCTAATTGTGCAACTTTGTACTTGGCCCTTACAGGGAGAAAATGGGCTGTTTTCGTCAATTGGTCCACGATAACCCAGATGGAGTCATAACCCGACTGAGTACGTGGCAATCCGACGATGAAATCCATACTGATGTCATCCCGCTTCCACTCGGGTACCTTCAAGGGTTGCAACAATCCAGCGGGTCTTTGATGTTCGGCCTTCATCCGTTGGCATGTGTCGCATAGGGCAACGTATTCGGCTATGTCCCTTTTCATACCATCCCACCAATAACAAGTCTTCAAGTCCTTGTACATTTTGGTACTTTCGGGATGTATGGAATAGGGTGAATCATGTGCCTCCTTTAATATCATGTCGCGGATGTGCTTTACGTTAGGCACACAAATCCTTTTTCCTAGCCAAAGCGTACCCTTCTCATCTTCCTTGAAATCCTTTTCTATTCCTTGTCGGATCCTTTCCTTGATCCCCTTGATCTCCTCATCTGTTGCTTGGCCATCTCTTATCTCTTGCGCCAATGAAGAGTGGAGTTCCATCACTTCCATCTTGTTCAAGAATCCGAGGTGTAACCGTTCGAACTCATTGTGTAGTTCGGGTGGTAGCTCCCGAACTGTGAGTTGGTGACATGCCCCCTTTTGGCTCAATGCATCAGCTACTACATTGGCCCTTCCAGGGTGGTAGTTGATTCCAACATCGTAATCCTTGATGAGTTCCAACCATCGATGTTGCCTCAAATTCAAGTCCGTTTGTGTAAATATGTACTTGATGCTTTTATGATCCGTATAGATCTCGCATCGATGATCAAAGATATAATGTATCCAAATCTTCAATGCATGCACTACTGCTGCTAGCTCCAAGTCATGTGTAGGATAATTGAGCTCATGCTTCTTCAATTGTCGTGAGGCATAGGCTACCACTTGTACTTCTTGCATGAGCACACATCCGAGCCCTTGTCTGGATGCGTCACAATATATGTCGAAGCTCTTGCTCACGTCCGACAATACCAAAACCGGCGCTGTGGTTAGCCTTTTCTTGAGCTCCTGAAAACTTTCTTGGCATGCTGGTGTCCATTGGAAGGCTTTTCCCTTCGTTAGCAACTCCGTCATAGGCTTTGCTATCTTAGAAAAGTCCTTGATGAAGCGTCGGTAGTATCCAGCCATCCCAAGAAAACTCCAAATGTCCTTCACGTTTTGCGGTTGGTTCCACTTCAGAACATCTCCCACTTTTCTGGGATCAACCGATACTCCTTCCTTGGAGATAATGTGGCCTAGGAACGATATCTCCTTTAGCCAAAATTGACACTTGTTAAGCTTGGCATACAATTGATGCTCACGCATTTTCTGCAAGGTCACTTTCAAATGTTCTTCATGCTCCTCCTCACTTTTTGAATACACCATAATGTCGTCGATGAAAACCACGACGAACTTTTCCAAGTACTCCATGAAAACCTTGTTCATAAGGCACATGAAGTATGCAGGTGCATTTGTTAACCCAAAAGACATGACGGTATATTCATACGAACCATACCGTGTTCGAAAGGCAATCTTGGGTATATCGGAGGGCTTAATCTTCAGCTCGAAGTATCCCGACCGAAGATCAATCTTGGAGAACACTCGGGCTCCTTTCATTTAGTCGAATAGGTCTTCTATACGGGGCAGACGGTATTTGTTCTTGATTGTCACCTCGTTGAGAGACCTATAGTCCAGGCACATCCTTTGGGTCTCATCCTTCTTGTCTACGAAGAGCACGGGGCTCCCCATGGTGACGAACTGGGAAGTATAAAACCCTTCTCCAACTGCTCCTGAATTTGCTTCTTGAGTTCCACTAGTTCATTGGTGGGCATCCTATAGGATCTCTTTGCTATGGGTGCAGTTCCGGGTACCAAATCAATGGCAAACTCAATGTCCCGGTCAGGTGGCGTACCTGGAAGCTCTTCTGGAAACACGTCCGAGCATTCCCGAACCACTGGAATGCTGTCCAACGTTGCTCCTTTGACGTGGTTCAAAATTGCCTTTTTAGTTGTTTGTTGGGCTGACTTAAACTCGATACGAACTGTGCTCGTTTGTCAACTGCACGCTCCTTTCAGCACATTGGATTACTCCGTTGTGCTTGCTTAACCAATCCATCCCGAGTATTATGTCAAGCCCTTGGGAATCCAAGACAATGAGGTTGGCAAGGAAGTCTACCCCTCTTATTTTAAGGCTTACTTTCGGACATACTATATTAGTCCTCATCTCTCCACCGGGAGAATTAACCAACAAAGTACAATTTAAGTGTGATATGGGTAGATTATGCTTGGCAACATACTTGGATGATATGAAGGAATGTGATGCTCCAGAATCAAATAAAATGGTGGCTGGGTTGGAATTGGAAAGGAACATACCAATTACGACGTCCTCAGCCTGTTGTGCTTCCTCAGCAGAGACATGGTTCACGTTGCCGCGAGCATAGTACTGTTGTCCACGGTTTCCTTGATTGTCCCCTCCGTTCGATCGTGGGTTCTGCTTGGGCACGTTGCCTTGCTGTCCAGGGCCTCTCCTCGGGCACTGGCTCGCGAAGTGTCCTGTTTCCCCGCATGCAAAGCATGCCCTGTTGCCTACGGCAGCAGGTACGTTGGGCGGGGGTTTTGAACAGGAGCGCCCATGTTGGGTCGGGGCACAGGAGGCAAAGGCACACGAGGTGCTTGTGCAACGGATCGTTGCTGTGGTGGCTGACCAGGGCGGTATGCAGGAGCGGTCGATCCATACTGTGGTGCAGATGGGGGCATGTACCGAGGTCGTACGTTGCTCCCTTGCGGCTGGTATGGCATCTTCCTCTTGCTTTCAACCACTATAGCCTTGTCAACCAGCTTCTGGAAGCTCACGTAGTCATTGTTGAGGAGCTGAACCTGGATCTCGTTGTTCAACCCTTTCATGAACAGGTATTGCTTCCTCTGGTCTGAGTTGACATCTTCGGGGGCATACCGGGACAGTTGTGTGAACTTGTTGAGGTACTCATTCACGCTTCTCTATCCTTGGCGGAGACCTTCGAACTCCTGTCTCTTGAGCATCATTACACCAGCAGGGATGTAATGAGAGAGGAAACTCTCCTTGAACTCAGTCCAAGTGATTGTCTTCGGGTCGACATGAGCGTTGCATAGGGCATCCCACCAGTCAGCGACAGCTCCCATGAGTTGGTGCGACGTAAAAAGAACCTTCTCTCGGTCATTGCACTGCACTATGGCAATCTTCTTCTCCATGGATTTCAACCAGTCGTCGGCCTCCATGGGGTCGTTAGCTTGGGCAAAGGTGGGTGGTCGAGTCCTCATGAACTCTCCCAGTCTGTTATGAGCCGGCGGTGGTGGCCGTGGCGGTGGTGCCGGAACGGGGTTGTTGTTGTTGGCCTGCAACTGACCCAAAGTTTGGATCATGGGTTGCATAAGTTGATTCTGCATGGCCATCAACCCTTCCAGGTTGTTCTCACTAGCTCCGGGGTTAACAGGAACTTCGTCGTGGCCATCCTCTTGGTTGCCACGGACGTTCCATCCTTGGCGGCCGGCGTCTCCTCTCACCATCTGTGAGAGAGAACAAAATAGAATACAGGTTAGAAGGTTAGATGGATCCCTCTCACTATATGCATCAAAGTGGGTTGGACTGTATATATTAGCCCATATGAGGATGTGAACAAGTGCCGAGGCATCTCACACCTCTTCCTACTTATGTGTGGGTATGGGAAATGCTTGAGACGTCCCACAACTCACACTAAGCACACAATCACAAGCAATCACCACAAGGGCTCACACAACTCCTATGCAAGGCTTATTCAATGGGGGTCCTATATAGCTTAGGGTGATGCCAAATCCGTGATCCAACTATGACTTCCCCTAGGTTTGTATCCTATATCAAGGTAGTTCCAATGCCAACTATGCATCATAGGTTTGCATCCTATGGTCAGCGTGTGGCTCAGCTACCAATCTGTGATCATTCTAGGTTATGTGATCTACGATCAACTCGTGGCAGGTTGATACCATTCTGTGCCTGATACCAACTTGTGACTTCTATCTAAGCGTGTAACCTACCGTCAACCCGTGGCTCTGATACCAATCTGTGACACCCTCAATTCTGTGGAAAACCACGGAACCGTGAACTGATGCATATGTGTGCCTAGGATGTTCATCACACATACACATATGTTCTACAAACTGAATTCAGAATATATATATTACCATGAATAACAGGGTTTTATTACAATGTCTCATGAGTCTTGGACTCATGCTAATGACGGAAGTCTTAATCTAACAGCGGAAGTCTTTATTCTAGCAGCAGAAGTCTTCTAACTAATGCGGAAGCAATCTAAACAGCAGCAGCAGCTCCATCTCTGCTCCATTCCCACAGGCAAGGTTGAGGACATATTACACGCCTAATGCTCCACCTGGCCTTCATAGTAATCTTCTCCTGTTGCTGATGATGAAATAATAATGCAAGCTTGAGTACAATGATGTACTCAGCAAGTGCGGGAAAATATGCTATGTAGCTCACAACAAGGTAGGTATAAAAAGGCTCATTGCAAAAAGCAAATTTATCAAAACCATGATAAAACAGCAACTTATCTTTAAGTGAATGTAACCCCAACATGTATTAAAATACCAATCATACCTCCATTATGTTCATTACCTTCCATGTCCCAACCAGACATTAATCAACCTCATTCTTGCTCACGAACACCTTCTCGTATTCGCTACCATCTCACGAATACCATCTCGTATTCGCTACCATTTCATTTCATAAACAATTCCGTCTCACACGGAGACCAATCTCGTTGCCATCACTCAACAGTCATGCAACCAATCTTATCACCCGGACTCAACAGTCCCGAAAACCAAACCAAAATCAAACCATAACCAAAACCATCCAAAACCATCCCAAAATAACGATCCAACTAATCATGGAAGTTGGCCAGGCGCTCATGACCATAAGTTCGGCTATCATGATAGTTTTAGACTCTGTAGAGTTTGCACCTCTTTACCCACAAGTTTGTGATTTCGTCACCCGTCGGCGACTGCAGAACCTCCATTATACCAGTACACAACCGTCTGTGTATGGCCAAGAGATCACAAAATAGCCTTTACAAAGGGGCTACTAGATGTATGGACTCACTAAGGTTTCACCGGCAGGCTAGAATCTCCAATTCTCCCACCCTCGGGCCCCTTCTTGTGCCATGCAGTTCCCAGGGCAGTCCTCACTCGACTCTCATTCCCCGCGCCTTCCAAGGTCCATAACAATCTAGCAACTTACCTAATTACTCAGCTAAGCCGCACCCATACTTGGCCTTGTGGTGGCACTGTTATCCTGGCATGTGCTCGCATGAACCGGTCCTTAGATCTACGGCAAGTAAACCACCATCTCATTCTACCTCATTCACAAACCCAGGCTTGTCTAGATCTCCCTCCGATCCATGTTCATTAACAACATCAGTTTCTCATTATCATTACGAGTGCAGTTAGCTAGACACATCTATCTCGCTTCCCAATCCCATGGACTCAGCGAAGCATAAAAGTAAAAAAATCATACCTGACTCGTAAACTTCCCTAGCGACAAGGGTGGTTTAACCAAAACTAGTAAACTCCTATAAAAGGGTTTCCCATCATGTTTGACTCAGCCCACACACCTTTTCGCAAACAAAACAGTTTTTCCAAAACATAGGATCAATATGGTCAAGGGGCACTTGCCTTGTTCTGGCTGTTCTTGTTGTTCAAAATCTTGTTGTTGTTGCCCGTCGTAGGTAGTTCCCTGAGCTTGTCCTTCTATACATGATCACGCACATACAAGATTTACAACAATCAATATCATGCACAAACTTTAACTAGATGCGATGATGCTTATGCATGTTAATCTTATGATGCAGTTTAGTTTGTACGTGTTCTTGCATCGCTTGCATGGGTTTTACGATGAACAGAGTTGTAGAGATCAATTGTGGACGTGGCGATGATCTTGACTTTTAGATCAAATCGATCAACAAGTGATCTGTCCATGAAAAAGCTTCTGTTCGAAAGGAATCGAAGAAGAGATGCAAAGAAAATGCGATGATGTCGTAAGGTAGTATTGGAGACCTACCTACGTTCTTCTTGGTCTCGGGGTCCTTTTCCTAGAAAGACAGATCGTTGGGGCTCTCTTTCGGTGACCTCTCTCGACCGTACTCCGGCGAAGGGTTTACTCGGCGAGCTGGGGCTAGGGCTCTAAGTCGTCGGCTCTGGAGATGGAAAAGAAGTTCGTGGTTTCGGCCAAAGGTTCTGTGTTCTATTTATAATCGGGAGGAGAAGAGTCCTAATCTGATTGTATTTCGAATAAGAGTCCTATTCAAATTGTCGTTGAATCTTAACAACTTATCCTAGATTGATTCGGTGCGGTAACATTGTGGAAATTGTGTCGGTTTCCTCGTGTACCGGTATTCCCACACGCATAGAAGCAACAACCGCTCCAGAACTCGTTACCTCCGCAGTGATGAGCTCCGGAAGCTCCACGTGTCCATCGGGGGCCTGGTCTCCCTTTTCCGAAGAGACGAGCTCCGGTTGTGCCGCGTTTCAAGCGAGCGAGACCTTCCTCTTTCTCATAGGTGGGCTCCGCGTGCGCCCCGTATCCTGGTGGTCAGGACCTCCTCTTTATTCGGAGGTGGCTCCGGGTGTGCCACGTGTCCTAACAGTGCAAGATTTTCTTCCTTCTCAGAGACGAGCTCCGAGGTTGACACGTGTCCAATAGGACCGGACCTCCCGGAGGTGAGCTCCGGAGGTGACACGTGTCCGGTAGTCTCGGACATCCCGGAGGTGAGCTCCGAGAGCGACACGTGTCCCGCGTGGCTGGTCCTCTCTTTTCCGCGGTGAATAGCTCCTAAGGTGACACGTGTCCTGCGGGACTGGCCTCGCTTCTCCGCAGAGGCTAGCTCCGGGGCAACACGTGTCCCACAGGGTCGGACTTCTCCCCCTTTGTGGGGACGAGCCCCGAGCCTGCCACGTAGCCTGTTTAGCGGTGAACCTCTCCCCATTTGCGGAGATGAGCTCCGAAGGCGCCACATAGCCATTTTAGCGGCGGGAGTTGTCTTTGGCGCTCTCTGTGAACTGGATTTGGCTCCTTTTGGCTATCTTTTTGATATTTTCTCCGTTTCAGCTTATTTTAAAACGTTGTTATACATGAAACATGAATACATGCAGAAACCAAAAATGAGGGTGTCGCATTGGTCAGGGTGTAACCGTCCAGTCCCTAGTACTTAGACCGTAGCGCTGGGGAGGTAGAGTGTGCACGCTTTGTGTGCAGGACTGGGCAAAGAAGGCTGCACACCCTGGACCTCCCGCTCTGGCGTAGGTCTTTCCTGGAGGAGACCAACTGGCATCATAGTACCCTAACAGGGGGAGGTCCAAGAGGCCCTCGGGCCTTTGGTAGGTACCTCAAGCACAACCGCCTTCGGCAGGATGGCAAATGCCGACTAGGCATGAGAGTGGGAAAGGAGAGCCGAGTATACGATGAACGTACACTGTTTTGAGCATGGGAAGGTGATCATAAAAGTTAATGCAAAATTTAAATGAACACTGAATGTAGCCTAGAGGGGAGTGAATAGGCTTTTCGACGCTTTGTTGAAACCTGAAACACTTAGTAGTCTATCAAATACAGGGAAATCAGACTAGTCCGGTAGAGTGCGGACTAGTCCGTTTTCTAAACAGAGAAAAATCGGACTAGTCCGGTACAGGGCGGACTAGTTCGGTATGCGTGGACTAGGGAGATCAAGATTGATCAATGTTCACTTCCAATATTCTATGCAGCGGAAATTAATTGTTAGTTTGGATGTATTGCAACAGTGACACAATGAGTAACAGGAAACAACTTTGATTTTAATGTTTGAATGTGAATTTCAAAGGATAGATTAAACACTACAATATGATGAACAATTAATGAACAAGAGTAGGAGACAAGTGTTTATCCCGAGGTTCGATTACACAAAGGCAATCTACGTCCCCGTTGAGGAGTCTACTAAGGACCGGGTCTTCTCCAATCCTACCCTCGTCGAATCACCACAAAGGCCGATTCTCTTCCACTAATCACAATAGGGAATAAATCGTTCAAGGGGCCTTCTCACAAGTTGAGGGCTCCCTAAGAATTACAACGAACAAATGAACACAACTCAACACACTCAACAGATGAACAATTAACAAACAAGAGTGTGCGAGAGATCAAACCCAAGAGCTCAAGATGTGTAGAACAAGTCTCTCCTTTGATCAATTGCCAATCCCCAAACAATTGATCCTTCTTGGATTAGAATGTGTGAAGAGAGGTGAATTCTGGGCTCTTGGGAGGTGTGACGGCGCAGGGGGTTCAAGAGTTATGTTGGTATGGCCATACTCCTCTTTTTATAGTAGGGTTTCCAATGGGTACGTTAGGGTTTGTGATGTCCGGACTAGTCCGTGGTTGACTCCGGACTAGTCCGGTGTGCGGTATATAGAAAACCCTAAGTGTCGTGAGATATCGGACTAGTCCGTAGTAGTGCGGACTAGTACGTTTTCTGTCTAGAGACAAAATCAGACTTGTCTGGATGATATCAGACTAGTCCGTTGTCTGATCAGAAAGAAAATTGGACTAGTCCGGTTGATATCGGACTAGTCCGCACATGTTGAAATTGTGCAGTTAGTTTGATTTCTTTCTCTTGAGCTCTTGGGGTGTGTTTCTCCAACACCCTCTATACTAAGTGATCTAATCTTTTCAGTTCTTGAGCTCTTCTCAATTTGGATCCTCCTTCTCCTTTCTTTTTGAGCTTTCTTCTTAATTTCTTTGAGAATTTGCGCTCATTCTCAACAATTTCGTTAGGGTCTCATTTGTTTGTCATAAATCAACCAAAACCCACAAGGGGTGCCGAGATGCACTTTCAATCTCCCCCTTTTTGTTGATTGATGACAACCAATTGAGATCTCACAAATATGACAATAAGAATTCAGATTTTCATAAAGTGTGCACATAAGAGTTTTGAACAAAATAGGCAATGAAGACATGAGACATATGTGCACTCTTTATGGTGGGGTGCAAAACTACATGTGTGAGCAATAATCTGTAAATATCATAATGAGCATACTCATCAAGAGTCTCAATCTTACATAGCAGTTTTAAACATACACCATTAATCATAAGCATAACATAGTCATCTCACAAAAGCATAATGATAACATAAGTCTTACAAATGCAAAATGGTAGCATAAATCATACAACAGCATATGGTAGCATATGTCTTACAACAGCATAGCATAGGTCTTACACAACTCATTTCTCAAGCTAGGACATCAAAAAGAAAGACCTACGACCTAAGACTCCCCCTCAATCTCTCCCCCTTTGGCATCAAGGCACCAAAAAGAAGGAGAGGAGGGATCTACTTGTCATCGCCAACTCACTCCTCGCTGTCGGTCCTCTCATCGTCTTCATCATCAGGCTGAGGAGGAGGAGGAGGAGAGGAACCACTCGTTGTGTCAAAGTAGGCACGCTCTGAAGGAGAGAGAGAGGAGGAAGCTCTGTAAACTCAGATGCAAAGTCCTCTGAGATGACCGGGGATCCAATGGGCTCAATCTCCAATTTTTGGCATATTTCTTTGACATTGGCCTTCATGTATCTCATCTCTTCTTTTCTGGCCTTGTTCATCTTATGAAGCTTCACCTCAGTTTTACGGCAAGAACTGAAAATGGCAGCCAAAAACTTCATGATCCCACTGGAGGAACCTTTCTGTGGAGAGGCCCTAGTCTTGGATGCAGGCCTTGCATCTTCATGCGCTCTCTCTGGATGTTCTTTAGGTGATCCAGGTGAGGGAGCAGCTGGGAGGGAGACCTGAGGAGGCTTCTGAGGCCTTAGAGCAATGTGCTCTACATCCTTCACAAACTTAATTCCTGTGACTTTCTCAATCATGAACATCAAGTAAGGAGCATAGGCACAGGAACGGTTTGGTGTGCAGGATATGTTTACCATGTCATTCCAAATATAATCAAAGATATTAAATCTTCTCCTCCTGCTGATCACTTTCATCAAGGTTCTCAGATAACCTTGGACGCTCCCGGCATCTCCATCCTTTGGAGCAATGGTCTTCCGGAGTACTCTATTGAGAACAATGAAGAAGGGCTTCATGTTCTTGCTTGAGGGAGGGTTGAATGGAAGTCGAGTATCATAGGGAAATTCCATCTTGTCCTTCTCCACAACTCCCAGATTGTGAATCACAATCTCATCATTGTCGGTGTCCTCAAGATGCAACAGTCTGGCAAACTCAGTATAAGAGATTGTGTACTTGGATCCATGTGTAATCCAAGTCACTTTGTCCTCTCCATCATGAGCAAAGTGGCAAGTTGAGTAAAACTGAGTAATGACCTCATCATTCCAGTTGTACCTGAAGGCGAGCAGGTCCTTGAGTCCATGTCTCTCCGCAGCCTCGATGACCTCCTCAAAGGCTTCACAACTTTTCCTTTCAATGTACGTCCAGTCGATCCATTGACTTCGGACCACTGGAGTCTTCATTTGGAGGTACACTGAACTGTAGTAGTCTGAGTGAAAGTTACTCCAAAATCTCTTGTCGGCTTCCTTTTTGCCGGAGCTGTAGGCATCAACCTTCCTCAGGTTCCATGCCACATCACTCCCCTTGCCATTGAACTTTTCCTCCGAGGGATCCCTATGTCCCTGCCTTGGAGCTGTAATCTTGAGGGGACCAATCTTTCCGGAAGCAAGCCCCTTTCCCTTGCCCTTGGTTTGGCATTGAGCCGCCGAACTAGAACCAGCCACATTTGCTCTTGAAGTTGCTCTCTTGATTGTGACCTTTCGGCAAACCCTGGGTGGGGTGAGCGAGGGCTTGACAGCATGATCTTGCATCTTTTTTGAGCGAGACTGCGGAATGTGAGACATCACATCTTCATCTTGATCCATCTCGGCTTCAAAATCAGAGAGACTCTCATTCGATCCCGACATGATTTCTGACAAGGAGGATAAAGTGGGTATGAATAATCAAGGATGACAAAGGATTGCATTGAGTTGACATAAGCTAGGATTCCCTAACAAGATCCCTGAATCAGGGCATACCGGACTAGTCCGGTGTTCAGGGTCGGACTAGTCCGGAGTACCGGACTTGTCCGCCCTAGAAACGGACTAGTCCTTTATGAGGCTGCTCAAGCCCTAATTTGTTGAAATTTCAGATTATCCAATGCAAATATAATCTAGGGTACATGGAATACATCAATAAAGCATGCATTGACTAGAGGAGCTGATGTAATTGAGCAAAAACAAGGAAGATCGAAGGTTATAGGGTTTGGAGATAAGTTTACCAAATCCTTCGATTCAAGGCGTTTAGGGAGTTTTTGATCCGGAATAGTCCGGGGTCTTTGATCCCTTTGTGGTGGAGAATGATTCCCACGGAAATTTGGATGGTTTTGATGGAAAAATCGCAAATCCGCCTTAGGAGCACTTGAGTGAGGAGAGAGAGAGTGTGGAGGGTTGTGAGGATGAAGAAGATTAGGTTTGAACCGTCCCTAGGGTTATGGAGTCGAAATATCGGACTAGTCCGTGGTTGTCCGGACTAGTCCGCACTAACGGACTAAGTGCGGACTAGTCTGCCGGTGCGGACTAGTCCGGGGTGACCACGGACTAGTCCATGGTCCGTTGTACAGAAGTGTACAAAACATATATATGTATGTATTCAAATGTTCCTATTAAGTGATAAGGGACAAAGGTACACAGAAATTCTTGATGAATATGATCAGTAAACATACAACAATCAAGCTATGACCATGATTCACCAAGATCAAGTAACTAACATAGTTTTTAGGAGGAAAAATAGAGAGAGATGATTTTTCAACATAATTAACATGATTTTGAGGATGGCATACATATATGCAAGTTTTCAAGCCACGTTTCGAGCATCAAGGATATTTAGTTCATTTCGGAGCTCACAAAAACGTTTTTCATCAAGTGGCTTGGTAAAGATATCGGCTAGTTTTTTTTTCAGTGTTGACATGGGAAATGGCTATGTCTCCTTTCATAGAGTGATCTCTCAAAAAATGATGCCGGATATCTATGTGTTTAGTTCTAGAGTGCTCAACAGTGTTATGGGCAATTTTAATAGCACTCTCATTATCACAAAGGAGTGGAATACGGCTCATATTGTAACCGTAATCCCTTAGAGTTTGTCGCATCCAAAGAAGTTGTGCACAACAACTCCTGGCTGCAACATACTCTGCTTTGGCCGTGGATAAGGCAATTGAATTTTGTTTCTTAGAGGACCATGAAACTAAGGATCTACCTAGGAATTGGCAAGTACCGGAAATACTTTTTCTATCTACCTTGCATCCGGCATAATCTGCATCGGAGTATCCAATGAGATTGAATTTTGAACCTTTGGGATACCAAAGGCCTAGGTTGGGCGTATGAACTAAATATCTCAAGATCCTTTTAATGGCTGTCAGATGACATTCCTTAGGATTGGCTTGGAACCTTGCACACAAACATACACTCAACATGATATCATGACTACATGCACATAAATAGAGTAGGGAGCCAATCATGGAACGATATACCTTTTGATCCACATTTGGTCCGTCTTCATTTAGATCCAAGTGTCCATTTTTTGCCATGGGAGTCTTTATGGGCTTTGCTTTGTCCATTCCAAACTTCTTGAGAATTTCTTGAGTGTACTTTGTTTGGCTTATGAACATCCCATCCTTTTGTTGCTTCACTTGGAATCCCAAGAAGTACCTCAGCTCTCCCATCATGGACATCTCAAATCTATCTGTCATAATCTTGCTAAATTCTTGACAAAAGGAATTGTTAGTTGAACCAAATATAATATCGTAAACATAGATTTGGCAAATGAAGAGATCATCATCAAAGTGTTTAGTAAACAAAGTGTAATCAGCTTTTCTGATCTTGAAGTCATTTTCAATTAGAAAATCTCTAAGGCACTCATACCAAGCTCTAGGAGCTTGTTTGAGACCATAGAGAGCCTTACGCAGTTTGAAAACATAGTCGGGGTGCTCTTGATCTTCAAAACCGGGTGGTTGCTCCACGTACACCTCCTCCTTGATCGGTCCATTGAGAAAGGCGCTTTTCACATCCATTTGATAAAGCTTGAAATCATGGTGAGTAGCATATGCAAGTAATATACGAATCGATTCAAGCCTAGCTACGGGAGCAAAATTCTCATCGAAATCCAAACTTTGACTTGTGAGTACCCTTTTGCCACAAGTCGTGCCTTGTTCCTTGTTACCACTCCATGTTTATCGTGCTTGTTGCGGAAGACCCATTTAGTGCCGACGATGTTGGACTTAGGTCTTTCAACAAGCTCCCACACTTCGTTCCTTTTGAAGTTGTTCAGTTCTTCTTGCATCGCCATCACCTAGTCCGGATATTTTAATGCATCCTCAACCCTGTATGGTTCCAAAGAAGATACAAAGGAATAGTGTTCACAAATATTAGCTATGCAAGATCGAGTTATTACTCCCTTTCGGATGTCACCGATTATGTTGTCAACGGGGTGATCTCTTTGGATGCTTTTACTCTTGGATGTGGCACTTGTGGTCTTGAATCTTCATTATTATCTTCTTCTCCCCCTGGATTGTTGCCCTCATTGATGTTTTGGCCTTCTTGATTTTCTTGAGATTGGTCTTGTATGGAAGCTCCCCCTTGATCATTTTCCTCCATCTGTGGTTCATTTTCTTCATTCGTATTTGAAGGTGGCACTTGTGGTCGAACATCGCCCAATGCCATTCTTCTCAATGCTTGACATGGAGCTTCTTCTTGATCTAGCACACACTGATCAACTTGCTCTTCTTGAGAGCCGTTAGTTTCATCGAACACTACGTCACGTGCTACTTCAACAAGTCCGGAGGTTTTGTTGAAGACACGATAAGCATAGGAGTTCGAATCATAGCCAAGTAAGAAACCTTCATGGGACTTCGAAGCAAACTTCGAGGCCCTTGGCTTCTTATTTAAAATATAACATTTGAACCAAAAACTCAAAAATATAAAATATTTGGCTTGTTACCCATGAGTAGTTCATAAGAGGTTTTCTTGAGCACCCGATGAAGATATAGTCAGTTTATGGCGTGACAAGCGGTGTTAACGGCTTCAGCCCAAAACCTATCTGAAGTCTTATATTCATCGAGCATTGTCCTCGACATCTCAATGAGAGTTATGTTCTTCCTTTTGGCTACTCCGTTTTGTTGAGGAGTATATGGTGCTGAAAATTCGTGCTTTATTCCTTCTTCATCTAGATGCTCTTCAACTTGGGTGTTCTTGAATTCTGTCCTATTGTCACTTCGTATGTTCTTGATCTTCAATGAGAATTCATTTTGGGCACGCTTGATGAACTTCTTGAGGGTTCCTTGAGTTTCTGTCTTATCATGCAAAAAGAAAACCCACGTGAAGCGTGAAAAATCATCAACAATGACTATACCATATTTATTACCGCCGATGCTTATGTAGGCAATTGGACCAAATAGATCCATGTGAAGGAGCTCAAGCGGTCTTGTTGTAGTCATGACATTCTTCGCGGGATGGGGTGCTCCTACTTGCTTTCCTGCTTGACATGCTCTACACGGCCTGTCTTTCTGAAAAACAACATCCTTTAAACCTCGGATGTGATCGCCTTTGAGGAGTTTTTGAAGATTCCTCATCCCAACATGTGCTAGCTGTCTATGCCACAGCCAACCCATGTTGGTCTTTGCAATCAAGTATGTGTCAAGTTTGGCTTTATCTTTGTTGAAGACAACTAGATAAAGTTTTCCCTTCAACACACCCTTGAATGCAATTGAGTTATCACTCCTTCTAAAGACAGTCACACCCTCATTAGTGAATAAGCAATTATAACCCTTGTCACATAATTGAGATATGGACAAAAGATTATAATCCAGGGAGTCAACATGTAAAACATGAGAGAGAGTATGTTGTGATGAAATTGCAATTTTACCGGTACCAAGCACTTTTCCTTGACTATTATCACCAAAATAAATGCCTTCGTTTGGGTCTTAATTTTCTTCATATTCCATAAACATTCTTCTTTCTCCGGTCATGTGATTGGTGCATCCACTATCTAGCACCCATTTTGCTCCGCCGGATGAATAAGTCTGCAAAAAATAAATTATGTCTTGGTCTTAGGTACCCAAGCTTGCTTGGGTCCTTTGAGGTTAGTCACAAGTGATTTGGGCAGCCACACATGAGACTTGGTATTCCCATGGTGTGGCCCAACATATTTAGCATAAACTCTTCCAAGATTACTTTCATAAGTACATATGAAGCATCAAAGGTTCTAAATAAAAGTTGTTGTTCATATGTGTTCACATTGTTAAATTTATCAACATTACTAAGCTTTGTAGTTTGAGAAGAGTTTCCCTTGACAAAGGCAATGCAACCCTTTGTTATTCTTGTGGTTTCTAGCATTGTGCTTTTCACCATTAGAATATCCAATGCCATATTTGACATTAGGAGGTCTTGTGACCGAGTATGCACTGCGTGCATACTTGATCTTCTCCTTGTAAAATATGCCACTTTGAGAAGATTGTTTGTCCTTTGTCAAGTTTGGCTTTTTCTTCATGTTAGTGTCATTTTTGGCACAAGTACAAGTAATGCTACTTTCAGACTTTGTGTGTTGAGAATGTGAGCTAGACGTTGATGAAGAACCACTTTGCTTGAGTGACTCAACTTGTCCCTCAAGGATCTTGTTAACTTTGGTTAAGTTAGCAAGTTCATCCTTGATGGTGGTGTTTGAGTCTTTTAACTTCAAGCAAGCTTCCTTGCTTGAAGCTAATTCAAGTTATAGTGATTTATTTTGTTCCTTTTCAAATTTAAGAAGCTTTTCAATCTCAAGATATTCCTCCTTTTGGGAGATGATCATATCTTCCTGACGATTGACTAACTTCTCCGTATCAACAAGCTTATCAAGTAGAAATTTCATTTTAGCAGCTGTCTTTTTGTCTAAACCTCTAAGCATATATTCATCTTCATCACTACTATCATCCTCACTAGAATTATCACTATCACTAGTAAAAGAATGCGAGAAGGAAGATTTAGTTGGTACCTTTCGTTTACCTTCCTTTGCCATTAGATAAGTGTTGTCTATGTCCTTCCATGCGCCCATGGTTGGGAAGAGAGTGGATTTCTTGGTAGTCTTCTTTGTGGCTATGGTGGCCATCTCCTCTTCTTCTTCAGATGAAGATTCATCATTGGAGTCCCACTCCTTCCCTAGATGCGCTTGTCCATATTGCTTCTTCTTCTTCTTGAACATTTTCTTTGGTTGAGACTTGTTATCTTTTGTCTTCTTCTTCTTGTTTTCATCATGTGGACAATCTACTATGAAGTGATCGTATCCTCCGCAGTTATAGCACGCCCGTCTCATCTTGGGTCTTTGTTTGTCCCTTTGTCTTCCTTCATTTGAGCTGCTGCCCTTTCTTCTTCTCATCATTTTCTTGAACTTCTTCATGAACAAGATCATGTCTTCTTCATCGATATCACTGCTTTCATCGTCGCTGTCGTCTTCTTCATAAGCTTCTCGAGGTTCCTTTGATACGGGTTTACAAGTTGACTTCAAAGCAACTCCTTTCTTCTTTGCCGAGGTGAGATCGGCAATTTCCTTAACATGCTTGGCTTGCTTCTCCATCATCTCAAAGTTGATGATCTTGCCAAGAAGTTCGTCTGGGGTCATTTTTTGGTACCAGGGGCTTTCTCTTATCATAGAGCAAAGAGTTACGTTGCGAGGCATGAATGCTCTGAGAATCAACTTCACAACCACATGATCATTCCACTTCTTGCTGCCATAAGCTCGGACTATGTTGATAAGATTCTTTAGTCGATCGTACATATCCTGTGGTGATTAATCTTCTTCTATCACGAATCTTCCCAATTCACCTTCAATCATTTCTATCTTGGCCTCGTGTACGTGACGATCACCTTCATGTGCAGTTTGCAGTGTGCCCCATATCTCCTTGGCAATCTCGAGTCCATCCACCTTGGTGAACTCGTCTCAGCTTAGTGATCACGCGATCACAGCTGCAGCTTGATCATTCCGATGGATGGCTTGTTCTTGGCTTGGTGTCAGCTCTTCGTCATCATCCGGGATATCTATCCCTGTACACACTATATGCCACAAACTTGGGTTAAGAGATATAAGGTGCATTTTCATGTTTTGTCTCCACATTGAATAGTCATTGCCATCAAAGTAAGGTGCTTTCCCTAAGGGAACTGATAAGTAATGATTATTGTTAGAATTCAAACGTTCATAATCAAAACGATATCGGGAGTAGTCTGTGTGACTACCCCCTTTCTTCTTCTTTTCATCATTGGTGTTCTTCTTCCCTTTTGGAGAGATTCCCTTCTTCCGTAGAAGGGCCTTGAGTTGGAGCATCTCCTCATCATTGTCCTCACTATCTTGAATGGCGTCGAGTAACTTCTTTAGCTTTTGAGTCCTTTCATCATTACTTTTTTCGCCGTCGATCTTCTTGTGTACATCCTTGACGTCCATATCGTCTCTTCAAGCGGTGAGTCTCTTTTGAAGAGTTTGGCTCTGATACCATTTGAATGTAGCCTAGAGGGGGGGTGAATAGGCTTTTCGACGCTTTGTTGAAACCTGAAAGACTTAGTAGTCTATCAAATACAGGGAAATCGGACTAGTTCGGCATAGTGCGGACTAGTCCATTTTCTAAACAGAGAAAAATCGGACTAGTCCGCTACAGGGCAGACTAGTCCGGTATGCGTGGACTAGGGAGATCAAGATTGATCAATGTTCACTTCCAATATTCTATGCAGCGGAAATTAATTGTTAGTTTGGATGTATTGCAACAGTGACACAATGAGTAACAGGAAACAACTTTGATTTTAATGTTTGAATGTGAATTTCAAAGTATAGATTAAACACTAGAATATGATGAACAATTAATGAACAAGAGTAGGAGACAAGTGTTTATCCCGAGGTTTAATTCCACGAAGTCAATCTACGTCCCCGTTGAGGAGTCCACTAAGGACCGGGTCTTCTCCAGCCCTACCCTCGTCGAATCGCCACAAAGGCCGATTCTCTTTCACTAATCACAAAGGGGAAAAATCGTTCAAGGGGCCTTCTCACAAGTTGAGGGCTCCCCAAGAATTACAACGAACGAATGAACACAACTCAACACACTCAACAGATGAAAAATTAACAAACAAGAGTGTGCGAGAGACCAAACCCAAGAGCTCAAGATGTGTAGAAAAAGTCTCTCCTTTGATCAATTGCCAATCCTCAAAGAATTGATCCTTCTTGGGTTAGAATGTGTGAAGAGAGGTGAATTTAGGGCTCTTGGGAGGTGTGATAGCGCAGGGGGTTCAAGAGTTCTGTTGGTTTGGTCATACACCTCTTCTTATAGTAGGGTTTCCAATGGGTACGTGAGGGTTTGCGATGTCCGGACTAGTTCGTGGTTGACTCCGGACTAGTCCGGTGTGCGCTGTGTAGAAAACCCTAAGTGTCGTGAGGTATCGGACTAGTCCGTAGTAGTGTCGACTAGTCCGTTTTCTGTCCAAAGACAAAATCGGACTTGTCCGGATGATATCGGACTAGTTTGTTTTCTGATCAGAAAGAAATTGTGCAGTTAGTTTGATTTCTTTCTCTTGAGCTCTCGGGGTGTGTTTCTCCAACACACTTTATACTAAGTGATCTAATCTTTTCAGTTCTTGAGCTCTTCTCAATTTGGATCCTCCTTCTCCTTTCTTTTTGCGCTCTCTTCTTAATTTCTTTGAGAACCTGTGCTCATTTAAGCAATTTCGTTAGGGTCTCATTTGTTTGTCATAAATCAACCAAAACCCACAAGGGGTGCCTAGATGCACTTTCAAACACATAAGTAAGCGTGGTAGGTCAGGGTTCTTTTCATTCATATAAGCCCATAGGAGGAAAACAGGATGTACATGGAGGCAATGACCCACCCCATTGTGAAGGGGGGCAGGGCCTACGCGCTTAGGGTACAGGACCAAGCTAAGCCGAACGTAGTCCTGGACCACCCCCTGGGGCTTAGTTGCTCCGAGCGCTGCTCCTGGGCTCTATGGGATCTGTTACAGAAAAAAGAAAAACCTGTCCTACCACTGCTCTAAGGGTAGAACTTACGGAGGTGTTCTATGTTCCAAGGGTTCGGGAGCAGGTCCCCGTCCTCCGTAGTAAGGCGCACGCACCCGGGGCGGCAAACTTCGTGACTCGGAAGGGACCTTCCAAGCTGGGGGAGAGTTTGTTGGCCCCTTCTCGAGAAAGTATGCGCCGCAGCACCAGGTCGCCTTCCTTGAGCTCCCGAGCATGCACGGACCTCTGGTGGTAGCGCCGGAGCGCCTGCCGGTACCGTGTGTTTCGGAGCGTTGCTTGCCATCTTGCCTCGTCGATGAGGTCGATGTCCTCACGCCGGAGCTGGTCCTGCGTGGCTTCGACATAAGCTCAGACACGGGGGGACCCCATGGTGACCTCCGGGGGAAGCACGGCTTCGGCCCCGTATACCATGAAGAAGGGTGTTTCCCCTGTGGCCCGGCTCTGGGATGTCCGGCTGGACCACAATGCGCACGGGAGCTCGTCCACCCACTTGGCACCATGCTTCTCCAAGCTGGCATAGGTGCGAGTCTTGAGGCCCCGAAGGATCTCGGCGTTGGCTCTCTCGACTTGCTCGTTGCTCTTTGGATGAGCAACGGATGCATAGCACACCTGGATGCCAAGGTCTTCGCAGTACACTAGGAATGCTGCACTGGTGAACTGGGTCCCGTTGTCGGTGATGATCCTGTTCGGGACCCCGAACTTGCAGACGATTGACTTGATGAACTTGACTGCGGATTGCTTGTTGCTGGTGATGACAAGTGCAGCTTCCGGCCACTTGGTGAACTTGTCGATGGCGACGTAGAGGAACCGGTATCCCTCGACGGCTCTGGGGAAGGGCCCCAGGATGTCCAACCCCAATACCACGAATGGCCACAAGGGTGGGATCATCTGCAGCGTCTGCACCGGTGTGTGGATCTGCTTGGCATGGAACTGGCACGCCTTGCATCTCTTAACCAGCTTGACGGCGTCCAGGAGGGCTGTCGGCCAGTAGAAGCCATGCCGGAAGGCTTTACCAACCAGCGTGCGGTAAGATGTGTGGTTCTCGCACTCGCCTCTGTGGATTTCTGCGAGCAGGTCGCAGCCTTCCTCCTGGGTTATGCACCGCAATAGGATATCATTGGCGCTACGCCGGTAGAGATCCCCTTCTACCAGCGTGTATCTCTTAGCCATCCGCACAATCCGTTCAGCAGATGCATGTTCATCAGGAAGGATGTTGTCTTTCAAGTAGTTCCGGACCTCCGTGATACATGCATCGGGGCTTACTTGAGCTTCTTGATATTGAGCGCTGGGTAGCACGGAGTCCCTAGTGGCGCATACGATCCTTGGCGGGCACCATGGCTGCAGGGCCGCCGGGACCGCCAACTTCGAGGTGCTGGTCTCGCCCTCTTTGCCCGGTACAACATGCCGGGCTGTGGGTCGTGGCAACGTCCTTTCGAAGGCTCCTTCGGGCACTGGGGCTCTGATGGACGCCTTCGTTGACAGGTCGTCGGCGACGTTGTTGTCGGCGCGTGGTACATGTCACAAGTCCAAGGCTTCAAAGTCCTTCTCCAGCATCTGCTTGTAGAGAAGATATGCAGCTAATTGTGGGTCGTTGCAGGAGCATTCACCCTTGACTTGCTTGATGATTAGCTGGGAGTCGCCCTTGACCAACAACTAGCGAACGCCAAGAGACAGCGCCGTCTTCAGGCCGAAGATAAGAGGTTCATACTCGGCCATGTTGTTGGTTTCCTTGAAGTTGAGGCGCACCATGTACTTGAACTGCTCCCCCGTTGGCGTGAGGAGCAGTACGCCGGCTCCGACCCCCTGCTTCCGTGAGGAACCGTCAAAGTAGAGCGTCCAGTGAGGCTCGGTGAAGACCGATGCCTGGGGCTCCGATTCTCCACCTTCAGGGCCCCTAGGTTGCTTGGTGATGGCGTCCACTCGGCCACGAAGTCAGCCAGTGCTTGGCTCTTGACTGCATGACGTGGTAGGAAGTCCAGCTCAAACTCTGCCAGCTCCGCTGCCCACTTGGCGATGTTGCTAGTCGCGTTAGGGCTGTGGAGGATGGTCCTCAACGGATAGGAGGTGACCACCGAGATCCTGTGGGCTTGAAAGTAGTGCCGGAGCTTCCTGGATGCCACGAGCACTGCATACAACAATTTATGTACCTCCAGGTACCTGGTCTTGGCGTCGTGGAGGACTTCACTGAGGTAGTAGACGGGCCATTGGACGGTCCGGACCCTCCCTGGGGAATCTGGGACGTCTTCCTCCATTGGCACTGGACCCTGAGACCTCCTGTCCTCTAGGTCTGGGGCAACCTCCGGGGGCTGGGACCCGGGGACTTCTCGGCCGTCTTGGACCTCCGGGAGGTCGACTGTGGTCTCCGGGTGCTGGGCCTCAGAGATCTCCTGGCTGTCGGGGCCCCCCCATGGAGTCCAGACAGCCTTGGTGATTGACTTCTGCAGCAGGAGCAGGTTGTAGTGGCGAGGGGGCCGGCCGGTCTACGACTAGGACCATGCTACCCACCTCTGTCATCGCCGCGATGTAGAGCAGTAGATGCTCACCGGGCTCAGGGGCAACCATGATGGGCAGCGTCAATAGGTGCTGCTTCAACCCCTGGAATCCTTCTTCTGCTTCTTTGGTCCAAACAAATGGACCGCCTTTGTGTAGGAGCTTGAAGAAGGGAAGGGCCCGCTCAGCTAGCCTAGATATAAACCGACTGAGCGTAGCTAGACATCCCGTGAGCTTCTGGATGTCCTTGATGTGAGCCGAGGGCCGCATCCGCTCGATGGCCTTGATCTTCTCTGGGTTGGCCTCGATCCCTCGGTGTGAGACCAGGAATCCAAGGAGCTTTCCAGAGGAGACACCGAACACACATTTGTCCGGGTTTAGCTTGGTGCGTGTAGAGCGCAATTTGTCAAATACTAGAGCTAGGTTGTCTAACAAGGATGTGCTCTCTCTGACTCTGACAACGATGTCATTGACATACACCTCTACTAAGTCTCGGATTAGCTCTCCAAATGTTTTATGCATAGCACGTACAAAGGTAGGAAGAGCATTTTTCAAACTATAAGGCATGGAGACATCACAATATAGGCCATCTACTATTATGAAAGCAGTGTGTTTCTCATCTTCTTTAGACATTGGTATTTGGTGGAAGCCTGAGTAGGCGTCTAGGAAGCATAATAAATCACAGCCTGATGTAGAGTCTACAATTTGATCTATTCTAGTGAGAGGGAATGGATCTTTAGGGCATGCCTTATTGAGACTGGTGTAGTCGATGCACACCCCGAGCTTCCCGCCGGCCTTCAGGACGACAACAGGATTTGCCAACCACCAGGTGTGGTGGACCTCCCGTATGAAGCCAGCATCGAGCAGCTTCTTTATCTCTTCACGGATGAAGTTCTGCCGCTCGATGGACTGCTTCCGGGGCTTCTGCTGGATTGGCCGAGCGTCGGGATAGATCTTCAGATGGTGCTCAATCACCTCCCTAGGGATCCCAGGAATCTATGACGGTTGCCATGCAAACACGTCGACGTTGTCCCGGAGGAAGGTGATGAGCGCGCATTCCTATTTGTTGTCCAGGTCCCCGGCTATGCGGGTGGTCTGGGCAGCCTCGGAGCCGACTTGGACGACCTTCGGGGGGACGTCGTCTTCGTCGGAGGGTTGCACTCGGGGTGCAGAGGTCGAGGCATGATGACGTGCACTCGGGTGGACCCGGCCCGGTTCTGCACTGCCAGGGGCTGGTGCTCGGGCCGCCGCAAGTGCTTGGAGCTTCTCCAAGGCTGATACTGTGGCGGTGCGGTCTCCATGGATCCTGAGGACACCGGTGGGTGTAGGCATCTTCAGGACCAGGTAGCCGTAGTGGGCTACCGCCATAAACCGGTACAAGGCCGGTCTGCCGATGATGGCGTTGAAGGGGAGGTCGACCTCCACGACGTTGAACAGAACACATTCTGTCCGGTAGTTGTCCGGAGCTCCGAAGGTCACCGGGAGACTTATGTTCCCATATGGGATGACCTGTCCCGGCCCTACCCTTGAGAATGGGTTCGACAGGGTGAGCTTGGCCATAGGAATCTGCAGCTTCTGGAAAGCTGCACTGCTGATGAGGTTGAGGCCGGTTTCCACGCCATCCACCAGTACGTGATACATCTTCACGTTGGCCATGGTTGGGGCTACCAAGAGAGGTAGCTGTCCAGCTCCAGCCATGTTCTTGGGGCAGTCGGAGGTGTCGAAGCTGATGGGGGTCCCTACCCACTTGAGGTGTGGCGCTGCACTTGGGGTAGGAGCCACCGACGCCACTGCTCGGCGCAGGGTCTTGACTGTGTTCTGGAACGAGGGGTCCAAGGACCCTCCGTAGATGACATGGAGCGCCTTCCGGTGCTCGTCTTCACCGGAGCTGGAGTCCTCATGGTTGTGGACCACCTTCACGGTGTGCTGAGGCTCCTGGTACTCCATTTCTTGGTCGCCATTGTCCCATGGGTCGACCTGCCGTGGTCTCTTGTCAGGGCACGGCCCCCCGAGTTCCGTCGGGTGCTGCAGTTGCAGCAACGGGAGCTCCGGCCAGTGGCTTGACCTTGCCACCAACTTTCTTCTTGTTCTTCTTGCTGCTTCGGAGGCTGGCTGTGAGTGCCAGTTACGCCCTTCTGCTGCTCTGGCGTACTTGTCCGCCAGACTGAAGAGCTCCGAGACGTCTTGCACCTCCCTGGTGGCCAACTTCTCGAGCATCTTATTGTCCCTAACACCCTGTCGAAATGCAACCACAACTGATGCATTCTGGATGTGAGGGATGGTGTTCCGTACCTGGGAGAATCGCTGGATGAAGGAGCGCAGCGATTCCCCCGGTTGCTGTCGCACGGCGTGGAGGTCCAGCTCCGTGCCAGGACGCGTGTAGGAGCTGCCGAAGTTTGTCGTGAACTGTCGGCATAGCTCCCCCCAAGAAGTTATGGAACCCTGGGGCAGGTTCATGAGCCATGACCATTCGGGGCCGGTCAAGGCGACGGGGAAGTAGATGGCCATGATGGCCTCATCCCCTCCTGCCGCGAGGATGGCAGTAGAGTAGATCTGCAGAAACTCTACAGGGTTGACGCTTCCGTCGTACTTCTCTGGCAGGTGTGGCTGGAACTTGCGTGGCCACACTGCGAAGCGGAGGTGTGGCGCCAGGGCCGCACACCCCGTACCTGCTGCTGCAGATCCTGGTGCCGCGAACCCTTGGTCCGCTGCTGGCACGGTGTACCCCGGCATGGGCAATGGTGCACCATATACCGGGGGCGCCAACTGCAAGGCATATGGCCGCTGCATATGCTGCGTGGCGTACGCCTGGGGCAGAGGTCGCATGGCGAACGTCTGAGGCCCAGTGTAAAAGCCCAAGAAAAGGGACTTGCAAAAACTTTTCCTCACCTCACACAACACCACAGTTTTTGTTGTGGATATCTTAGGAAATATTGTGAAGAGCAAGTAACCTCCATCAAAAGAGTGATTAGAGGGGAAATCCTTCATTTTCACAAAGTGGGATTTGGACACATGAACATGATAGATTGAGCTCACCCTAGAACTTTAAAAGTCTTGGAAAGGTTCAGTCCAAGTTTCATGAAAAATCCAACACTTTTGAGGCACTTTTGGGGGCATTTGAAAAAGAAGCCAATTTGAATTTAAATTCAAATTGCAGCAACCTTCATCACTCAAATTCAAAAGTTAGCTTCATATTCAAACTCAACACATTTTTCTGAGTAAGCCCACCAATTTTCATCCTCATTGGAGTTCATCTTGTCGAGAGCTAAATTTGCAAGAATTCAAAACTGAATTTGAATTTCAGTTTAAACATGCAGCAAATTTAGCCAAACATAGTTCAAATTTGAGAATTCAAATTTAAACCAAGACTTGATCACTAAGTCTCACATTAAATTCTGAGTAGCTGAGGATATTTTGGCACAACAGAATTCTGAAAAATTGGAAAAAAACAAAAGAATTAGAGGGGAGGCCCACTGGTCAGGAGACTTAGCACAGAAGTCTCCTCAGCCGACTTCCCCGACCGAGCGCGCTCGCCAGCTGCGGCCAGCGTCGGCGCCCGACCACCTCGGCCGGCCAGTTCCTGCTTTGGCAGAGGAGGTGGCACAGCAGGTGTAACGCTCTCCACCGACCTCAGGGGCCTATAAAAGGCCCGAGACCGCCGGCGAGTTGCTGATTTTCGCGAGTTCCGCAACCAGCAGCCTAGTCACCGAGCTCCGATCGTTTGCCACCCTGGCTGTGATCATCTTCCGGCGTTGACCTCCATAGGAAAGTGAAGCGCTAGCTCGTCCTCAAGACCGCCGCGCAAACCGTTCCAAGGTTCGACCTTTGTGCGCGGAGAATTTTCCAGTTTAGGGCGGGTAGCTCATTTCGGGACCCGATTAGGTTTAGGAGAAATTCGGGAAGCTTAATGGGTGGGAGGTCGAACGGAGCTGTGAGAGAGCATCTAGAGGTTGTGGCAACCCTTCTCGACTGAAAACCGGAAGGAAATCACCGCCGGAACCCTAAGTTTACCCTAGAACAGTGTGGCGGAGGAGGGGGTCGCCGGTGAGGTCTGGGTTTCCGGCCGTTTAGGGCCCAACAGAGCAAATGCCGAGCTTCCCGAGGTTTCCCTAAGTGTGGCGACGCGATTAGCGCATGAAGGAGATAGTCAGAAGGGCGGGAACACGTTGCCGAGGTAGCACAGAGGCATAGGGCTCGTCGCCGGCGAGCTATGGCGGTTAGCCGGCGGCGACATGGTGTCTAGCGGGTTCAGCACCCGAGATTACGTGGGGGCGGCAAGTCTCGTCGGCTCGGGGCGGCGACGTCGGGAGGTAGACGAAGGGCGCGGCCCCACCTGTCAGCCCCTGTGCTAATCACGCGCGAGCGCGCGGTTAGTTCAATTTAAACGGGCGGGCCCCGCTGTCAGCCTCTGGTTTAGTGCGGGGGGGGATTTCTGTAGGAAAATAATTCAGGGATCAGCTCAAGCTTTAGAAATTCATAATTTGGTGTAGGAAGCTCCAAATTCCGTGAACCAAATTTTGCTGAACTCAGGATTCTGAGTACTTTCCAGCAATACCAAATTCAGCTCATGAAAGTGAATAGTTTTCCAGAATTAAATCCCTAAAGTTTAAACTGTTGGGAATTTTATCTGGAGAACTACTTTGTGAAAAAATCTGAAATTTGGCTGAGAGGTTCATTGGAAAATCCCTGAATCACAGTAAAATTTTCAGACTCATCCAAGTTCATTAGTTACCCTAATGGGGTGATTAAAGGAACTGCACTGAGAAAATAGAAAAATGTACAGAAACATTTTTCAGATTTTCTCCAATCTTAATTAGGACATAACTCTCAGTAGAATTCTTCAAATGGCATGAAACCAATTCCATTAGAACCCTCTTAAAGTCTAGTTTCCAGAAAGTAATGGTTGGAGCCATGAAAACCCCTGGAATTATTCAGAGGCTCAAATATTGACCAAATGAGCTTTTAATTGTACAAGGTTCAAATAAACTTTGTTTCAAATGAAACTTGGTCAAGACTCTGGTTAGGACCCTACCAAGCCACAATAAAAATTTCAGAACTAAAGGGGAGGGCTAGCTAGAGTCATTAGTAAATAAGTATTCAAGTTTACACATTGCATTTAAATTTACATGTAGTATTATATTCAACGTGTAGCCATTGAAGAAGAGACTCCGGAAGTGCTGGACTTCCTTCTTCCGGACGAAGAACTAACTACTGACCAGCAGCAACAAGGCAAGCCCCGGTTTGCATTAACCTTTTTATAAATTTTACTTTGTTTACATGTGTCATATGAAGTATGATTGTGCATTAGGTATAGGATGGATGGAACCCCACTTGCATAACCAGAATTTGTCCCTAAGAGTGAGGGTAGTGTCTAAGACCTCGAGTAGACAGGCTACGCTTAATGATTCATAGGACTTCGGTACAAGTCGAGTAGTTGGAATCTACTCGCGAGATAGGCTTGGGGCACACGGGTTCGGTTGAATGATGTGAGATCACTTTAGTAATGAAAATGAGACTAGGCAGGGGCTAGGGCGCAGCAAGAGGAAGTCTTATGTGCGCAGTCCTGCCCGTGTTGATTGAGGACCGATCCATGTGCGGCCCTGCTGAACAAGTATTGAACGTACCGAAGGCATATCGGATATATGGGCCCCGATAAACCGATGTAGCCTAAACCTCCGGGCGTCGAGGCATAGCACACCGATTTATAGGTGTAGATTGAGGGCAGCAAGGTGGAAATCTGCCAACGGGCATAGAGAGATGCTCCGTGTGGGGAACCTCCTGCTCGTTTCGGTGCGACCGGTTCGACGTTTGGGCTGTTGGGTGAAAGGTTGTCCTGTACGACATCGAGTGAGCGTGCTGTGCAGCTCCACGGTTGGGCGTACGTGACGTGCTCTTTGGGTTTCCCTGCAGGTGTATATCGAGTCGATTCGCTGTCCCTCGCGGTGACGAGTACCGCTTGTTCACTGTGTCGTAACGTAGACTAATGAATGAAATGTTATGATTCAATATTGCTGTTATGATATAATTGTATTGCTACATGTGTGCCACCAAATGTTGCTCACTAAATTTCAGCTTCATGAACTGTTAACTGGTTGCTAAAAGATGAACTAAGGATGAACTTGTAGGCGTGTCCATTTGCTACAACATTGCTATCCTAGGTCATTGTACCCCTCATGTAGAGTTCCATGCTTAGGTGAGACGGTTAAGCCTTGTTGAGCCATCGTGCTCACGGTTGCTGCTTGAGTGTTTTTCAGGTGAGGAGCCACCCACGGACTCGGAGTACGAGTCCACCGGAGAGGGTTACCCTCCGTCGGGGACCACAGCTGAGTGGGAGCCGTACACGCCGCGCTGAGCTGAGGAGTGCAGCTAGTGTGGGTTGCCCTAGGGCTGGGCAACCGACTTTTGCTAGATAGGTGGGCGTGAGTTGTATAAAAGAAACTTCCGCTGTGTAATAAAGACCCTAGTTTATAACTGAGAAGTGTACTACTTTGTACATTCAGTTTGTTTTTCCTATGTAATATAATGTGTTCTTATGACGTGTGCTGTCAGGTGTCGCATCGCGCGGCACCACCCTCTGCGATCCTGGATGAGCGGATTCCGGTCCGCCACACCCAGGCTGAGTCGAGGCAGTCGACATGCTGTACTCGGCCTCGTGGTTGCGACGCCTTTCCCGCTGTCGCTTGATGGTCACGCGACCATCTTGCCCCAAGCGACGTCGCTCAGGCTCTGTCCTCAGGTCGCCGTTGAGAGCCTGGTTGAACGGGAGTCTGCCATCTGCATATCAACCGTTGGTGTGCGCGACAGCGACACATCTGGTTGACCGGGGCGTCATCCCCGTCACAGTGGAGGGTTGAAGGCAGCAGCGACAAGGTGGTCGACGTCGCGGATCCACTGCTGGGCGGCCCCCTAGGGAGCGTCCACAGCAGGCGGATTGTGCAGGAGCGCTCATGCGGCAGCTAGTGCACTTGCTTGAGTAGCACTCTGCGCCGCAGCAGATCTTGAGATTGTAGGAGTCCGCATCATTGGAGTCTGACGCAGGCTCCCAACCTGTCCCGACACACTCCTCCCTGAGTGTGTCGAGACATGACCCTCAGTGGTCATCGTTCGCCGTGAATGAGGGCACGAAGAGCCATCTGCTGAAGGAAGCTTGGTCATCTTCGTTGGAGCAGACTGTCTCGAGAGAAAAAAGCCCCCTACCTGGCGCACCAAATGTCAAAGTGTGCCGTCGACACTTCCCCCGGGCCTGCTTCAGGAGCAACCTGCGGTGGTTCTTTTTTGGAGGGGCTAGTTCTCTCGGGAGGTCACGTTGGTTGTGAGAGGATTGACACAAGGATTTTTACGTGGTTCTTGCCGCCGAAGCGTAACACCCTACGTCCACGGGAGCTGTATTGCTCGGAGCTTAGAACCGGAGTTCTAAGCTTAGTGATCTGGATGGCCCGCTAAAAATGTCAAACCCTTTGCAACGTTGCCAACCCAAGTTTTTTATACTTCAAGGCTCGGGCAGCTTACAAGGTGGGCCCCGGGACCCAACAGGTGGCCCCGGGGAGATTTCCTGCCATCTACCATATCTTGCAGTGAATGCTGGTAGTTGTCTCTCGCAATGGCTTATTAGTCATCATTCTGCCGTCCTGTCCGTGCCGCAAGTTAGGCGTAGTGGTTGATGATGGCAGGGACGGCAGGGAATGTCTTGTCGCCGTATCTATTGGTCAACAGCTTCTGACATGGTGTGCTTGTCTTAACTGTGACGTGACTGGTCACAGTGCCACCTGACAGGGGCGTGCGCCGCGTCTCCACCTCTTGGGAAGGTGCGGGTCTTGAATGTCTTGATCGGACAAGGCATGGCGTGCCTTTACTCCTGCTGCCTACTAAGCCGGGGTGGGCAGCTCGGCACGTGGCGCCTTCGGAGCTCACCCCTGCGGAGGGGGTGAGGTCCGGCACTGCTGGCCACGTGGCTGGCCCAGAGCTCACCTCTGAGGAGAGGGGAGGACACATGGTGCCTTCGGAGCTCACCCCTGTGGAGGGGGTGAGGTCCGGCACTGCTGGCCAGGTGGCAGGCCCGGGGCTCACCTCTGAGGAGAGGGGAGGCCCGGCCCCGCTGGACACGTGGCGCATCGGCACTGCTGGCCGTGTGGCAGGCCCGGGGCTCGCCTCTGAGGAGAGGGGAGGCCCGGCCCCGCTGGACACGTGGCGCCTTCGGAGCTCACACCTGCGAAGGGGTGAGGTCCGGCACTGCTGGCCACGTGGCAGGCCCAGGGCTCGCCTCTGAGGAGAGGGGAGGCCCGGCCCCGCTGGACACGTGGCGCCCTCAGAGCTCACCCCTGCAGAGGGGGTGAGGTCCGGCACTGCTGGCCGCGTGGCAGGCCCGGGGCTCGCCTCTGAGGAGAGGGGAGGCCCGGCCCTACTGGACACGTGGCCCCTTTGGAGCTCACCCCTGCGGAGGGGGTGAGGTCCGGCACTGCTGGCCACGTGGCAGGCCCGGGGCTCACCTCTGAGGAGAGGGGAGGCCTGTCCCCGCTGGACACGTGGCGCCTTCAGAGCTCACCCCTGCGGAGGGGGCGAGGTCCTTAGGCAGTTTTTCTCCCGTGCGCGGGGGTACCTGGTACTGAGGGTACCGACACTATCCTCACTCTCTTTGGAATAATCTGGTTATGCACTTGGAGTTTCAATCATCCTAAACTTAATTCACATACATACCTCACTCTAAGTGAATATAAACAAAACTTGATAAAAATTATTAAATGCAAATCAGGGCTTGCCTTGTTGCTGCTCGTCAGGGGTTAGTGTCTCCTCTAGAGGTATGAAGTCCAAAATCTCCAGAGTCTCCTCGCATTCAGCGACTACACGTAATCAATTTAACGATATGTCAATTTAAATGCAAAAGTGTTGAATTTAGTATATCAAGACCATAACTCTAGATAGACATCCCATTTGGCTCTGAAATTTTTACTGTGGTTTGGTAAGAATCTAACCAGAGTCTTGACCGAATTCCATTTGAAACAAAGCTCAATTGAGCTCTGCCCAAATAAAAGTCTAAATGGTCATTACTAGAGCTTCTAAGGATTTCCAGGGATTTTCATGGATCAAACCATTACATTCTGGAAACTAGAGTTTGAGATGGTTCTAATGGAGTTGGTTTCATGTAATATGAAGAATCCTAGAGAAAGTTATGCCCTAACCAAGATTTGAGAAAATTCTGAAAAATGTTTCTGTACATTTTTCTATTTTCTCAGGGCAGTTCACTTAATCACACTATTAGGGGGAATAAATAAACTTGGATGGATCTGAAATTTTTCATGTGACTCAAGGATTATCAAATGAACATCCCAGCCAAATTTCAGAATTTTCCATAAAGAAATTCTCCAGATAAAATTCCCCACAGTTTAAATTTTAGGGAATTAATTCTGGAAAAATAATGGTTTTCATGAACTGAAACTTATTTTGCTGGAAAGTACTCGGAGAGATGAATCCAACCAAATTTGTTTCACTAAATTTGGACCATCCTTCCAAAAGTTATGGGCATTTTTGAACTAAAATCTGAAATTGTTGGATTTGTTTAAAACTCTGACCGCAGGCCCCACCCCCTCAGCCTCCCTCTACCTTGCGCTCGACGCTCGGGTGGCGGTGCGTGCCGGCGAGGTCCGCTGGAACGGCGTTCCCGTCCGTCTCTGGGGCTGGTACTCGCCGCCTCTAGGTTTTAGACCTCGCGGAACTCATTGGTGGGGGCGGCTAGGCCTCTAGGTCGCCGGAACCTAGTCGGCGACAGTGGCGGCATGAACTCCGGCGAGGTCGCCCAAGCGCTACAGACCCTTATTTTGGCCGCATTTTCTTCCTACAGCTCCATGGTGACATGATAAACACGAATATGGAGCTGGTTTGCCGTGAAAATGGCCGGAGGTAGGAGCTCACCGTCGACCTAGGTCAAAAATCGATGGCGACCCGAAATTTCCAAAGAACAGAGCCTAAACTCGATGCTTTTCGTTTCTTGTTGATCCTAGAGGACCGTAGGAACGTATAGAACCTGTGGTACACTAAAGAGAAGCTATGATCAACTATCCGTCAAGAATTTTAGCTGTTTGATCACCTCGGTTCTATGAACATCCAAGCGGTTAAAAGAGAAATTCTCTCTCGACAGTGGATGGAATGGTGTAGGGTTTTCACTGTAAGTTCGAGCAGATTATGGCGCATCTGTTTGCTGTTGATGGTTGCCCACGAAACGGCTTAGAACAGTGGCGCACCGGGAGCAGAGAGGGCAGCCGTTCGGAGTGTTTTTCTGTCGAGCGTGCGTGAGTAGGGCAAAGCCTCGGTGCATGCAGCGAGCAGGTGCCTTCGAGGGAAAGGAGGCAGCGGCGCTGGTCGCCAACATGACGTCTACACTGGGGAGGTGGCGACCCGGAAGCAGCTCGGTGGCGTACGGTGAGGAGACCCAAAGAACAGTGCACCGTGTGAGTTGATTCACTCAGTGAGTTTGACTGACATGTGGACCCACTCCTCCCCTCTAATTCTTTTCCATTTCTTTGCTGCAAATATCTCAGCTACTCACTATTTATGGTAGACTTCATCACCAAGTCATTAGTTGAATTTGATCCTCAAATTTGAGCTGGATTAGCTAAATTTGAATCACACTAGAATTTGAAATTCCAATCAGTTTTGAATTAATCCAAAATAGATCCCGACAAGATGAACTCCAATGAGGATGAAAATGGGTGGACTAACTCAGAAAAATGTGCTGAGTTTGAATATGAAGTCAACTTTTGAATCCAAGTGATGAAAGTAGCTGAAATTTGAATTTGCATTCAAATTAGCCCTTTTTGCAATTGTATCCAAAAGTGCCTCAAAAGTATTTGAACTCGCATGAAACTTGGCATGAGCACTCCTAAGAATGTTTAGGGTCTAATGGTGAGCTGGCATGAGCACTCCTAAGAATGTTTAGGGTCTAATGGTGAGCTCAGCCTCTCATGTTTATATGTGTGAGATCCTACTTTTTGGAGTTATGAGTCTTTCCTCTAATTATCCTCTTGATGATGATTACTTGCTCTTCACAAATGTTCATGAGACTTCCACAAGATGAGCTATGGTGTGGTGATGTGATGAACACTCTAGCAAGTGAAATCTTGGGCTTTTACATCCCTCCCCCTTAAAAGAATCTCGTCCCGAGATTACAAAAGAAGAGACGAAGATGTACGAGGAATTACCCGTGATGGGACGCCATGAAATCCGGGTAGTTTGAGCGAAAAAATCCTCGCTCTCCCACGTCGCTTCCTCAGTGGTGTGGTTGCTCCACAATATCTTGTAGAACCACAGTGTTTGTTTACGCGTGGTCTGAGCTTTTTCATCAATAATTCCCACCGGATATCCAGCGTAGGTTAAATCCGGTTGCAACTCGCCGATGTCTTTAGTGGGAACAGAAGCTGTATACTTTAGACATCTTCGGAGTTGTGAAACATGGAAAACGTCATGAACACCAGTGAGATATGTAGGTAGTTCCAGTCTATACGCCACTGGTCCACACTTCTCGGTGATGGCATAGGGTCCGATAAATCAGGGAACGAGTTTCCCCTTCACGCTGAATTGGTGCACGCCTTTCATCAGAGACACAGAGGTACACGTGTTCCCCGATGTCGAAGTGCAGTGGCCTATGCCTCTTATCAGCGTAACTCTTCTTTTGGGATTGGACGGCCTTCAAGTTTGCTTGAATTACCCGAACTCGCTCTTCGGCGTTGTTCACTAAATCAATCCGGAACGTGACCCTTTCACCGGATTCGCACCAGTTCAATAGTGTGTGGCATTTGCGACCATAGAGAGCCTCATATGGTGCCATCTTGATACTCGCTTGATAGCCATTGTTATACAAGAATTCCGCCACATGGTAGATGATCATCCCAATTACTACCGTGGTGGATAGCACACGCTCGCAGCATGTCTTCTAACACTTTATTCACCCTCTCAGTTTGCCCATCTGTCTGAGGGTGATAGGCGGAGCTTATAATAAGTTTGGTACCCAATGCAGCATGCAACTGCTCCCAGAAACGAGCCACAAACAGTGCCCCTCTATCTGAGATTATGGTCTTGGGTACCCCGTGCAAGCATAAGTTTTTTGCAATGTACCACTCCACATACTAGCTAGCATGGTAATTGGTATGCACCGGAATGAAGTGAGCCGGCTTAGTTAACCGGTCAACGATTACCCAAATGGATCATGCTTGTTAAAAGTCATGGGTAATCACACAATGAAATCCATGCTCACATCTTCCCACTTCCATGCTGGAATTTTCAGGGGTTGCAACAGCCCTGATTTTCTCATGTGATCCGCCTTCACTCGTCTACACGTATCTGATATGCCCACGCCGACCACACCATCAAGTATACCGACTACATCAAGCAAGATGGAACAATCATCAAGTCAAGCTGCACCAGCTCATGTCTTCGATGGACCAATTACTCGTAGCCGAGCTAAACAGCTACAACAAGAGGTGCACGCGCTACTTTGTGAAATTCCATTTATTAATGAGAATTATATACTTCCTAAATCGTACATGTTTCTATTACTCAGGTTCACTAAGGAGGATGACAAGGACACGCCGAGACTGAACCAGAGAGGAGAACTACGTCGAACCAGTTCGGCCTGGCAGAACTGTCATGAAGAAACAGTCATATCTCTTGATTCATAGAAGCTGTGAAGGTCCATGAGTACTTGTTGGAAAGGTGTTGAAGTCAACTTTCTAATGCCACTAAGTGCTGAGTGCTTTAGAGCTCCCAGCTTGGCAGCAGAGTGCTTTTGGTGCAGACTGTTCAGAAGATCAATAGTCAGCCTGAAATCAAGGTTTCCGTGAGAAACTGTATCACTCTACAATATTTCGTGAAGCATGCTACACATGGTGTGAAAGGTTATCGAATTAGCTTTCCAACGCATCTGGTCCCGTGTCTTTTGGATGTCCCTAGGTGGAGTTATGATTAAAACATTGAAGACCACTCAAAAGGCCAGAAGACATGCGGGAAATTGATGACCACTGCATGAATGATCAAGCCAGTTGGCCTTCCACCTTCCCACATGGCTTTTTCAGTTCACATCTATTTTTAGACTAGTTGTTGGCATAAATACCGCTCTTTTATAAGCCAAGAAACACTTTTTGATGAATTAAGACTAATCCAGTGATATTTGCAGCCGAGCTGCTTGAGTGTCTTACTCAACCCTTGTTCTTCTTGAACTTGTGGAGAGATCTCTCTGAGATCCACTAATTCGTGCTCTGCGGGTTCCAGTACGGCTGCCCCGTCTTGTGTGGATTAGCTCCGGTTGTGGTTCTGCGGTCGTTCGGAGATCGAGTCGAAGTCTTCGCGGTTTCGGTGTCTCTCTCCCCGTCGCTTGGTCGCACCCAACCTTGGTCAGGTATAAAGCTAGTTATCCGTGCTGTTTCTACAGCAAGTTATCTTGTTCTTGAGCCTCCTGTCGTGAAGATCGGGCCACCCTTCGCCGAACAAAATTCGGTGTATATCATGTGGTAATCAGAGCTATCTTTGTAACGGTAGGTTCATTTTTTTATCACCCACCCTCCCACCCTTTTTCAATCTGCTACAGTTTTCACCATCCACGTATTCATCCCTGTGTTTATCATTTACATATATTTGTTTGTCCTATAGTCCAAAGCCTAAAAAAATACCTATAGCCCTTTTGACGGTACTGTTATCTTGTGTTTGTGTTCTTCCAGTTGCTCGTCACCACCGTTTACCTATATCTTTTGTAATCAGCACCCCTGTTAGTGTTATAAAAAAGAAAGAAGAGTAAAAAAAAGAGAGCACAAGTGAAAAGATTCTGAAGAATTTTTGTGTTACGGTTGGGTGTTGAAATTTTCAGTTTTCATATCCATGTTGGTGGTAATCTTGATAGCAGCAATTTTTTATCTTTTGAGCACATCTTTTTCACTTGATTGGCAGTACCGTAGCCCTCCTTGTTCAGCCACCTATAGCTCCACCAAAAACCTGAACCGGGACTTTCGATTTGTACTCCTTACGGCCTCTTTACCACTTCCGTTGAAGCTGTCACACCAGCACCATCACAGTTCTTGAGATCAGGCAAGAACTTGGGTAAGTAAGAGGTGAGATCGAGTGTGTCCATATATATATATATATATATATATATATATATATATATATATATATATATATATATATATATATATATATATATATTTGCTGCTCCTAACATGGCAGACTCAGATTCAAGTGTTCATGGTGGACACCATGGTGATAGGGAACCCCCTGTCTCACGGGATGAGATGCGTCACATGGCTGATTCACTCGTGGAGGCCATGGGCAGGCTCCTCGATGAGCGTCTTCCCGCGGCTGGAGGACGTCGAGCATGTCGTGATCAAGAGGACCGTCATCGAGAGGAGTCCGGCGATGAGAACTCTAGTTTTGGCCATGGATGGCCCTGACGGATCTGGTGGTGGTCGCCATGCTGATTTTAATAATTACCATGGTGGGCGTCGCGCACATAGGCGCAATGCTGATGGTCGCCGCGTGCATTTTGAAGACGAAGAGTTTGAAGATCAGGATCATGAAGAAGGATCTCATGATGATGAAAATCCTTTCGGTCAAGGTGGCAGGTTTAATCGGCGTCATCATCGCCGGCCTGCTGATTTTGAAGAAAGGGAATACCATCGTGGTCGACGTCCTCATGATAACCCAGATAACATCGCTCGTGTCAAGTTGGGTATTCCAAAGTTTACTGGAAAGGAGAATCCTGATGAATTTCTTGAATGGGCTCAGCAGTGTGATCAAATATTCCGAGTACATAATCTTTCGGCTCCGCGCCGTGTGAATCTTGCTTCGGTGGAACTCTCTGGATACGCTCTCACTTGGTGGAACCAAGTGCAGGAGAATCAACGTGATTTGGGACGCGGATATATCAATACATGGGAGGAGATGAAGCAAGTGATGAGAAGGCGATTCGTGTCATCTAGCTATCAGCGTGATCTCAGGAACCGGTTGCAAATGTTAAAGCAAGGGAAGAGATCAGTTGATGAGTATTTCAAGGAGATGGAGCTACTGTTGGTGCGGGCTGGAATAAGAGAAGATGCAGAGTCAACAATGACAAGATTTCTAGGAGGTCTTAATGAAGAAATTTCTGGTTTTGTGGAGATGTTTCCATATCGTACATTGCAGGATCTTGTTGATCAAGCTATGCGAACAGAGAAGAAGATTCAGCAAGAGTCACGTGGAAAATCTTATGGCAGTTATTCTATTGCTGCCCCATGGCGCAAACAGCAGTCAAGTACTTCCTATGGTGGTGGACGATCTCAAGGGGCTGCAGCCAAGTCTTCTCAATCATTTGTTCCATCGAAGATGGCAGCCTCCACCGCGTCATCACCAACAACTCAGCAGCGACCCGCTGCAAGTTCAGCAGCCCACAGCAATGTCTCAGGAGCTACATCTTCTTCTCGAAGCAGAGAAATTGTATGCCATAAATGCCACGCCCGTGGGCACATTGCTGCCCAATGCCCAAGTAAGAGGGCCATGTTGTTGAATGAGAAAGGTGAATGGGAATCCGAGAGTGATCCGGAAGATGCTGGACCGATATGGGATAAAGAAATTGAGGAGGAAGGGAATGAGATCCAGCCTGAAGAAGGAGAACATAATTGCTTTATTTCTCTACGAGTGCTTAGTGTAACAGCAGAAAAGGAAGACAACGGGCAGCGACATAATTTGTTCCATATCCGTGGACTAATCAAAGATAAGGTGTGTCGCATCATCGTTGATAATGGCAGCTGCAACAATATTGCTAGCCAAGAATTAGTGGACAGATTGGGACTGAAACCACGGCGTCATCCTAGTCCATACAAGATGCAATGGCTTAATGATTGTGGTGCACTACGTGTCTGTCATACTGTGACTGTACCATTCTCTATTGGTAAATACAATGATCATGTGGAGTGCGACGTGGTGCCTATGCAAGCCTGCCAGCTTATGTTCGGTCGACCATGGCTATATGATCGTGATGTCCAAAGGAGAGCGAATTTCCTTGCTTCCTTTGACACCGGAAGAAATTTTGAAGGATGATATCAGGAAGAAACAGCGCGAGAGCGAGCACCACTTGCGAGTGAGCCACAAAAATAGTAAGGAAGAGTGTCCACAGCCAAATCAAACCCCACAGCTGCAAGGAACCCAGAAACTGGGAAAAGAGGGTTTAGTAATGATGGCTAGGAAGGGGGATGTCAAAGCATTGAGTAAACCCGATGCCATGTTCTTTGTACTTATGTACAAGGACACTTTTCTTTCTACTAATGCCTTACCCTCTACCCTGCCGAGTACTCTTTTGAATGTCTTGCAGGAATATGAAGATGTCTTTCCGGACGAAGTACCACCAGGACTGCCACCTAAGAGAGGGATCGAGCATCAAATTGACTTGGTTCCTGGTGCGTCACTTCCGAACAGGGCTGCATACCGCACCAACCCAGAGGAGACAAAAGAAATTCAGAGACAAGTGGAGGAATTGATGAAAAAAGGGTATGTACAGGAAAGTCTTTCCCCTTGTGCTGTCCCTGTTCTTTTAGTGCCTAAGAAAGATGGGTCCTGGAGACTGTGTGTGGATCGCCGCGCAACTAACAACATCACAGTAAGATATAGGCATCCCATTCCTCGCTTAGATGATATGCTTGATGAACTTAGTGGTGCTAATTTTTTCACTAAAATTGATTTAAGAAGTGGCTATCATCAGATTTGTATGAAAGAAGGAGATGCGTGGAAAACAGCCTTTAAAACAAAATTTGGATTGTATGAATGGTTAGTGATGCCTTTCGGTTTAACCAATGCGCCTAGTACATTTATGCGATTAATGAATCATGTGCTTAGAACTTTCATTGGTAAATTTGTTGTGGTTTATTTTGATGACATCCTAATCTACAGAAAGACTCTTGAAGAACATGTTGCACATATCCAGAGCGTGCTTGCTGTCCTGCGTAAACAAAAATTGTACGCTAACCTTGAGAAGTGCACCTTCTGCACCGACAAGGTAGTTTTCCTTGGTTTTGTTGTTTCAGGACAAGGCGTGGAGGTGGATGCTGAGAAAGTCAAGGCTGTACACGAATGGACGCCTCCACAGAACGTGAGCCAAGTGAGAAGCTACCTTGGACTTGTTGGTTTCTACCGGCGCTTCGTGAAAGATTTCAGCACGATCGCTGCTCCAATCAATGAGCTGACCAAGAAAGACGTACCTTTGAAATGGGGAGAAGCAGAACAAAAGGCTTTTGAAGAATTAAAGAAGCTCACAACATCCCCAGTCCTTGCACTTCCTGATTTCAACAAGACATTTGAAATTGAATGTGATGCAAGTGGAGTTGGGATTGGAGGCGTGCTGATGCAAGAAAAGAGACCAATTGCATTCTTCAGTGAAAAGATAAGTGGTCCGACTTTGAATTATTCAGTTTATGATAAAGAATTATATGCTCTCGTTCGGAGTTTGGAAACTTGGCAACACTACCTTTATCCTAAAGAATTTGTAATACATTCAGACCATGAATCATTGAAACATATTAAGGGACAACTAAAACTGAATAAACTACATGCTAAGTGGAGTGAATTTATTGAGTCCTTTCCTTATATTGTCAAATATAAGAAAGGTCAAGACAATATTGTAGCTGATGCTTTATCTCGACGTCATGCTTTGCTCACACAACTTGATGCTAAAATTCTCGGATTGGAAAGTATAAAGGAAGTATATGCCACTGATTCTTACTTTGCTGAACCATATGCCAAGTGCCGTAATGGCAAAGGATGGGAAAAGTATCATGTGCATGATGGATTTTTATTTCGCACTAACAAACTTTGTATTCCAGATTGCTCTGTTCGACTTTTACTCGTGCAGGAAGCTCATGCAGGTGGACTTATGGGCCATTTTGGAGCCAAGAAGACGGAGCAAGTGCTGGCCGACCATTTCTTTTGGCCAAAAATGCGACGAGATGTAGAGAGACATGTTCTTCGCTGCGAAAACTGCCACAAAGCTAAGTCTCATCTGAACCCTCATGGTTTGTATACTCCTCTTCCTATTCCTAATGCACCTTGGGAGGACATTTCAATGGATTTTGTTCTTGGGTTACCACGGACCAAAAGGGGAAGGGATTCAATTTTTGTTGTGGTTAATCGTTTCAGCAAAATGGCACATTTTATTCCTTGCCACAAGAGCGACAATGCTTCCTGTATTGCTGAATTATTTTTCAGGGAAATCGTGCGACTACATGGAATGCCACGTACCATTGTGTCGGATCGTGACACCAAGTTCTTGAGCTACTTTTGGAAGACATTGTGGGGCAAACTTGGGACAAGACTGTTGTTCTCCACAACATGTCATCCGCAAACGGACGGCCAAACTGAAGTTGTGAATCGAACACTATCAATGTTGCTCCGAGCTGTCCTTAAGAAGAACCTGAAACTATGGGAAGAAAGCTTGCCACATGTTGAGTTTGCATACAATAGGGCAGTACACTCGACCACTAGATTTTGTCCATTTGAAATTGTATATGGATTCACACCCACTGCTCCCATAGATCTTTTGTCTTTACCCATGCAGGAACGTGTGAACTTCGATGCAAGCAAGCGAGCTGAATTTGTCAAGAACATTCATGATAGGGCTCAGGCCAATATTGAAAAGATGACCAAGAAGTATGAGAAGCACGCTAACAAGGGTCGCAGGAAGGTGTTGTTCGAACCAGGGGACTTGGCTTGGGTGCACCTTCGAAAGGATCATTTTCCAGAGCTGCGCAAGAGCAAGTTGCAACCCCGGGCTGACGGACCATTTAAAGTTCTACGCAAGATCAACGACAACGCTTATGAAATTGATCTGCCAAGTACTTATGGTGTGAGTACCAGTTCAATGTGTCCGACCTCTCTCCAGTCTTTGGATTGGAAGAGTCGAGGACGACTCTTTTTCAAGGGGGGGACGATGATATGCCCACGCCGACCACACCATCAAGTATACCGACTACATCAAGCAAGATGGAACAATCATCAAGTCAAGCTGCACCAGCTCATGTCTTCGATGGACCAATTACTCGTAGCCGAGCTAAACAGCTACAACAAGAGGTGCACACGCTACTTTGTGAAATTCCATTTATTAATGAGAATTATATACTTCCTAAATCGTACATGTTTCTATTACTCAGGTTCACCAAGGAGGATGACAAGGACACGCCGAGACTGAACCAGAGAGGAGAACTACGTCGAACCAGTTCGGCCTGGCAGATCTGTCATGAAGAAACAGTCATATCTCTTGATTCATAGAAGCTGTGAAGGTCCATGAGTACTTGTTGGAAAGGTGTTGAAGTCAACTTTCTAATGCCACTAAGTGCCGAGTGCTTTAGAGCTCCCAGCTTGGCAGCCGAGTGCTTTTGGTGCAGACTGTTCAGAAGATCAATAGTCAGCCTGAAATCCAAGTTTTCGTGAGAAACTGTATCACTCTACAATATTTCGTGAAGCATGCTACACATGGTGTGAAAGGTTATCGAATTAGTTTTCCAACGCATCTGGTCCCGTGTCTTTTGGATGTCCCTAGGTGGAGTTATGATTAAAACATTGAAGACCACTCAAAAGGCCAGAAGACATGCGGGAAATTGATGACCACTGCATGAATGGTCAAGCCAGTTGGCCTTCCACCTTCCCACGTGGCTTTTTCAGTTCACATCTATTTTTAGACTAGTTGTTGGCATAAATACCGCTCTTTTGTAAGCCAAGGAACACTTTTTGATGAATTAAGATTAATCCAGTGATATTTGCAGCTGAGCTGCTTGAGTGTCTTACTCAACCCTTGTTCTTCTTGAACTTGTGGAGAGATCTCTCTGAGATCCACTAATTCATGCTCTGCGGGTTCCAGTACGGCTGCCCCGTCTTGTGTGGATTAGCTCCGGTTGTGGTTCTGCGGTCGTTCGGAGATCGAGTCGAAGTCTTCGTGGTTTCGGTATCTCTCTCCCCGTCGCTTGGTCGCATCCATCCTTGGTCAGGTATAAAACTAGTTATCCGCGCTGTTTCTACAGCAAGTTATCTTGTTCTTGAGCCTCCTGTCGTGAAGATCGGGCCACCCTTCGCCGAACAAAATTCGGTGTATATCAGTATCACATTCGGATACGTACTTTGCAATTTCCCGCTTCATCCGTGTCCACCAAAATTTACTCTTCAAATCTTGGTACATCTTGTTGCTGTCCGGATGAACGGAGAACGACAAGTGAGCTTCATCAAGGATCTTCTTTCTAAGCTCCAAATTCCAGGGTACGACTATGCGGTCATTGAACCATAGCGTCCCGTCATTATCCTTCCAGAAACAATTGATATCACCACTGTCCATCCGTTTCCGGAGATGTGCCATGCCTTTGTCAATCTTCTGAGCTGCAATAATATCCTCCCTAATAGTAGGGATGAGAGCAAGGTTGTAAAGTGATCCATATGGAACCAAGTATAAACTCGGTTCTTCTTCTTCCATCGGTGTAATTGTAAGGTTATGGACATGTCATTTCCGACTCAGCGCGTCGGCAACCACATTTGCCTTGCCGGGGTGGTAATGAATCTCAATCTCATAGTCTTTGATTAATTCTAACCACCTCCTTTGTCTCATGTTCAGCTCCTTTTGAGTGAAGATATACATTAAGCTCTTGTGGTCGGTGTAGAGATGCACCAAGTTTCCAAGAAGATAGTGCCTCCACATTTTAAGCGCCAATACCACAGCAGCGAGCTCAAGATCATGAGTCGGATAGTGCTGCTCGTGGTTTCGAAGTTGGCGTGAGCCATGCGCGACCACCCGTCCTTCTTGCATCAACATGCAGCCAAGCCCGATACGGGACGCATCACAATATACGTCGAAAGGCTTAGTCGTATCCGGCTGAGCTAAGACCGGGGCTGTTGTGAGATGCTTCATCAATGCTTGAAACGCTCCTTCAAATGCTGAGTTCCAAACATATTTCATCCCCTTCTTCAATAATTCAGTCATCGGCTTAGGAAGCTTGGAGAAGCTAGGGATGAACCTCCAGTAATATCCCGCTAAACCGAGGAAGCTTCTGACTTCATGGACAGAAGTGGGGGCTTTCCATTTCAGCACTTGTTCAATTTTGCTTGGATCAACCGCAATGCCTTCCGCTGAGATGATATGTCACAAAAATGGCACTTGGTTGATCCAAAACTCGCATTTGCTGAACTTAGCATAGAGTTTATGGTCCCACAACCGTTGAAGGACGATACATAAGTGTTCGGCATGTTCTTCTTCCGACTTGGAGTAAACCAAGATATCATCAATGAACACCACCACAAACTTGTCCAAATCCGACATGAACACCGAGTTCTTAAGGTACATGAAATGTGCCAGAGCGTTGGTGAGACCAAAAGACAAGACGAGATATTCAAATAGTCCATATCTCGTCGAGAAGGCCGTCTTCGGGATATCCTCCGCCTGGATCTTTATTTGATGATACCCGAAGCGAAGGTCCATCTTTGGAAACACACTTGCACCCACAAGTTGATTGAACAGGATATCAACGTGGGGCAGTGGATATTTGTTCTTGATGGTGACGGTGTTGAGCGGTCGGTAATCCACACACAACCTCAAGGTTTCATCTTTCTTCTTGATGAACAGCACCGAGCATCCCCATGGCGAGGAACTCGGTCTAATGAAACCCTTGCTCAACAGGTCATTGAGATGTTCCTTCAACTCAGCCAGCTCATTCGGAGCCATCTTATACGGTCTCAGCGATATTGGTGTAGTCCCGGGTGCAAGTTCAATCTTAAACTCAACATCCCGTTCAGGTGGCATGCCCGGAAGATCATCCGGAAACACATCGGGGTATTCTCGGACTAAGGGGATGTCATCCAACTTGGGAGCTTCAGTATTATAGGCTGCTGAAACTTCTGGGACAGGGCTGTCTAATAAGATTGAATGCGGACGGTGGAATGGAGAATTCAAATGAACTGTCCGTGATAGAGTTTCCAGGACAGCGCCATGGTAGCGTAACCATGACATTCCTAAGATTGCATCAATCTTTTGTCGCATAAGGATAATCAAAGTATTGGTATATATCTCCCCACCTAAGAACAGTGGTGCTTTTGGAATCATCATATTCGCTGAAATCTTCCCTCCCGGTGAGCAAATCATATATGAACAATCGGTTGGGAATATTTGCAGTTGATGCTTAGCCACATATGATGCACTTATGAAACTGTGGGCTGCACCCGAATCAAATAATATGATGACTGCGCGATCGTTGAGAGTGAACGTACCCGCCAGCATGTTCTCTCCTTCCAAGGCGTACTCATTGTCGAGGTAACAAATGCCCCCGAGTCGCTGACCTCCCTTCTTCACCGGTGGTCGGCCACGAGCACCGCCCTGATATTGGGCTTGCCAGCTGCTTTGCTGCCCCTGTGGGCAGTCCTTTGAGAAATGACCGGCCTGGTCACACGTATAGCATGTGTAGCAAGGCGGTCCTCCGCTGACCGGTGGACGGAATCCCGGGTGCGTTGTGGCGGTGGAAACACCAGGGGTACCATCTGCTGCTGTTGCGGTCGCGGCAGTGGCATCGGCGGTCGGAATGGGGGTGGCTGATAAGGACGACCCCCAAACTTTTGAGGTCGTGTCGGTGGATGCCACTGCTGACCGGATGGTGTCCGATACACCATTCGGTATTTCTGAAGAGCTCCACCCCCGCTGTTTGGGGGAGTGCTACGCTTCCGCTGCTCAGACGCAAATTCCCGCTGAGCATCCTCTTGCTGAATCGCGGCATTGATGAGGTCGTTGAAGGTGCCGTGATTGCATTGTGCGAGGTGAGTCTTCATCTCAGGATTTAAACCCCGATAAAACTGCTCGCGCTTCCTCTCCTTGGTGGAGATGTAACCTGATGCGTACTGCACCAGATGGTTGAACACACGGGAGTAGTCATGGGAACTCCTCCCTCCTTGCTTCAGTTCCATGAACTCTTGGAACTTCCTCTTCATCATCCCAGGAGGTATGTGATAGGCGCGGAACGCCTCCCGGAATTCTGCCCATTCCATGGCGTGGCCAGCAGGTAGTGAGGTGAGATAATTCGCCCACCATGCACTGGTGGCACCGTGAAGCTGCTGCACCGCGATGAGAGTCTTCTGCTGCTCCGTGCATTGGAGCAGCCCGAACTTGGACTCGATCGTCCGCAGCCAGTTGTCGGCCTCCAGTGGTTCCGACGCTTTGGTGAACACCAGAGGATGCGTACTCATGAAATCCGAGTACGTAGTGATGTGGAGCCCACGAGGCCCCCTCTCTTGACGTGTCCCCACCTGAGACGTATTCTGCACAATCATGCGGAGCAGGTCGGTATGCTCCTCACGAGAGCCCACCAACACCGAGATCACATCCGCTAGTGTAAGCGGAGGCGGCAGTGGTGGTTGTTGCTGCGTGGTGTTGTCGTAGGCGGGCGGCTGGGAATCATCACCCCCTTGCTGACTCGAGCCCCCGACCTCATGCGTGGTCCGGGTACGAACCATCTGCAACCATAACGACAATAACATTAGCCCCATAGCATACTCCATGCAGTCCATAAAATAGTGGTAACATAATGACAGTAAACATGCGAGACGTTTCATACATACATAATGTAATAACTTTGCAAAAGCTACACCATTACCAGAACAAATACAGATTAGTGAAATCCAAATTTACTTACTTCCTCTTTGGAAGTTCATCTCAACTAGATTTGGTCACTACGAGACGTTAATATCGCGTTGTCATCACGTATACTACCCTTTATCTTCAATACGACACGAACATGGTCTCAAGCAAAAACAACTTGATTAGGTAATGTACTCAAATCTTTCACTAGTTGAAGATAACAGCTCATGAGTATTGCCTACCCCATAGGTGATAATAAAACCAAATAGGTACAACAATCCTTCAAATGAGTTCAACTGTTCATTCCTCTGCCCAGAATGACCAGTTTCTACTTATCCCAGATTTTGACCTAGTACTTGGCATTTTCATAACTCAAGTTGAATACCAAAGTTAAAGTTAACTTCAATTTCTTTCCAACAAGTATTTATTTGCCTCCAGATCCGCTCTGGTTAAAAGTTATGCTAAGTCAAAGCCAACAGAATTTCTGGACGAATTTCAACAGCACCTCTTATGAAAGTTGCTGTTTTCAACTCCAAATTCCACTGAATTCCATGCTGCAAATGCACAAACTTTGACTTACAAAGATGTAACACATCTCCTAACCTTTCCAAACATGTATCATATGATTATTTTAGATTTCTCTACAGGAAGTTATGCTTGAAAAACAGAACAGTCCAGAGAGTATTTTAAATCTGTCCTGGTTCGGGACAGTTTACAATCATCTGGAACTCACCGGAATGCTTTCCAATGTCGCTTCTTCGATATGGTTCAGCACTGCCTTCTCGGTTGCCGGTTGGGCAGCCTCGAACTCAATACGAGTACCGTGCTCACTCATCAACTGCACGATCCTCTGAGCACATTGAATCACTTCGTTGTGCTTGTTTAACCAGTCCATTCCAAGTATTATGTCAATTCCTTGGGAATCCAAGACAATAAGGTTGGCAAGAAAGTCTACCCCTTATTTTAATGCTTACTCTCTGAATAGAATTCAGAATTGAAAGAAGTGATTTTCCAACTATATGCATCAAGGTGTATGAACTAAGCAACTTCTTTTATTAGTTTCAGCCTATATGAGGATGTGAAAACGTGCCGAAGCATCTCACATCTCTCCACTATGTGTGGATGTGGACATTCGCTGAAGCATCCCACAACTCACACCAGCACGCAAACCAAGCAATCATCACAAAAATTCAGCACACCAGTCTTATTCAAGCTACTACGATCTAAACGTTCCTATTACAGCTTTATTCAATGGAAACCTAAACTTAATCGTGAGAACCGGTGCTGTTCTCGCCGTGTGGTGGTGGTGGTCCATACATGGGCACACAGCAAGGTCAGTCGGCAGTCCATGTAGGAGTAGATGATGCCGGTGCTCCATTTGTTCCCGCGTTGACACGAATCTCCTCTTGTTTCTCTAGCAAGTACATCTTCTTGCGGAGATAATGGATCTCTTCTTGTGCGCTTGCATAGCGGTTTTCTAACTCCACGAGCAACCTCTGAGACTTATCAGCAGCTTGTGGGTTGGAAAGAGCTCCTTCATGGGGTCCAATGATCTCTCTTGTACCACTCTTTTGATACTGGTGCAGCCCAAAAGTAGTGTTCTCAAGCTGCTCACGAAAAGCATAGCACAGTCCAGTGAGTACATTCCATGCGGCATCATCAATAGCTTCTGCCCTTGTAGCTCTCCATGTGGGTGTGAAGTGCCGAGCGACAACCGTACAGTTAGATAGGACGGCTACCTCAGCCTTCCACTCTTCATGTCCAAGACGAGGGACTTTCTTGAGGAGATACTCCGGGTATAGGCTGCAGCAATCCAGATATTCTTTGAGCTCCTTGGATATGTGTCCTCCTTCCATTCTGTCAGACCGGAATTCTCGAACCGAACGGTTGGCCCGTTCATCACCTTCAGTCTCGGCCTCAGCAAGGGGTGGCTCCTCTTCGGATTCATCTCCTTCCGACATGGCTTCATGAGGCTCCACGGGGTGTAAGCCCGCGTGAAACTCCCTCTGAGGTGCGTACCAATGCCGTTCTCGTGGATCATCCTCCATGTCATCTTCGATCGGTTTCACCTCTTCCGGATCCTCTTCTTCATGCATGGAGCTACTTACCTCATCTTCATCATGAGGTTCCATCTTCACCTCCTCCCAATATGGTCCATCGGACACCTCAATGGGGTTAAGTGCACTCCCAAGTGGTGGTGGACGAGTCCTTATGCGTGTTGTGCTCCTAGTAACTGGCATCTATAAATAAGACATGAGAAACTTTAAAGAAGAAGAAAATAAGTCAAAAACTTCAGAAGCTATGAAGAAAGAAAGCAAAAGTGTTGCTGTCCAGAAGAAGAAAAAAAGAGGGGCTGAAAACAGCACTTTGCGGTGGCTGAATTGACAAGGAAAGTGCAGCAGCAAGCAATTTTCAAAAATAGCAGTTTAGAGGGGTGTTCCTATGTGTTTTAGAGTGTACATTCTACCTAGGCTTGCGTCCTACAGTCAACGTGGCTCTGGTACCAATTTGTGACACCCGGTTACGAAAAAAGAACCAAGTGAATGCATATGTGTGCCCAGGATGTTCATCACACATACACATGTATTCCACAAACTGAATTCAGAATATAACCACATACGAATAATGTTGAAGTACTTTATTACATCGACTCATTGTCTCACTCATGAACATCTATCTTATTCTTGCAGCGGAAGGCTCTAAACGACAGTGGGACTAAAACATCAGACTCCAACTTCAACTCCACAGGCATGTTGAATGTAGTGCGCTCGCCTAGTACTCCACCTGTTCCTCGAAGTACTCTTCTCCTGTACACTGATGATATGTGAGAATGCAAGGGTGAGTACATGTCGTACTCAGCAAGTGCGGGAAAAGTATGACATATAGCTCACAGCAAGGTAGGGAATAAAAAGGCTCATTGCAGCAAGCAAATTTTATTTCACAAACAAGGTAAAACATCAACTATCTCTAATTGAGTTAAAACCCATCATAACTAAGATACTCATCAACATTCCTTCATCATAATTCACCATATATTAAGTCTCAACCAGCCAATAATCTTTCTCAAGTTCATCTCATACTCATAATTATTCATAACCATCTTATTTTCATATAGCCGAAACTAAATTCATTGTTATGACTCAAAACAGTCCCAAAACAAATCCCAATGACCATACCACAACCATACCTGAATAACTGTCCCATGTTTTGCCTCTAATCATGGAAGTTGGTCAGGTGCTTGTAACCGGAAGCACGGCTATCTTGATAGTTCTACACTCTGCATTGGTGGCACCAGTTTACCCACAAGTTTGTGATCTCGTCACCCATCGGCGACTAGAAAGAACCTCCATTATACAAGTACACAACCGTCGGTGTATGGCCAAGAGATCACAAAATAGCCTTTACAAAGGGGCTACTAGGATGTACAGACCCACTGAGGTTTCACCGGTAGGCTCGAATCTCCATTCTCCAACCCACGGGCCCCCTCTTGTGCCATGCAGTTCCCAGGGCAGTCCCTCTTGACTCCCATTCCCCGCGCCATCCAACATTCCATAACAAGCTAGCAACACACCTAGTTAGTTAGCTAAGCCGCACCCATACTTGGCCTTGTGGTGGCACTTTTTTCCTGGCATGTGCTCACATGAACCGGTCCTTAGATCTACGGCAAGCAAACCACCATCTCATTCAGTAATATCCACGAACCAAGCTTGCCTAGATCTCCCCGATTCCATGCTCATCAACATCATCAAGTTCTCATCATCTTTAATCTTATGAGTGCAGTAGCTAACCATGTTTTATTTCAGCTTCCCGTATCCCGTAAGTTCAGTGAAGCAAAAAGGAAAAACGATCATACCCGACTCATCAACTTTCCCACCGACAAGGATGGTTAACAAAACTAGTAAACTCCTATAAAAAGGGTGTCCCATCAAGTTGACTCAAGCATACACGTTTTCGCAAACAAAACAGTTTCAAAACATGGGATCAATAAGGTCAAGGGGCACTAGCCTTGCTCTCGTGGTTCGTGTTACTCAAGCGTTTCAAAATCTTGGTGCTGTAGTTCCTCATAGACGGCCTATTGAGCTTGTCCTTCTACTCACGGCCATGCACATACAAAATTTACAGCAATCAATTATTATGCACAAACTTTAGTCAAGATGCAATGGGGTAGATGAATGTAAATCCTATAGTACAGTTTTATAAAAACCAGTTTGTACGTGTTCTTTCATGTTTAATAGGCTTCCACGGGGTTTTATGATGAAAAAGGGTGCTGGGATCAAGTGTGGACGTGGTGATGATCTAGACCCACTTTGTACATCAATCCCACCGTCAAAAATCGACCAAACCATGGTCTGTCCACACGCAAAAGTTTCTGCTCGAAGGGGGCGAAGAAAACGGGTGCGTAGAAACAGCGGCGATGTCGTAAGAGGGGTAATGAAGACCTACCTCACTTCTTCCTTGTGGCAGGGCCTCCCTCCTAGCAATGGCAGCAGCGGAGGATTTTTCCGTGGAGAATTATGGCTAGGGCAGAACGTCGGGCTTCTTCTCCGGCGACGGCGAGGCGTGACGGGGCTCGACGGCGGCCAAATTCCTGCAGGGGGGCACTCGGCGATTTGGCAGCAAGGGGGGGCGGTGAAAACAGAAAGGGGGTGTGGCTAGGGGGTGGGGTTATATTTATAAGGGGAAAAAGAGTCCTAGGGGTGGGGAATAAAGAGTCCTATAGGTAGGGGACTCAACCAAAGAGTCATAGGGGTGGGGGACAAAGAGTCCTAGAGGTAGGGGACTCAACCAAAGAGTCCTAGGGGTGGGGGACAAAGTGTCCTAGAGGTGGGGGACTTAACCAAAGAGTCCTAGAGGTGGAGGACTTAACCAAAGAGTCCTAGAGGTGGAGGACTAGGGTTCCCCTCTTAATGGCTGCGGCCAAGGGGAGGTGGGCCCAATTATGGTTTCTACCCCCTAATTTGGTGCGGCCAATTTGGGATAAAATTCCCCCAAATGTGGGGGAAATTCCCCCTAGGGAAATTTTGGGGAATTTGGGGAAAATAAGGAAAAATTAGGAAGAGTTTGGAAATGTTTGGGGAAGGGGGAATTTGGGAAAAATTTGGTGGCTCAATTTGGCTATTTGATTTTCATTACTTTCCATTTATATTTCCTTTTATCATTTTAGTAGCTTCTATATTCCTTTCTTCATTTCTTCTTCTTTTTAAATGCTCCTCTAAATGAAAAATGTATGCAATGCATGGTAGTGAAATTGAGGGTGTTACAAACCTACCCTCCTTAAAATGAATTTCGCCCTCGAGATTCGATAGAGTGGAGAAGAGATGGGGGAATTCCGCCTTGAGATCTTCCTCACATTCCCATGTAGTTTTGGATTCCGTGTGATGGCTCCATTGTACCTTGCGCCAATGGATCACTTTGTTTTTCATGACCCTTTCCTTCACGTCCAAGATTTCGATGGGGTGTTCAGTGTAGGTCAGATCCTTTTGAAGCTCTAGCTCATCCATCGGTACTTGTTCTTCCGGTACCCTTAGGCATTTCTTGAGCTCAGATATGTGAAACACGTCGTGCACGTCTGAGAGGTGCGTTGGCAGCTCTAGTTGATAGGCTACCTCTCCTCGCTTGCCCAAAATCTTGAATGGTCCAATGAAGCAAGGTGCTAACTTGCCTTTGACGTTGAACCATCGTTGGCCTCGGATAGGCAACACCTTAAGATACACGGATTCTCCCACTTCGAAGGTCAATATTCTTCGCCTATTGTCCGCATAACCCTTTTGTCGTGACTGAGCGGCCTTCAAGTTTTCACGTATCATTTGGACTTTCTTTTCGGCGTCTTGCAGCACTTCAGGTCCGAATACTTGGCTTTCTCCAGTCTCATTCCAGAACAGCGGTGTTCTACACCATCTACCATACAATGCTTCGAAGGGTAACATATTCAAGCTGGCTTGGTAGCTGTTGTTGTTTGAGAATTCAGCATACAGCAAGCTCCTATCCCATCTACGCCCATCTCTCAAGGCGCAAGCTTTTAACATGTCTTCGAAAATCTGATTTATTCTCTCAGTTTGCCCGTCGGTTTGCGGGTCATATCCGGAGCTGAAATTCAACCGTGTACCCTTGGCTTCATGCAGCTTCTTTCAGAACCTAGAGGTAAATTGAGAACCTCGATCTGAAACTATCCTCTTCGGAACTCCATGGCGACACATGATTTGCTCCATATACAGCTCGACTAGTTGTGCGACGGTGTACGTGGTTCTAACAGGAAGGAAGTGGGATGTTTTCGTCAATTGGTCCATGATAACCCAAATGGAGTCGTAGGCGGACTGAGTACGCGGCAATCCGACTATGAAATCCATGCTGATGTCTTCCCACATCCACTCGGGTACATTAAATGGCTGCAAGAATCCAGCGGGTCTTTGATGCTCGGCCTTCACTCGTAGGTACTCGAAGGTGCAGAAGATTGATGCGACAGACCGAAATCCGTACATTCCAGGATCACAGAGGGTGATGCCGTACGATACGACACCCGACAGCACACACGATAAGGAAACATAGTATTACATTAAAACATGCTGAATTTGTACAAAAGTAGTACAATCTTCAGTTACAACTCCTGTACAGAGTCTACTACAGCGGAAGGTATTTATACAACTCACACCAACACCTAACTAGCAAAAGTTGGTTGTTCGGCCCTACGGACAACCCACACTAGCTCCACTCAACCTCAGCGTGGACCCTCTGCAATCCCGGAGTGGGTGAACCACGGGGTGGTCCCCCACAGACGTGTTATCAGAGCCGCATTGGGAATAGCACGCTCGAAAAGAGCATATTTTGAAAACTTAGAAGTAGTCGAGTGAGGATTAGTCACTATGCCCACATAAGGTCTATGATAGTAGTAGTTACTAAGGTGGAAATACTAACATACTTGTTATACATTCTGTAACGATGCTCCGACGTCAGGTAAGAGGTAAGGTAGGCCACCGCAGGCGGATCAATTGTGGTAACTCGCCATACGAGTAATAGTATGGAATGGTATACCGTGGCTTGGCACGGTATTTAATATGAGTCTCTGAACCTCTCTATGGTTCTGAGGGCATATGAAAACGCTGATCTCCAGCATGCTTTATGCAAAAGTGAGAATACCCCATCGTGTGGTAAGCAACACGATAATATGCAACTCTTGAACGTTCAATATTCAAAAGGGCCATACGCAGCGCTCGCCATCGGCGTGCCTCAACGGTCATGAGGCAGTAGGTGGTATCTGTTGGGTTAATAAAATTCCCAACCGAGATGACCCGTTCACGCTCTACTCGGGTTCCCCGTCGTGTGGTGTGAAAACACGACCATGTACCTTGAGACGTGGCTTGACTCAAGGACGATCCGTATGGCAATGGTACGGACCGTATGTTTTTATTATGATATGGAACTGTCTGAAATGTCAACAACCTTTGTGTGCACCATTATTGTGTGTTCTTCTGCAGGTACATTAACCACGTTAGTGCATGACGTTTAGAAACCGTTTGTGAGTGACGTTCTTAGTTCCACCATTTGACACGTATATGCCGGAATACCGGCTTAGGATTTTTCTTTGGTGAGGAAACGTAGTACCGAGATGAGTATTAGTTACATAAAAGTATATTTTCAAAGAAAAGAGTTAAAAATGGAGTTTAGGATTCCATTTAGGGGTTATTGAACTAAGAGTCAATTGGGAGTATAGATTCAATCTCAAAAACTTAGGAACAATCTGCCCTGTTTTCGGCAGAAACTTTGCTGAATTTAAACAGGGTATAACTTAGGATTGGTTGAACCAATGGATGTGTGGGATACCATTATGGAAAGGTTTTGAAGTCCTCTACAAGTTTTCTGTAGAGCTCTGTAAGGGCCTCAGTTTTTGACACATATTTGAAGTGTTCATCACCACACCACACACCTCATTTGAAGTAAGTTGATGAACACAAATGAAGAGCAAGTAACCACCATCAACAGGCTCATTAGAGAACAAACTCACATATTGCAAAAGTGGTATTTCCCACATGTGATATAGATGGGCTGGGCATATGAAAACTCCTACACATTGCTAAGGATGTCCATGCCAAGTTTCACCCAAATTCAAAACCTTTTTGAGGTCATTTTGGATATAGTTAGGAAGAGGGCAGTTTGAAACCATATTCAAATTCAAACTGTTTTTATCCCATGAATTCAAAAGTGGGAGGCACATTCTTAGTCAGCACATTTTTGTGAGCTCACACACCAATTTTCACTCCATTTGGAGTTGATCTTGACATGTGCTAAGTGGGGCAAATTCAAACTTTATTTGAATTTCAAACTGAACTTGTGCTGAAATTCATTCAAACCAAACCCAATTTGAATTCTAACCAATTCAAATGGCTCATGGGTGAATAATTTGAATCACCATGGGTATTTTGGGGCTCACTGTTTACAACAGTGATTAGGAGTGAATTTCAGAGGTTAAAACCCCGGGTGTTAAGGCGTCTTCCCCCCTCCTCGGCCGAAGTCTTTCCGAGGCGGTGGCTCGTCGCCGACCATGCACCGGCCATTGTCATGACAAGCTGACCCCAGAATCCTGTTCCCCGAGTGAAAGTAGGCAGGGGCGGCCAAGATCGTGAAGTTTGAAGCTCCACAGAAGCTGCCGGCGAGCTCTCCGGTGAGGTCCCCCGGCGGCAGAGCGCGGGCGGTGGGAGGTTGACGAAGGGGGTCGACCCCAGCTGTCAGCGGGAGATATTTTAAATCGGGATCGGGCTGCGGCCGGGATCGGGTGTGCTGGCGCGCAAAAACCCTGTGGGCCTCAGTGTGTTGTCGGCTCCGCGCTTGATTTAAACTTTTCCCCCGATTTTCAGATTTCATTCAAACTTCAAATCCTCATAACTTTGGCTAGAAAACTCCAAATCGAGTGAACCAAATTTTGTTGGATTCAGCTCTATGAGTAATTTACAGCAAATAAAGTTTCACTTCATTAAAATCCTTATTTCTCCAGAATTAATTCCTCAAAATTTAAACTGTTTGGAATTTTAACTGGAGAATCCTTTGGAGGAAAATCCTGAAATTTTGCTGGAATGTTCACCAAAATATCCCTGAACTACCATAAACATTTCAGATCCATTTGAGCTCATTTGGTCCACCTAATGGTGTGATTAGTGAAACTGTTCCAGAGAAAATAGAAAATGTTCAGAAACATTTTCAGAATTTTCTCTGAAATTGTTTAGCTCATATCTTTAGCTAGGAACCTTCAAATTAAGTGAGACCAACACCATTAGAACTCTATGAAAATCTAGTTTTCAGAAAGTCATAGTTTGTTTCATGAAAATCCTTAGAACACCCTAAGAGCCTTCAATTAAGGTCAATATCATAATTAATTGTGGAGGGCTCAAATGAGCTTTGCTGCAACTAAAGCTTGACCAAGTCTCTGTTTAGGTTGTAACCAAGCCACAGTAAAAGTTTCACAGTCATTGGGCTTGTCTAGTAAGAGTTATAGACTTCACAAGTTTAAAAGTTAATACAAATGCATTTAAATTAATACATGTATTGCTTCTATCATGTAGTCGCTAAGGTCGAGGAGGAACCCGAAGTCCTAGACTTCGTTACTCCAAAGGAGCAGCTAGCCTACGACCAAGAGCAGCAAGGCAAGCTCCGGTTTACATTAACCGTTTTACAATTTTTTATTGTTTTGAGCACTTACTTGAGTATCGTTATTACCTGCATTAGAGTCTTGTTTGGAAACCCACATGCATAGCCAAGAAAACCATGGGTTGGGTTTAGGATTGCAAAAGCCCGTTAGTTACTGCAAAGCTAAGTTAGGGTAGGATTCGGTACAAGTCTAGTAGTTGGAACTACTCGTGAGCATAGGCTAGAGGCACTCGACTCGGGTAGAGATAGCACATGATACACATGGCAAGAAAAATGAGACCGAGCGGAGGGTAAGGGCAACAGGACTTTGGGGCCTGTGTGCTTTATCTCCGCTTGTGTCGATTGAGGACCGAGCCATGTGCGGGCCTGTTGAACAAGCTAGAATAGTACCAAAGACCTACCGGCTATATGGGAACCGGGAAACTGATGTAGCTCGGGTAGCTGGGTATTGAGGCATTGCCCGTCGTTCATAGGGTAGGTTGAGAGCTCGAGGTGTTAATCGGCTGGCGGCATGGAGATGCGCGTGCAGAGACCTCTTGCTCGGGACGATGGGACAGGTTCAATATTTGGCTGACGGGTGAAAGGTAGTTGCATACGGCGTTCGTGATGGTTGTTGTAGGCAACATCGAGTACGGGCGTACGTGACGGGTTGTTCGGGTAACCCTGCAGGTGTAAATCGATTATAATTGCCGTCCCTCGCGGTCAGTGAGTACCACTTGTTCACTGTACCATGACGTAGAAAGAACAGTCTAGTTACATGTTAAAATGTTGCTGATTGAAAGATGGACTTGATTGTTAATGATTGCTGTAGTTTAGAGCTAATTAAAGTTCCTTTCAACTTTGGGCAAAGTACATAAGAGAAATGTGTTTCTTGTTTGATTGCGGCTCTCTCATGTGCCTTAGCGTAAGGTTCTCCACAACCTGCTGCTAAAACTTGAAAGTAAGGTTCCACTAATTAGGCGAGTCCTTGCAACTGCTTTTTACCTCATGTACCTATCACCCCTCATGTAGAAGTTCCATGTTTAGGTGAGACGGGTCAGACTGGCTGAGCCTTCGTGCTCACTGCTTGTGTTTGAAGCTTTTGCAGGGTTCTATGAGGAAGGGACTCCCGAAGAGGAGACGGAACCCCAGGAGGGGAACCCCGTCGAGTGGGAGTCGTGCACGCCGCCGAGTTAGTGTGCGTGTGTGCTAGCAAGGACATGTTCAAGGGCTGAACGTGAACTTGATGCGTAGTCTACGCCCGTGAGTGTAGACTGGACTTATTTTGATGTACAAATATTCATAAACCACTTTATGTAATAAAAGTTTTGCTTCGGCTTTGTACCTTTGATGTGTGTTATACGGTGCTGTGCAACGCAGCACCCCTCAGCGTGATCCTGGCTCAACAAGACCGTGGGGTCGTGTCAAGCTCCAGAACAAAATCTCCCTTCAAATGGATGAAAATCTCAGATAAGTAGGCACTGTCCAGAAACAGGACAGACCAAAATGCTCTCTGGAATTTTCTGTATTTCGACCACAACTTTCTGTAGAAAATTTTCTAAGAGTCAAGTAAGATACCGTTGGAAAGTATAGGAAATGTATTACAACTTTGTAGTTCAGTGTTTTCCTAGATTGAGGGCAGAAATAGAGGGAATTTTGTGAACAAAACAGCCACTTGCAAAGGAGGTGCTGTCAAAATTCCTGAGAAAATTCTGTCAACTTGTAGGAATCATAACTCATAAACTAGGAAGGCTATGGAGGCAAATAAATACAACCTGGATTCCTTTTTGAGTCTACTACAATTTTGTTGTTGAACTCCAGTCCAGGTTTTTGCCTCCAAGGTGGCCAAAACAGTTAAATTTGTCCAACTGGTCTGCAGGACCAGAGGCTGGACAGTGAACACCATGTTGAAGTTTTTCAACAAAAACAATTAAGTTTCACATTTTGATATCCAGCAGCTGTTGTAAAACAGCGAGTTGGGTCGAAAAGTTTATGCATTCGACATATCACTTCGAACGAGTACATGTTTGGGTCCAGTACAATAGCAAGGAATTACGCATGCTAACACACTTAACATCCCGTGGCGACCTACGAGAGTCGAAATGAACTTGTAACCCATAAAGTTCAATACTTTGGAACTCGATCGTGTGACACGGTCCAGGGATGTATATGTTGTATAAATTTTATACTTTATCCATATGTGTGATTGTTATGCATATTATTTATTCCATTCTCGCACTACTATTGTATAGACTGGATGAAATAAACCAACATGTGCTGATCGTTTGAATGGTATGAATGCAGAATGGTGTGTGCGCGTTCAACGCAAGAGGAGGGAGGTCCGAGTCAGGTTCGTGGCGATGAGTCTCCACCTCCGGAGCAAACCACGACGCAGCAGCAACCACCTCCTTCACCGCCAGAACTTCCAAGAAATCTTGGGGAGGTTCTCGCTGCAGTGCTCGGCTCGCGTGACGAGCAAACCGAGTTGCTGCGTATGTTCGTGCAGCAGAATGTGTCCTGTCCAGGAGGACGCCAAGACAATGGGCAACGCTAGCCCCAACAAAGTTCCTATTCAGATTTCCTGGCGACCTGTGGGGAACCCCTTCTGGGATCCACACTCCAGGATACACATTGGATGGTGCCGTGCGATGCGGCACCCAACAGCATTCACGAAAAGAACCATAAAGTACAAATTTTTTATTTCTCAAGATAGTGTCAATTACAAAATAATGTACCACGAAGGTACACGCAGCGGAATATACATACACACTTACTCTCGGTCCTAACTATGCAAAAGAGAAGATGTCCAGCCCGCGGACGCTTCTTACTAGCTTCCACAAAGATGAGTGCAGCGGCAGGGTTTCCGGTGAGTCTCTGATGGCTCACCGAACAACCATCTTCCTAGCAAATTTTATAACCTGCAAAACACTAATGATGCAACCGTGAGCACGATGGCTCAGCAAGACTTAACTGACACTCCTAACCATGAAACTCTACATGCAGTGATTTCTAACATAGGAAAAATATGATGCAACAACGACACGCCTAAATGTTGATCCTTACTTTCAGGTTTATAGCAGCAGATTATTATGCCTTAGGCAGCCCTCACATTGGAAGTCCACAATCAAACAAGAAACGCTTTCCTCCGATGTGGTGATGCCCAAAGAGGAAAATAAACTTAGTGAGCTCTACAACTATAGCATACATGGTTGGCAATACAATGAAATTAAGAACTTCACATCAGCAATGATTCATTTCACTTCATCTGGAAGTTATTACTACGTCACAACGCAGTGAACAAGTGGTAGTCATATAACCGTGAGGGACGGTGATTGCAATCAGGACACACCCGGAATACACGACACATACACCCGCCTCGAGAGACTCACGCGAGCTCTTTCTTACGTTGTATGCAGCAACCTTTCACCCGTCACTCCAATGCCGAACCAGTTCCGCCGACCAATCAGAAGGGCCACTACACGGAACACGTCGAAGTTGCTCCGCTAGCGGGTTTACACCTCTGACACCAACCCCCAAAGGACGGCCGTATAAGTTTCGACATGAGAGTACCCGAGTTACATCGGTTTATCGGGTCCCATATATCCGATATGCATCTGGTACTGTTCAAACTTGCTCAGCAGGGCGGCATACGCATCGGTCCTTAACCGACACAAACAGAGCTACAGCCACACAGGCCCAACGTTCTGCTGCTCCTACTGTCTGCTCGGTCTCATTTTCCATTCCAGAACTTTCATTTTCTAGAATCATACCCCGCTGTACCCACATCCTAAACTCGCGGTTAGCTTCCAACTACCTGACTTGTACTGGATCCTATACAACTTTAGCCTAGCAAAAACTACACGAAGGTAGCCTATTCTACCCTGTACTCCAAGGGGTTTGTGGGTCATGCATTTGGAGTATCAATCACCTTAACCTAATGCACAATACATGCTAGACCCATAAAAGTAATACAAAGTAAAATGTAACTAAAAGCTGTTAAATGCAAACCGGGGCTTGCCTTATGTTGCTGCAGGTTTAGTTCTACTTTATAGTCAGTATCATGGCGATGATTAAATCTTCAACTTGCTGATCCGAGTCTAGTTCCTTGTCGAACTCCTTCGTCGTTTTTCCTACCGATATGAATATGCACAGTTTTAATACGAGTAACTGAATTATAAAACAAATGTGTTTTAGGAACTAAGAATGGCTTAGACCAACTCTAAAGTGAGAGATGAGCTCTGTGATGGACAGAAACAGAGGATATCTTTAGGTGGGCAGTGGATGGTTGTTCGAGAAAATGCAAAGAGCCATTTATAATGGACATAAGAAAGGTACTAGAAGGAACCAACAGAAAACTAGAGAAGATGATCTAAATTTTCTCTGAAACTTTTACAGTGGACCATAGATCATACAGAGGTATGGATTGCAAAATTTCAGACAAAGTTGATGGAAGATGTGGCCTAGGGAATTTTCTTATTATTTGGCTTCTCTGGATTCCTATGGCAATTATAGTGTCTTGTAATGCTCCAAATTTGGTTTTTCAGAAACTTTAGAGTCTCATGAGTCCATAGGACTTGGTTTCACCATTTTTGGAGGTTCCTACTCAGAGATATGGATTTTAGAAGTTGGAGCTAAAAGCTGAAAACCTTTCTGCTATTTTTCCTAATTTTCAGAGACATACAAGATTGAATCAACATTTGGCCAAGAAAATGAAGTCCAATGCCTCTGAAATTTTACTGGAGTTCAATGATTTCTGGAAGAGTGTCCTGCCCAAATTTGGGAATTTTCCAATAAACAGAACCCCTGTAAAAATTCCTACAAGATTTTATTTAAATAAATTAATGAGCCAAATCCAGGAATTTTCATAATTATTGGACTGCACCTATGGATAGTACTCTTTGAGAGGAATCCAACAAAAATTTTTTCACAATTTTTGGACACTCCTACACAAAGTTGTGGCTCTCCAAAGTTTGAACTGAAATGGGAAAATCTGAAAAATGTTTAAATGCTGACAGTGGGTCCCACTCGTCATCCCTAACCTCCAGCCACGTGCCAAACAGAGCAGGGGTGGCTCCCTCCGGCGAGGTCGCCGGAAAGGCACTTCCCAGCCACCTCTGGACCCCCTGCTGGCCGCCCCCCCATTTTCCCCCATGCTGAACTCATTGGTGAGGTCGCCGGCGGCTGAAACTCGCCGGAAAACGGGGCGCACCGGCAACAGCTAACCCTAGAGCTCCGGCGAGGTCGTGCGCGGTGATTTCTCCACCAAATGGTCGGTTCTTGGGCTCTATAGCACCGTGGGGGATCCCTCATCACCGGCATAGGCTCAAATCGGCTCCAAAATGGCTGCAAATAGGAACTCATCGGCGACCTAGGGTGAAAATCGGTGCCGGCCTAAAATTCTCGAAGAACATCACCAATTCTTGATGATTTTCGATGGTTTTTGATCCTAGAGGGGCGTTGGAGAGTCTAGAACATGTTTCCAACTCGTCACAAGTGATGGTGGACTGAACACGATGAATTTTGAAGATTTGTGCAGCTCGGTTCTATGCATACCGAAGCAAAGAATTGCGAAATTCATCCACTCTGATGCATGAGAGGAGGAGAGGTTTGCACCGTTGGTTTGCACACCTGAGGGCGCTCCTTTTCTGTATAGACCGTCGGGCACGAGGAAGCCTCTAGCAGCTGGGCGCAGGTGAGCAGAAAGTTGGCCGACGTGAGGTGTTTCGGCTGTCCGAGGCCGAGAACTGTGCCGTGGGAGAGGAGAAAAGATCGCGCCGAGGGTTAACAAGGCCGATAAGCTGGTCACCAGCGTGAGGGAGAGGGAGCAGGAGCTGGCAAGGTGGTAGGCACCGGCGAGCAGGACGTGTCGGCTCTCCCGTGACTGAGTCGGTTCACTCCAGTGTGTGTATGACATGTGGGGTCCACACCCCATCTCACTCTTATCCTCCCCCAATTCGGTTTAAAATGGCAAATGAGCTCCAAATTTGATAAAATTTGGAGGATAGGCCAAAAGAAATATGAGGAACACAATGGTGCACTCAAATTTGAATTTCGGTGAAGTTGGAATTTGAAACTGAGATTTAAATTCAGATTCAAATTTTCTCCCGTTTAAATTCCAACAAATAAGAAATCCTTTTCAAATGCTCTGAAAATTTGTGGGGCTATTATTGGATGTGTGGAGAACCAAATGATAGCTTTAGATCTCCGTGTTCAGGAATTTTTGCAAGTTCAAGTTTAGACTTGGAGCTCACACCTTTAAATTCAAAAGTATAAATTCCCTCTCATTTTCTCGGTGTGATTTGCAGCTCCACTTGCTAAAATTTTCGGGATTTCACACGACCCATCCCCCGGTCTTTACGGAGGCCGAAGAACCTTTGGAGGCGGACAGCTTTATCTGCACTCTTGAGGCAAAGTTTGGTTTACTACGGTGCACTGAACACCAGAAGACGCTGTACGCAGCGTAACAGCTTCAAGGAGAGGGCGGTACATGGTGGCGAACTACACCGTCTCCTTACCGGCTGGCCATGCCGTCACATGTACGGAGTTCCGGGAGGCGTTCCACGCCTACCATATAACCTCCCGGCGTTATGGAGAGGAAGCTCCAGGAGTTCCTGGCACTGAGACAAGGCGAGAGGAGTGCTCATGAGTACTCCAGGTTATTCAACCGGCTGGTGCAGTATGTGCCAGGATTTGTGGGAACGGAAGACGATAAGAGAAACGCGTTCTTCTGGGGCCTGAATTCCAAAATGAAGGTCTATCTCGTCCAAATCAATCGCGGCACATTCAACGACCTGGTTAATGCCGCGATTTTATAAGAAAATGCTCACCGCGAGCGCGGTTCTGATAGGAGGAAATGCAGCGCGCTTACGAGCAACAGTGGTCGGGCGCCACAAAAATACCGCATGGTGTATCGCTCACCATCCCGTCAGAGATGGCAGCCACCGGCACGACCGCCTCAGTTTCATGGTCGACAATATAATGCGCCAAGCTTCCGACAATCGTATCCACCACAGCAACAGCAGCAGCAAAGGATGGTCCCGCGTGCGCCTCAGTTTCATCCGCGTGCACCTGGATTGCGTCCTCAAGTCAAAGGGACCCCGACACCTTACACGTGCTTCATGTGTGGCCGTGTCGGGCATATTTCGAGGGACTGCCCCGAGCCGTGACACGGCAGGGGTGCAGTACCTTATCAGGGTGCTAATCAGCCCCGTAATCAGCCCAAGAAACCAGCACCAAAACCCAGCAACGTCCACCACTTAGCCATCGAAGACGTGCCGGAAGGCGAACCCGTCCTCGTGGGTACGTTTTCTTATTTAGATTATCCCGTAGTCATACTTCTTGACTTCGGTGCCACCCATAATTTCATAAGTCAGTCTTATGTTATTAAATATCAATTGCCTGTCATTCCCACAAATAGTTCATACTTGATATGTTCTCCGGGTGGGGAAATAACAGCTGATAGGATGGTCTATAGAGCACCATTACAATTGGATGGGAATCTATATCCGACTTCTCTAATCATGTTAGGGAGTCAAAAACTTGATGTCATTTTAGGAATGTCATGGCTACATCGCCATGGTGCTGTTCTTGACATCATTCCACGTGTGGTTCGTTTAAACTCTCCACTTCATGAACCACATGTTCTTATTCTTGACCATTCGGTTCAAGAAGCTCCAGCCACATATAACACGGAAGCCACAAAACTTGAGGATATTCGTGTGGTCCGTGAATACCCAGATGTCTTTCCAGATGATCTTCTGGGCATGCCACCCGAAAGAGATGTCGAGTTCAAGATTGAACTTGTACCTGGGATGACACCAATATCACGGAGACCGTACAAGATGGTTCCGAATGAGCTAGCTTAATTAAAAGAGCAGCTCAATGATTTAATGAAGAAGGGTTTCATTCGACCGAGTTCCTTGCCATGGGGACGCTCGGCGCTGTTTGTGAAGAAGAAGGATGAAACCTTGAGGTTGTGTGTGGACTACCGACCTCTCAACGCCGTCACCATCAAGAATAAATATCCACTGCCCCGCATCGATATCTTATTCGATCAACTTGTGGGTGCGAGTGTATTTTCAAATATGGATCTTCGCTCCGGATATCACCAAATCAAGATCCGAGCGAAGGATATTCCGAAGATGGCCTTCTCGACGAGATACGGATTGTATGAATACCTCGTCATGTCTTTTGGTCTCACCAACGCCCCGCCACATTTCATGTACCTCATGAACTCAGTGTTCATGCCAGAGTTGGACAAGTTCATGGTGGTTTTTATCGACGACATCTTGGTTTACTCCAAGTTTGAAGAAGAACACGCCGAACACCTGCATATTGTGCTTCAATGATTGCGAGACCATAAGCTTTACGCCAAGTTCAGCAAGTGCAAGTTTTGGATCAGCCAAGTGCCATTTCTTGGTCATATTGTTTCGGCAGAAGGCATTGCAGTTGATCCAAGCAAAACCAAACAAGTGCTGAAATGGAAGTCCCCCACATCAGTCCACAAAGTCAGGAGTTTCCTCGGGTTAGCAGGATATTATCGGAGATTCATACCAAACTTCTGGAAGCTTGCTAAACCGATGAATGAACTGTTGAAGAAGGGGATCAAATATGTTTGGAACTCAGCTTGTGAAGGAGCTTTCCAAGCATTGGTGAAGCATCTTACAACAGCCCCGGTGTTAGCTCAACCGGATACAATCAAGCCCTTTGACGTATATTGTGATGCATCCGGTATCGGGCTTGGCTGTGTATTGATGCAAGGAGGAAGAGTGGTCGCCTATGGCTCACGTCAACTCCATAACCATGGGCAGCACTATCCGATTCATGATCTTGAGCTCGCTGCTGTGGTGTTGGCATTGAAAATGTGGAGGCACTATTTGCTTGGAAACTTAGTGCACCTCTACACCGACCACAAGAGTCTGGAGTATATATTCACTCAAAAGGAGTTGAATATGCGGCAACGGAGATGGCTCGAACTGATCAAAGACTATGACATCGAGATTCACTATCATCCCGGTAAGGCAAATATGGTTGCCGATGCCTTAAGCCGCAAATCTCATGTCAACAATCTGTCCATCACCCCACTTGAAGAGGATGAGCCGAGTTTGTACTTGGTTCCAAATGGGGCATTGTATAATCTTGCTCTCGTCCCTACTATACGAGAGGAGATTATTGAATCTCAGAAGGAAGACATGGGAATGTCGCACATTCGGAGAAGAATGAAGAATGGCGAAATAAAATGCTTACGAAGGGATGAATACGGTACTCTATGGTTTAAAGACCATATAGTGGTACACCATGACATGAAGCTTCGGAAGAAAATATTGGATGAAGCTCATTTGTCCAAGTATTCTATTCATCCGGGCAGCAACAAGATGTACCAGGATCTGAAAACCAGGTTTTAGTGGACACGGATGAAAGAGAAATCGCAAAGTACGTATCCGAGTGTGATACGTGTCGGCGTGTGAAAGCCGACCATATGCGTAAAGCCGGACAGCTGCAACCATTGAATGTTCCGGCGTGGAAGTGGGAGGATATAAGCATGGACTTCATAGTCGGGTTACCTCTCACATCTCACAAGCATGATTCGATTTTGGTGATAGTCGATCGACTAACCAAGTCGGCTCATTTCATTCCCGTACATACAAGTTACGTGGCCAAGCAATATGCGGAGCTGTATATTGGAAGGATATTGTGCTTGCATGGTGTTCCCCGCTCCATTATTTGAGATCACGGTGCGCTGTTCGTCGCTCGGTTTTGGGAACAGATGCACGCATCATTGGGGACCAAACTGGTCCGAAGCTCCGCGTATCACCCACAGACGGATGGTCAAACTGAACGGGTGAATCAAGTGCTGGCAGACATGCTACGCGCTTGTGCCATCCACCACGGCAAAAATTGGGACGATCATTTGCCATTGGCGGAGTTTTCTTACAACAATGGCTCTCAATCTAGCACCAAGATGGCGCTGTATGAAGCTCTTTACGGCTGGAAATGCCGCACACACCTCAACTGGTGTGAGTCCGGCGAGCGAGTTATCTACGGCATTGAACTTGTGAATAAGGCTGAAGAACGAGTGCGAGTAATACAAGCCAACCTCAAGGCTGCTCAATCTCGTCAGAAAAGCTATGCGGATAAAAGATGCCGTCCTCTTCACTTCAACATCGGGGACCATGTTTATGTCCGTATGTCTCCGATGAAGGGAGTTCATCATTTCGGAGTGAAGGGCAAACTTGCGCCACGATTCATTGGTCCATTCGCCATCATTGAAAAATGCGGACCCGTGGCCTATCGCTTGGATTTACCGGCGTCGCTCGCAGGAATTCACAACGTCTTCCATATCTCTCAGCTGAGGAAGTGCCTCAAACCCTCGGCTGAAATCCGCACAGAAGACATAGAAGTTCTTCAACCGGACCTCACATACGCAGAATATCCAATCCAGATTATCGATGAAAAGACTCGTGCCACAAGAAACCGGACCTTATGGTTCTACAAGGTCTTGTGGAGTAACCATACCTCTGATGAGGCAACATGGGAAAGCGAGGAATATCTACGAACTAATTATCCGGACTTGCTATCATCGTATAAGCGGTAAAGTTTCCCCACCTTTCCATTTCTTTTGGAATCTCGGGATGAGATTATTTTTAAGGGGGGAGGGATGTAAAATCCCCAAAAAGTGGTAGCAAGAAATTCAGCACATGTACACTTAGGAAAATGAGGGGAATTAAAACTTTGAATTATAACGGTGTAAGTTCAAAGTGAGGATTCAAACTTTCAAAAACCTCCAAACATGGAGATCTAAATTCATAACTTGGGTCTTCATATTTCAAATATCCAACCTTCCAAATTTCAGCTCATTTGGAGGGGTTTTAGTATTTGTTTGGGATTAAAAGAGGAAGCCCTCTAATCTCAATTTAAATTTCTGTTTCAAATCCCAAATTCCTCAATTTGCAAATTTGGTTCCACAAATGTGTTCTCCACATTTGAATTAGTAGACATGCCAAAAATCAGAAGTTTGGAGTTGGGTTGCTATGTTTTTGGAACAATGCAAAAGGGAGAATTCAAATTCCATTTCAAATTCAAATGACCATACATAATTCAAACTCCACACCAGAATTTCAAATCATTTGAATTCAGCAAATTCAAATCATTTGAGTAGCTGTGGTAAAAATATCAGTGGAAAATTTAATTAAGAGATGAGGGGTGGGACCCAGCAGTCAGCCACACATCCAATATAAACCGACACTGTCTCTGTTTTTGCCTCTCGGGAGAGCACGCCCGCAGCAGCCGCCGGAGCCGACCTCGGCTGATTTTCTCCCGCGCCACCTCCTGCTTGCTCCCCAGATGCTCATCCTGATCACCACACTAAGAGGGCCACAGAGCAATTTTGCCTTCCCCAGCTCGCTCTCACGCCTCGGGTGTCTGCCTCGCGACGAACCAGCTGCTCAGTTCCTCCCCGATCAACCATAGCACCCTGAGCTCGGTTGCTCAAGCTCTCCACAGCAAAGAGCAGCACCAACGTGTGCTCTATCCGGCTAGCCCCTTTTCCTCTGCTATCCCGAGCTCTCTTGTGCCAAAAAAATGGAAAGTTGCCACTGCTCCCGTGTTGCACACCGAAGAACCGAGTTGTGTCGCCGTGGACAGCTCAAACCGAAGAAGATCAAGCCCAAGCAAACCAACCCTTCGGTGCACCCACGAGCCTAGTTGCTCACCTCCAAAACTCAGTCCTAGCCATTGATCACAGAGGGAGAATTTCAAGATTTTCTCCCGGGCGGGACAAACTGACCCTGAGGTAAGGAATTGTGAAATTCGTCCTCATTTCGTGTTGGTTGTGTTCCAAACTCCGCACACAAGTTCTTAACTACCTAGCACACCTCCTCCCTCGATTTTAGACCAAAAAATTGAGTGTAGAGCAAGGAATCCGAGTTCTTTTCAATGTAGTATCGCCGGACCACGTCAGGCGCACGGTGCCGATGGGTTTGGAGAGCTCCCCGGCTCGTTTAAACCCCATGTCGACCTTCTACACGATCCCCTGGTGCTCTAGAGCCAAGAACCCGATCATTTAGTGGACAATTCACCGTGCACGACCTTGCCGGAGCCCTAGGTCTTGCTGTTGCCGGTGCGCGATGGTTTCCGGTGAGATTCGGCCGCCGGCGACCTCACCAACATGTTCAGGGTGGTGGAAAATGGGGGGGCGGCCAGCAGGGGATCGGGAGGTGGCCGGGAAGGCTGGTCCAGCGACCATCGCCGGAGAGAGCCGCCATTGACCCTGTCTGGCGCGAGGTTGAAGATGAGGGATGACAGGTGGGGCCCACGGGCAGTGTTAAAACTTTTCCATGTTTTTCCTATTTCAGTTCAAACTTTGAAGAGCCATAACTTCGTGTAGGAATGTCCAAAAATTTTGAAACAAATTTTGTTGGATTCCTCTCAGAGAATACTATCCAGGGGTACAGCCCAATGGTTATGAGAATCTCTGTATTTGTCTCATTAATTCAATTAAGGAAAATTTTGTGGGAATTTTTACAGGGGTTTTGTTTATTGGAAAATTCCCAAATTTGGGCAGGACATCCTTCCAAAAATCATTGAACTCCAGTAAAAATTTCAGAGCATTGGACCTATTTGCTTTGCCAAATATGGTCTCAATCCTTTATGTCTCTGAAAAATGGGGAAAATAAACAGAGACATTTTCAGCATTTATGTCCAACTTCAAAAATTCATATCTCTCTGTTGGTAGCTCCAAAAATGGTGAAACAAATTTTTTTAGAACCATGGAGACCTGCCCTAATTAGATCATCAACTGTTAGCCATGTCAAATCTCCAGATTTGGGCTCCAAGTTCAGAGAAGCCTTGGACTTGCGGGAATTTTGGAGACCACAAGGTTTAATAAAATTTCTCCAACTTTTGCTCAGATCATCCTTAGAGAGCCTAGTATTCACTGGAAAAATCCCAAAGCAAGTTAAGGATACTAAATAGCAGTAGCTATGAATAGAAGTTTAATTCTTATAATTCTTTAACACTTATACATATAATTTTACTACATTTCATATAGTGACTGAAGTTGAGGACGCACCGGAGCCGTTGGACGTCCTCCCACCAGACACTGACTTTCCATTTAACTTGCAACCAGGCAAGCCCCGGTTTGCATTTAAGTACCTTTTATAAAGTTCTACATTTGTATCACTTATGTCTAGGTTGAAATGTTTGCATTAGAGTTAAGGTGTTTGAAACCCCACTTGCATGACTTTAAATCCTATAAAGGGTGGGGTAGTTTACAGACTTGACGAGTAGAGAATGTCATGCTAATATGCTTAGGAGCTTGGTAGAAGTTGAGTAGTTAGAATCTACTCGCGAGGTAAGGTTTTATCACACGATATGGAAAGAGTAGAAAATGGCTTAAAAGTTGTGAAAATGAGACCCAGCAGGGGGGATAGGATGCATTGAGCGGAGGTCTCACGTGCATAGCCCTGTTGGTGTTGATTGAGGATTGAGTCGTGTGCGGGCCTGTTGAACAAGTATCGAACAATACCTGATGGCATACTGACATAAGCAGGAAACCGATGTAATTGGTTAACCTTGGTGCCGAGGCTTACCCAACCGTTTTATAGGAGTGGGTTGAGGGTAGCAAGGTGTAAATCTGCCGGTGGGCACACCACGCTCCACGCGGGGACCTCCTGCCCCTTACGGATTGACCGGTTCGGCATTTGGGTTTCCTTTGAAAGGTTGTTCCATACAACAGAGTAGGAAGGTGTGACGCCCCTGTTCTGAGAGAGAACCTCTCGGAACTGAGACTGATGCGTATGTGTGCCCAGGATGTTCATCACACATACACATATCATCCACAAACTGAATTTCAGAATAATACCATGAATAACAGGGTTTTATTACTGTCGAAGTGTGCGGTTGACACTTCCCCCGGGCCTGCACTGGGCAGCCCGCGGAGGTTCTTTTTTCGGAGGGGCTAGTCCCTAGCGGAGAGCTTGCGCAGATGGACGAGTGAGAGCTTGACACGGCGAGTTTTACGTGGTTCAGGCCGCCGGAGCGTAAAACCCTACGTCCACGGCGAGCTATGGAGCTCGCTGTATTGCTTGCTGCTCCAGGCCGGAGGCCTGAGCTTGGGGGTGAGTTACAGCTTGAGAGTGTATGGCTAGCGTATGAGTTGCAAAGTGTGAACCCTTGCTATCGACGCCTACCCGAGCCTTTTATAGTCCAAGACCCGGCCGGCTTACAAGGGAAGCCGGGACCCGACAGGTGGTCCCGGGAAGATTGTCTATTATCTACCATATCTACAGTTATGCTGGTAATTGTCTCTGGTCAAATGCTTCTGAGTCTTCATCTTGCCGCCCTGCCCATGCCGCATGCTAGTCGTAGTGGTTGATGACGGCGCAGGCGGCATGGGATGTCTTGTCGCGGTGTTTACTAGCTGACAGGTTCTGACACCGCGCGCCAGTCTGTGATGCGACTGGGCGCAACGGCACCTGACAGAAGCGTGCTCCGCGTCTCCGCGTCTTGGGAAGACGTGGGCCTTGAATACCTTGTACGGGCAAGGTATGGAGCGTATTTACGCCCGCTGCCTATCGCTCGGGGCAGGCAGCGTCGCTCTGCTGCCACATGGCGGGCCCGGAGCCCTTCTCAGAGAAGAGGAGGGTCAGCCCCACGGGGCACGTGGAGCCTCCGGACCTCTCCCCGCGGAGGGGGAGGTCCGGCTTCTGTATGCCACATGGCGGGCCCGGAGCTCTCCTCTGAGGAGAGGGAGGTCCGGCCCCACTGGACACGCGGCGCCTTCGGGCCTCTCTCCCGCGGAGGGGGAGGTCCGGCTTCTGTATGCCATGTGGCGGGCCCGGAGCTCTCCTCTGAGGAGAGGGAGGTCCCGCCCCGCCGGACGCGTGGCGCCTTCGGAGCTCTTCCTGCGGAGAAGGGCGAGTTCCTTAGGCATTTTACCCTGTGCGCGGGGGTACCCCATATCTCAGGTACCGACAGTGGCCCCCGGGCCCATCTCGGGGGAGATAGTGAGCCCGAGGTGGGACCTCCGTCTCTTCCGATCCGCGCACTTCCTCTAAGTCCCGAATTGACCGCTGCCGGAGCACGAACGGCCACGGGATCGTGGGAGCGTGCGCTCACTTGATGGTTGCTTTTACTGCGGCGGTTCCCAAGACCGCCACTTCTGCACGTTGCGGCGCTTTCTTCGGGAACCGCCGAAGTGCCTTGCCGGCTCATCTTCTCAGGAGACTGACTCCTTGCCCCCACCGCTTCAGTTAGGCGGCTTGGGCCCACCCGTCATCGACACTCGGTCTGGGAACCGAAGCGGTTGCCGGTGCAGGGTGTTCGAAGAGTTCCGAATCGTTTGGGATTGCACCCGGGAAGGTGTTTTAGAGGGGGTCTTACCCACATTACAGCTTCCCTTCGCACTTCTCTGCGTTTCACCTCGGACTCTTGCGCTTTTGCTCTCTTGCCTTTGAGTTCTCCCTTGCCATGGCATCCAACCCGCCGCCAGAGAAGAAGCGCGCTCGATCTCCTCTAGCAGCGGCGTCTGTGCCAAGTCGGGATTCTGGGGTGCCTGACACTCCATCCGGTGGCGACTCGAAGAGGCCCCGGGCTGTTGCACTGGGGGAAGCCTCTGAGGCGCCCCCTGTTCCGCCAGTCCAAGCGACTGCGGAGCGGCCGTCGGTGACGGTAGCGGGCTCTGGAAGTCCTACCCCGGCTCGGAAGTCGGGGTTCAGAGCCCGCTGGAGTGTCCGCGCTTCCCGGTCTTCCCCGACTTGCGGGGAATCTGTGCCGCTGCGCTCGGAGCCAGGGGCAACTGCCGCGGCCCCCAGGCCAGCGCGAACTTCTCCTGTTCCGGTGTACCCGGACTCCGCGGCGGCGGCGTCTCTTCCTGCCGAGACGGCCACCGCGGCCCCCAAGCCAGCGCAGGCTGACCCTGCACTAGACGGCCCGGCCTCTTCTTCAGTACCGCCTTCCCCGGCTCGCCCCTCTCCTCAGGCCAAGGAGCCAGAAGCTGAAGAGAGCCCGGCTGGCCTGGCTGCTAGAGCCTCGGAGCCAGCCTCTCCTGATCGGCGTCTCGTCTCGGTTGCTGGTGCGTCGGCTCTCCCTGAGGACGAGGTAATGGAGGAGGTCAGGGGGACTGCCCCGGCCTCTGTTGCTCCACTGCCTCTGGCGGATGCCTTCGCGCTTGCCGAGTCGAGCGTCCGACAGGTCTTGGCTGCACTAGGGCGGGAGCGGGAAGAGTATACGGTTGAACGGGACCGCCTCCTCATCTGGGGTAACCTTTTGCGGGAGAGGACCGCGAAGGTTAAGAGTGAGCTCGACTCCAGGCGGGAGTTGCTCGACTTCAGGGAAGCGCTCCTCGACCGGATGAAGCGGGCTGTCGACCGCATGGACACCGAATCACGGCGGATCAACCGGGAGACCCTGGAGGCACACGCCCGGGCCGAGGAGAGCCTCTCTGCTGCTGTGGAGATACGGCAGCGGTTGGAGCGCCATGAACTCGCCGTTGAGGAACGGGAGCGTTGCATGGCAGCTGAGGCGGAGCGGGTCGCCGCGCAGCTGGCTGCGGGCGAGGATGACCTTCGAGCTCGGATGGAGGAGCTGGAGATCCTGAAGGCAGACCTCGACTTGAGGGAGGAACAGGTCTCCCGTGATCGCCGGGCGGTCTTGGACCGGGAGTTGACCGCCGGCTTCAAGGCCGCTGAGTTGGAACGGCTCGCCAAGGCTCTCCACCTTCGGGAGAGCTCGTTGGCGGCCAAGGAGAAGGAATTCTCCGAGAGAAACCTGGAGGATTTGCAGGCGGCCCGCCGCGAGGTGGAGGAGCTTTCGGCCTTGCGGTCCTCCGAGGCTCTTGCAGTCTCGAGCTTCGTGGATCGAGCGGGGTCCGCCCTGATCCCTCTTGGCTTCAGTCCGGTGAGGGCCGTGGCCCCTGCGTTGGAGGTGATCCCCGCGCTGGAGTCGATCGACGCCAAGCTGGACAGGCTAGACTCGGTGGTCGCCAGCGAGCTTGAGGCCGAGGGGCGCGGTAGCCTTAGAGGTCGCTTCACATGTGCTGGCATGCTTTAAGAGCCGCGACCCCTCTTTTTTGCTAGAACCAGCGAGAGAGGGCCCAGCCGCAGAGCGGGAGCAAGCTGCCAGGGCAGAAGTCAAGGATGTGGCCGCCCTTATAGCCGCAAGGTTCCGGCGGGAGCCAGGAGGTCTTTAGGACTTGTTTCTCCCTTTTTATCGAGTCTGTAGTCCAGCTCATGGAGCCTCGCTTAATTTGACTCTTTTGGATACTTGTGTCTGTGATGCTTTTTCTCTCCTTCTTGGCTTTGCCTGGCTGAGTCCTTAGCTCCGCAAGGTACTCAGAGGCCATTTCCAATCTCGGAGCTTTGCACAGACACCCTCCCCAGGTCCTAACCGTGTTAGGGGCCCTCGGAGGTCTCTGGATCTCGCCCTATGGGGAGCTCCAGATCTGCCTGCCACGTGGCGGGTCCGGAGCTCCTTCCTAAGAGGCGGGAGCTCCGGCCATGTTGGACACGTAGGGCTTTCGGAGTCCTCCCACCGAGGGGGAGGTCCGGCTTCCGCCCGCCACGTGGCGAGCCCGGAGCCCTCCTCAAGGGAGGAGAGAGTTCCGGGCCCGCTGGACACGTGGGGCCCCCGGGTCCCGCCCCTGCTGGAGGGACAGGTCCTAGTCCTTCCAGTCCCAGGCTGGAGTAGCTGGTAGCTCCTTTCCCCCCGCTTCATGAAGTCCCTGTTGCCGTAACCTGGAGGTCCTGCACACAGGCAGAGGAAACGTAATTCTCCTCGGGGGGTCCTCCCCTCCCGTCTCCTAGTCTTATCCGTCTTACGACCCTGATCTGCTATACGGGGCTTGGGCAATTCTGTGCACGAGGCGCCGGAGCTCCGGCTCCCTCCGAGGTCCGGGTACGGCCGTCCGATCCCTAGTACCGGGCCATGCGCTGGGGAAGCAGAGTGCACGCGCTTTGGGTTCATGACCAGGCAAAGCGGTCGTACTCCCCTGGACCTCCGGAGGGCAGGATGTGCATGCTTTGGGCTCTGGGCCGGCTAAGCTGGATACGCACCCTGGACCCCCTATGCACAACGCAGGCCTTTCCTGGAGGTAACCAACTGGCACCGCAACACCTGACTGGGGGAGGCCCGAGAGACCCACTCGGCCATCGGCAGGTGCCTCAAGCGCAACCGTCTTCGGTAGGATAGCGAATGCCGACTATGGATGAGCGCAGGAGAGGGGGAGCTAGATGTACGATGAACATACAGAGATAGTGCGATCATAGAAATTAATGCATAATTTAAATGAGCGCATGAGTGAGAGCTAAGTAGAACGGGGCTCTGTATTCGTACCCATAGGTGGAATTCTGGCTGTACTGGGAGGCAATGTTCCGCCTTGTCTTCAAGGGAAGCAAGACTCTACGCGCTTAGGGTCGGAACCAGGCTAAACTGGACGTAGCCCTGCACCATCCCTTGAGACTTAGCTGCCCCAAGCGCTGTTCCTAAATTCTATGGGATCTATTACAGAAGGGAATAACCCCGTTCTACTGATGCTCAGGAAGTAGGACTTACAGTGTTGCTCCATGGCAAGGATTTTTGGGAACGGATCCCACTCTCGGTTGGAGGGCATGTGTACTTAGGGCGGCAGCTTTCATGATTCGGAAGGGACCTTCCCTGCTGGGGGAGAGCTTATGGGTCCTTCTTGGAATAGAGCGTGCCGCTTCATCAAGCTGCCCTCCTGCAGGCCCCCGACGCGTTTGGTTCTTTGGCGGTAGTGCTTAGAGCATTAGCCGAGACCGTGCGTTGCGGGGTGTTTCCTGCAGCCGAGTCTTGTCGACGAGGTTGTTATCTTCACGCTGGATCAGGTCCTGCGCGGCTTCTCCTGGGGGCCCCCGGGGAGTTCTCCCCTTCTGGCTAAGGCCTTCAAGGGGTAGGTAGGCCCGGGCTCATCTTGGATGACCTAAGGCGTCTTCCCCTTCTGGCAAGGCCTTCAAGGGGTTGACAGACCTTAGGCGGCCCCCGAGAGGTATGTTCGAGGCACGGAGGCGCACCGCAGTTGGCTAACGCCCTGGCCCGTCACCGTCGGAACTGGAGTCCTCACCATCATGCACTGTCTTTATGACACGCTGAGGCTCCTGGAACCCCACCTGGTGGGCAGCAGTGACTGGGGCATCGACCTTCTGTTTGCCATCCCTCTGAGGGTAGGGCGGCGCTTCAGCCCTCTGCTGTCTTCCTTTGCGGAAGCGCTCCGCGAGCCTCTGGATCTCCCAGCACTCGGCAGCAGTATGGTTGCAGGTACCGTGCACGGGGCATAGCCCGCCTTGGTCACTGTCTGGGGCCAGTGATTGCCGCTGCCTTTTGTCGGGGCGTGGCCCCCGAGCTCCACTGGTCGTCGCAGCTGCGGCGACAGGGGCCGTGAATGGTGACTTCATCTTGCCACCCCCATAGGCAGCAGCACCGGACCCAGGCTGTCCTCCTGACTCGGAGGTCGGCAGAGCGTGCCAGTTCCGCCCTTCAGCTGCTCTGGCGCACTTGTCTGCCAGGCTGAAGAGCTCCGAGACGTCGCGGACCTCTCTGGTCGCGAGCTTCTCAAGCATTTTCTCGTCCCGGACACCCTGTCGGAACGCCACCACCACAGAGGCACTTTGGATATGCGGGATGGTGTTGCGTACCTGAGAGAACCGCTGGATGAAAGAGAGTAGCGACTCCCCAGGTTGTTGCTTGACGGCGTGGAGGTCAAGCTCCGTGCCGGGACGGGTGTAGGAGCTGCCGAAGTTGGCGATGAACTGCCGGCAGAGCTCTCCCCAGGAGGTTATGGACCCCTGAGGTAGATTCATGAGCCAAGACCGAGCTGGGCCGGTCAAGGCGACGGGGAAGTAGTTGGCCATGACAGCCTCGTCCCCTCCTGCGGCAAGTACGGCGGTGGAGTAGATCTGGAGGAACTCCGCTGGGTTGACGCTACCGTCGTACTTCTCGGGCAGATGCGGGCGAAACTTGCGTGGCCACCTTGCAAAGCGAAGGTGGGGTGCAAGGGCCGCACATCCTGCACCTGCTGTTGCAGGCACTGGCGCTGCGAACGCTTGGTTCGCACCTGGCACCGCGTATCCCGGCATGGGCAAGGCTGCACCATAGACCGGGGCCGCTACTTGCGGCGCATACAGCTGTGGCATATGCTGCGCGGCATATGCCTGAGGCAGGGCTCGCGTGGTGAAGGCCTGCCCTTCTGGTTTTGTCGAGGCCGACGACATGCTGTTGCCTGCCTCATGGTTGCGACACCTCTCTCGGCGTCGCTCGAGGTACACCCGGGCGTCCTGGCCCAAGTGGCACCATTCCAGTTCCCTTCGCAGGTCCATCGACAGGAGCCTGGAGGAGCTGGAATCCGCCGTTAGCCCGTCAACCATGGGTGTGCGCGTCAGCGACACAGCCGGTTGTCCTGGGCGCCGTCCTCGCCGAAACCGAGGGTTCGCGGCGGCGACGACGAGGCGGTCCACCTCGCGGGCCCATTGCTGGGTCGCTGAATGGGGGGCATCCCCCGCAGGTGGGTTGCGCAGCAGCGCTCTTGCTGCAGCTAGCGCACCTCCATGGTGTACGCTCAGCACTGCAGAAGATCTCACACTGGTCGGGGCCTGCATAGCCGGAGTCGGCATTGCCGGAGTCGGCTGCTGGCTACCAGCTTGTGCCGACACACTCCGTCCTGAGTGTGTCAACATGTACTCCCCAGTGGTCACGGTTCACCGTGAACGCGGAGGGGGAGAGTTTGCCGCTGAAGGAAGCTTGGTCATCTTCGTCGGCGGAAACTCGTCGCGCTAGGAGAAAAGCCCCCTACCTGGCGCGCCAAATGTCGAAGTGTGCGGTCGACACTTCCCCCGGGCCTGCACTGGGCAGCCCGCGGAGGTTCTTTTTTCGGAGGGGGTAGTCCCTAGCGGAGAGCTTGCGCAGATGGACGAGTTAGTGAGAGCTTGACACGGCGAGTTTTACGTGGTTCAGGCCGCCGGAGCGTAAAACCCTACGTCCACGGCGAGCTATGGAGCTCGCTGTATTGCTTGCTGCTCCGGGCCGGAGGCCTGAGCTTGGGGGTGAGTTACAGCTTGAGAGTTTATGGCTAGCGTATGAGTTGCAAAGTGCGAACCCTTGCTATCGATGCCTACCCGAGCCTTTTATAGTCCAAGACCCGGCCGGCTTACAAGGGAAGCCGGGACCCGACAGGTGGTTCCGGGAAGATTGTCTATTATCTGCCGTATCTGCAGTTATGCTGGTAGTTGTCTCTGGTCGAAGGCTTCTGAGTCTTCATCTTGCCGCCCTGCCCATGCCGCATGCTAGTCGTAGTGGTTGATGACGGCGCAGGCGGCATGGGATGTCTTGTCGCGGTGTTTACTGGCTGACAGGTTCTGACACCGCGCGCCAGTCTGTGATGCGACTGGGCGCAACGGCACCTAACAGAAGCGTGCTCTGCGTCTCCGCGTCTTGGGAAGACGTGGGCCTTGAATACCTTGTACGGGCAAGGTATGAAGCGTATTTATGCCCGCTGCCTATCGCTCGGGGCAGGCAGCGTCGCTCTGCTGCCACGTGGCGGGCCCGGATCCCTTCTCAGAGAAGAGGAGGGTCAGCCCCGCGGGGCACGTGGAGCCTCCGGACCTCTCCCCGCGGAGGAGGAGGTCCGGCTTCTGTATGCCACGTGGCGGGCCCGGAGCTCTCCTCTGAGGAGAGGGAGGTCCGGCCCCACTGGACACGCGGCGCCTTCGGGCCTCTCTCCCGCGGGGGAGGTCCGGCTTCTGTATGCCACGTGGCGGGCCCGGAGCTCTCCTCTGAGGAGAGGGAGGTCCGGCCCCGCCGGACGCGTGGCGCCTTCGGAGCTCTTCCTGCGGAGAAGGGCGAGTTCCTTAGGCATTTTACCCTGTGCGCGGGGGTACCCCATATCTCAGGTACCGACAATTACATTGTCTCGTGAGTCTCAAACTCATGCTAGCAGCGGAAGTCTTATTCTAGCAGCGGAAATCTTTATTCTAGCAGCGGAAGTCTTCTATCTATCACGGAAGCAACTAAGCAGTAGCAGCGGCTCCATCTCCTACTCCACAGGCAAGGTTGAGGACAGATTACACTCCTAATGCTCCACTTGGTCTTCATAGTACTCCTCTCCTGTTACTGATGATGAAGTAATAATGCAAGTTTGAGTACACGATGTACTCAGCAAGTGCGGGAAAATATGATATGTAGCTCACAGCAAGGAAGGTATGAAAAAGCTCATTGCAGAAAGCAAAGTTTATTTCTCAAAACGCGATAAAAACAACAACTCAGCTTTAAGTGAATGTAATCCCAACATGTACTTAAACACCAACATACCTCCATTATGATTCACCACTTTTCATGTTCCATCCAAACATTTATCTTTCTCAACTTTTCTCAAGCTCATGAATACCATCTCGTACTCACTACCATCTCATGAATACCATCTCGTATTCACTACCATTTCATCTCATATTCAATTCCGTCTCATACCGAGACCAATGCTCATTGTCATGACTCAACAGTCATGCAACCATTTCTCATTACCTGGACTCAACAGTCCAATTCTCTTTACCCGGACTCAACAGTCCCAAATCCAAAGCCCAAAACCAAAACCAAACCAATTACCATCCCAATAACCATCCCATCTAATCATGTGGGTTGTCCAGACGCTCATGACCGTAAGCTCGGCTATCATAATAGTTTTAGACTCTGCAGAGTTTGTACCACTTTACCCACAAGTTTGTGATTTCATCACTCGTCGGCGACTGCAGAACCTCCATTATACCAGTACACAACCGTCGGTGTATGTCCAAGAGATCACAAAATAGCCTTTACAAAGGGGCTACTAGATGTATGGACTCACTAAGGTTTCACCAGCAGGCTAGAATCTCCAATTCTCCCACCCACTGGCCCCCTCTTGTGCCATGCAGTTCCCAGGGCAGTCTTCACTCGACTCCCATTCCCCGCGCCTTCCACGGTCCATAACAATCCAGTAACTTACCTAATTAGTCATCCAGGCCGCATCCATATTTGGCCTTGTGGTGGGACTGTTATCCAGGCATGGCTGGCATGAACCGGTCCTTAGATCTACGGCAAGTAACCACCATCTCATTCTACCTCATTCACAAACCAAGCTTGCCTAGATCTCCCTCCGATTCATGTTCATTAACAATATCCGTTTCTCATTATTCATACGAGTGCAGTTAGCTAGACACATCTATCTCGCTTCCCATAATCCCGTGGACTCAGTGAAGCATAAAAGCAAAAACCATATCCGACTTATTAACTTTCCCGGCGACAAGGGTGGTTAACAAAACTAGTAACTCCTATGAAAGGGTTTCCCATCATGTTGACTCAAGCACACACACCCTTTTTGTAAACAAAACAGTCTTTCAAAAACATGGGATCAATATGGTCAAGGGGCACTTGACTTGTTCTTGCGGTTCCTGTTGCTCAAATTCTTGCTGTTGTAGTCTGTCGCAGGTAGCTCCGTGAGCTTGTCCTTCTATACGCGATCACGCACATACAAGATTCATAGAAATCAATCATCATGCACAAACTCTACTTTAAGATGCAATGGTGCATATGCATGTTAATCCTATGATGCAGTTTAGTTTGTACATGTTCTTGCATGTTTTGCATGGATTTTACGATGAACAGAGGTGTAAAGATCAATTGTGGACGTGGCGATGATCTCGTCACAAGATCTAGATGAAACCAATCAACACGTGGTCTGTCCATGAAAAAGCTTCTGTTCGAAGGGATCGAAGAACAGATGCAAAGAAAAACCGTGATGACGTCGTAAGGTGGTATTGGAAACCTACCTTACGTTCTTCTTGGTCTCGGGGTCCTTCTCCTAGCAAGACATATCATCGGGGCTCTCTTCCGGCGATCTCTGGCGACTGAACTCCGGCGAAGGGGTTAGCTTGGCGAGTTGGGGGCTAGGGCTCCAAGTCGACGACTCTCGGGAGGTGGAAAAGAAGTTCGTGATTGCGGCCAAAGGTTTTTGGTTCTATTTATAAGAGGAAACGAAAAGTCCTATTCTGATTGGAATTCGAATAAGAGTCCTATTCAAATTGTTTTTGAATCTTAACAACTTATGTCTTGCTGATTTGGTGTGGTAGCAACATGGAATTCGTTTCGGTTTCCTTCCGTACCGGTATTCCAGCGGGTACAGAAGAAGAATCGCTTCAAATCCCGTTTCCTTCGCGGTGGTGAGCTCCGGAGGCTCCACGTGTCCTGCAGGGGCCTGGCTTCCCTTTTTCACAGAGGCGGCTCCGGTTGTGCCGCGTGTCAGGCGGGTGAGACCTCCCTCTCCCTCAGAGGTGAGCTCCTCGTGCGCCACGCGTCCTAGTGGGCGGGACCTCCCTCTCCCTCAGAGGTGAGCTCCGCGTGTGCCACGTGTCAGTTCCGGACCTCCCCTCTCTTCGGAGGTGGCTCCGAATGTGCCACGTGTCAGAGCCGGACCTCCCCTCTCTTTGGAGGTGAGCTCCGAGAATGCCACATGTCAAGTAGCGCCGATGTTTCTTTCTGCTCAGAGACGAGCTCCGAGGTCGACACGTGTCCATCAACGTCGGACCTCCCGGAGATGAGCTCCGGAGGTGACACGTGTCCGGTAGTGTCGGACCTCTCGGAGGTGAGCTCCGAGAGCGACACGTGTCCCACGGTGTTGGACCTCTCAGAAGTGAGTTCCGAGATCGACACGTGTCTGGCAGGGCCGGACCTCTTGGAGGTGAGCTCCGAGAGCGACATGTGTCCCGCGCGGCTGGTTCTCTCTTTTCCGTAGTGGCTAGCTCCGGGGGCAACACATGTCCTGCAGGCTGGCCTCGCTCCCTCGCAGAGGCTAGCTCCGGGGGCAACACGTATCCCACGAGGTTGAACCTCGCCCCTTCCGCGAAGACGAGCCCCGAGCCTGCCACGTAGCCAGTTAGCGGTGGACCTCTCCCCCTTTTGCGGGGATGAGCTCCGAAGGCGCCACGTGGCCAGCGGGTCGTGGGAGTTGTCTTCGGCGCTCTCTGTGGATTGGATTTGGCTCTTTTTGGCTATCTTTTTTATTCCTTTTCTGTTTCAACTTCTTTTAAAATGTTTTCTCTATATAAAATTTAAATGCATGCAAAAATCGAAATTGAGGGTGTCACAGAAGGTGTGTGGCATCACACTTCTGAAAGTGGGTGTATGTGACGTGTTGTCCGGGTGTCTCCTAATTGCAATTGCCGTCCCTCGCGGTTATTTGAGTACCGCTTGTTCACTGTTCTGTGACGTAGTAAGAAGAAAAATAAGCCAGATGAATGATAATATGCTGTGATGAATTATTAATGTTTTGAAACCAAGTTTGCTGTAGATGTAGAGCTAATTAAGTTTATCTTCCACTTTGGGCATCACCACATCGGAGGAAAGCGTTTCTTGTTTGATTATGGACTTCCGATGTGAGGGCTGTCTAAGGCTCATTAAACTGCTGCTATAAAACTGAAAGTAAGGATTAACATGTAGGCGTGTCTTTATTGCAATGTCGCTATCCTGCATTACCAATACCTGCATGTAGAGTTTCATTATTAGGGGGTCGGTTAAGCCTTGCTGAGCCATTGTGCTCACGGTTGAAATATTTGAGCTGTGTGCAGGTGAGAGCTATGAGGAGGGGTCCGAGGACGAGGCAGTGCCCCCGTCGGGGTACACGGCCGAGCTGGAGCCCTGCACACCGCCGTGATCTCCGGTTTGATGTTGCTAGTGTGTAGCGCCCCTGGGCTGGACGGCTACACTTTTGCTTAGCTAGGATGAGAGAGTAGTTATAAAGAATAGTTCTGCTGTACATTACTTTTGTAAAAGACTTCCACTGTTTTATATCAAATAAAAGTTTGTATGTTGTTCTTATTCTTTTCTTGTGTGCTGTTGGGTGCCGCATCGCACGGCAGCACCCTCTGCGATCCCAGAGTGGGTGAACCACGGGGTGGTCACCCACACTGGTGAGCCTTTTTCTCCTATTCTTATCATCAAGGATTATTGGGTTTTGATGTACGGTTTCTCCCTTATTGGCAGGAGCTGACCCGCCGAGCTGCTGAAGACTCCCGACGACTTCGCGAGAGCGAGGATCATCGTCTCCGCATGGAGGCCGAGCTGGCAGAGGTGCCAGTTCAGCAATATAAAGGTTCCAAAAATATGAATACAAAGAAACTCATGTTTGCACAAAGTTAGTTTCATATGTATGAAAAATGGGATTTGTTTAAACTTTCACATGTTATAATGCACATGAGAGCTCTCTATACAAGCTCATGTTTAATTACATGCTTGGACCCTAGGTGGATTAAAACTACATATTTGAAGTCTCATGTGCAATGGAAAGTTTAAAAATCAGATTGTCGACACCATTTGTTCAAATGCAAATTTCAAATGAGGGTAACACAAGGGATTGCAAACTGTTGTGTTACAAAGCTCATTTGCAGCAGCTAAACCAAAAATCAGATTTCATATTTGAATTCCTAAGGTCCAAATTAGTGGGTTTGCAAAGTTTCATGAATTTTGGAGATGTTTTGCTACCCATTTTTCCAAAAGGACTTAAATTTGCAAAGAATTCAAATATGCATTTAAATTTGGATGAAATTTGCCCAACCATCCAAATGCAGCTCAGTTTTCAACTCCAAACAATTGAATTGGTCATTTGCCAAATTTTGGAGATAATTAGAGGATAAGAGGAAGTGAAGGGTGGGACCTACATGTCATTGAGGCAGTAAAGTTTGCAAAAGATCTCAGTGGTTGGTCTCTGTTTTTCTTCCCTTACTCGAGCAGAGCCGCAGCTTCACCAGGGTGACACCGAGCAGCACCGAGATCCACCTCCTCGCCGTTTTCCATCGCGCTGGCAATTTCCTCACGATCTTTTCACCTCATGCCGTGCTCCTTTTCGCCCACAGAACCGAGAACCCTCTTTGTTTTCTTCTCCCTTGCGCAAGAACCCAACAGAGGCTACCGCTAATCCTTCGATTGCTCGGGCACCCACGAGCTCGCGTGCAAGCCTCGGCAAAGTATCAAAACGGCACCAGGCCATCACCTTCTACTTCCTCAACACGCCCCCGAGTGTGCTAGAACTCTCCTCACGCGGAAACACCTTCTTCCGTGGCGGCCAAACCACCACTGCTCCCAAGGAAAGCTCAACACAGAGCCTATCAAGGCCAACAAAGGACGCCCAGAGGAGTGCTAGGATCAAGTGTTGCTCACATCCGAAGCTCAGCTCGAACCCTTTCTCATCCTCGGAGAATTTCCAGTTTTTCCTCCGACCGACTCAAACCGAGGTGCGGGTAAGAAAGCTTCAAATTCTTGATCAATACTTTCTTAGAGTCCACGAAATTGCACTCACACGAGCTAGACTCGATGAAGAACAAGTTTGCTTCACAACCCTAGCTTTAAAATGTCTGTAGCAGGTGTATTTGAAGGTTTTCCGACGGCGACCGTAGGGGAAACCGTCGGGTGAGTGAGATCATGTTTAGAGCCATTCCCGGGCCTTTTCATCACCATGTCGAGCTTCTCTAGCAATCACTGGTGCTGTAGGGTTGAAACCCATCGAGTTTGGCGGGCTAGCACGGCAGGGCGACGTCGCCGAAGCTTCACCGAGCCGCCGCATCGGTGCGAGCTTGGTTAGAGCCGTTGCCGGCCGGGGGAAGTGCTCCCAACATGTTCAGCGCATGAATTTAAGCACTAGAGGAGAGTTAGAGATCGGAGGGTGTCCGAAGGGGCGTGTTCCGAGGAGCTCCGGCGAGCTCCAGCGGCGCAGGCGCGCGGGGATCCGGAGGTTGAAGAAGACCTGGCCTGGCCCGCTCTCAGTGGGAGAAAAATCTAACCGGGATACTCCGTGGCATCAGATCAGTTTGGGTCCATGCGGGAAGGACCCTGTGGACCCGTGTGTTTTGCCCGCGAGAGTGACATGTGGCCCCTGGACCCACAGTCAGAATTTGAATGTTTCCCGGTTTAATTCAAATTGCAGATTTCCTTTGAAATTTTGGAAGAGCATAACTTTTGCTAGGAAACTACAAATTTAGTGATTCAAATTGGGTTAGATTCAGATTGAAAAACTATCCAAATATGCAACCCAATTTGTATGAAAGTCATTATTTAATTCTGGAAAACTCGTTAAAACTTTTCAGCAAAAGAATTTTAGAGGGAGTTTGGTTCATCAAAAAATCCTAAAATTTTGCCATAATATTCTTTAGGATGTTATTGAACTCCTAAAAAACTCTCAGCTCATTTGGAGTCGATTTGATTAGGAAAATTCAGATTTTAATTGCTGTGTTCAAAAGAATATAGAAACATTTTCAGAGAATTCCCAAAACTTGGAAATTCAGTTCTGGGCAATTCTTCACTCCAAAAATCCTAGTAAAATTCATTCAGGCTCTATGAACTATAATTGAAATTGTAGTTCACTAAGTTTAATATGAACATGTGAGTTACTTCAGAATTAATTTGTTTTTGCTTAATTGCTTAGAGAATTATTCTGGATAAACCACTCAATGAAAAGTGCTAATTTTTGGTCCAGGTGACTTTCTTGTAACAAGAAAATCACATGAAAATTTTCAGCTCCATTGGATCTATGGATCACCACTGTTCTGTTCAACCTCTTTAGATGATCAAAACACAAGTGATGAAAAACACTTATCACTTGATCATGTTACTTAACCCAAACCCAATCCTTAGCACCAGTGTCATTTTAAATTCTTAAACAGAGTTCCAGTTTTAAACTTGTCATTAGAGGTTATTAGCAGAAGCTTTATAATTAAATACTTGTGCATATTCATAACGTGTAGCATCTATGTGAGGACTTGTGAAGAAATTGAAGTGGAGATCAAAGAGGGAGGAAAGCGAGTGATCAAGCCTCAAGTGATCTTCACTAACTGAAAACTATATACATTTTAGTCACCTGCAAAACAGGCAAGCCCTGGTTTGCATACAAGCATTTTTATAAAATCTTTTCATTTCTAGAGATCATAGCTTTGAATGATTGAGTGCATTAAGTCTAGTTGATATTGAAAACCCAATTGCATGACAAGAATGTCCTAAAAGAAAAAGGGTAGAATAGCACCTCCTAGAGTGGGATTTGGCTACGATAAATGTTAGTAGGAAAGGTCCGGTAGAAGTCGAGTAGTCGGAATCTACTCGTGAGTTTAGGGCTTGGTTTCTTCGGAGCGGGTCGGGAATAGAAATAATGAGGAAAGTTCACAATTAAGAAATGGAGACCAGGCAGGGAGGTTTAGATGCAGCAGGCTGCGGACCGTGCATGCATAGCCCTGCCTATGTCGGTTAAGGCCCGTTCGTATTTAGCCTTGTTGGACAAGTTTGAGTTGTGTACCAGGCGCATACTGGCTATATGGGACCCAGAAAACCGATGTACCTTATGAGATCTACATTGGAACTTTTCTAATCGTCTTAGGCTTTTGGCGTCAATTTAGCAGGAGCTAACTCGCTCAAGAACATATCACTGCGGGTATGTATCTTGAGGGAGCTTGCTGTTCGGGGCAATTTGACTGCGTGCTGTGTTGAAGAAATTGGGAAAGGTGGTCGCGTACAACATCAGTCAAGGTTGCTGCCGGCAACTCGGAGTAGACTTATCTGACATCCTAAGTATGAAACTGTACATGCAAGTCATACCAATAATAGGATAGTAAATTGCAGCACAAGACCCGCCAAATAGTTCATCCTTAATTCAGATTTTAGAAACAGGTTGAATGTTCATGAATCTGAAATTTAGTGAGCGATATTTGGTGGCAATCACGTTGAAATACAATTAAAGCATAACAGCGATTATATCATCGTATTCATCTCTAATATTTACTATGTCACAACACAGTGAACAAGTGGTACCCATGATCACGAGGGACGGTGAATCGACTCGATATACACATACAGGGATACCCGAATAGCACGTCACGTATGCCCATCCTTGGAGCTGCGATGGAACGCTCAACCGATGTCGTACGGGACAACCTTTCACTCGACAGCCCAAACGTCAATCCGGTCGCACCAAAACGGACAGGAGGTTCCCTACACGGAGTAACTCTGTGCCCGTTAGCGGATTTCCACCTTCCTGCTCTCAACCTACACCTATAAATCGGTGCGTTATGCCTTGATGCCCGTAGGTATAGGCTACATCAGTTTATCAGACCCCATAAATCCGATATGCCTTCAGTACATTCAAACTTGTTCAGCGAAGCCGCACATGGATTGGTCCTCAAACAACAAGAGGAGGGCTACGCATACAAGACCTCCATGTCTTGCTGCATCTTACACCCTGCCTAGTCTCAATTTTCAGATTATGTTATCCTCACATCTCAAATCCATCCCGTATGTAGGCAAGCCTAAACTCACGAGTACATTCCAACTACTTGACTTGTACCGACGTCTATAAACATTAAGCATGGCAAATAATACTCGAGGACTTAACCGCTACTATCACTCTCCCTAGGATGATTTGGTTATGCAAGTGGGAATCAAAAAATTATCAAACTAATGCACATAAGTACCTCACTCTATAGTAATACAAATCAAACACTCTCTAAAACTGTTAAATGCAACGGGCACTACAGAAAAATGAAATATTTTCATGTGTCCTCACGAAAATAAATTTATTGTCGTGAGCTAGACAGAATAACAATTATTTTCATGAGCTTATCACGCGGCTCACGAAAATAACGCTTATTTTCGTGGGCTCATGCCGCCGCTCACAAAAATAACAGTTATTTTTATGGGCTTAAGCAATAGCTCACAAAAATAAATTCTATTCCATGGGCTTATGGGGTGGATCATGAAAATACTTTAGCTATAGCCCCCAACCCAACCTCAGGCGCACCCAAGTCAGACCTAACCCTGCCGTGCGTGTCGCCAGCCTCCCAGCCAACCCCGCCGCGCCGCCTCCCGGACAACGCCGCCTCCCAGCGAGCCCGCCGCGCCGCCTCCCGGCCAACACCGCCTACCGGCCGAGCACGCCGCGCCGCCTCTCGGCCAACCCCGCCGCCTCCCAGCCGACCCCACTCCGCCGCCTCCCGGCCGAGCCCGCCCGCTGCCAGAAGTGGTGATGTGTTTGGATTTGGGGAATGTAGACTGATTTGGCGATTTGGTTTAACTTGTGAAGCCCGCGGGAGATTCGTCAGCGGGAGGAGATCAAGTGGTATGCAGATGGGGACACGGTTGTGCGGAGCGAGCAGAATCCCAACATCGCTTATGCTTACAGTACGTGCTTGCGTGGTACCACATTTGTGGTTGGATATTTGGATTGCTTGGTTGTTCTGGCTCTATCAATCTGCCTCGTCATTAGCTTCACGTTTGATCAAAATTATAGCTTTTCTCATAAAGTAGGAACTATTTGGATGGGGGTTTGGAGAGGGTTGTATACCAGCACATTCGAGGACCATACTGAATGATGGATCAATATTATTGCTGCTCTAGAATAGCTCACCAGTCCATAGAGTATTGTACACTGCAACACTATATGATTATGCGCTGGTAATAACTCCTTCACGTTCGTGTAGCTGATATTTTTTCCCTTTAGTGCCCAATTTGCTCATAATATCAATAGAACAACTATTTACATCAGACAACCCGGTGCAGCAGGAGATGAACGCAGACAGGTTGTGGTTCATGTGCATCATCATATACTGTGTCATTCTCTATAGGCTGAAATAAAAATAAGTTGTCACATTACCACTCCAACTTTCTTCATCCGAGTTTATGTATCTCATGTCCATGCTTTTACCTCTAGCCACCAAGGCTTCTGGGTGCTATGCCAGCCTTGGTGAATTTTGATTGCCAGAACACCCAGAAGCCAAAATTATGCAAACACTGCCAATCACCAGTCTTCTTTTTGGGGAAGAAAATGATAGGAGTTAAGTAACCACCGACTTCAGATGAAGAAATTGAGTGAAGAACATGAACATAGGAGTGGAGAAGCGCAGCCTTATTACTCTCCATATATGGGAGTAAATTTTGACATTTTCAGGTTATGAGTTATGACACTAATACTAATTGCACAAAACAAAAAAAACTTAGTATTGGAGTAGAAAATTAAGATATTACATTGTCTCCTAGTAAAAAACTTAGTAGGAGTAGAAATGTTTTCCCCCCTGCCAGCTCCTAACTTTGATTAAACACTCTGTTGGTTTTATGTAGATCGAGTTTCTGCACCAACCACTACAACCCGCCATGTATATGATGTTGCAGCTCAACATGTTGTTAGTGGTGCCATGGAGGGAGTAAATGGTAACTGGACTCTTATTGTTTTTCTTTTGCTTTCATCAGTGTCAGAGAGTTATATGAGGACAATATTATGTTCTTTCGTTTATTCTTGTAAACATAAAGGAAATTGGTTTCTATTTACAAAGTATCATGTCACTTTGAGTATTTTGTTTTCTGCATGTCATAAGTTCATAACATTTGCAGCCAAGTTGCATGCATTGTTTTTCCTTGGCCATATTCATTGATTGAATGCAAAAATGCATTGTTTCCCTTTAGCCATGTTGTTATTGTGCAAAAATGCTCAATGGCATTAAGTTTCAAATATCTGCCTGTGTTTGTTTAATCAGTTGTCTGTTGCATACTTGTGGCATGTTCATTTAAATCGGTTATGGCTGTGCTGTCCTGTCATCATTAACATCAAACGTCCATTTGTCAGATATGGATCTTCACTATGAAATCTCCTTGTTGCAAGCATGAAATAGTTATACGGACAGACCCAAAGAATATTGAAACGACCAGAAGAAGACTGAATATTATGATGTTGAAGATGCAGAGACATTGCTACTGCCTGCAGATGAAGGTTCAAACACTTGTATACATTTGTTTCTGTTCATTGTTTTTCAAATGCTTGATGTTTTATTTTAAATTTCTTCTCACACAGGGACAAGCTTGATGTTTTATGCTCTTAACAGTGCTCTCTGTGATTGTCTTAGGGTCATCCAATTAATTCCTAAACAACAGTTATTCCTCACGATTTGACAAATCATCACGATAGAGCCAAAAGAAGAGGGTTGCCGAAGAGAAGAACTCTGCGAGGAAGATGGGACTTGGAGTACGTCTTTTACCTCCCTCTGCAGAAGATGCCACTGCAGCAGCTTCAGTGAAGTTTGTATCAAAATTTTAGAAGAGCAGAAAGGAAGTTGTAATTTGAATTGGACTTGGTTGTGAGTTATAATGTGATATGAACTATGCAATGAACGTTTTAATTTGAATTGAAATTTGTTGTGAGTTGAAATATGATATTTGTTATGAAGATCAATGTATTGTGTAGTTGACTAATAATAATATTCTGTTCATTTATGTGCTTAAAAAATATGCATGTTATTTACACAGCAATTTTATATATTTTCGTGGGCCAGTTTCTGGCCCATGAAAAAAATATAGGCATTATTTTCATGGGCCACAAATTGGCCCATGAAAATATTGTCTCAGTATTTTTATGGGCCAACATGTGACCCACGAAAATAGTGCCTCAGTATTTTTATGGGCCAACATGTGGGGCACGAAAATAGTGTATAAGTATTTTCTTGGGACACAAGTTGGCCCACGAAAATAATACTTATAAATTTTCATGTGCCAGAAGCGGCCGATAGCGGCCGATGAAAATAACTTTATTTTCGTGTGCCAGAAGCTTCGTGGGTTTTTCGTATACGGATTCTTGTGGTGGGGGCTTGCCTTGTTGCTGTAGGTCAGCGAAATCAATTTCCATAGGAATTACTTCAAGTGCCTTCGGTGCTTCCTCGAACTCGACAACTAATTGAAATGCAAACGAATGCAATTGATTAAATATTAATCATATAAAAGTAGTTATAAAAATTTAAGTGACTTTTTTGTAAAATGAGCTCTAATGGACTTGGAATTTTTACAAAGAATCCCACATGACAAACAGGTATTGCTATCCAAAATTCAGAGAAATTTAATAAAGTGTGTACTCTAAAGAATTACCTAAGTCATTTTACTTCTATGAATTAATAAGCCAAACCTGAAAGTTTGTCAAGATGAAAACTTAGATTTTCAGAAACTTCAGATTTTTCTGAGTCCCTGACAATTAGTTTCACTAAATTTGAAGCTTCCTACAGGAAGATATAGAATTCCTAAGTTTGGATAAAAGCTGAGATTATTCTCTGATGTTTTCCTAATTTTCTTGGAACAGAATAAATTGGAACACCATTAGACCTAGTAAATTAAGTCAAATGCTTCTCAAATTTTTACTTAAGATTAGTAGATTTATGAAGGACATTCTGGACAAAATTGGACAACTTCCATAAAAGGGACCTCCAGGAATCAAATCCCAGAAATTTAATTTTGAAGAATTTTGGGGGAAATTACAGGGATTTTCATACCAATTAATTGATATCACTGCAAAGTACTGGTTGAAAGGAATCCAACAAATTTTTTTTCACAAATTTCGGACAATCCTACAGAAAGTTATGGCTATTTAAAGTTTGGCCAAAATCTGGATATTAAAACCGAAAATGGAAAAGTTCAAATTTCAGACAATGCGGTCTGGTGACACGTGTCAGCACTGCAGTGATGCTGTACGGTGGCCCATGCAAATTTCTGCGTAGCCACACGGAATCCCCAAGCCACAGCAGATCCGGCCCCGAGTTTTTCTTTCACTGACAAGCGAGACCCATGGCCTTCTTCCTCCTCGTGACACCCGCACCCTCCCACGGTGACGCCTCGCCAGAGAGCTTGCCGCCTGTACTCAACTTCACGCAGGTAATATGCTGGTGCACACCCCAGAGCTTAACGGTGGCCGAAACTGCGCGCAACGGCGACAGCAGGCGGTAGCTCATAGACGACGATGAACTCAGTGATTTCTACACCTTTTTTCGACGTGGTTTCGTCTGAAAGCACCGTGGTGATGTGCTGAAAATAAAACTGAACCCTGATGCTCGTGAAAACGGCCACAACCATGACCTCAACAGTGAGGTGCCCTATTTTCGGCCGCCGGCACAAAAACTCGGAGAACTAGGGTTCTAGTGGATGAAACTCGATACCTCTTGATCGAGGAGATGCCCTAGGTGATCTAGAACAGGTAGGGTGCACAGCTTGAGCATTGGTTGCACGTGAAAGAAGAATTTCGCCGAGGACCAAGCTCGGCTCCTAATGCACACCATGGAGAAAAAACGAGCAATACTCGCCTGATAAAGCATGAAATGGAGTGAGGCTTTCAGCTAAAGATTCAGCGTACACGGGCGCACCTTTTCTTCTTCAGGAGCGGCTCGTGAAAATGGCTAGAATGACTGGTCGCCGATGATCAGTGGGAGGCAGTGGATAGTTCGCGCGCGACAACGAAGAAAAGAGGCGTGCGGTGCTGTGTTCGGCTCGGGACAATGGAAAACGGTGATAGCAGGGTGTGTGCTGTACATTGAGGCGAAAAATTCACCGTTAGGTGGAGTAATCAGGGCCTGCGCTGGCTGTATGTGGCTGAGCGGCGATCACCCGAGGAAAACAACATTCGGGTGAGTCGGTTTGCTGATTTCTCAGTCACTGACATGTGATCCCACTCCCCTCTAATTCTTTTTCCAAATTTTCAGCTGATCTTTTCATCACCTACTCAAAATTAAAGTCTAGACTTACCCACAAAGTCATAGACTAAAATTGGAATTCGATTGAATTCAGTTTCAGATGGTTGAATTTGAATTGCAATTGGACAATTGAATTTGAATTTGGATTTGAGTCCCTCTTCCTCAATTGATCCAAATACACAACAAATGAAGTCCAAAATGAATGAATTTTGGCAGAGATGCTAATTAAGATGTGGTGAATACATTGGTGAAATCAACTCTTCCATTTGATAATATTTGAAGAAAAAATCAGATTTGAATTTTAACTAGTGACATATATGCATGGCTAGCGGCAAATTAATTTGGAAAATTTGAATTTCCCCCAAATTTTTGTACTCAACCATATGTGTAAAAGTGGGCTTTCACATCCCACCCACCCTCTTAAAAGAATCTTATCCCGAGATTACAAAAGAAGAGACGAAGATAGGAGAGGAATTACCCGATATGAGAAGATATGAATCCGGGTAGTTTGAGTGAAGGAAATCTTCGCTCTCCCACATTGCTTCTGTAGCGGACCGGGTCCTCACATTTCAGGATCGCAGAGGATGGTGTCGTGCGATGTGGCACCCAACAGCACACACAAAAAGAATACGAGAAACATACAAACTTTTATTTACATAAAACAGCTGATGTCTTTTACAATACATAATATACAGCGGGAGTTATGTTCATAGCTAAACTCTCAGCCTAGCTATTCAAAAAGTGCAGCCGTCCAGCCCGGGGACGCTACACACTAGCAGCACATATCCGAAGATCACGGAGGCGTGCAGGGCTCCCACTCGGCCGTGTACACCGACGGGGGCATCGCCTCGTTCTCGGACCCCTCTTCTTAGTTCTCACCTGCAACAACTTAATATAGCAACCGTGAGCACGATGACTCAGCAAGATGTAACATCCCTGACTTTTGTAAAGTTTGATTTCAACTTATGAAACAAAGTTAAGGAAAAGGAATAGCTAGAGTTTGTGTCACATGAAATGGTGAACACAAAAATGGACATGTGAGGGAGTTAAAAATTTTCTTCAACTCATGATTAGCACATGTGAACATGAGCAGGGAACTTCACTCCCTAATTTTGGAGTCATGTCAACCCTCACTACGAAGAGGATGGTGGGAAATTTAAACACGATTTGAATTCTTTAGAAAGGATTCATGTTCAGATTGTATAAATGCATCCGAGTGAATTCACAATGCATTCCCCATGTATCAATGAGCTCATAACTCAAATTTGGATATTTTTGGAGCTCGTCTACCATTTATTCAAAGGGATATTTGAGAGCACCTTCAAATTGAAATTTGAATTTGAATTCTGATTTCATATTCAAATTCCTCATAATTTGTTTGGTCTACCATCCAATTTTGGTGGAATTTGGACAAAGGCGGTGCGGGAATTTTAAAGCACAGAGGGGAGCATATTTGAAGGGGGGTGGACTCTATCTGTCAGCCACACCACACGGCAAACCGACTCTGTTCTGATCTTTCCTCGGCTGAGCGCATGACAACAGTTCGGTGCGACCCGTTCCCGGTGAATTGCCGGTGCCACCTCCTCCTCTTCGGGTCGGATTGCCTCTGCCCTTATCTCCCCCGAAGGCTGCACAATCGAACTTCTACTCTTCTCGCTCGCTCGCGTGTAACTCTCTGTTTCTCTCCCCGCAAGAACACTGCTTCTGCTCTCGGTGTCGCCCGACCACGCCATAGCACCCGAGCTCGGAGGATCGAGCTCCCCACAGCAAAAAGCAGCATCCACTCGTGCTCTAGCCGGCTATCATCTTTCTTCCACAGTCTCGTTCTCGTTTGTGGACGGGAATTTGAAGTTTCGGCCGTGCGCCCAAGTGAAACCGAGGGAAACCGAGTTGGGTCACCGTGGACAGCCCACACCGAAGAAGATCACGCCCAAGCAAGCCAACCCCTCGGTGCACCCATGACCTGAGTTGGTCATCCCAAAGATCATCCCAACCTGAGACTCGTCGGAGGAGAATTTCGAGATTTCCTTCCGGGCAGCGCAACTCGACCCTGATGTAGGAAAATGTGAAATTCATGCTCAATCTTTGTTTCTAGCCTGGCAAACTTTGCACATAGGTTGTTGACTTGCTAGCGCACATCCTCCCTAAAATTTAAACTGAGAGATGGGGTGTAGAGGGAGAAAAACCACGTTTTGTCTATGGCGCACCTTCGGACCCCGTCGGCCGCACGGTGCCGACATGGTTGGAGAGCTCCCCAGTCCGGTTAGTTGCCATTTCCACGTTCCTCACAACTCCCTGGTGCTCTAGAGCCAAAACCTCCATGATTTGGTGGAGAAACAAGCGTGCCCGACCTCGCCAGAACCCTATCGAGACTGCCGCCGCCGCGCACCCATTTCTGGGCATCACCGACCGCCGGCGACCTCTCAAATGGACTCAGCGTGGTGAATAATGGGGGGGGGGCGAGTATGAGGTCGGGAGGTGGCCGGGAAGGCCTTTCCGGTGACCCTCGCCGGAGGGCGCCGCCGTTGCCTCTATTTGGTGCGAGATTGAAGAAGCTCTGCATCGTGGGCCCACTGGCAGGGATTTGAACTTTTCTCTGTTTTCAGATTTCCATTCAAATTTGAATAGCCATAACTTTGTGTAGGAGTATCCAAAAATTCCCAAAAAAATTTTATTGGGTTCCTCTCAGTGAGTAATATCCAAGGGTGCATCCCAATATTTATGAAAATCCCTGGATTTGGCTCATTAATTCATATAAGAAAATCTTGTAGGATTTATTTCAGGAGTTCTGTTATTTGGAAAATTCCCAATTTTGGGAAGGAGATCCTTCCAAATATACTTGAACTTCAGTAAAAATTTCAGAGGCATTAGACCTAATTTGCTTGGTCAAATGATGTGTTAATTCTTTATGTCTCTGAAAAATAGGAAAATGAACAGAGCCCATTTTCAGACTTTTTACCCAAACATGTAAAATCCATATCTCCATGTAGGAAACTCAAAAAATGGTAAAACCAATTCCTATGGAGTCAGGATATTTTGTACTTCACAAAAATTCTTCTTTCCAACATAGAAAATCTTAATATCTAGGAGGTAAAGGCAGATTAGCTTAAACCACATAAGAAATTATTGTGGTCACATGGAGCCATTTCATGAGCTCAATTTTTGCACACTACCTAAATACCTTTCCTTCAAGCCATGGTTAAATTTTCAGCTGCATTGTACTCCTGGAACTTGAGCTACCATTGTTTAGGCCTAAGTGTTCATATGAGGACTTAATCACATGGTGATTAATTTTACCTCCCTTTTCTCCTAGCATTCTTCCTCTCTACGGTTGTAGATCCAACAACAGAGACATTGCTGTTGTTTTACCCTCTTAGTTGTAATTAACTTATACTCCACTTTAAAGCATTTTCTAAGTTGCTTTTGAAATCTATGTGCATCATCATCTCATTAGCACGTGACGTCGATGCTCGACAAGGAGATCAGCTCCGAGGCGAGGATCTCCCTCTCGTGACGGACTTGGTGGATTATCCAGAGGAAGATTAACTTCATAGACTAACAAATTTGTTGAGCAAGGCAAGCCCCGGTTTGCATATAATTACCGTATTAAATTTTGCTTTACTTTCACCTAATGTTGTTAGACTTGATATTGTGCATTACGTTTAGGATGTTTGAAACTCCAACTGCATTACCATGAAATCCCTGAGTAGATGTTTATCATAGGCTTTGCCTCATCGTAGCAGGATGCCTGCTATAAAGAGGGTTGTTCGGTGAGACGATGAACCGTCGTTTGACTCACCGGAAACCTAGCCGCTGCCTTACTTTGGGTGAAGCTAGTAGGAAGCGTTCACGGGCTGAACGACTTCTCTTTAGCATAGTTAGGGTCGAGAGTGAGTAGATGTCCAGCTTTTAAGTTCTGCTGTGTGTGTACATTATGTTGTAAAAGAGCTTATCTTGAGTAAATAAATGGTTTCATATGTTCTTACCATTTTTTCGTGCATGCTGTTGGGTGCCGCATCGCACGGCACCAGCCAGTGCGATTCCCGGGAAAGTGGCACGACCCCGTCAAGGGCCGGGCTGCCACACAAGACTTATCCGACACCCTAAATATGAAACTCTACATGCCAGGATACTTAGCATAAGAAATGATCTTGCTATAAAGAACTCGCCAACATGTTGATCCTTGTTTTCAGAATTATTAGCAGCAGATTAAGCGTTCATAAAGTGTAACTTTATTGAGCTCAAACTATATAAATTATGGTTGCAACACCATAATATTTCAATACATCATATTCTTCTGGCCTCTTTCTGTAATTACTACATCACAGCGCGGTAAAAAAGTGGTACTCAAATAACCGCGAGGGACTGTGATTGCAATCAATAGACACCCAGATAACATGTCACATACACCCATTTCAGAAGTGTAGCAAATCACACCTTCCCACTCTGTTGTATGCGGCAACCATCCAAAGGAAAGCCAAACACCGAACCGGTCCATCCGTAACGGCAGGAGGTCCCCGCGCGGAGCGTGTCTATGCCCGCCGGCAGATTTACACCTTGCTACCCTCAACCCACTCCTATAAAATGGTTGGGTAAGTCTCGGCACCTAGCTTAACCAATTACATGGGTTTCCTAGTTCCCATATAGCCAGTATGCTTCCGTTACTATCCAAACTTGTCCAGCAGGGTCACACACAGCTCGGTCCTCAACCGACACCAGCTGGGCTACGCACGTGAGACCTCGTCTCGCTGCATCCTATCCCACTGCTGGGTCTCAATTTCATATTCTTAAGCCATTCTTTGGTTCATATGATACCGTGTGATAAAATCCTATGTCGCGAGTAGATTCAACTACTCGACTTCTACCAAGGTCCTAAGAACATTAGCCCGGCATTTTCTACTCATCGAGCCGTAGACTACCACATATTCCATAGGATTTGAGGGTCATGCAACTGGAGTTTCAATCACCTTTACTCTAATGCAAACATCTCATCTTATACATAAGTGACACAAATCAAACTTTGTAAAAGTAATTAAATGTAACCCGGGGCTTACCTGGTCGCGAGTCAATGGGAAAGTTTGCTGCTAGAGGTAGAGTGTCCAAGGCCTCCGGAGTTTCCTCGGTCTCGACCACTATATGATATGCAACAAAATATGTATAAGAGTGATTTTTAATTTAGAAGAAGCAAACTTCCAATTATAGTTACTTCTACTAATGATTTTTAATTGGCTTTGCGATTTTTACAAGAGTGAAAACATTTCTACTAATGGAAGCTTGTTGGTTCTAACCCTCCAACAAGTAATTGGCTTCTTTGAATTTTGATCCTAATTCTGTAGCTTTGACATAGCTAACAGTGGAAAATCTAAATATAGGAGGTCTCCCTGGTTCTAGCAAAATTTGTTTCATAATTTTTCGAGTTATCTAAAGGGAGAAATTGATTTTACAAATTTGGGAAATTCTGAAATAGGATTATGTTTATTTCTGAATTTTCAAAGAACACTGAACATTGGAATACAGTTTGGCCTAGTAGATGGAGTCCAATGCCACTCAAAATTTTACAGGAGATCACTAGATTTATGAAGGATCTTCTGACCAAAATTGAGCAAATTCCATAACAGGAATCTCCTGGAACTAATTCCCAATATTTAATTTTGAAGAATTTTGGAGAAAACTCCGAGAATTCAGAACAATTTCTTTGCATTGCTGCAAAGTACTGGTTGAGACGAATCCAATAAAATTTGTTTCACAAATTTTGGCAATCCTACTGAAAGTTATGTGGTTTCAAAGTTCAGCTCAAATCTGAAATTTGAGAAAAGTTTAAATCCCTGACATGGGCCCCACCCGCGGCGCTCTCCAGTCGGATGGCGGCAACACCGAGGCCGCAGGGTTAATCCCGCGTTGTCACAGAGGATCCCCGCACCACAACGGATTCTCCCATCGTCTCCTACCCGCTGACAGCTGGGACCCACCCTTTCTTCTACCTCTCGATGCCCGTGCTCCCCCCCCCCCCCCCCCGCGGTGGAGCACTCCGGCGAGGCTTGCCGCCCATCGTTTCCCAGCTCGGAACTTGCTAAATCTCGCCGCCTGGGCCTAAGTTTGCACGGGGAATACACTTAGGGGGTAGGCGATGGCCGGGGATGCCCACAAACTGTGGGGGCCATCCCATGGTCCTCCCACTCCGGGATCGTAGAGGGTGGTGCCGTGCGATGCGGCACCCAACAACACACAGGAAAAAGATTAAGAAAAACATACAAACTTTTATTTTACATAAAATAGCGGAAGTCTTTTACAAAAGTAATGTACAGCAGAAGTATTATTCGTAGCTACACCCTCCTCCTAGCTATACAAAAAGTGCAGCCGTCCAGCCCGGGGACGCTACACACTAGCAACACTCATACGAAGATCATGGCAGCGTGCAGGGCTCCAGCTCGGCCGTGTACCCCGACGGATGCATCGCCTCGTCCTCAGACCCTTCCTCATAACCCTCACATGCAGCAACTCAATTATAGCAACCATGAGCACGATGGCTCAGCAAGACTTAACCGACACTTATAAACATGAAACTCTACATGCAGAGATTAGTAATATAGGAAGAGAATATTGCGATAAAGAATATTACTTCGATGTGGTTATGCCCAAAGTGGAAGATAAACTTAATGAGCTCTACATCTACAGCATACATGGTTTCAAGACAATAATAGATCAATGCATCATATTGTTCTAGCTTTTTTCAATTATTACTACGTCACAGCATAGTGAACAAGCGGTACTCAAATAACCACGAAGGACGGTGATTGCAATCAATAGACACCCGGATAACACGTCACATACAGCCATTTCAGAAGTGTGGTGCTTCACATCTTCCTACTCTGCTGTATGCAGCAACCTTTTAAAGGAAACCCAAATGCTGAATCGGTCCATACGTAACGGGCAGGAGGTCCCCGCATGGAGTGTCTGTGCCCACCGGCAGATTTACACCTTGCTACCCTCAACCCACTCCTGTAAAACGGTTGGGTAAGCCTCGGCACCCAGGTTAACCAATTACATTGGTTTTCTGGTTCCCATATGCCAGTATGCATCCGGTACTGTTCAAACTTGTCCAGCAGGGCCGCACACGGATCAGTCCTCAATCAACACCAACAGGGCTACGCACATGAGACCTCCGCTCACTACATCTTACCCCATTGCTGGGTCTCAATTTAACATTCTTAAGCCATTCTCTACTTCTTTCCATCCCATGCGATAAAATTCCTATCTCGCAAGTAGATTCCAACTACTCGACTTCTACCGAGATTCTACGAACATTAGCATGACATTCTCTACTCGTCGAGTTGTAAACTACCCAACCTTCCATTGGATTTAAAGGTCATGCAAGTGGGTTTCAATCACCTTAACTCTAATGCAAGTATTTCACCCTAGACATAAGTGATTTAAATAAAAACTTTACAAAAGGTAATTAAATGCAAACCAGGGCTTGCCTGGTTGCGAGTCAAAGGGAAAGTTAGCGTCGGGTGGGAGGACATACGACGGCTCTGGAGTGTCCTCAACTTCGTTCACTATATGATATGCAACAACATATATGTATAAGTGATAATTATTTATAAGAAATAAACTTCTATTACTAGATACTGCTATTAAGGTTTCTTAATTGGCTTTGGGATTTTTCTAATGGATACCTCTCTGAGGATGATTTGAGCAAAATTTGAGAAACTCTTGTGGAAGCTTGTGGTCTTCAAAATACTCACAAGTACAAGGCTTCTCTAAATACTCACAAGTACAAGGCTAATAGTGGAAGATCTAATTAGAGCAGTTCTCCCTGGTTCTAACAAAAATTGTTTCACAATTTTTCGAGCTACCTACAGGGAGAAATGGAATTTTTCAGAGACATAGAGGAGGGAAACAACATTTAGCCAAGAAAATGATGCCCAATGCCTCTGAAATTTTTACTGGATTTCAAGCATATTTAGAGGAAGGTTCTGCCCAAAATTGGGAATTTTCCAATAAACAGAACTCCTGTAATTAATTCCCTAAGATTTTCGTGATTGAATTAATGAGCTAAATCCAGGGGTTTTCATAAATATTGGGATGCACCTCTGGATAGTACTCACTGAGAGGAATCCAATGAAATTTATTTGACATTTTTTGTAGGTTCCTACATAAAGTTATGAGCTTGCAAAGATTGGTGAAATCTGGACCGAAAAATGGAAGAAATTCAAATTGCTGACAGTGGGGCCCACAGCCTTCTTCCACCTCGCGCGTGGCAGAGCCCGAGCAGCGGCGATCTCCGACGAGAGTCGCCGGACCGAGGCTCCCAGCCACTTCCAGGGCTGAAACTCGCCGCTACTGCGTTTTGGAGCACGGGAAGACCGTTTGTGGGGTCGGCAGCGGCCACCGGCAACCGGAAACCCGTCGGCGACGGGCGGCGGCGGCGGCACAACTCCGGTAATGTCAAACTCATGCTACAAGGGCTCAAAAGGTTCGGTTTTTCTTCCTACAGCACCACGGTGTAACCCTAATCATCGACATGCGTTCAAATCAGCTCCAAACGGGCTGCAAACACGAGTTCATCGGTGACCTAGGGTAGAATCCGGCGGCGACCTGAATTTTTTGAAGAACCGAGCCTCTAGCCCATGGTTTACGATGATTCTTTATCCTAAATGAACATGGGCAGTCTAGAACGTGTGTGTAGCTCGGCATGAGCTGTGAGAGACTAAACTTCAAGAATTTTGGATTTTGATCATCTCGGTTCTATGAACAAGCATGCGGTAACTGGGGAAATTCTCCCTCCGTGGTGCATGAAAGAAGGTGAGGTTTTCACTGACGTATCAAGCACCTTAGGGCGGTCGTTTTTCCTGTAGGTCGTCGACCACGATACGGCTCCGAGCACCGGAGCGCCAAGGAACCGAGAGGTGTGGCTTTGCTCAACTTGCGGAAGAAGAAAGGCTCGGCAACGTCGAAGGGGACCCGGTCACAGGCTGGTGAGGGGTTGAGGACATCAAGGAGTCGTCGGTGTAGCTTTTGGGCAGCTCAGCTGGGAACTAAAGACGCCGGAATGTGATCGGCAATGAGGGCCGAGAGGAGCGGCGCCGTGCCCTATTTTTCTCGGGTGAGTGCTCGAGCAAAGGAAAGAAGCTTTGGTTGAACGTGTAGGCAGAGAGGAAAAACTGGAGTGGTTCAGCTGCTATAGCTATCGATCAACCACACAAGCATTAGCTGCTGTCGGGAGAAATTCTCAAGCAGCTCGGTGGAGGACTGCACCCCGGTGGCAAGCTCACAGAGAAAGAAAGTTTTGCTTCTGTTTATGTCTCACTGACATGTGGGTCCTACCCCATCTAAGAGCTCTGATATTTACATCCAAAATAAATCCTTTGCTTCCTCACAAAGTAATGTATTTGAATTTGAATTTCCCTGAATTCTGTTTCAGTCAAAAAGTTTGAATTGCAATTGGGTTTTTGAATTTGAAATTAGGAATTGAATTTCCCTTTTCCATTGATTCAAAACCCTAGCAACCTAAACCCCAATTAAATCTGAAATTGGGCATGGATGCAATTTCAAATACGGAAAACACATTTGTGAACCAAAGTTTCCGTTTTGGAGAAGTCTGAATTTGAAACTGAAATTTCAATTCATCTTTGAGGGTTTCCTCTTTTAATTCCAAACAATTGGTAAAACCCCTCCAAATTAGCTGAAATTTGGGATGCTTACTATTTGAATTATGGAGAACTAAATTTTCAGTTTAGATCCTCATGTTTGAAATTTTTTGAGTGATTTGAATCAGCACTTTGAACTCACACCGTTATAATTCAAAGTTTTAATTCCCCTCATTTTTCCTAAATGTGAATGTGTTGAATTTCTTGCTAGCACTTTTGGGGATTTTATAGAAACCTCCTCACGATGGTGACAGCAGGAAGTGAAACTCCGGTGAGCCTGGTTTCGTCGGAGGTCCATCTTTTTGCCAACGGAATGTGCCAAAAGCTCCGCATGAACACGCAGACCAAGGATCAGAACGGAATCTGTGATGAAAACTACTCCAACATGGAGTTCACCGTGCAACCGAGGAGCTTTTTAGCTGAGGCGGGGGAAAACTCGAAGAACTCACGCGATCCTTGATGGTTTCGATCACTGTTTGATCGAGAAGGACCATAGCAACCTACCAAAGCTTCTTCTAGACCAGAATGACTCCTAACTACTCATGGGCAATAAATTTGACATTTCCATCACCTCGGTTCAAATAAACCGCCTTGGGAAATCTTCAAATTCCGGTCGGCCTACGCTAGGGCATAGCTCTAAACTCGGAGGACAGCAAAAGGGGTTGACGATGAATCTAGGGTGCCAGTTGGTCGAGCGTGAAACCGTCGGAGGCGGCCGGTCGATGGTGCAGTGTCGTGGAGGCAACTTATGGTACTGGAAGACAAATTGTGCTCGGTTCTCGGGATTGGTTCAGAGGGACGTCGTTGGCTGTCATCGGAGAGGAAGAAGAGACTCTTTCGCGTGTTCCTATGGCCTCAACCGAGCGTGACCAAGCCGGGTGTAACACCCCAAATTTTTAGTCAAGATTCAAATTTTGGATTTAGAACCATAAACCATGTTCAGAGGGGGATTTAAAAATTTTTGGACGTGTTGCATGTTTTGCAAAAATTCAAATTCAAACTGGAATTCAAATTAGACTCAAAACAGAAAAGAAATGGAAAAAGAAAAAGGAAAACCGGGAAAAAACTGGCCAGTGGGCCGAAACCTCAGCCGGCCCAGCTAACCCCGCGCAGCCCGCCCCCGCGCGCGCCGCGCTGCCCCTCGCTGACGGGTGGGACCCGCCTGTCATCCCTAACCCCGCGACCCCGGACTCTTCTCCGCGCGCGCGCGATCGCAACCGATCGGGAAACCGCGCTCCGCAGCAGAATTCTGGACCCTGAGGACTCTAACTCGATCACAACAGAACCACCGCCCTTCCCCGGCTATAAAAACAACCGATCCGATCAGTTTTTCGCACGCGATCGCCGATTTTCACTCCGGTGAGCACCGAGACTTCGCCGGTGAATTCTGGCCGATCTAAGCTCGGAAACTCTGATCTAACTCGTTGGTCTTGATCCACCGCCTCCGGGGAACTTTGCAGGTGCAGAAAACCCGAAGATATACGGTGCAAATCCAGCTCCGACGAGCTTCGCCGTGGTTTTGCCTCGGACCTCGCCGCAGAGCACTTTCCAGGACCCCCGAGCTCGAGAAAACCCCCGAGGTGAGATCCCTGACCTCCCCTCTACCGATCTAGGCCATAAGATCACAGTTCTAGGCAGAATTCTCGAGGATCCGAAAGTTTCCGGCGAGATCGCCGCTTCCCGCCGCCGTGCGCCGCCGGCAGCGCCGCCCGCGCTCGATCAGAGCGACGTGGCCGCTTGTGCGCCGTTTATTTTAAATCGCACGGTAGACTTTAAAACCCCGCGTACCGGTTCGATGTTATAATCTCAGCCGTCGGTTTAAAATCAGACGGTCCACGTCAGCCCCGCGTTATAAAGACTGGAATTCTTACGTGCTACCCCCTGGGGTTCTCTGGAATTGAGAGCTAGCCCCGGAAACTTCAGATCTAGCCCCTGGAACTCCAGAAAATCATGTAAATTCATTTAAAAATCAGTTTTAGCCCCTGGACTTCATAGAAATTAGGAAAAACACCTCTGACAAGTGTAGCTAGACCCCTGGAAATTATGAAAATAATATTATAGACCCTGTAATGAGGTGAATTCATTATTTTAGCTCTGTTTGGTATTTAATTTAGAAAATTGAATATGTAACTAGTGTTTAAATATTAAAAAGGGGGACAAACCTAATTGTCAAAATTATTAAAAACTTTCTCAGTACTTAGAAAACTTTGGAGTGAGATAAAAATATATTTTTGGGCTGAAATAAATCAGTTTCATCTATTATTCACATTTAATAGTGTAGGGACACATTTTTAAGTAAAGAATAGTTAAAGAAAAATAGGGAAAATAATTATGAAATAGTATACATCAGAAGCCAAGGTCAAAATATGATCTTAAATTATTTAGGACCAGAACCTAATCTGTTTAGGTAGTGTGTATTACTAATTTAATAATAAAATACACAATTATGCATAAGAATATAAATCTGAAAATATAGAAACTAGTAAATGATAAATTGAGTTTGTAAAGTATAAAGAATTCAGTTTAGGGTTGATAGAAATTATGAAGGCATATATGGAGAAGAAAAATACTTTTCATACATACTTGGTAGTTTAATATATAAGGAATTTATTTAAAACTGAAACACACATATATACATATATGTATATATATATATAGTATGTGAGTATAAATATGAACACCAAAATAGGAATCATACACATATAAATAAAAGTGTATGTAAGCCCCAAATCAACACACATAAAGTAACCACAACACATATAATGGTAAAGAACTTTCATAAATATGAATGTGTGATTTGTATGAAGTGGAAGTGTGAACTATGTCTTATGATTGTTGTTTTTCTTTTGCTATGTGTGATGGTATGAAGTAGAACCTGCTCAAGAACAAGTTATTCAATTCCAAGACCAGGACTACCCATTTCAGGAGCAGCAAGAAGGAGGCAAGTGTCCTTGACCACTTTGATCCTATGCTAGGATGTGTAGATAGAATTATTTGCATTGTCAAGTTAAATATGAAACCCATGCTAGGAAAGTTTCCCTAGAATTGCATTACCTTATTTCCTTGAAGCTTGGGTTGGGATTTATTTTGTCATGTCATTTATATACATGCATATGCTTAGCCATGCTTAGAATGGGATATTTGGGACATGAGATCATCAGTTTATATTACCATACTCTTGAATGAGCTATTATGAGTTATGTAGAGGTAGGGATCAAGGCAAGTTGGATGTTTTGGTTGTGTGCTGGGTGCACGAGACTTGGGTTTGTGTTTAGTACTTGCCTGGATCCTAAGGACCGGTTCATGGAGCATGTAACCCGGCTTTACAGTGCCAACCACATGCTGAGATGGGGCAGCTTGGCCAATTAATTAGGTGTATCCCCGGCGTAGTATGGGTGTGTTGGATGGTGCGGGGAATAGGAGTCAGCTGGACTGCCATATGAACCGCAAGGGTCAAGAGGGGGCCACTGCAGCGGGGTTGGAGCCTCTTGTATGCTGTTAGGGGTGAAACCTCAGTGGGCCCACGCTCGTCGGGAATCCCTTTGTAAAGGCTTCGTAGTGATCTCTTGGCCACACACCTGGGAAGTGTGAATGTGGTTCGTAGCCACTGGCATAATGGAGGTTCTTTTAGTCCACCCGGCAACGGGGGATGAAATCACTACTTGTGGGTACAGTGGTACAAACTCTGCAGAGTTAAAAACTGTCTTGACAGCCGTGCTCACGGTTAAGAGCGGCCTGGACTTATTCATGATTAGAGAATTGATGGTTTTGGAAGTTAAGCGGGGAGCTTAACATTGGAAATGATGTTATGGTTATTTGGTTATGATGATGGGATGGGAGATTTGGACCACTTCACCTGTGTAGTAATGTAGGTGCTTAATAAGCTAAGGTGATAGGTATTAATTGCGTAGTGCTTTAACCATGAGTTCAACCTCTCCTTGTTCTAGCCATGCATGATATAATTTTCCCACACTTGCTGAGTACCATTGGTACTCAACCTTGCATATTTGTTGGTTTATATTGCTGCTCAGGTCAAGATAATGAGATGGTGTATAATGACCAAGATTTTGGACCCGAGGAAGGTTTCTAGGTTCATGAAGACCCCCGGGCAACACCTGTGATGGAGCCCTAAAGAATAATATTCCGCTGCTAGTTTATTTACTTGTGATGAAGCATTAGTGTTCATCGAGACATTTGTGATGTAAGACTTATTTATATTCGACACCTGGCTTGTAATAAATGATGCTTCACTATTTGTCATCACATGTATGAGAAAATGATCCTGGCATACATGTGATATTCACTTGGTTGTTCTTCGGAAAAACTGGGTGTGACAGAGGTGGTATCAGAGCCAAGGTTGCCCGTAGGAACGTGGACCTAGGTAGAAATGGACGTATTTAAGGGCCCTATTTTCTTAAAAACTATTTTCCAAGGTGTGGGTAAAAGAGTGTTATTAAAAGAGTCATTTTCTTCATCTTACCCCAACTTCCATTCAAAAATAGGATTTTTGTTTGAAATTTTATCTAACCTAATTTTAAATTCTTTTGTTTTAGATGGTTCGCATGATTCGCACCGCTCGTAAATCCACGGGGGGGGAGAGTTCCCGTAGTTGCCCTTGCTGAAAGAGAGGAGAGTCGTCCAGTGACGTACCTTTCCTATGGATTGGCAGTGGGAGATTTGTTGAGCCGTCTTCGACGTATGCTCGAAGCCGCCGGCAATACAGGCAAGCTCATCATCCACTATAACTCCACCAGGACCATCCGTGAGAAGAGGGAAGAATGGAGTTCGGAGATGAGGATTATACACGAGAATCAGCTGCTTAAGATCCACCACTCTCCAGCTTGTCGAGCAACACAAGTTGACGCGGAGAGAGATGTCACCTGGGAGGCCATCACCTGCCAGAGCCACATCTATCGTCGCCACTTGGACAAAACTGAGTACATGTATGTCCTCCAACGTGAGAGTGGTACCACGGAGTACAAGTACCCACCGGTGCAGCAAGGGACTTCCCATGAGCACATGGACTTGTGCTTGGAGGATGCTGCTATGCTCAGCACTCGACTGCAGGAGTGTCAACAAGAGCTTCAGGATGTCCGAGATACTCTAAAGGAGACGGAGGCATTGCTGCGAGCGTGCTTAAAAGCGAGAGAAAGGGGAGGTGGGAATGAACTGTGTGTCACCGTAAGTGATCCATGGACCCCTGACTCCCCGGATCGCCGAGCGATCAGGCGTCGTCGCACTTCTCCACCAGCAGCCTCCCCACCCAAAGCAGAGTCAGAAGGTAGCCGAAATGAGGAGGAAGATCCCGAGGAGCCAGCTCAAGAGGATGAGTAGTGTAGAGTCTTTCCCCTAGCTAGCAAGAGGTCGAGTAGTCGAGTCGTTACGTAGTTAATGGGGTGATAATGCTTGGTGTGTGACGTGAGTTGTGGAAGCCATGAGCAAGTGTCCACAGCCTCGTCTTCAGATTGTTTTGCTTTGGTGTGTGAACCCACAGGAAATAATAGTGCATTTATTGGGTGTGAGATATAAAACCCTCGTAAGATTTTAACAAAACTTCAACACTTCAAAGTATAAACAAGTGAAAGTAGTAAGATGATACTAAATACTTTCAAATTAACATTTGTTGATTCTGCCAGATGGCCGGAAGAGGAAAAGGACATGCTGCCAACCCCGCCAACAACAATGATGAGGCATGCAACTCTCATCTTTCTGGAGGCCAGAACCGGGGTGGTCGCCGTGAAGAAGTTGATCCTCTCCACCAAATGCTGGAGAATCAAAATCAGCTCATCCAGAACTTGACTCAAGTAGTGGCCAACTTGCATCAAGTTCCACCTCCACAAGCTGCACCACGCCAACCAAGGTTGAGTGAGTTTCTAGGAACTCAACCTCCAAAGTTTGCAAGTGCTGCTGAACCTCTGGAGGCAGATGATTGGCTGAAGACCATTGAAAGTAAGATGAGAATCATACAATGCCAAGGGTATGAGAGGGTGCTGTTTGCCTCTCATCAATTGCAGGGACCTGCTGCTGATTGGTGGACCGCCTACGTGGCCGCCCATCATGACCCTGAGAGCATCACTTGGGAAGAGTTCAAGCGTAGCTTCCGCAACCATTACATCCCAAGAGGTGAACTCAAAAACAAGAGGAAAGAGTTTTTGGGACTGCAGCAGGGAAACATGACGGTGAGGGAATACCTCACTAAATTCACTCAACTATCCCGTTATGCTCCACGAGACATAGAGACAGATGAGCAGAAACAAGATTGTTTCGTGGAAGGACTTACCGCAGAGATGCAGTGTGCAATGTCCTCCAATGAGTATGAAAGCTTTCAAAAGATGGTGGACAGAGCGTTTGTGGTGGAAAGGAAGCTGAAGGCCCTGGAAAATGAGAATAAAAGGAAGGCTGGGTGGTCACATCAAGCCTCAGGGAGCAACACCCGCCCACGTATGATGCAGCAACCTACGGGGCAGACAAGCCGTGCTGCGGTACCCTATTCAGCACCAAGAGGGTACAACCCAAACTACAGGCCACCCGCAGCACCAGCACAGCCGCAACGTCAGTTTATGCAGCAGCCTCGCCCTGCATATCCACCTCGACCAGCAGTGCAAGGACCCCCAAACCAACCCCAAGACAACAAGGGCCAAGCATCTAAGATTGGGGTGCAATGTTTCAGCTGTGGTGAAGTGGGGCACTACGCCCATAAGTGTCCAAAGAAGAAGCCCACGCAGCCACAGCAGCAGAACGTAATGAGAGGACGGGTGAACCACGTCACTATGGAGGAAGCACAAGAGGCACCCGACGTGGTAGTTGGTAAGTTTCCTGCCAATTTACACCTTGCAACTCTGCTGTTTGATTCTGGTGCTACCCATTCGTTCATTGCTCAAGGGTTTGTTAAGAAGCATGACCTAGCAACCACACAAATGAACCATATGCTAGCGGTAAATTCTCCAGGTGGAGAAATAAGGACAAGACAAGTGTGTCCCAAAGTGAACCTAGACATTAATGGGGTAGTATTTACCGCTAACCTCATAGTGATCGATTCACAAGGGATAGATATTATTTTGGGTATGGATTGGTTGACCAAACATAATGGAATCATCCATTGTTCGACCAGAACGGTGGAACTAACTCACCCTAGTGGCACAAGAGTAAAGTTCATAACGATACACGAGCCTAGGAGGGACATTAAATTAAATCAAGTGGAGGTGGAAGTTGAGGAAATCAGGACTATCAGGGAATATCCAGATGTTTTTCCGGAGGAGTTGCCAGGAATGCCTCCCGACCGTGACGTGGAATTCGCAATCGAGCTAGTACCGGGAACAGCCCCGATATACAAAAGACCTTATCGAATGGACTCCAAGCAGCTAGAAGAGCTCAAGGATCATTTGAGGGAATTGACGGAAAAGGGGTATGTTCGCCCTAGTTCCTCACCATGGGGAGCTCCGGTAATATTTGTGCCTAAGAAAGATGGAACTCAAAGGTTATGCGTGGATTACCGTGCCTTGAATGAGGTGACCATCAAGAACAAGTATCCATTACCCCGCATTGAAGACTTGTTTGATCAGTTGAGGGGAGCTTGCGTGTTCTCGAAAATTGATCTCAGGTCGGGATACCACCAACTCAAGATAAGGCAATCTGATATTCCCAAGACAGCTTTCGTATCTCGGTACGGACTGTATGAATACACTGTCATGCCTTTCGGGCTAACCAATGCCCCGGCATATTTCATGTACCTCATGAACAAGGTATTTATGGAATATCTGGACAAATTTGTGGTGGTTTTCATAGATGATATTCTCGTCTTCTCCAAAGATGAAGAAGAACATGAGAAACATCTAAGGTTGGTGTTACAGAGGCTGAGAGAACACCAACTATATGCCAAGTTGAGCAAGTGTGAGTTTTGGCTAAAGAGAGTTCCCTTTTTAGGACATATAATCTCGGAGGGAGGAATCTCCGTAGATCCCGCCAAAATCGAAGATATCCAGAAATGGAAAACCCCTGAAAATGTCGGGGAAGTTCGAAGCTTTTTGGGATTGGCTGGATACTATCGACGATTTATTGAGGGATTCTCCAAGATCTCGAGACCTCTCACCAAACTGTTGGAAAAGGGAATCACATTCACTTGGACGCCACAGTGCGATACGAGCTTTCAGGAGCTAAAGAAGAGATTGACAACAGCCCCCGTGTTGGTTATGCCAGATATGCAGAAGAATTTCACGGTGTACTGCGATGCCTCTGGAAACGGGTTGGGATGTGTTCTCATGCAAGAGGGACATGTCGTGGCATATGCATCCCGGCAGCTTCGGAAGCACGAGAAGAACTATCCTACACATGACTTAGAACTAGCTGCAGTGGTACACGCGTTAAAAATTTGGCGGCACTATTTGATGGGAAAGAGGACAGAGATATATACGGATCATAAGAGTTTGAAGTACATATTCACACAGCCAGATCTCAACCTTAGACAAAGGAGATGGTTAGAGCTAATCAATGACTTTGATGTAGGCATCAACTATCATCCCGGGAAAGCAAACGTCGTGGCCGATGCCTTGAGTCGGAAAGCGCAGGTCAATAAGTTGAGCTTGAAAGATATGCCTGCAGAATTGAAGGACGAGGTTATAAGGCTCAATCTATGTCTAGTAAATAGTGGTGAAGCCATCGCCATGGAAGTGGACTCCACACTTGAACGAGACATACGCGAGGGACAAAAGAATGATGAGAAGATACAAGAGATCAGACAGCTCATCAAGGAGAATAAAGCTCCTGGTTTTAGAGAGGATGAACAAGGAACGGTGTGGCACGGGAAAAGGATCTGTGTGCCAGAAGTAAAGGAGATTCGTAAATTAATTTTGAAGGAGGCTCACGATTCCGACTATTCCATTCATCCTGGGAGTACGAAGATGTATCAGGACCTCAAAAGCAGGTATTGGTGGTATGGCATGAAGCGAGATGTCGCGGAACATGTTGCCCTATGTGACACATGTCAGTTGGTGAAAGCAGAACATCAACGACCCGCGGGATTGCTGCAACCACTCAAAGTGCCTGAATGGAAGTGGGAAGAAATCAGCATGGATTTTGTCGTGGGATTGCCTAGGACCCAATCCGGGTATGATTCAATATGGGTCATTATTGATCGGCTAACCAAGGTAGCTCATTTCATCCCTGTGAAAGAAAGCTACAGCGGATCCAAATTGGCGGAATTGTACATGTCAAGGATCGTGTGTTACCATGGAGTGCCAAAGAAGATAGTGTCGGACCGAGGGACACAGTTCACCTCGAGGTTTTGGCAAAAGTTGCATGAAACCATGGGAACCCATCTGAATTTTAGTTCTGCCTATCATCCCCAAACTGACGGGCAGACGGAGAGAACCAATCAGATTCTTGAAGACATGTTGAGGGCATGTGCACTCAAAAACAATAGGAGTTGGGACAAGAACTTACCGTATGCGGAGTTTTCCTATAACAACAGTTATCAAGCTAGTATGAAGATGTCACCGTTTGAAGCTTTGTATGGAAGGAAATGCAGAACTCCCCTATTTTGGAACCAAACAGGAGAAAGTAAAGTGTTTGGTCCCGAAGTGCTACAAGAAGCCGAGGCGAAGGTGAGGGAGATTCGCAACAATTTGAGGATAGCACAAACACGCCAAAAGAGCTATGCCGATGTACGAAGAAGAGAACTCGTTTTCAACGTGGGAGACTATGTTTATCTCAAGGTGTCCCCTATCAGAGGACTTCGTCGGTTCAAAGTAAAAGGGAAGTTGTCACCTCGATACATCGGACCCTTTCAAGTTTTGGGAAGAAAAGGCGAAGTGGCGTACCAACTAGAGTTGCCGGTACATCTGTCGGACGTGCACGATGTGTTCCATGTGTCGCAACTCAAGAAATGTCTGAGGACGCCTGAGGAGGTGTTACCCATGAACGAAGTGGATGTAGCTGAGGATTTGTCTTATGCCGAGCAACCATACAAGATTTTGGAGACAATGGAACGTATCACCAGAAATAAGAGAATCAGAATGTGCAAGGTACAGTGGAAGCATCACTCAGAGGAGGAAGCCACCTGGGAACGGGAAGATGAGCTTAAGGCACAATTTCCGGAATTATTTTCTTAGAAACACCAATCTCGAGGACGAGATTTCTTTTAAGGGGGGTAGAGCTGTAACACCCCAAATTTTTAGTCAAGATTCAAATTTTGGATTTAGAACCATAAACCATGTTCAGAGGGGGATTTAAAAATTTTTGGACGTGTTGCATGTTTTGCAAAAATTCAAATTCAAACTGGAATTCAAATTAGACTCAAAACAGAAAAGAAATGGAAAAAGAAAAAGGAAAACCGGGAAAAAACTGGCCAGTGGGCCGAAACCTCAGCCGGCCCAGCTAACCCCGCGCAGCCCGCCCCCGCGCTCGCCGCGCTGCCCCTCGCTGACGGGTGGGACCCGCCTGTCATCCCTAACCCCGCGACCCCGGACTCTTCTCCGCGCGCGCGCGATCGCAACCGATCGGGAAACCGCGCTCCGCAGCAGAATTCTGGACCCTGAGGACTCTAACTCGATCACAACAGAACCACCGCCCTTCCCCGGCTATAAAAACAACCGATCCGATCAGTTTTTCGCACGCGATCGCCGATTTTCACTCCGGTGAGCACCGAGACTTCGCCGGTGAATTCTGGCCGATCTAAGCTCGGAAACTCTGATCTAACTCGTTGGTCTTGATCCACCGCCTCCGGGGAACTTTGCAGGTGCAGAAAACCCGAAGATATACGGTGCAAATCCAGCTCCGACGAGCTTCGCCGTGGTTTTGCCTCGGACCTCGCCGCAGAGCACTTTCCAGGACCCCCGAGCTCGAGAAAACCCCCGAGGTGAGATCCCTGACCTCCCCTCTACCGATCTAGGCCATAAGATCACAGTTCTAGGCAGAATTCTCGAGGATCCGAAAGTTTCCGGCGAGATCGCCGCTTCCCGCCGCCGTGCGCCGCCGGCAGCGCCGCCCGCGCTCGATCAGAGCGACGTGGCCGCTTGTGCGCCGTTTATTTTAAATCGCACGGTAGACTTTAAAACCCCGCGTACCGGTTCGATGTTATAATCTCAGCCGTCGGTTTAAAATCAGACGGTCCACGTCAGCCCCGCGTTATAAAGACTGGAATTCTTACGTGCTACCCCCTGGGGTTCTCTGGAATTGAGAGCTAGCCCCGGAAACTTCAGATCTAGCCCCTGGAACTCCAGAAAATCATGTAAATTCATTTAAAAATCAGTTTTAGCCCCTGGACTTCATAGAAATTAGGAAAAACACCTCTGACAAGTGTAGCTAGACCCCTGGAAATTATGAAAATAATATTATAGACCCTGTAATGAGGTGAATTCATTATTTTAGCTCTGTTTGGTATTTAATTTAGAAAATTGAATATGTAACTAGTGTTTAAATATTAAAAAGGGGGACAAACCTAATTGTCAAAATTATTAAAAACTTTCTCAGTACTTAGAAAACTTTGGAGTGAGATAAAAATATATTTTTGGGCTGAAATAAATCAGTTTCATCTATTATTCACATTTAATAGTGTAGGGACACATTTTTAAGTAAAGAATAGTTAAAGAAAAATAGGGAAAATAATTATGAAATAGTATACATCAGAAGCCAAGGTCAAAATATGATCTTAAATTATTTAGGACCAGAACCTAATCTGTTTAGGTAGTGTGTATTACTAATTTAATAATAAAATACACAATTATGCATAAGAATATAAATCTGAAAATATAGAAACTAGTAAATGATAAATGGAGTTTCTAAAGTATAAAGAATTCAGTTTAGGGTTGATAGAAATTATGAAGGCATATATGGAGAAGAAAAATACTTTTCATACATACTTGGTAGTTTAATATATAAGGAATTTATTTAAAACTGAAACACACATATATACATATATGTATATATATATATAGTATGTGAGTATAAATATGAACACCAAAATAGGAATCATACACATATAAATAAAAGTGTATGTAAGTCCCAAATCAACACACATAAAGTAACCACAACACATATAATGGTAAAGAACTTTCATAAATATGAATGTGTGATTTGTATGAAGTGGAAGTGTGAACTATGTCTTATGATTGTTGTTTTTCTTTTGCTATGTGTGATGGTATGAAGTAGAACCTGCTCAAGAACAAGTTATTCAATTCCAAGACCAGGACTACCCATTTCAGGAGCAGCAAGAAGGAGGCAAGTGTCCTTGACCACTTTGATCCTATGCTAGGATGTGTAGATAGAATTATTTGCATTGTCAAGTTAAATATGAAACCCATGCTAGGAAAGTTTCCCTAGAATTGCATTACCTTATTTCCTTGAAGCTTGGGTTGGGATTTATTTTGTCATGTCATTTATATACATGCATATGCTTAGCCATGCTTAGAATGGGATATTTGGGACATGAGATCATCAGTTTATATTACCATACTCTTGAATGAGCTATTATGAGTTATGTAGAGGTAGGGATCAAGGCAAGTTGGATGTTTTGGTTGTGTGCTGGGTGCACGAGACTTGGGTTTGTGTTTAGTACTTGCCTGGATCCTAAGGACCGGTTCATGGAGCATGTAACCCGGCTTTACAGTGCCAACCACATGCTGAGATGGGGCAGCTTGGCCAATTAATTAGGTGTATCCCCGGCGTAGTATGGGTGTGTTGGATGGTGCGGGGAATAGGAGTCAGCTGGACTGCCATATGAACCGCAAGGCTCAAGAGGGGGCCACTGCAGCGGGGTTGGAGCCTCTTGTATGCTGTTAGGGATGAAACCTCAGTGGGCCCACGCTCGTCGGGAATCCCTTTGTAAAGGCTTCGTAGTGATCTCTTGGCCACACACCTGGGAAGTGTGAATGTGGTTCGTAGCCACTGGCATAATGGAGGTTCTTTTAGTCCACCCGGCAACGGGGGATGAAATCACTACTTGTGGGTACAGTGGTACAAACTCTGCAGAGTTAAAAACTGTCTTGACAGCCGTGCTCACGGTTAAGAGCGGCCTGGACTTATTCATGATTAGAGAATTGATGGTTTTGGAGGTTAAGCGGGGAGCTTAACATTGGAAATGATGTTATGGTTATTTGGTTATGATGATGGGATGGGAGATTTGGACCACTTCACCTGTGTAGTAATGTAGGTGCTTAATAAGCTAAGGTGATAGGTATTAATTGCGTAGTGCTTTAACCATGAGTTCAACCTCTCCTTGTTCTAGCCATGCATGATATAATTTTCCCACACTTGCTGAGTACCATTGGTACTCAACCTTGCATATTTGTTGGTTTATATTGCTGCTCAGGTCAAGATAATGAGATGGTGTATAATGACCAAGATTTTGGACCCGAGGAAGGTTTCTAGGTTCATGAAGACCCCCGGGCAACACCTGTGATGGAGCCCTAAAGAATAATATTCCGCTGCTAGTTTATTTACTTGTGATGAAGCATTAGTGTTCATCGAGACATTTGTGATGTAAGACTTATTTATATTCGACACCTGGCTTGTAATAAATGATGCTTCACTATTTGTCATCACATGTATGAGAAAATGATCCTGGCATACATGTGATATTCACTTGGTTGTTCTTCGGAAAAACTGGGTGTGACACCGGGTTGTGTCGGGCGACGGTGGAGCAGCGCTGTGCAACCTAGCGGCGGCAAAAGCACCCACGATCTGAGCAAGGGTCAAGTGAGCGAGAGAGAAAAGTGTTCACATGAGTGGGGTGCGGTGAATATCTACCTGGGGCGACCTGATCGACCGAGCAGGAGGTGGCACGGTTGATTCATCGGGAGGGGGTCGTGCCGGGAGATAGCATTCTCTCGGTCGAAGAAAGAACAGAGTTGGTTTGGGAGTTTATGTGTGGCTGACATGTGGGTCCTACTCCCTCCAATTTCTATTTAACTTCTCACTAATCTTTTTACCTCAGCTACTCTCAATAAAATGCTATACTTCCACACCAAGTCATGGATTCAAATTTGGAATTTAAATGAATTCAGTTTTGGGGTGGAATTTGAACTGTATTTGGGTATTTGAATTTGAAATAGGATTTGAATTACTCCCCTTTCATTGATTCAATACCATAGCAAACCAAGCCCAAATTAACTAAATTTTGGCCGGGGTGCTATTTCAAATGTGGTGAACACATTTGTGGAAACCAATTTGCAATTTGATTAAGTTTGAATTTGAAACTATTGGATTCAAATTTGAATTGCTTCCTCACTTAATTCCAAACAAATGGTAAACCCTCTCCAAATGAACTGAAATTTTGCAGGGTTGCTATTTGATTTATGGTGAATCAAATTGTGGATTTAGCTCCCCATGTTTGGAAGTTTTTTTGCAAGTATAAGTCAGCACTTTGAACTCACACCTTTATATTCCAAAGTTTTAATTCCCCCTCATTTTCCTAAGTGTGATTTGGATGATTCACTTGCTAGAATTTTGGGGATTTCACATCCCTCCCCACTTAAAAGAATCTCATCCTGAGATTACAAAAGAAGAGACAGAAGTAAAGGATTACCGGATATAAGATGACAACAAGTCCGGATAATTTTCTTGTAGATAGGCCTCGCTTTCCCATGTTGCCTCATCAGCGGTATGGTTACTCCACTAGACTTTATAAAATCATAAAGTCCGGGTTTTTGTGGTGCGAGTCTTTTCATCGATAATACGGATCGGGTACTCCGAATACGTGAGGTCCGGTTGGAGAACTTCGATGCCTTCGCTGCGGATTTCAGTAGGGATTTGAGGCATTTCCACAGCTGAGAAATGTGGAACACATTATGAACTCCCGAAAGGGACGCCGGTAACTCCAAGAGATAGGCCACGGGTATGCATTTTTCAATGACGGCAAACGGATCGATGAATCACGGAGCAAGCTTTCCCTTCACTCCGAAACGATGAACCCCTTTCATTGGAGACACATGTACATAAACATGGTCTCTAAGGTCAAAGTGGAGAGGACATCATTTCTTATCCTCATAGCTCTTTTGACGAGATTAAGCAGCCTTGAGATTGGCTTGTATTACTCGTACTCGTTCCTCGGCCTCATTCACAAGCTCAATGCCGTATATGACTCGCTCGTTGGACTTGCACTAGTTGAGTGGTGTGCGACATTTCTGACCAAAGAGAGCTTCATACGGCATCATCATGATGCTAGCTTGATAGCCATTATTATAAGAAAATTCTGCCAACGTTAAATGATCGTTCCAGTTTTTACCGTGGTGGATGGTACAAGCGCGTAGCATATCTTCAAGAACTTGATTCATCCGCTCTGTTTGGCCATCCGTATACGGTTATATGTGGAGCTTTGGATCAGTTTGGTCCCCAATGACGCGTGCAGCTGCTCCCAAAACCGAGCATTAAACAGCATCGCGATCTGAAATAATTGTGCGGGGAACACCATGCAAGCACATGATTCTTGCAATATACAACTCCGCATATTGCTTGGCGACGTACTTTGTATGTACAGGAATAGAATGTGCCGATTTGGTTAGTCGATCGACTATCACCCAAATTGAATCATGCTTGTGGGATGTGAGAGGTAATCCAAATATGAAATCCATACTGATATCCTCCCTCTTCCATGCCGGAATGTTCAATGGTTGCAGCTGTCCGGCTTTGCACATATGATCGGCTTTCACCCGCCGACACGTATCACATTCGGATACGTACTTTGCTTCCCCGTCCACCAAAATCTGGCTTTCAGATCTTGATACATCTTGTTGCTGCCCAGATGAATAGAATAATTGGACAAGTGATATTCGTCCAAGATTTTCTTCTGAAGTTCCATATCACGGGGGACTTCTATACGGTCTTTAAACCATAGGTACCATGTTCATATCTCTGTAAGCAATTCATCTCTCCATTCTTCATTCTTCTCCATTCTCCTTTGACATTCCCACGTGTTTCTTCTGAGCTTCCATAATCTCATCTCGTATAGTGGGAATGAGAGCAAGGTTATAGAGCGATCCATAGGGAACCAAGTATAAACTCGGCTCATCCTCTTCCATCGGAATGATGGACAGATTGTTGACATGAGATTTCGGCTTAAGGCATCGGCAACCACGTTCGCCTCGCCAGGAAAATCTCAATCTCATAATCTTTGATCAGCTCTAACCATCTCCGTTGCTGCATATTCAACTCCTTTTGAGTGAATATATATCTTAGGCTCTGGTGGTTGGTGTAGAGATGCACTAAGTTCCCAAGTAGATAGCGCCTCCACATTTTCAACGCCAACACCACAACAGCGAGCTCAAGATCATGAGTTGGATAGTGCTGCTCGTGGTTATGAAGTTGACGATGAAGCTCCAGCGACCGACGAGGTACGTATTGAAGTATTCATAGGGTGTTAGCTCACTACTACAAAAAACATTTTCACAGGCGGCCCTAAAACATATTATTACAGACGGTTTTCTGCCAAAGCGTCTGTGGAAATGACCATTATCAAAGGCGGCTGGAAAAACCGCCTGTGATAAAGAATTTTCATAGGCGGTTCTAAACTTCGGACCACCAGTGAATTTTTTTTATCACAAGCGGCTCTAAATCCAGGACCGCGGTTCTGTACAAAGACCGCCTGTGAAAAAAGAATATCACAGGGGACTCTTAATAAAGGCCATTTGTGAAAACTGATAACCACAGGCGGTACTTCATATATAACCTTGTGAAAATAGAGTACCACAAGCGGTTCTTTATCGAAACCACATGTGAAAATATATTATCAATGTGGTTCTGTTATCCACGGCTGCCTGTAAAAATATATTATTACATGCGGTTCTGTGCTCTCAACCTTCTGCGACCGCATGAGAAAATATATTATCACAGGCGGTTCTTTTCGTCCGACCGTCTGTGATAATATGTTATCACAGGCCACTCTTTACTGTCGGCCGCCTGTGATAATTTCTTATCACAGGCGGTTCATATTTTAGAACCATCTGTGAAGATATATACCCTATACAGAACTACATGTTGTTATTTCTAATTTCCAGCTTAAAATCAAATACAAACAGCACAAATACAATTTTCACCTGCTCATATTCAAATACACATTCACACACCAATCATAAAATTTAAGTCAATCATATGCATACAATGCAAGTACTTATATATCTCAACCGTAGTTCACAAGTACAGATATTTTACATGTTTCTCTAAAAACTAGTTGCATGATCATAATTACACAGTTCTGGCACATCGGCATGTGGACCTGTGTCATTGAGGAACAGCCCTCTTCGGTGAATAACGTCACGACGCATGAACATACACAGTTCACTCACAATCCTATCAACTCCATTGTCAACCATATCCCCAGCAACTGGCCAATCTCTGATCACATCTGCGTACTGCAATGAAAATATAACAAAAGTATTACAATACGCTAGTGACTATGAAAATGTAACTCAAAAGTAAGAGAATACAATATCAACAGTAAGGATAACTTACATCCTGACAATTCACTCTATATTCACCGGTGACACGAAGGTTCTCGCAGACATAATATCCGCAGAGGACACAACCAGGAGGCTGCTTGGCACAAGGAAAACTTGTCGATACGTGCAATACTGTCCTATCCATAGGTCGTTCACCGCCAAGCTGTCTCTAGTAGAACGCTCAAACGCTGTCATATAAGGATTGTCATATAAGAATTGTCAACCTATATACGTGTGTGTATATAAAAGTATAGAATAGTTGTACTTTTTTAAAGTTGCAATGAAATCCTTGTATCTGCTTGGGTAGAAATTGGTTGAGTCCATGACCGATGCTGTACCATTCTTTGGCTTGATGAAGATACAAATTTAGTTATTACTACACACGTACGAACACACATATTAAGTTAACGATTAACAATAATTGCTATTTCAACGTCATGTGTCAAACTTACTCGAAGTGGTACGGAGCCTTTATGAGGTCCTTTCCATCTTTGACGAAGTTATACATGGATCGTCCTATGTAGGCTCCCACTTCCATCTTTCTCTTCTCTATCATATCATTGATTGTCTTTGTAAATTCTTTATCTGTCATGTGTCGGTATTGGGCTGAATCACGCTTCACCGTCATTTCAAAATTCGACTTGGCAATCCACATCGAGACAAGCAGGATACCCGTCTTGCCCTTCACATTTTTGTTATCCATGGATTGCATCCTAAAGAATAAGTCCAAAATCGTTATACTCTCATGCAATGTTTGCGTGTAGCAAGAAAAGCATGTACGAAATATTAGAGGCACTTACGAGCACCATATGAGTAATAATTTGATTTCAAGCATTCCTTGATAGAACAAGCCCCACAGATCTTCAAACAAAATTGCTCGTCTATTATTTCCTCCTCTGCACCAAAATGCTTCTTCCGGCACACGAAATGTGACATTTGAAATATCATATTTTGTGTTGCACATCATGTACCACTCGTGCATTCTCCTGGGAAAGGTTGTTTGCTAACTTGAACCGTTGTCATGATCCATTCTCAAATTCAGGAGAGATGTCCTCCTTCTTGTATATCAGGATCCCATTTTTAACAAAACAAGACTCCCAAGTATGAACTTCCCCGTCTTCTTCCCACGTCTCATTATTTTGTATTGTTGGCACGTATGAAGCATGAGATGTTGAACTTATTTTCTTCATTGTTTCCATATACTTTTACACTGACTCTGAAGGTTTCTTATTTTTGTATGAGCAAACTTGCATATGATCTAACAGAGGAGCAGTTGTTGGAAGTTGGACGGTTTCAGCATGCTCTAAAACTGATTCAACCTGTTGTTCAACTTCTTCAGTGTGCTCCTGTACTGCTTCAACCTGTTGTTCAAATGGTTGCTCTTGTTTATCTTTACTATCGTTCTTGCTAGGAGATAGCGGGGGTGGATACTCGTGAACCTTCGACGTAGAAGAAAGGGTTAAGGTCTTCCGAGATGCGACGACAGGGCTCGACAATGGCTCATCGTCCTACATGATGTCACGTCATTGCCAAAGTATTAACTTGTTGACAGCCTGCCCCAGTGTCGTGATCCCCTCAAGAGTGTTGTGGTCTATTTCATAATCTTCAAAATTATTGTTGATGATCTCAAGAACTTGCACCACAGCATAGTACAGACGTGATATGGTTTTGCCATAGCAGTGGCAACCTGTTTTTTTTTGTTTCCTGTTCTACCGATGGGGACAAAAATACGACAAGATTTGTCCAAAACGATATCATCGACAGGGAAGGCAGTTGGCAATGATCCTACACTGCTAGGTAGGGCAGTTCAGAGATAGCAAAGCCTCATTTGCCGTGGGCACCAATGATTTATTCTTAAACGGCAATTTCCCTGATTCTCTAAGTTCGTGGAATATTTATTGTACGAATGCCTTGACCTTTCTTCAATTATCTTCAAGTGTCTTTTTGAATTTATCATGATTTGTATATGACGTTGCATCGTTCGGGAATCCCTCTTTCTAGGATATTTGAGAAGAGATTGCTCAGACCCGTCCACTGAGTTTAGGATTGCCTAGGGTAGCAGTAAGGTTGTCCATCTCCCTCACTGGCTTGAAGAGGCCCTTCTCTTGCTGTTCAATTATATTTGATAATCTCGTCCTTACTTCAGACACTGAGCTTGCATGATTTTTCCCATCTTCTTAGGGATAGGGACCTTATTATCCTTAACATAAGCATTCATCTCACACTTCCAGCCACGAAACTTCTTGCCGCAAGAGATCAATGTTGCTTTCTTTACAACTTTTTTCGTGCCCTTTGGAAACTTGAATTGTTTCTTCAACCTCTCCCACAACTCGTCCTTCCTGTGTGGGGACCACCCCGTGGTTCACCCACTCCAGGATTGCAGAGGGTGGTGTCGTGCGATGCGGCACCCAACAGCACACACGAAAAGATTAAAGACAACATACAAACTTTTATTTGATAGAAAACAGCGGAAAGCTTTTTACAAAAACTTAACTGTACAGCGGAAGTATATACTTAGCTACTCTCTAATCCTATCTACGCAAAAGTGCAGCCCTCCAGTCCGGAGACGCTACACACTAGCAGCATGGAACCGGAGATCACGGTGGCGTGCAGGGCTCCAGCTCGGCCGTATACCCCGACGGGGGCATCGCCTCATCCTCGGACCCCTCCTCATAGCTCTCACCTTCATACAGCTCAAATATTGCAACCGTGAGCACAAGGGCTCAGCAAGGCTTCACCGACTAGCCTATGCATGGAACTCTACATGCAGGGATGTGTAAGATAGGAAAAAGGACTTTGCAACAAAGACATGCCTATAAGTTGATCCTTACTTTCAGTTTTATAGCCGCAGATTCATGTGCCTTAGGCATCCCTCACATCAGAAGTCCATAATCAAACAAGAAATGCTTTCCTCCGATGTGGTGATGCCCAAAGCGGAAAATAAACTTAATTAGCTCTACATCTACCGCAGACATGGTTTCCAAACATTAATATATCATCGCAGCATATTATCATTCATCTGGCTTACTTCACTTCTTATGACGTCACAGAACAGTGAACAAGCGGTACTCAAATAACCGCGAGGGACGGTGATTGCAATCAGGAGACACCCGGACAACACGTTGCATACACCCACTTTTAGAAGCGTGATTCCACACCCCTTCCTACTCTGTTGTATGCAACAACCTTTTAAAGGCAACCCAAATGCCGAACCAGTTCATCCGTAATGGACAGGAGGTCCCCGCGTGGAGCGTGACTGTGCCCACCGGCGGATTTACACCTTGCTACCCTCAACCCACTCCTATTTACGGTTGGGTAAGCCTCAACACCCAGGTTAACCAATTACATCGGTTTCCTGCTTATGTCAGTATGCCATCCGGCACTGTTCGATACTTGTTCAGCAGGCCCACACACGACTCGGTCCTCAATCAACACCAACAGGGCTACGCACGTGAGACCTCTGCTCACTGCTTCCTATCCCCCCTGCTGGGGCTCATTTTCTCCACTCTTAAGCCATTTTCTATTCTGACCAAACCGTGTGATAAAACCTTACCTCGTGAGTAGATTCCAACTACTCGACTTCTACCGAGATCCTAAGCATATTAGCATGGCATTCACCACTCGTCGAGTCTGTAAAATACCCAATCCTCCATAGGATTTAAAAGGTTATGCAAGTAGGGATTCAATCACCCTAACTCTAATGCAAGCACTCACCCTATACATAAGTGATACAAATAAAGAATTTGCAAAAGTATTTAAATGCAAACCGGGGCTTGCCTGGTTGCGAGTTAAATGGAAAGTCAACTTCTGGTGGGAGGACGTCCAAGGGCTCCGGTACGTCCTCAACTTTGGTCACTAAATGAAATGTAGCAAAATATGTGTATAAGTATTAAAGACTTATAAGAATTGAACTTTTATTCATAGCTACAGCTATTTATGTTCCTTAATTGGCTTTGGGATTTTTACAGTGGACACTAGACTCTCTAAGGATGATCTGAGTAAAATTTGGAGAAATGTCATTGCACAATGTAGTCTCCAAAATTCCTACAAGTACAAGGATTCTCTGAATTTTGAGCCCAAACCAGGAGTTTTGACATAGCTAAAAGTGGAAGATCTGAGTTGGGTAAGTCTTCATGGTTCTAACAAAATTTGTTTCACCATTTTTGGAGCTACCAACAGAGAGATATGAATTTTTGAATTTGGATAGGAGTTCTGAAAAGTTTCTGTTTAAATTTGAATTCCCAAATAAAGGCTGACTTGGAAGGCAATTTAGCCTAGCAAATGAACTCCAATGAAGCCCAAATTTTTACTGGAGATCAGTTACTATGAAAAGGATTTGCTGCCCAAATTTGGGAGTGTTTCATAAAGAATTGCTCCTGTAATAGATCTCTAAAGGATCTATTAAAAACAATTCTACAGAAATTCCTGGGCATTTTCATAGAAAGCAATTTCTTTCTCTGTGAAGTACTCCTCATGAGGATTCCAACGAAATGGGTCTCACCCTTTTTGGAGTTTTCTACACAAAGTAATACGTCTCCAAAGTTTGAACTGAATTAGGAAAATCTGGAAATGTTTAAATCCTGGCTGTGGACCCCACCGTGGCGCTATCCACTCAGATGACGGCAACACCGGGGCCACGGAGTTATTTCCCGTGCAGCCGCACCGGATCCGGTGCCATAGACCGATCCCCGCGCGTATACAGAGGCTGACCGCTGGGACCCGGCCCTCCTTCGTCTTCCTCGTGCTGCCCGCGCCTCCCGCGGCGGCGCAAGCCTGCGAGGCTCGCCGGGACGGGGTTCCCGTGGTCCGAACTTCCTCAAACTCGCCGCCTGTGAGTTCTACACCATGCTGAACACGATGGTGGGGTCGGGAGCCGATGACAACGGCCGGAACGGTGCTGGCACCGGCGACCCTATTGAACCTCACTTCGGCGACCTCGTTCTCACTCGATAGTGGGTCTTTCGGGCTAGGGTTTGCTCTAAAAGCACCAGTGTCACATGGACAACATCGACCCATAGCCCACGTTCCATGAAAATCACCGGAGAGGGGACCTCACCGGCGACCCGAGCCCGCAAAACGCCGGCGGCGACAAAAACTCGAAAAACTCCTTCAGTCTTTGATGGTTTTTAACGCCGTTTGGACGAGAAGGGCCGTAGGGATCTAACAAAGCTTCTCCTAGACCAGAATGAGCTCTGGCTACTGCTGCACGACGAATTTTATCGTAGCCCGAGAGGTGTCGCTATGAACTAGGGTTTGGTAAAACCCAAAATTCTCACTAACCGATTGATCAATTGACATGAGGCTTTTGGAAACACGAACTACGGACAACAACACACCTTTCTTTTGTAGGGAAGAGGCAGTGACACCGGCCGCAGCGTGCTGTCCACGGTGATCTGAACGGGGTTCCGCCGGGCACCTCCGAACGCCAGCGCCAATTGTTGGTTTGTGCGTAGTACGAGCTAGGAAAATTAGGTGGAAGAACGGTGGAATCTAGAGCATGCTCTTGCGCTTCTTTTTGCTGCTTGGAGCTCGATCATCCGAGCTCGGTTGAGGGTGTGCGAGGGAGGAACAGCAACGGCGCCGGGCAGTTTCCTTGCGGGAGAAACCTAGCAGCGGTGAGCGTGCGAGGGAGCAAAAGAGTGTTTCGGTGCTGCAGCTGGGGGGCGCGGAGATGATCACGCGGCCGAGAAGCAGGAGCTGGCGCGGTGCCGTCCTCGGGAGAGGGTCGCGCCGGGAGCTGGCGTCGCCTCGGCGATCGTCTGAAGCAAAACAGAGGTGGTAGCTCTGTTGTGAGGCTGACTACTGGGCCCCATCTCCCCCTCTTTTAATCAAAATTTTCTCTGATATTCCTACCCCAGCTACTCAGAATTAAAGTCCATACTTCCACCCCAAGTCATGGTTTAAACTTGCTGAATTCAAATGGTTTGAATTCTGGTATGAAGTTTGAATGGTGTTTGATCATTTGAATTTGAAATGGAATTTGAATTCTCCTTTTTGTCTTGCTCCAAAAACATAGCATACCAAGTCCAAAGTTCGTGATTTTTGGCATGGCTTCTAATTCAAATGTGGAGAACACATTTGTGGAACCAAATTTGCAAATTGAGGAGATTGGTATTTGAAACTGAATTTGAAATTCAGATTAAAGGGCTTCTCCTTTTTAATCCCAAACAAATACTAAATCCCTCCAAATGATCTGAAATTTGGAAGGTTGAATATTTGAATTATGAAGACCCAAGTTATGAATTTAGATCTCCATGTTTGAAAGTTTTGGGAAGTTTGAATCCTCACTTTGAACCTTCATCGTTATAATTTGAAGTTTTAATTCCCCTCATTTTTCCTAAGTGTATATGAGCTGAAAATTCTTGCTACCACTTTTTGGGGATTGTACATCCTGCCTCAGGGAATTTTTTCCAATTGTTCGTTGTGATCAGCATGAGCGCTCTAACGAGAGAACCGTAGGCATTTCAGTACTTTGTAGCAGCATCAAGTGATTCTTGGGGAAGCCCACCTTCACTTATTCTTGTTATGTATATGATGCCTTCTGAACCCTTATTTGCACCTCGTTGCCCTCGTTTTCGCTTTTGTGAGCTCGAGGATTCAGCCATTGGAGAATCTTCTGCGTGTTTAGGAGCAGAAGTCACCTCGTTCTCTTGGCAGTTAAGCGAGATAGAAAAGAAATTAAAGACTTTATTTACTTGACAAGTAGCATTAACTTCAACAATAATATTTGTGATTTATTAGACTGGACGGGTACCATACCTCGATGGCGGGATCATATTTCAGTTCAAGATCCTCTGAAGTTCTTTTAGTTTTTTGTTTTTAGATGAGCAAAAGGATCTTGTGGACTGTGATACGATCCATCACTACTAGACTCATTACCAGAGTGGTATGAGTTCCAATCAATATTGTGGTCTTTCTTGTTACCAGTAGCGTCGCCTTGCAAGACGGTCTTCTTAGAGCCTTCCATGTTAGTACTGATAAGACAAGAAAGTGATTTTTTTATCATCTCATTTTAGAATGAATGAAGTTATAGATGGATAACCCTACTCGTCGAATCAGTCTTAGTCGCCTAATCACTGACTTGGTCGACTAGCACGACTAATCTTTGACTAGGGCAATTAGTCGACCCTAGTCGATTCTAGTTGAAGATCTAGTTGTCATACCCATTATTGATGGTAGTTATATATATATATATATATATATGTATATATATATATATATATTAGAAAGGAAAAGTCTATTTTACTCCCCTGAACTATGGCCCAAGTCCGGATAATTGTCCAGGGGATTATATGGACCTGGACCATAGTTAGGGGGTAAAATGAACTTTTCCTATTAGCAATAATAGCACACATAGCATAGCAATTAACACATAGCATAGCATAGCAGTTAACAAACTAAAACACAGCAACATTAGCAAATGTGGTTCATGCCGGTTTGTTAATCCTATGTGGTCAAGCTGATTCATGCCAGAATCGATTACTTGTTGATACATAAGACAGCAAAAGTGAAATATTATACATTATAAGACATCTTTAACAATAAGTATCCATTATGGAATGCTCATAGGTCTAAAATAAAATATACAATGCTGTAGAAATCTAATAGTGAAGCCAATGTCATCGAGTTCACTGTGGTTTACAAGTGTAAATGTGCAACAGTTGCCTATGTCTTAGTCAACTAATACAAGCAGAAAATGGTAGCAGAAATAATGTGTCATCTATTTGCAGGTATCATCCTGAATATAAATGATACAACAGTCTTATAATTTGTATTAACTTCAAAAAAAGTGGCTACTATGCAATTTAAATTCCCATGTCATTTAGGAAGTAATATACAGAAATTGGAAGGATAGATTTAATCTGCTCGCTCTCTCTAGTTAACTGCAATACTACTAAATATGATGTGACAGTTTGTTGGTGCTTCCATTCGGACTGGTTACAAAACCAAGCCATATATGTTCATTCTTATATCATGTTGTGATAGATTTATCCTTGCAAATAATATGAATTTCTTTTGATGAACTATTACAGGGCCATTTCGATATACTCTCTCTGTCAGGCTCATTCCTGCTTGCAGAGGAGGGGGTGGGGGGAGTGGAGGAGGGAGGCGGCGGCATTAACCTGGCAGCGGATGGGAGGAGGAGGGAGAAGGGGCGCGTACCTGGCGACGGGGGTAGGAGGACGGAGGTGGCGGCACACGATGGAGACAGCGACGGAGCGGCACTCGACGGCAAGGCGTGAAAATTTTTGGCAGCCTAACGGCGTCGTTTCAAACACCAGAACTTAGGTTTCGCGGGGTGTGGCTGCGAGGCTTTATAGAGCCGACATTCTCACAGGCGAGCGGTTACAAGACCGACCTGTGAAGATCTATTATCACAGGCGGTTTTAACTAAAGACCGTCTGTCAAAATATGTCATGAAGTTTTAAATTCTTATCTTATATGTCATCCCTTCATTTTTACAAACATATAAAACATACACTATAATCTATAAAGTTCATTCAACCCTGGAGTATATTATTTGTCCACATAACACTGAAGTATAATATACTTCAGGTTTAATCATATATGTCATCCCTTCTACTCTTATGTTTGTAAAGTTTGGACATTTGGAAGTTAGCAAATAACGGTAAAGAAATAACTTTGAGTCTCCTATTGAAATCTGAACTTCAATTGGTTATAATGATGCAAGAAAAGTTTATGAAAACAAAACATATACAAAGAGAAACAAAGATAAAAATTGTGTTAACTTATTTTCATAGACGGGCAAAAATAGGAGCCGCCTTTGAAGATGTGTTATCGCAAACGGTTTTAACCTAAGACCGTCTGTGAAAATATGTCCTGATAATTTAAATTCCTATATTATATGCCATCCCTTCACTTTTACAAATATATAAAACATACACTATAATTTGTAAAGTTCATTTAACTCTGAAGTACATTATTTGTCCACATAACACTGAAGTATAAAATACTTCATGTGTAATCTCATAAGTCATCTCTTCTATCTCTTGTGTTTGTAAAGTTTGGAGATTTGGAGGTGAGCAAATAACAGTAAAGAAATAAATTTGAGTCTCCTATTGAAATCTGAACTTTAATTCAGATTTAATTAAAGATTAACCCGGTTCAAATTCAAATTAATCAAATTCAGCAAAAGAAGCAAGTGTTTCATAGGCGGCTCCAATTAAGACCAACCTGTGAAGTTGACAAAATATTTGAATTGGATAGAAGGGAATTTATCTTCATAGACGGTTGTTTTAATAGGCGTCTATGAAGTTGAATTTTAATTAAATATTTGAATTGAAACAAAATCTTTTTAATTTTATTTGTTCTAAGCAAAATAAAAAATATCTTCTAGAGCATTATGATCGGGGATCCTAAGATCAGATTATTCGGGTCCGGATAAACTAATCTCAAGGTCCCCTACCATAATACCCCGGAAGAAATCTCAAGTGATTCAAAGGCAGTAGCGCACCTCACCTTATAAGTAGGGTACAACGCTATCAACATTTTGATGTGGGACAAAAAGTTCCCAAGCTGCCGCAGGCGTGTGGCGCGCACCTGGCCGATTCATGGGCCGAAATTGCATGCGGCCCAACATATCCACAATCGGTCCAGAAGTATAACCACCTATGAAAATATATTTTCACATACGGTGCTTGATTGGGGCCCCATGTGAAATTGTGAAGAATTCAAAACACATGCTCCCTTTTTTGCTGAATTTGATTAATTTAAATTTGAATCAGATTAATCTTGAATCAAAATTTGAAATGAAGTTCAGATTTCAATAGGAACTCAAAGTTATTTCATTACTGTTATTTGCTCACTTCCAGATGTCCAAACTTTACAGAGACAAGAGTAGAAGGGATCACATATATGATTTACCTGAAGTATATCATATTTCAGTGTTATGTGGACAAACAATATACTTCAAAGGTAAATGAACTTTATAGATTATAGTGTATGTTTTATATATTTGTAAAGAATTAAGGGATGGCATATAAGATAAGAATTTAAAATGTGATGGCATATTTTCACAGGCGGTATTTAGTCTACCATAATGTACTGGTATAGGCACACCTATCGTATTTTCATCTCTGATGTAATCAGCGTAACCCTTAATCACTTCTTCCGTATTGTAGCGTTCCATAATTAAACCCTTTGGGTGAGCACAATTCCGCACATAATCCTTTAATACTGCTAAATATCACTCCAATGGAAACGTATGATGTAAATATAGCGGCTCCAATGCCTTAATCTGATTCATGAGATGTATGATTAGATGTACTTGCATATCAAAAAAGGACGGTGGAAAGCACATCTCAAGTCTGCACATAGTATTGATAATGTACGTTTTTAGATAGTCTAAGTTTCACAAGATATCACCTTTTCCGGTACTGCATTGATGAAGTAAGACAAATATTGATCACAACTTTTATATACACTGGTTTGATAACACTTACTGCAATGGCGAGGAACAATGTCATCATTGTATGGCAATCGTGAGAATTATAGCCATGTAGAGACAAGTCTTTCGTCGAGACTAGTTTGCTGATATTTGATGAGAAACCCGTGGGCACTTTGACCCCACGCAAGCATTCGCAAATTGCTTTTTTCTCCTGTAGTGTCAAGTCACATACTTGCTGCTTTTCTTCAATAATTCCATCATTGGCTTAGCAATCTTCGAGAAGCTGGGAATAAATCTCCGGTAATAGCCTGCTAGTCCTAGAAAACTGCAGATTTTATGAGCGGATGTCGGAGACTCCCACTTCAATACTTGCTCAACTTTTGTTGGATCTACGGCCACACCCTCCGCTGAAATAATGTGGCCTAAGAATGGTACTTTGCTGATCCAAAATTCATACTTGCTGAATTTGGCATACAGCTTATGTTCTCGCAATCGTTGGAGCACGATATGGAGATGTTTAGTGTGTTCTTTCACTGATTTGGAGTATACGAGAATGTCGTCAATGAACACCACAATGAACTGATCCAACTCTGGCATGAATACAAAATTCATGTGGTACATGAAGTTTGCGGGTGCATTCGTCAGACCGAAAGACGTGACTAGATACTCATAGAGCCCGTATCTAGTCGAGAAGGCTGTTTTTGGTACATCCCCCGCTCTGATTTTTATCTGATGATAACCTGACCTCATGTCCATCTTGGAGAATACTCTGGTACCCTCCAATTGATAAAACAATATATCGATCCGTGGCAGTGGATATTTATTCTTGATAGTCACTGCATTCAACGGACGATAGTCTACACACAACTGCAATGATCCATCCCTTTCTTCACAAAGAGGGCCGAACAGCCCCATGGTTATGAGCTTCGCCTGAAGAATCCTTTGTCTATTAAATCTATTATCTGCTCTTTCAGTTCAGCTAATTCCTTCGGAGACATTTTGTATGGCCTCCGAGATATCGGTGTGGTTCCTGGTGCTAACTCGATCTTGAATACCACGTCTCTTTCAGGCGGCATCCCTGGAAGATCGTCGGGAAACACATCTGGGTACTCACGGACCACAGAAATGTCCTCCAGTTTCATGACCACACTATGGTATGCTGCTGGAATTTCAGAATCCACGTCTTCAAGTATGAGTGTATGAAGACTGTAGAACGGAGAGTCCAATCGAACAATCAGTGGACCGATGTCAAGAACAGCCCCATGGTAGTTCATCCACACCATTCCTAATATTATATCGATCTTCTTCCTCTCTAACACAATGAGGGTTGTAGGGTATAACTTCCCACCTAAGCACATGGGTGCTTTGATCACTACATCATTAGCAGTTATATTTCCACTGGGTGAGCTGATAAGGTAGTGACCCTTTGGTGTAGTGGTGGGGAGCTTATATTTGCACACATATGATCTGCTAATGAAATTATGTGTGGCTCCAGAGTCGAATAGAATTACTACGGGTAGTTTGTTGAGTGTGAACATCCCCGCTAGCACAGGTTCACCTTCCGATACATCCTCTATAGCGGTATGATAGAGGCATCCGGACTTTGGTGCTGTTTCTGGAGCTGGGCATGGGACTGATTTGTACCCTGCTCTGGTGTATTCCCACTGTACCGTTTCCTTTCTGGACACTTCCTGCTGATGTGACCCAAATAACCACACATAAAGCATGGTTTCTCAGCTGGTTCTATGTCACTCGGAGTACGGACACGGGTACATTCTGTTGTGGCACGAATGCGTGAGGAACAAAATGTTGCGGCTGCATATATCACTGTTGCTGCTGTCCAAATTCAGAATATTGAGATGAATGACTCGAATATTGTGGAAGTCGTCGAGCCGGCTGCATCAGCGTACTGCACAATGTACTGTCTATCAACCAATATTTCTGAGGAGCAATATTGCTACTGTCCGGTGGTATACTACTCTTTCTTTTCTTTGTCTGAACATCTCGCTGAGCATCTTCAACCATGATGGCAGCACTCATCAACTTGTTGAAGTTACTTCAATCTGCTAAGACTAGTCTTTCCTTTATTTTGGGATTGAGGCTGCGAAAGAACCATTCGCATTTTCGTGCCTCCGTGTTCAAGTAATCAGGCGCATACTATGCCAATTGATTGAACACTTGCGAATTCTCGTAGGCATCCCTCCCTCCTTGTTTTAAGACTAGAAACTCCTCGAGTTTCCCCTGGATTATTCCAGAAGGAACATGGTAAGCAAGGAATGTCTTCCAGAATTCCATCCACGTAATCTGATGTCCAGCTGGTAGGGAGGCGAGTTGATTTGCCCACCATGCACTGGCGGAACCATAAAGTTGTTGCGCCGCATACAATACTTTCTGATGTTCAGTGCAGTGGAGCAACCAGAACTTAAGCTAGATGGTACGGATCTAGCTATCCGCCACCAGAGAATCATCGGCCTCTATAAAGACCGGTGGTTGAGTCACCAAGAACTCAAAGTAGGAGCTCGTTTGAGGTTGGCGAGAGTCTTCGTCTTGATGTCCCCCTTGCTGGGACGTATTCATCACAAGGGTGCGGAGCAATTTGGTTCGCTCATTGCTTGCACCAGCCTTGGCAGCCAGAATGTCCGCCATCGTGAACGTAGGTGAAAGTCCTGCTGGCTGCTGTTGTTGCGGAGTTCGCTGCTCCGGATGTGGAGAGTCATCCCCACCATGACCACTAGAACCACCCACTTCACCCATGGAATTAGTTTGCACCATTCAGCATTGCAAGAGTTCACTATCAGCTTAACACTATAAGTTGTCTTAGTCCATAAATAAAGTAGTGAAATACTTATAATGAAGTATCAACATGTAATCAAAATGATCTACGCACAAACTGGATTCAACTAACATCAAGGGTTAAAGGACTAACTGGAATAGTCACAGTTATAGTCATTCTGCCTCAGATTGACCCGTCCCCAAACAAACCAGATTTCGGTTGTCAGACAACAGCTTCATGGCTTGGGTTAAATACCAAAGTTGTAGAGAACTTCAGTACCCTTTCCAAAAAGTATTTATTTGGCCCCAGCTAAGTTTTAGATCGAAAATTATGAGCTTCTAAAGTTGACAGAAATCCTGGAAGAATTTCAGCAGCACCTCCCTGGTAAGTGCTCACTTTGGGTCAACTTTTCCATTCAGTCAGAAACGTATATGGACCAAACTCATAATAATAAAGTTGAAGCACGATTAGTAAGCTTTCCAGAATTGTAAGTTATCACACTTCACAATTCTTATACAGGAAGTTATAAGAAAAATCCTATTCATTCAGAAACTATGCACAGACTTTGGGTACTCTGAACAGTTTCACTTGTACTGCAAATTTCACCACTTTACAGGAGGATTCTACACTGAGGTTGAACAGAAACATTGTAAAGAAATTCCCAAGCGTTCCAAATTGTATTTTTATGACCTCTTTGCTTACTGAATCAAAATATATGATGGTTCAATGCTAACAGAATTTCTGACAGGATTTTGACAGCATCTCCCCAAAGGTAACTAGTTTCAATCCACAATTTCAATTAATTCTGCTCCATCTTTGGCAAAACTTTAAAATAACAAAGTTGTATCATATATCATGCCCTTTTCATAAATTTATCAAAATCCCCTTAGAGTTTTTTCCACCGAGAGTTATGGTGGAATTACATAGACTACGTTTCAGGTTCTACCCATTTTTATCAGTTTTGGTTTCTAAGGTTTTTGACCAAATTTAAGTGTGTTTCTGTTCTGGAGGTTTATAGAAAAGTTTTATATAACTTATCCACCTTTCGAAAAAATGTATCATACACTGCCATTGGCCTTTTCTACAATGAGTAACACCATGTACAAGTTTCAGCAGAAAACACTGCCAAAACAGGGGACTCTGTTTTTGGGTCTCTCTATACTCACATATCCTTGAGTTGGTTCCTAAAAGAGTTTTAACCAATGGATTTGAACTGTCTTCATTCACATTTTACAGAATCTTCAAGTTTATGAGATGAGCGAGGTATTAATGCATTTTTCATGATAATGCTGGTACTACGTTCCTCAAATAGAAAATTCTATCCAGATTACATCCGGCGTATACGTCCAATTGGTGGCACTAGAATCGTTCACTTGCAAACGTCTTCTACTCGTAATACGGATGCGTGGTTCATGTAACTGCATAAAATCACTCAATAACGAGGCACACAAATGTTTATCATTTCAGGCAGGTCCATATTATATTAAAAGCATACACCCCGTATCATTTTCATACGGACGTCAGACCACGTCTCAAGGTACATGGTCACGTTTCCACACCACACGACAAGAGACTCTAATAGAGAGTGTACGAGTAGACACGGTTGGAAATTTCATCAATCCGACAGATACCACCTACTACCCACAAGGGCGCACCGATGGAGAGCCCTGCGTATGTCCTCCTAGGCTAATTCCAGAAGAAAACACTATCGCGTTACCGACCACGCGATGAGGTTTCCGCTTTCTTTCCTAATGCACACAAGGGACCAGCGTTACATATGAGCTCAGGAACATGAATAGTTCAAGAGTCATCATATTAACGTCTCACCAAGCTGTGAGATCTATTTCCTGAACCACTTTCCTTATCAGGGGAGCTAACCGAAATTGGTCCTCTTCCGGTGGCATACCTTACCTCTTACCTAGTCAGCGGTGTGTCGTTACAGAATAGAGTAACAAGTAAGTCAGTTTGCAAACCTTACATCACTTATGCTAATAGTAGACCTTATGTGGGACTAGTACCGAATCCTCACTCACAAACTCTAAATTTTTTAAAATACATGTCTTTTCAGGTCCGCTATTCCCAATGCAGCTCTGATACCACGTCTATGGGGACCACGGCTCCGACAGTCTAGGATTCACATTGGGTGGTGTCGTGGGAAGCGACACCTAACAGCACATGACCGGAAAACACACCTACACAACAATCTATGTATTTAATATATATTATTGTCACATTTTACAAATAATGTAAAGGCGTACATTGCAGCGAAAAGATAAGAATACCACTCATGAGCTATAGCCTATGCTAAGCAAAAGGAAGCCATCCTGCTCGCGGATGCTCCACACTAGCAAGACAAAATACCACAGAAGTGTGCAGTGTTCCAAGTGAGGCTCACATCCCTCATTGGGTGCTAACAGAGAGTCCTTATTTGAAGTTTTAAGCAACTTTTATAATCCTCATACAATATACACCGAGACTCCACAATCAAACAAGAAACGCTTCATCTCGATGCCTCTTGCCCGAGGAGAAAAGTAAAGTTAGTGAGGCTACACTAGACCAATACATACCTTGCGCCAACAACATCGAGACTCCACAATCAAACAAGAAACATTTCATCTCGATGCTACTAGTCCGAGGTAGAAAGTAAATTTAATAAATGGTACTTATCATCCCTCATCTCCAATAACAGGATTAATTATGAAGCATATTAACCTTTCCCCCATTTTCTTACTACGCCACGACTCAGTGTACAAATATGCTCACTACCGTGAGCGATGGTGATTCGAATCGATAACACCCGGATGACACGACACATACGCTCATCTGAGAAAGGTGATCAACCAATCTCCTCAACATCGTATGTGGCAACCTTTCACAAGAGACCCACATGTTGAACCGGTCCCACTGACCGGGAGTAGGTATCACCTACGGCAAACCCTCGTAGTGACGACTTCTCTCTCCTTTCAGTATCTGCATGGGACGGTGGGATTGCCTCGACACCCAAGTTAACATGTTACATCGGTTTCCTGGGTCCCATATTGGCAGTATGCATCCGGTACAAGATCAAATTTTTCCAGCGGGGCCGCACACGAGAACGATCCTCAGTCGACTCAGACATGGACTACGTTCACAGGACCACGTCCTTGAGTATTTCCATCCATCCTGCCCGGTCTTCTTTCCCCTATTAAGTGGATCAATCCCAGCTCTTTCGATTGATCCACCTTAATCCCTGTTCAGTAGGAAACTGCCTACTCAAGTTATGTCTCTTTAATCCACTTTTCTTAACTTGATTATTAGCAATTACAATTAAGTGAAATCCTAAACTAACCAATACTCCAGGGATTTGTTGGGACATGCATGTGGAGTGTCATCCAATCTAGACTTAATGCAAAATAACCATTCTAGACAATATAAAGTGTATATAAGTATAAACTGGTAAATTTTTGATGCAAACCGGGGTTTACCTTATTATTGATCCTGACTAATGTTTCTATAAGTGCATCTAGGATATCCCTTGTGGGTTTTGGCTAATTGATGACGAACATATGAGATCCTAATGAAACTATTGAGATGATTGCAGGATAAACAAAGTAAAATAGCTCGGTGCACACAAAAAGGTGAAAAATGAAGTGGTGTCCAAAAAAAGAATACCTTGATGGAAATTTAGAAGAATTAATTAGAATTTAAGTGTATAGGGTGTGTATGAAAGACACACTCCAAGAGCTCACGACTTTGCGCATGGGAAAGGGTTTTAAAATTATCCAAACTCTTCACAGTGCGCCGGACTAGTCCGATCATTGACCGGAGTAGTCCGCCAAACTCTGTTCGCTAAACGGACTAGTCCGCGTGCACACCGGACTAGTCCGCAAGACTTTCTGGAACCTCCTATCACTGGAGGCCGGACTAGTCCTTGTGAACACCAGACTAGTCCACCAGACTTTCTGGACATCATGATTCACTGTGACCGGACAAGTCCGGACCAGCACCGGACTAGTCCGGTATTAGGTTTAACAACGGTAACTTTTTTTGGAAACCCTATAAAAAGAGGTCCTTCGTTTTTTTCTCAAAATACACGACTAATACTGCAGCAAACACAAACCCTAGCGCCGCCACCTTGTCCCAAGAGCCCAAAACACATCTCCCCACACATCTAAAGTGCAAAAAGATCAAAATCAATTGAACACTTGGATTCAGGATTGGGAGATCGTCGTTCTTTCGTTGTGAGCTCTTGGGGTTTGATCTTTCTACACTCATATTCTGCATTGTACTATTTTCGAGTGTATTTGATCACGTTCTTATTGTAATTCTCATGGGAGCCCTCAACTTGTGAGGTAGCCCCACAAACTCGGTGATTGCCCGTGATAGTGGAGTCAAGTCGGCCTTTGTGGTGACTTGAAGAGGGAAAGGGTTAGGAACCCGGCTCTGTGTGAGCTTCCTCAACGAGGACGTAGATCTCTTGCTGAGATCGAACCTCGGTAAAAATTCGTGTCTTTTGTCTCTCATTTACTTTACATTTTGATGCATTAGATCACTAGTTTGCTAATCATCATTTGAATTTCTTATAAGTTTGCACGTGCATTTATACAATAAACTTAATTTATAAAAACTGTTGTTCTCATTCCGCTGCTGAAAGATTCAATTTCTGAAACACACTTAATTAACTCACATAATTCAGCACACCGGACTAGTCCGCCCACACAACCGGACTAGTCCGGTCAATCAAGTTTCTGATAACTCTATTAAGTGTGCAGGAATCTTTTAAAGGCCTATTCACCCCCCTCTAGACCACATTCAATTGGTATCAGAGCAAGGTTCTCCATCAAAGAGACTCACATCTCAGAGAGATCATGGCCTCTGAGAAGAACAATGGCATCCCAAAGATGAACATCAATGAGGAGGAGCAAGAAGCTAAAGACTTCGATGTGCTGAAAGACAGCCCACATGATGATGAAGAAGTGAGGCAGCTAAAAGCACTCCTGAGAAAGAAACTGCTAGCACAAAAGGGAAAAGAAGAAGAGAAGACGACTGGGAGTGGTCATCACGACTACTCCCGGTATCCTTACAACTACAACCGTCTCAATTCAAACAATCACTATCTTTCGATTCCTATGGGAAGGCCTCCACAGTTTGACGGAAGTGACTATACCATATGGAAGTACAACATGAAGATGCATCTGATATCTCTGAACCCTAATCTGTGGCACATTGTTTGCACAGGCATAGATATTCCGGACACGGATGATGAACTCACTCCAGAACAAGAACAAGAGATTCACAAAAACGCACAAGCCGTCGCCGTGATCACATCATCACTAAGCAGAGAGGAATTCACCAAGATCGTTGGGTTAGAAAGTGCAAAAGAAATCTGGGATACCCTCAAGACAGCTCACGAAGGAAATAGGTCAGTTCGTGAAGCCAAACGAAATGCTTGAAGGAGAGTTGGGGAGATTTGCTATTGAAGAAGGCGAATCACCTCAAGACATGTACAACCGGATGAAAGCACTCATCAACAAAATTTGTGCTTATGGAAGTAAGAAATGGACAGATCACGAAGTGGTCAAAAGAATGATTAGAGCCTTTATGCCAAGAAATGTCACACTTTGCTCAATGATCAGAGAGAGCCCCGGTTTTCATAAAATGACTCCTGATAAATTACTAGGGAAGATCATAAATCATGAAATGATGGAGAAAGAAGCCCAATACGTCAAAGACTTAGCCGAATTCACCTCATCCAAAAAGAAAGAAGTTGCTCTCAAAGCAACGTGCAGACCCAAACTCAAAGAAACTCGTGAAGACCAAGACGATGGAGATACAAGCGACTAGAGCACCGATCTTGATGACGAAGAAATGGTACTCTTCATCAAAAAGTTCAAACGCATGATGAAGAGAAGACACGGCAACAATTCACATGAAGGCAAAAGCAAGGATAAAGAAAAATCCAAGGCTCGACGCACTTGTTACAACTGCAGAGAGTATGGTCACTTCATGGTGGACTGTACTTATGAAGAAAACAAAAAGAAGAAGGAAACAAGATCTCAAGAAAAGAAAAATTTCAGAAACAAAAAAGACAAGTCCATCAAGCTCACATTGGGAAGGAGTGGGACTCAAACGACGAGTCCTCCTCCGATGAAGAAGAAGAGATGGCCACTATCGCAGTCAAGAAACCAACTATGAGAGCCACACTCTTTCCGAACATGGGAGGACGGGACATGAACAACCACACTTGTCTTATGGCTAAGGAAGGCAAGAAAAAGGTTCGACTTACTCCTCCTGTACTAAATTCCTCCATTGATGACTTTGATAGCTCCAGTGATAATGAAGAAATGTTTAGAGGGCTAAGTAAAATTGCTTTAAAGAAAATGGAAATGTTGTCGAACGAAATCTTTGAAAAGGAGGAACTTGTCAACCGACAAGAAGATATGCTCATCCGTGAGAGGAAGAGATATCAAGAAGTTGAAAAGCTTCTTGAGCTTGAAAGAGAGAAGAATGAGTCACTTGAGTTAGAGCTAGCCTTGAGTAAGGAAACTTACTCAAAGTTAGAGGACTCGCACATTGCAATCAAGGAAGAACTTGCTAACTTGTGAAAATTTAACAAAATCCTTGAGGTGCAAGTTGAGTCGCTCAAACAAAGTGACTCCTCTTCCTCCAAGAGCTCTTCCTCCAAAGACATGAGTTCGACAACAATAAGAACCTGCACTTGCTTTAGTAAGAAGAATGTAATTTCTAATGCTTCAACCTCTCATGACATGCATTCTTCTCAAAACGGCATCTTTGATAAGGAGAAGATCAAATATGCACGAAGTGCATATATGATCACTAGACCTCCCAATGTCAAAGATGGTCTTGGTTTTGACAGGAACAAACACATGTCTACTCCTAATCATGCTAAGAATAGAATCACTTTTGTTGAAGAAAAATCCCATGAATCTGAGTTACAAACACTGTTCCGTACATTTGATGCTTCTTATGTTCTCATGAAAAACAAGTATGGAAAAGTCATTGCTAAATATACAGGGCCACGCTACAAGAACTTAAAAACTTGTGTGTGGGTGCCCAAGACTCTTGTGACTAACCTGAGAGGACCCAAGCAAGCTTGGGTACCTAAAACCAAGGAATAATTCTATTTTGCAGGCTTACTCCTCCGGCGGATCTAAGTGGGTGCTATATAGCGGATGCACAAATCATATGACCGGAGAGAGAGGTATGTTTGTGGAGTACGAGTGCAACAAGGATCCAAGTGAAGGTATATACTTTGGAGACAACAACCAAGGAAAGGTCCTTGGTAGTGGTAACATTGAAATATCCTCTCAACATACCTTATCTAATGTTTTACACGTAGACTCTCTAGATTATAATCTTTTATCAATATCTCAACTATGCGACAACTATTTATTCACTAATGAGGGTGTGACCGTCTTTGGAAGAAGCGATGGCTCGATTGCATTCAAGGGATTGTTGAAGGGAAAGCTTTATCTTGTTGACTTCAACAAAGATAAAGCCGAACTCAACACTTGCTTGGTTGCTAAGACCAACATGGGATGGCTGTGGCATAGACGGCTAGCCCATGTTGGAATGAGAAATCTGCAGAAACTTCTAAAAGGTGGTCACATCCGTGGTTTTAAGGATGTGGTTTTTGAAAAAGACAGGCCGTGCAGCGCTTGTCAAGCAGGAAAACAGGTTGGAGCACCACACCCCGCCAAGAATGTGATGACCACCGCTAGACCGCTGGAACTTCTCCACATGGATCTCTTTGGTCCAATTGCGTACATCAGCATCGGCGGTAACAAATACGGTTTAGTAATTGTTGATGATTTTTCAAGATTTACCTGGGTATTTTTATTGTATGATAAATCAGAAACTCAGGGAATCCTCAAGAAGTTCTTCAAAAGAGCTCTGAATGAATTCTCATCAACCGTAAAGAATATCAGAAGTGACAATGGGACAGAATTCAAGAACACCGAAGTTGAAGAATATCTCAATGAAGAAGGTATAAAGCATGAATTCTTGGCACCCTACTCTCCTCAACAGAACGGGGTGGCCGAAAGGAAGAACAGAACATTGATCGAAATGGCGAGAACAATGTTGGATGAATACAAGACGTCAGACCGATTTTGGGTAGAAGCAGTGAACACCGCTTGTCATGCCACAAATCGGTTGTACCTTCATCGACTACTGAAGAAAACTCCATATGAGCTTCTCACGGGTAAAAAGCCTAATGTTTCTTATTTCAAAGTTTTTGGTTGCAAATGTTTTATTCTGAACAAGAAACCAAGGGCCTCGAAGTTCGCTTCGAAGTCTGATGAAGGATTCTTGCTCGGATATGAATCGAATGCCTACGCCTATCGTGTCTTCAACAAGGTGTCCGGCCTTGTTGAAGTAGCACGTGACGTAGTGTTCGATGAAACTAACGGCTCACAAGTGGAGCAAGTCGATAAGTTTATGCTAGATAAGGAGGAAGCTCCATGTGAAGCGCTGAAGAAAATGGCACTTGGTGATATCCTACCACAAGAGGAAACACAAGACGAATTTCAACAAGGAAGCAATGATCAAGGGGGAGCTCCCACACAAGATCAGGTTGAGGAAGGTCAAGAAGATCAAGATGATCATGGAAGCAATGATCTAGGGGGAGACATGACACATGAAGACAATGAAGAACAAGCAACTATACAAATTCCACACCCAAGAGTACATCAGTGTGTGCAAAGAGACCATCCTGTCAACAACATCATTGGAGATATTGCTAAGTGAGTAACTACTAGATCTCAAATTGCAAATTTTTGTGAACACTATTCTTTTGTGTCTTTTCTGGAGCCATACAGGGTAGAAGAAGCCTTAAGCGATCCAGACTGGGTGATTGCGATGCAAGAGGAGCTGAACAACTTCAAAAGAAATGGAGTGTGGGAGCTGGTGGAAAGACCAATGGCGAACATCGTTGGAACCAAATGGGTCTTTCAGAACAAGCAAGATGAACATGGAGTAGTGACAAGAAATAAAGCGAGGTTGGTGGCCAAAGGTTATTCTCAGGTGGAAGGTTTGGACTTCGATGAAACTTTCGCTCCTGTAGCTAGACTTGAGTCCATTCGCATTTTATTGGCATATTCTACTCACCATAATTTTAAGTTGTATCAAATGGACGTCAAGAGTGCCTTCCTCAATGGTCCGATAAAGGAGGAAGTCTATGTGGGGCAGCCACCGGGGTTCGAAGATCAGGAGTATCCCAACCATGTCTATAAACTGCGTAAGGCTCTCTATGGCCTCAAACAGGCTCCTCGAGCCTGGTATGAGTGCCTTAGAGATTTTCTGACTCAAAATGGATTCAAAATTGGTAAAGCTGACTATACACACTTTACTAAACATTTTGATGATCATTTATTCGTATGTTAAATTTATGTTGATGACATTATCTTTGGATCCACTAACAAGTCCTTCTGTGAAAAATTTAGCAAAATAATGACAGATAGGTTCGAGATGTCAATGATGGGCGAATTGAAGTTCTTCTTGGGATTTCAAGTGAAGCAACTGATAGAAGGTACATTTATAAGCCAAACTAAATATACACAAGACATTCTCAAGAAATTCAATATGGACAAAGCCAAGCCCATCAAGACACCCATGGCCATCAATGGACATCTCGACCTCAATGAAGACGGTCCAAATGTGGACCAAAAGGTATATCGGTCCATGATTGGCTCCTTACTTTATTTATGTGCATCTAGGCCAGATATTATGCTTAGTGTTTGCATGTGTGCAAGGTTTCAAGCAGCACCTAAAGAGTGTCACTTAATTGCTGTAAAAAGAATCCTAAGGTACCTTGTGCACACACCCAACTTGGGCCTTTGGTATCCCAAAGGATCCAAGTTTAACTTGATAGGGTATTCCGACACCGACTATGCAGGATGCAAAGTCGATAGAAAGAGCACGTCAGGGACTTGTCAATTTCTTGGTAGGTCCCTAGTTTCTTGGTCATCTAAAAAGCAGAACTCCATTGCTCTTTCCACAGCGGAAGCGGAGTATGTTGCAGCCGGTAGTTGTTTTGCGCAACTACTTTGGATGCGACAGACTCTTAGGGACTACGGCTACAATCTAAGTCTTATCCCGCTTCTATGCGATAATGAAAGTGCTATAAAAATTGCACACAACCCTGTAGAGCACTCAAGAACTAAGCACATAGATATCCGTCATCACTTTCTTAGAGATCATTCATTAAAAGGTGACATTGCTATTTCACATGTTAGGACTGAAAAACAACTTGCGGATATTTTACCAAACTATTAGATGAGAAAAGGTTTTGTGAACTAAGAAATGAGCTAAACATTCTTGACTCTCGAAATGTGGCTTGAAACATTGCATACCTGGTTGCAACTTAAAATGTTCCTTTGTATTGTTAAAAATGCTCCTCTTCTCCTTTTCTACTCAGAAAACTATTTTAATGAAGAAATCTTGTGGATTATGACCATTGTTTGATTGCTGATTGCCTACTGGTCGTAATAACCAAGACTATTTGCAAAATTATTGTCCTTGGATCACTATTAATCATCTATATATGTATCAGGTCTATTGGAAACGGACTAGTCCGATTTTCAACCGGACTAGTCCGGACAGACGAAACTGGTTAGGTCATTTCAAGGGGCTCGGACTAGTCCGCCACATAGACCGGACTAGTCCGGTCCATCGCATATATAAGCCCTTGGCCGGCCCAGACCTCTCCCTCACCCCTCACTAGACTTGCTCTCCCTCTCCTCTTCCAAACCCTAGCCTCCAAAGTGATTTTCGGGTTGAACCCTCAAAATTGAGATTTTCTCCGTGGGAAATCCTCCCCTTCTTCGATGCGGATCTTCAAATCTTGGTAAATTTCTCCCCAAAACCAAATTCTCAACTTTCCTCGTTCTAGCTTGTTTCCTTTGATTCCAAGGGTATACATTGGCCTTAGAGATGTATTCCCACCACTTTTCTACTCTTTTGCATCCTTAGATAGATTTTTTGATCAAAATGCTAGGGTTCTTATGCCGGGGCGGACTAGTCCGGTTCTCAGGTGCGGACTAGTCCGGTGCCTGTCATCTGAATCCCTACATTACCTTGAATCCTTGATTCATTCTTATCTAATCCGTGAACTCCTTATCAGGCACAATGTCTTCAGGCTCGGATGACAACTCTTTTCACATTGATGAAGACGTTCAACGCGAGAAAGTGAGGAGGGCCAAGGAGAGAGTTATGAAGAAGAGACATGATGTCAATGCTCACTCTCCACCCTCCGACGACAATCTACCTAAGAAGAGGAAAGTCATTGTCAAAAAGCCTCAAAGGAAAGATGCTGCTGAGGGCTCGTCAGGGCCAAAAAGAGTTCTCAATAAAGGGAAGGGACTTGCTAGTGGTCCCCTTGGGTCCTTGAAGATGAAAACCCTATTCACCGCAATAGGCAGCCTTCAAGTGAGGATTTCACTGGAAAAGGGGGTGAGCTAGCTGATAACTTCAGGAAGATTGAAGTGTATGACCGACCTAAACAATGTTCTGATCCAAGGTTCTGGAGCAACTTCCATGCAGACTACTACGAGCATGTGTACATGAAGATGAAGAATCCTGTAGTAGAGAGTCAATGGCTAAATGTTGGATACCTGAAGTCGAAGAGGTATCCTGCCTTTCGTGAGATAGTGGAGGCCTTAGAGAGGCACGGTCTGACGGACCTGCGATCCTTTGAGTATGACTGGAACAATGAAGTCATTACCCAGTTTTACTCCACTCTCTACTTTGCTCATGGTGATGGAGACAGTCTTACTTGGATGACTCATGGTTCAAAGTATAGTGTCACTTATGATAAATTTGCTAGGATTCTTCACCTCGAACACACTTTGGATCATGAACTGGTCATCCATAATCTGAAACCCCTGGAGAAGGAAGAGCTTGAGTTTCTCTATGACACAAGGATGCCATATGTTCCTCCCACCATCAAATATCTGAAGCCCTTCTTTGTGGTCCTCAATAGAATCTTGAGAAAGACTATAGCTCCGAAGGATGGAGATGCGGGAACTATACAAGGGACCTTGAGGACTCTCATGAAGGTCATTAGTGGAAGGAGACCATTCAATGTTTTTGAGTATATCTACAACAACATCGTGAACATCTCAATCACCCCCAATAGGTCTTGTGGATATGCACCGTATATCATGTACATGATTGAGAAAGTGACGGGACTCGAGTTCGTCAAGGATGTCAAGCATGCGGGGTTGAAGCCGCAAAAACCCACCGAGTACACTCTCCCCCCAGCTCCAACTGCCCCATCCTCTCCACCAGTGGAGAGGAGATCAAAGCAAGCTCATGATGTCACTAGATCTGCAGCTGCTCCTCCTGGGTCTCCAACTGCCCAAGAATCATCCAGTGGCATCCTCAAGGTGCTCATCTCCATCTTTGCCTGCTGCCGCAAGATCGAAGACAGGCAGCACAAGGAAAAGCTTGCAAGGAAGAAACATCAATAATATGTCAATGCCAATATCAAGTCTATCTGTGCAAAGCTTGAGATTGAGCCCATTGGATCACCGCCCGCCTCCGAGGACTCAGAGGAAGATCCTGCTCCCGTGGATGCCGAAGTTGGTGAAGATGAAGATCAGACTGAGACTGAAGGAGGAGGCAGCGATGAGTGATTCCCCTCAATTTTTCCCTTTTCGGTTCCTTGATGCCAAAGGGGGAGAGATTGAGATTAGATTTGGACTCGAACTATCTAGTATTAGTTATTAAGCTCTTTTGTGATCAAGGACATGTACCTATTTTAAAATCTTGTAATGCACTATTTCTTTTCTTATGTGTGATGCACTATGCTCTAATGCCTACTTATATGTTCACTATTGTTTGTCTTTAATTTATCACATTTTGTTTATCACACACCTGTTAGGCACCCCACCATAAGGTGTGTGCATATGTGAGAAGCTTTTTGTGAATTCTTTATTATTCTCATATGTGCACACCTTATGAAAATCAACTTTTTATTCTCAATTGTGATATCTCAAATAGTTGTCATCAATCACCAAAAAGGGGGAGATTGTAAGTGCATCTAGGATATCCCTTGTGGGTTTTGGCTAATTGATGACAAACATATGAGATCCTAATAAAACTATTGAGATGATTGCAGGATAAACAAAGTGAAACAGCTCGGTGCACACAAAAAGGTGAAAAATGAAGTGGTGTCCAAAAGAAGAATACCTTGATGGAAATTTAGAAGAATTAATTAGAATTTAAGTGTATAGGGTGTGTATGAAAGACACACTCCAAGAGCTCACGACTTTGCGCATGGGAAAGGGTTTTAAAATTATCCAAACTCTTCACAGTGCGCCGGACTAGTCCGATCATTGACCGGACTAGTCCGCGTGCACACCGGACTAGTCCGCAAGACTTTCTGGAACCTCCTATCACTGGAGGCCGGACTAGTCCTTGTGCACACCAGACTAGTCCGCCAGACTTTCTGGACATCATGATTCACTGTGACCGGACAAGTCCGGACCAGCACCGGACTAGTCCGGTATTAGGTTTAACAACGGTAACTTTTTTTTGGAAACCCTATAAAAAGAGGTCCTTCGTTTTTTTCTCAAAATACATGACTAATACTGCAGCAAACACAAACCCTAGCACCGCCACCTTGTCCCAAGAGCCCAAAACACATCTCCCCACACATCTAAAGTGCAAAAAGATCAAAATCAATTGAACACTTGGATTCGGGATTGGGAGATTGTCGTTCTTTCGTTGTGAGCTCTTGGGGTTTGATCTTTCTACACTCATATTTTGCATTGTACTATTTTCGAGTGTATTTGATCACGTTCTTATTGTAATTCTCGTGGGAGCCCTCAACTTGTGAGGTAGCCCCACAAACTCGGTGATTGCCCGTGATAGTGGAGTCAAGTCGGCCTTTGTGGTGACTTGAAGAGGGAAAGGGTTAGGAACCCGGCTCTGTGTGAGCTTCCTCAACGAGGGCGTATATCTCTTGGTGAGATCGAACCTCGGTAAAAATTCGTGTCTTTTGTCTCTCATTTACTTTACATTTTGATACATTAGATCACTAGTTTGCTAATCATCATTTGAGTTTCTTATAAGTTTGCACGTGCATTCATACAATAAACTTAATTTATAAAAACTGTTGTTCTCATTCCGCTGGTGAAAGATTCAATTTCTGAAACACACTTAATTAACTCACATAATTCAGCACACCGGACTAGTCCACCCACACAACCGGACTAGTCCGGTCAATCAAGTTTCTGATAACTCTATTAAGTGTGCAGGAATCTTTTAAAGGCCTATTCACCCCCCCTCTAGGCCACATTCAGTTTCTGTCAGTAGAATTAAGTCAGTGGCCTCCGAAGTCTTCTCGAAAATTCCCTCTACCGAAATGATCTAAATTTGCAATACGTTACCTTGTGAATTAATGCTATATATACAACTACAGAATCAAAACATATGAAGACGGATGATTCTGTGGTTGAAATTTTTTACATAGGCTTTCTAAACTCATGATAGGAGTATTATAAAATTTTCAGAAGTTTTTGATGAAGGAGTTGGCCATGAAAATTCTTGAAAGATTTAACATACAATGGTTTATAGTAAAATAAATCAGACTTTATCATATTGGAGAATCTGATATCCTAATAGGTCTGACCTAAGGTTTCTAGGAAAATTTGTTCCAAAATTTTTTAAGCCTTTTGCTTACCAGGATTGCTTGGTGAGACTTGCTGTATTTTCTGGAATTTCACTCTGTTGTTTTTCAACTGATTTAATTAAACCTGAAAAAACGTACTGATTAAGCCCTCTTAACCAGATCCAAAAATCCTAAGATTTTTAGTGGAGATCAGGAACTAGGAGAAGGATTTTCTGACAAAAAATTTGAATGTTTCATAAAGAAATATTCCTGTAACTACTCCCTAAAGGAATAAGTAAAAAGAATTCTACAGAAATTACTGGGCATTTTCATAGCCAGCACATTGCCCCTCTGCAAAGTAATCTTTATGAGGGTTCCAACAAAATTGGTCTCACTAATTTTGGAGCTTCCTACACAAAGTTATGGGCTTGCAAAGTTCGAACAATTTCTGGATTTATTTTGCACAGAGAAATCCCCCGGCTGACAGTGGGACCCCCCAGTCAGGATCTTCTTCAACCTCTCGACCAGGGCGCTGCGCGCACAGAACCCGACCGTGGCGCGCCCTGTTCTTCGCCTAGGATGGATCATTTTTGATGTGGTTTTCCCTACACGCTCCCCAGAGCCTAGTACAGCCGCCGGAAAATGGGTCGGCACCGGCGGCGGCGGTCGGCGGCGCGGCGCCAACGGTGAACAGCATGTCCCGAGCCAAATTCAACGAGCTGCATTTCCGTACAGCACCACTAGAGATCGTGGAACATGAATCTATGCCTTAACCGAGCAGCAAACATCGGGAATATGGGTGTCCACGGTGGACCGACCCATTTTGGGCTGGCAGCGATGAATTCCCGTCGCCCCACTCGTAGGATGGACGATTTGCTCGTGGTTTTGGTCTGGGGGGTCGCAAGGCCACTGCTCGCTATGGCTTGAACCAAAATATGGATGATCAAGCTGGTGTCACGAATTTCCCGAATTGAGTTTCATCCGTTCCTCATGTCTACCGCCACAAAACTTCGAATTCCGGCTCACCAGCGTCGGGGAAGAGCAAGGGGGGTCCGGGATGAGTAGCGGCGTTGTGACGAACCTCAGGGTGGGTTTGATCATGCCGGAGACGCTCGGAGCTGGCCCGGCGACGTTGAACCGCGGTGGCGACTTCATGCCGAACGGAGAAGAAGAAACTGGCGCGGCACCAGGAAGTAGGACGCCGGCACGACTTGGAGACACGTTGAGGATGTCGAGTAGACGCCAGCTCATCTTTTGGGTGGCTCAACCAGGTGCCAAAGTTTTCTGAAGCCGATCGACGATGAGAGCAGAGGAGCAGCGCACGGTGTGTTTTCTTCGGTGCGAGCGCGTGAGCAAAGAAGAAGGAGGGAAGTCTTCGGTTGATCGTGTGAGCAGAGAAGAAGCACTTCTATTGTGCACCGGTGATATTTAGCGAGCAGTTGAGGGAACAGAGGATTGAACCGCCTTCCGGGAGCAAGGGCACAGGCAGCTCTGTGGTGCATGTGTCCCCCTCGGTGGCAAGCCTCCACACAAGAGAAACTCAATTGTGGTCTCTGTTCGAAGGACATAAGGGTCCCCCGGCAGTCTCCCCCACACAACAGTGGCTCCCAAATTCAAATTCAAAGGTTGCAGCAAATTCCCAAAGTTGAATTTGAATATAGTGGATTAACTCTCTCTTGTGCTCAAATTTGAAATGTTGTGGTTTAATTCCTTTTTGGCTAAATTTGCTTTGCAGCCTTTCCTTTATTCCATGTCACTGAATTTCGAATTTGAAAATCTAATTAAACTGAATTTGACCCTGCAGATTTAAATCCTACAGAAAAAGCTAGACATGCTTTGAGTGGGGATTTTACAGGAGCCATACCCAAGTACTCTTCGCACAAGACGATGAACAGTGACACTTGGAGCACGCCGTCTGGTGTCAGGTGCTGAAGCTCTAGCTGTACTCGTGCAGAAAGCTGCGGAAGAAGTGCTGCGCCAGCAGACCGGGCCCTGGCAGGTGAAATGTGTCCAGGGACACATCCTTTCTGGCCCACGGAATGGGAAACTGCTTCTCTGCGGGGACACGGATGTCACGGGCATCACGCTCCGACAGCATCCCCATATCCTGAAGAGCGCTGATGCGGCCCTGCCGTAATTCCGATCTCGACCACGAAGACATCGCCAAGCAACACAAGAGAGGCAGGAAGAAGATGGGAGCACTGTGCAAGACAGAGGCAAAAAGGAGAAGCGAGCGAATGTGATGCAGGCAAGTGAGAAAGGAAATCCGGGGGGACAGAAAATATTAAATGGGTGAAACAGTGACATGGGCTGACAACCGTCAGGTGGCAGGCGGCCCCTCATAACGACCTTAGCCTCGAGGAAACCGTCGCTGTGACATCAATTGACTCCTTGCTGGATTAAAACCTGATAGGTTGCTTGGGAACTGAGTCAAGCGGCGCCTCCTCGGTTTCCCCATGGTGAAACCAGCAAAACGTTACGGGAGCCTGCCGGTCCGCGACAGTTTGGTTCCGCGACACGAAATCAGAAACACGGAATGAGACTTGAGCCGAGCGGCGCCTGCTCAACTCCCACAAACTCGGAGGATATGGAGGGCGACACGACCCCGCAAGGAAGGTAAGTCTCCAGCCCGCACTATGGGCTCGAATGTCCTGGGTTCAAAGGACGGCCAGCGGATATCTCAGAAGCCGCCCAGGACGACCCTGAGGGAGGGGCAAGCGACGTGAAGTGATCCATGATAGAGACAAATTCGGGCGGGATGAATGTTCCCAATGCTTCTAATCTTGTAGCTGAGTCCCAGCACCGCGAGCGCCAAGGTAACCCCACGAAGGGACGGCAGCGAGCCGCCCGAGCCAGCGATGAGCTCGGGAACATCACGCAAGCCTCGAGCAGGGATTCAATGAAACGTGGGCACCGAGCATCGACAAGAAAGCCCCTAGGCACGAAGAAGGGCCGATGTCTCCGGCCATCGAAAACAAACAGGACGAATGGGTTTCACTTGGCTCCACCCGTTAGGCAGCTCACTGTGCTCGGGAGCTTGACCATCGAGGAAAGCCCCCGATCGACCCAACCCCTCCAAGTCACGAACAGTTCATGAATGGGGGGCGAGGCAAACTCGCCACAAATGACAACCCTGATATTTGAAAGGGGAACCCGGGGGCTAGCCGCAGGGCCCCAGCGGGGACGACCAAGAGTTGTGACCGGCCGGTGGAGTCCAGTCGTGGCGGCTACTCAAATAAGCCATGTAATAATGAACTTTCTTTTGTTTTTAGTTGTGCAGGAGTGAAGCCGACTGATGTCCACCTCCTGACCGATCGGCAAGATCGATCAGGGGCTCAGGGGCTACTGACGGAGTTCAGAACTTCGGCCCTCAGGGAAGAAGCAGGAAGACATCCAACAAAGGACGACGGAGCAGGCCTAAGCCCGAGCTTGGGAGGAGGCGGGATGAGGAGCCCAGGGCTGACCCCTGGGCAGGACGCAAGACCCAACCTCAAGGCGATCCAGAAGGAAGTAAGAGCCTCCAAGGGAGGACCCGAGCTCGACCTCGGGTAGGAGAGAAGAAGGTGGCCTTCAATGCAGAGTAGGCACCGCATCAGCCAAATGGGAGGGCACTTGAGTAGCTCCCTGTCCTCGACATTGAATGTATTTCACCTCCGACGGAACCAAAGAGGAGTGGGACGCGTGGCGCGCATGCGCCTCGGTATGGACTACTCTCTAGCGATGGGACAGGAGCAGGTGTGGCAGCGGGCTACAAATACGGCAGCTCTATCGAGTACCCTGTCGAGCGCATGACAGGACAAGCCACCCTTGCACCCACGACTCATCTCCCACCACAGTATGGAAGGAGACGAGAGAGAGAGGGGGAGAGAGAGAGAGAGAAATAGAGGGATCTCAAACCGAAGAGGCAGACTCTCTCACTTGTAAGAACCACCCCCATTCTTGAGTAAGAATAAGCAAGACACCCTGGCTGGATGTAGGGCATTTTGCCAAAACCAGGATAAACTTTCGTGAGCTTTTAGCTAGGGTATCTTGAGGTAGAACACGCAGTACAATCGATTACTAGTCTGATATCCTAATGCCGACATTTGTGGAGATGAGAAGAAGGATTATGATCATGGACGTGTGCCAGCATCAGGATAAGGAGGAGAATGCCGGGTGATCCTGCCTTCTTGGGCTGGTGGCTGCACTTTGGGTGTGCCTAGCAGCATCCCAGCAGAGTCCAGATGGACTCCAGTAGGTTTAGACAGAGTTATTTTCTTCCTCCAATAGTTTAGACAAAGTTTAAGTTGTAATAGAGATACAACTCTCATGTAAGGGGGCTATATAATAAAGCCAAACACCCTAGAATTAAATCAATCCAATACTCAGAATTATTCGAGAAAACAGCTCATGCGCCAGAAACCCTAATTCACCTCAAACCCTAGTCGCCAGCCCCTGCCTCCAGGAATCCTAGCCGGCGGCTCTGTCTCTCCCCTGTTCTGCACCCCAGCCCAGAGCAGAACCGAACAGATTTTCCCCTGTCTATGCTCCTGTTCCTGTGCGCCAGCCCTCCCCCGTTTCTTGCTGTACATGCCTACAACTGCCTGAGATCACGTCTGCTTTCTTGCTGGGAAGCAAGTCTGTTCCAGGACCTGATCTGCTACAGCCAACTGCTCCGGTGGTTCTGTTCTCCACGCAAGCACAAGCAGCACCCCGGAGGGGTGCTGAGCTGCTGCTGGACGTCACCAGCAAGGAGAACAGATATGGTCAAAGTGTGATCAGCACCAGAATTGCAACAGGGGGAAGGAGCTAGAGAACAGGACTACACCACGTTCTACGTCGACCTGCTGTTCCAGCACCCGGTGAGGTGCAGCAGGGCCCGGAGGGGCCAAACAGCACCCCTGCAGCACTCAGAATGGGCGGAGAAGGGTCTGTCCAGACCCCAGGAGCCCCTACGCCAGCTTCCAGGCCTACTGGGAGGAGCCCAGCACCCTCAGCGACGCCTCAGAGGCTCCTGCAGGGGCTGTCCAGCGCAGATCAGGGCTGGGACAGCCCTGCACAGGTGTCAGCTACAACGGGGGATTCCTTACTTGAAGATTCCAGCACCTATGTCACTCCCCAGAGTCCTTCACGGCCCATCCGCTTCCCCACGCTGCTGTCAGATCCCGGCAGCAACGTCGTCGACGCCTACGACAACGGCGGCACGAATCTACAGTTCCGCACGATGCATAACATGCTGGGAACCCTCACACCTTCTGATCGGGCTGAGCGCCCACCAAGCTTGGAGGAGGGGGAGCTCATGTTCACCACCGCGGAGGAGCCCACATCCTTCGCTGATGCCGAGGAACACCATGCTGGAGACGGGTCATGCTCGAGGAGATGAAGTCCATAGAAGAGAACAAGACGTGGCAACTTGTTGATTTTCCTGCAGGATACAAGCCCATTGGCCACAAATTGGTGTTCAACGTGAAGAAGGAGGAGCATGGAGGGGTGGTGAAGCAAAAAGCTCGGTTGGTGGCTAAAGGCTATGTTCAGCGGCAAGTAATAGACTTTGATGAGGTATTCGCTCCCGTAACCCATCTCGAGTCTGTCGCTTGCTCCATGCAATTGCAGTGCAAAAGGGGTGGAAGGTACACCACATGGATGTGAAGAGTCCCTTTCTGAACGGCAATCTGATGGAGGAGGTCAGGGCTTCTCTGTTCCCCCCTTTTCTGAACAGGGCTGGCGACTTCTCTGTCCTGTTCTATCCTGCGCAGGACCAGAGGCACAGATCATCTCCACTCTTCTCTGTTCTTCTCCCAAATCATCTCTGTTCTTCTATGTTCATGTAAAGGCTCGCTGTACTTCTATCCACATGAGTTCATGCGCCTAGAACAGAAACTCAGAGACAGTTTGGGTGCTGAAATTGCAACATGTGGAGGATTAAAAGGATGGATAAGGCTGTCACCACTTACAGCCTACCTCTTCAATCTGTGGGTCTACGAGATATCCACTGATGATTTCTAATCGCTTACATTATGAAGCACTACTCTAATCTTTTCGAATACAAAGCTAACACTAGAGCCCCTAATCAAATAGAGCAATGAAATCATAAACTACATAAATAAATTACTTTGAATCTAGGAAAAAAACTTAAATCAAATTCACGAAATCTTACTCATTTGAAGAGAACTTCCGTAGAGGTACAAGTGTTGAATATGGACTTGACAAGGCAAGCCTCCTCCTCGTCCTAGCTTCTCCTCACTCTACTCCTATCTTGGCAGCCTCTAAGGCAGCACTAAGCCTATGTAGTGGAGTACTAATATCAAACTTGTGGTGTGTGTGAGTGAGAGTGAGGGGAGCTATTTATACACGAATTACGTCAGTTTGGTGCCACCATCTACACGGGAAACTCGTGCAAGCGAATGATGTTCTCAAAAAATGCCTTGGCCACTGTAGCCATACTATAGGGGCGACCAAGATGAAGTGGACAAATTTAGAGAATCTGTCCACTACAGTCAAAATTACTGACTTGCCACCAACCTTTAGAAGCCTTTCAATGAAATCCATAGAAATGTCACTCCATACATCTGCTAGAACAGGCAATGGCTGCAGCAGCCTTGCAGGCTGCAGATGTTAAGTTTTGTTACGCTTACATACTGCACACTCCTTCACAAACTCCTTTACACGCTGCAGCATTAGTGGGCTGTAGAATGAGGCTCTCCATCGGTGCTGCGTCTTCTTTACTCCTTCATGCCCTCCCTCATGAGCAGTAGCGAGTAGGTGCGGCAAGAGAGTGGATGCATCAGGCACAAATATGTTGCCTTGATACAGCAGCTGCACATAAATTTCTACCCAATCTGGTGCTTCTGTTCCATCCTGTTGCTTGGCAATGAGCGCCAGAACCTGCTGATCAGATGCCGCTTCAGCCCTCTACGTGCCAAACAACTGGAATGTTGGGGGCAGATATGCTGTGTACAACTGCTTCTTCCTCATTCCAGCAAGACAGAGCATCCGTGGTACCATTCAATTTACCCTGCCGGTACTCCACAGACAAATCATACCCAAAAAGCTTGCTCACCCATTTATGTTGCGGTATCGTGGAGAGGCGCTGGTCCAGAATAAATTTCAGGCTGTAGTGATCAGTCCAGACAGTTAATGGATGACCCCAAAGGTAGGGCCTCTAATTTTTAACCGCCTTACCAATCCAATCAATCCCCGTTCGTAAGCTGGGAGTTTTTGATGATGAGATGCCATGGCCCGACTGAAATAGGCAAAGGCGCCCTCTCCTTTGTGTAGGACAACCCTAAAACCTGTCCCTGAAGCGTCGCAGTCAACAATGAAGCACTTGTCAAAAATCCGACATTTGTAGTAGTGGTGTTGGTATAAGAACTTGCTTGAGCCGGATGAAGGCGTCCTGTGCCTCCACTGTCCAGTGGAATGCCTCTCCCTTCGGGAGAGCGGTGAGGGGGCAACTACCGTTCCATACCCTGCGATGAATTTGCGGTAGTATCCGTTGAGGCCCCCGCAATGACCACAACAACTATGGTTACGACCATTGCTTGACGGCTGCCACCTTGATCGGATCCATGGCCGCCCCATTGGTAGAAAAAAATGTGCCCCAGGTAGGACATAAAGTCTGCAAAAGGAGCACTTCGCCTTCTTGAACACGAGATTGTGGGAGCGGAGAGCCTAGAAGAGTTGCTTCACATGGTGTAGATGCTCTTGCCAAGATCCGCCAAACACCAAAATGTTGTCGAAAAAGACCAGTACAAATTTCTGAAAAAAGGATGAAGTAGTTTATTTATGAGGGACTAAAATGTTGAGGGAGCGTCAGTGAGGCCGAACGCATCACTAAGAACTCGAAGTGGCCAAGATGCGTCCAGAATGCTGTTTTGTCGATGTCATGCAGATGTATGGTCAAGCTTGGTGAAGAACCTGATACCACATAGTTCATCCAAGATCTCATCAACCACTGTAATAGTAATCTTGTCCTTCACTGTCTTCAAATTTAGCTTGCGGTAGTTGATGCTGAACCCCCAGGTACCATCCACCTTCTTGATCAACAACGCTGGAGAAGGCGGAAGCGCATTTCTGAGTGATGCCTTGGTATAGCATTTCCTTGCACCGCTTCTCAATTTCATCTTTGAGAAGCTGAGGATAGCGGTAGGGTTAGACCGCCACTGGATGGGAACCCGGAAGAAGACGAATGCAATCATCCTGTTGCCGCGACGGTGGCAGTCCCTGTGGCTCTTGAAAGATGTCTTTAAAGGACTCCAGCAGCACACCCAGGAGGTCTGCAGGAGAGGACAGGGTGGCGCATCCTGGTCCTGGTCGCCCCACCCTTATCCATTGGATCTTACTGCCTTACCGCTAGAAGATCATGCTCATATCTTCAAAATTTCAAAGGACTTGGTCAAAGGAACACAACCACTGTACTCCAAGGACGGCATCAAAACCATCTTGGGGCAGCATGTAGCAAGTGAGGTCGAAGTCTTTGCCTCCAATGGAGAGTGGCACCTTAGAACAGACCCTGCGCATAGCACTTGTTCACCATTGGCCACTTTGACACACAATTCTGGACGTGATTCCACATTTAGTCCAAATGTATGAGAGATAGCCTCGCTAATGAAGGTGTGTGAGTGGACCCAATGTCCACCAGTGCCACCGGACTGACACCATTAACCTGTACAACCAGCTTCATGGTGTTGGCGACGTTTATTCTAGTGAGGGCATGTAGAGAGATGCCCAAATCTGCTGCTGCCTCTTCTTTTGTCAATGTCATCGTCCATCTCCAGAAAATACACGCCGTTAAAAGTACATTTGTGGTCGCTGGTGTACTTCTCAGTGCAGTGGTAGCATTCACCATTAGTGTGCTTGGCCACCATTTCTTTCGGAGTGAGCTGTTTGAAAATCTGGGCTTACTGGTGGAAGGGCGGACTGCTGTTTTTTTAGCAGGGTCGGCAGGATGGGTCCTCACAACCTTGGGGGCTGGTACAGCTGCAAATAGTCATCTCTCATATGCCCTTGCAAGACTCATGGCAGTCTGCAAGTTAGAGGGAAACTATAGCTCCACGTTGTTCCTCAACGGCTCGCCCAGCTCTGCTGTAAACATGTCAACCTGCTGTTTGGGAGTTAGATCAGCGCAGCAACACAGCAGGCCCAAGAATTTGCATTCATAATCCTCCAACGACTCTATGCGGAGATCTTTCAATTCAGTCAACTCGTTGGAGCGCAGGGGTGACCCAAACCTCATGTTCACAAAGTCTGTGAACTAGGGCCATTTGATGATGCCGAAGTATCGTTCCAGGTCGAAGAACTATTCATCGGCAACCACGTCTAGATGCAGAAATGCGCATGCCATGAAAATATGTGTCGCACTTGTTGAGCCATGACATGGGATCTAATTTCTTTCAACCAAGCCTTTATCCCAAGCATGTTGGGGTCGGCTAGACATGAAACCCAATATCAATGAAGTAAAAGAGAGGAAGAGATATAAGAACAAGGAAAAAAGAAAAAAGAAAAAAAGAAAAAAAAGAAAAAAAAGAAGAAAAAAAAGAAAAAGAAAAAAGAGAAAAGAAAAAAGAAAAAGAAAAAAAGAAAAAAAACAAGACTACGATTCTGGCACATGAATTGCTACTTTCCATGCGGTCCTATCATGAGCTAAGTCTCTGGATACATTCCAATCTCTCATATCTCGTTTTACCGCCTCCTCCCAGGTTAACCTTGGTCGTCCTCTACCCCTCCTAATATTTTCTCTACCTGTAAAATCCCCAAAAGTGGTAGCAAAATAATTCAGCTCATATACACTTATGAAAAATGAGGGGAATTAAAACTTTGAATTATAATGGTATAAGTTCAAAGTGAGGGTTTAGACTTTCCAAAACTTCCAAACATGGAGATCTAAATTCATAACTTGGATCTTCATATTCCAAATATTCAACCTTCCAAAATTCAGCTCATTTGGAGGGGTTTTCATATTTGTTTGGGGTTAAAAAGAAAAGCCCTCTAATCTGAATTTCAAATTCAGTTTCAAATTCCAATCCCCTCAATTTCAAAATTTGGTTCCACAACTGAGTCCTCCACCTTTGAATGAGCAGCCATGCCAAAAATTGGAAACTTTGGAGCTGGTTTGCTCTATTTTTGAGGCAATACAAAGTGGAGAATTCAAACTCTTTCAAATTCAAATGATCAAACCACATCCAAATTTCACACCTGAATTCAAACCCTTTGAATTCAGCAAATTCAAACATAACTTGGGGTGAAAGTCTAGCCTTAAATGTGGAGTTGCTGGGGTAAAATATCAGGGAATTGTTGGATTAAAAGAGAGGGAGGTGGGGCCCAGCAATCAGCCTCCCAACAGAGCTACCGCCTCTGTTTTCATCGGCTGATCGCCGAGAGGCCGCCAGCGCCCGGTGAAACCCGCTCCCGAGGAATTCCACCGCGCCACCTCCTGGTTCCTCGATCGCCAGCCGCTTCATCACCCCCTGGTCGCAGCAACGAAGTCGGTCTTCGTTTCCCTCGGTAACTCGCCGCTCCTTTCGTTCTCTCCCGCGAGGAACCGCCTCAGCACCGTCGCTGTTTACTCCCTCGCCCATGCTCGCCCGAGCTCGCATGATCGAGCCCCAAACAGCAAAAAGAAGCGCAAGAGAGTGCTCCAGCCTCCACCTTTCTTTCCCCTAGGCTTCCTAGCTCGTGCTACGCGCAAACCCAAGATTGGCGCCGGCGATCGGAGATGCTCGGCGGAACCCCGTTTGGTTCACCGTGGACAGCGCGATACGGCCAGCTTCACCGCCCCTTCCCTGCACAAGAAAGGTGCGTTGTTGTCCGTAGATCGTGTTACCGAAAGCCTCAGGATGATTGATCAACCGGGTAGTGAGAATTTCGGGTTTTACCAAACCCTAGTTCATAGCAACACTTCTCGGTCTACAATCAAATTCTTCGTGCTGCGATAGCTAGAGCTCATCCTGGTCTAGGAGAAGCTTTGTTAGATCCCTACGATCCTTCTCGCTCAAACGGCGCCGGAAACCGTCAAGAACTGAAGGAGTTCTTCGAGTTTTTGTCGCCGCTGGCGTTTTGCGGGCTCGGGTCGCCGGTGAGGTCCCATCTCCGGTGGTTTTCATGGAGAGCGAGCTATGGGTCGATGTTGTCCATGGGACACTGGTGCTTTTGGAGCAAACCCTAGCTTGAAAGACCCACTGTTGAGGAAGAGCGAGGTCGCCGAAGTAAGGTTCGACATGGTCGCCGGTGCAAGCACCTTTCCGGCCGTTGTCATCGGCTCCCGACCCCACCATCGTGTTCAGCACGGTGTAGAACTCACAGGCGGCGAGTTTGACAAAGTTTGGACCACGGGGACCCCATCCCGGCGAGCCTCACCGGCGTGCGCCGCCGCGGGAGGCGCGGGTAGCGCGAGGAAGACGAAGGAGGGCCGGGTCCCACCGGTCAGCCTCCGTGTTCGCACGAGGATTGGATTGTGGCTCGGGATCGACTGTGGCTGCACGGGAATAACCCCGTAGCCCCCGGTGTTGCTGAAATTTCACTGGTCCGATTTAAAACAGTGGGCCCAGTTCCAAATATTTGAAGTTTCTATTAGGGAAATAATTCCAGAAATTAGCTGATCTTTGCAATCCCATAACTTTGTGTAGAAAACTCCAAAAGGAGTGAGACCAATTTTGTTAGAATAATCATGAGGAGTACTTCACAGAGAAACCAATTTTTGGCTATGAAAATGCCCAGGAATTTCTGTAGAATTGTTTTTAGTAAATCCCTAAAGGATTTATTACAGGAGCAATTCTTTATGAAATATTCCCAAAATTGGGCAGCAAATCCTCTTCATAGATACTGATCTCCAGTAAAAATTTGGGCTTCAGTGAAGTTCATTTGCTAGGTCAAATTACCTTCCCAAGTTCAGCCTTTATTTGGAAATTCAAATTCAAACAGAAACTGTTCAGCACTTCTGTCCAAACTTCAAAAATTCCTATCTCTTTGATGGTAGCCCCAAAAATGGTGAAACAAATTCTGTTAGAACCATGGAGACTTATCCTAATCAGATCCTCCATTTCTAGCTATGTCAAAACTCCTGATTTAGGCTCAAAATTCAGATAAGCATTGTACTTGTAGGAATCTTAAAGACTACATTGTGCAATGTCATGTCTCCAAATTTGGCTCAAATCATCCTTAGAGAGTCTAGTAACCACTGTAGAATTCCCAAAGCCAATTAAGGATCCTAAATAGCAATAGCCATGAATAGTAGTTCAATTCTTATAAAGCCTTAATACTTATACATGTATTTTATTACATTTCATAATAGTGACTGAAGTTGAGGATAGCCGGAGCCTTTGGACGTCCTGCCACCAGAAGCTGACTTCCCGTTTAACTCGCAACCAGGCAAGCCCCGGTTTGCACTTAAGTACCTTTTATAAAGCTTTTTATTTGTATCATTTATGTCTAGGGTGAATGTTTGCATTAGAGTTAGGGTGATTAAAACCCCACTTGCATAGCCTCTTTAAATCCTATAAAGGGTTGGGTAGTTTACAAACTCGACGAGTAGAGACTGCCATGCTAATGTATAGGATCTCGGTAGAAGTCGAGTGGTTGGAAGCTACTCGCGAGATAGTACTTATCACCCGGAAAGAAAAGAGGTAGATAATGGCTTGAGTTATAAAAATGAGACCCAGCAGGGGGAATAGGATGCAGTGAGCAGAGGTCTCACGTGCTTAGCCCTGTTGGTGTCGGTTGAGGACCGTCCGTGTGCGGCCCTGCTGGACAAGTATCGAACAGTACCGGATGCATACTGGCATATGGGAACCAGGAAACCGATGTAATTGGTTAACCTGGGTGTCGAGGCTTACCCAACCGTAAATAGGAGTGGGTTGAGGGCAGCAAGGTGTAAATCTGCCGGTGGGCACAGTCACGCTCCACGCGGGGACCTCCTACCCGTTACGGATTGACCGGTTCGGCATTTGGGTTGCCTTTGAAAGGTTGTTGCATCCAACAGAGTAGGAAGGGGTGTGGAATCACGCTTCTGAAAGTGGGTGTATGCAACGTGTTATCCGGGTGTGTCTTGTTTGCAATCACCGTCCCTCACGGTTATTTGAGTACCCGCTTGTTCACTGTGCTGTGACGTAGTAAGAAGTGAAATAAGCCACTGAAAATGTTGTATTGAACTCTTAATGTCTTGAATACCTTGATTGCTGTAGTTATAGAGCCAATTAAGTTTATATTCCACTTTGGGCATTACCACATCGGAGGAAAGCATTTCTTGTTTGACTGTGGACTTCCGATGTGAGGGCTACCTAAGGCATACAAATCCGCTGCTATAAAAAACTGAAAGCAAGGATCAACTTATAGGCGTGTCTTTCTTGCAAAGTCCTTTCCTACCTTACACATCCTTGCACGTAGAGTTCCATGCCTAGGGTTGACGGTTAAGACTTGCTGAGCCTTCGTGCTCACGGTTGCAATATTTGAGCTGTGTGCAGTTGAGAGTTATGAGGAAGGTTCCTAGGACAAGGCGATGCCCCCGTCGGGGTACACGGCCGAGCTGGAGCCCTGCACGCCGCCGTGATCTCTGGTTCCATGCTGCTAGTGTGTAGCGTCCCCGGGCTGGACGGCTGCACTTTTGCATAGTGGTTGTAGAGTCCCCGGGCTGGACAGCTACACTTTTGCATAGTTAGAATGAAAGAGTGTTAATAAAGAATACTTCCGCTGTATAGTTATATTTTATAAAAGACTTCCGCTGTTTTATATCAAATAAAAGTTTGTATGTTGTTCTTTATTCTTTTCGTGTGTGCTGTTGGGTGCCGCATCGCACGGCACCACCCTATGCGATCCTGCAGTGGGTGAACCACGGGGTGGTCCCCACAGTCGTGGTATCAGAGCCGTGTTGGGAATAGCACGCTCAAAAAGAGCCTATTTTTGAAAATTTAGGAGTAGTCGAGTGAGGATTAGTCATTAAGCCCACATAAGGTCTATGATAGTAGTAGTTACTAAGGTGGAAAAGCTAACTTATGTGTTATACATTCTGTAACGACGCTCCGACGTCAGGTAAGAAGTAAGGTACGCCACCGTAGACGGATCAATTACGGTAACTCGCCATACGAGTAATAGTATGGAATGATATACCGTGGCTTGGCACGGTAGTGAATATGAGTCTTTGAACCTTCTCATGGTTCTGAGAGCATATGAAAACGCTGATCTCCAGCGTGCTTTAGGCAAAAGTGAGAATACCCCATCGTGTGGTAAGCAACACGATAGTATGCAATTCTTGAACGTTCAATGTTCAAAGGGCCATACGCAGCGCTCGCCATCGGCGTGCCTCAACGGTCATGAGGCAGTAGGTGGTATCCGTTGGGTTGATAAAATTCCCAACCGTGACGACCCATTCGCGCTCTACTCGGGTTCCCCGTCGTGTGGTGTGAAAACACGACCATGTACCTTGAGACGTGGCTTGACTCAAGGACGATCTGTATGGCAATGATACGGACCGTATGTTTTTACTATGATATGGAACTGCCTGAAATGCTAAAAACCTTTGTGTGCACCATTATTGTGTGTTTTTCTGCAGGTACATTAACCACGTTAGTGCATGACATGTAGAAACCGTTTGTGAGTGACGTCTTTAGTTCCACCATGTGACCCGTATATGCCGGAATACCGGTTTAGGATTTTTCTTTGGTGAGGAAACGTAGTACCGGCTGCATAAAAGTTTATTTTCAAAGAAAAGTGTCACAATGAAGTTTAGGAATCCATTTAGGGGTTAGTAAACTCCTATATTGAACTAAGAGTCAATTGGGAGTATAGGTTCAATCTCAAAAGCTTAGGAACAATCTCCCCTGTTTTTGGCAGAAATTTTTCTGAACTTGAACAGGGCATAACTTAACATTGGTTGAACCAATGGAGGTGTGGGATACCATTCTGGAAAGGTTTAGAAGTCCTCTACAGCTTTTCTGTAGAGCTCCAGAACAAAATCTCCCTCCAAAGGGATGAAAATCTCAGATGAGTAGGTACTGTCCAGAAACAGGGCAGACCAAATGCTCTCTGGAATTTTCTGTATTTTGACCAAAACACTTAGTTTCACCGTTCAACGTCCAGTGGCTGTTGTAAAACAGCGAGTTGGAGTCGAAGGGTTTATGCATTTGACACATCACTTCAAGTTAGTACATGTTTGGGTCCAATACAATAGCGAGGAATTATGCATGCTAACACACTTAACATCCAGTGGTGACCCCGATGGTCGAAATGAACTTTTAAACCCATAAAGTTCAATACTTTGGAACTCGATCGTGTGACATGGTCCAGGGATGTATATGTTGTATAAAGTTTATACTTTATCCATATGTGTGATTGTTATGTGCATTGTTTATCCCATTCTCGCATTATTATTGTATAGACTGGATGAGCTAAACCAACATGTGCTGATCGTTTGGATGATGTGAATGCAGAATGGTGCGGACACGCTGCACGCAAGAGGAGGGAGGTTCGAGTCAAGTTCGTGGTGATGAGTCTCCACCTCCGGAGCAGACCACGACGCAACAGCAACCACCTCCTCCACCGCCAGAACTTCCAAGGAATCTTGCGGAGGTTCTCGCTGCAGTGCTCGGCTCGCGCGATGAGCAAACCGAGTTGCTACGGATGCTAGTGCAGCAAAATGCGTCCCATCAGGGAGGACGACAAGACAATGGGCAACGCCAGCCCCAACAAAGTTCATATTCAGAATTCATGGCGACCCATCCACCGGTCTTCACGGAGGCCGAAGAATCTTTGGAGGCGGACAGCTTTATCCGCACTCTAGAGGCAAAGTTCGGGCTGCTACGATGCACCGAACACCAGAAGGCGCTGTATGCAGCGCAACAGCTTCAAGGAGAAGCCGGTACATGGTGGGCCAACTACACCGTCACCTTACCAGCTGGCCATGCCGTCACGTGGACGGAGTTCCGGGAGGCGTTCCGCGCCTATCACATACCTCCCGGTGTGATGGAAATGAAGCTCCAGGAGTTCCTGGCATTACGGCAAGGCGAGAGGAGTGCTCATGAGTACTCCAGGTTATTCAACCGGATGGCGCAGTATGCGCCAGGATTTGTGGGAATGGAGGACAACAAGCGCAATGCATTCTTCCGGAGCCTGAACTCCAAGATGAAGGTCCATCTCGCCCAGAGCAATCGCGGCACATTCAACGACCTAGTTAATGCCGCGATTCTACAAGAAAATGCTCAGCGCGAGCGCGGTTCTGATAAGAGGAAACGCAGCGCGCTGACGAGCAGCAGTGGTGGGGCGCCACAGAAATACCGTGTGGTGTATCGTTCACCATCCGGTCAGAGATGGCGGCCACCAGTGCGACCGCCTCAGTTTCGCGGTCGGCAATATAATGCGCCAGGCTTTCGACCGACGTATCCACCACAGCAACAGCAGCAGCAAAGGATGGTCCCGCGTGCGCCCCAGTTTCAACGGCATGCACCGGGATTCCGTCCTCAAGTCGGCGAGACCCCGACACCTTACACGTGCTATACGTGTGGCCGTGTCGGGCACATTTCGAGGGACTGCCCCGAGCCGCGACAGGGCAGGGGTGCAGCACCATATCAGGGTGCTAATCAGCCCCACAATCAGCCCAAGAAACCAGCACCAAAACCCGGCAACGTCCACCACTTAGCTATCGAAGACGTGCCGGAAGGCGAACCCGTCCTCACGGGTACGTTTTCTTACTTAGATCATCCTGTAGTCATACTTTTTGACTCCGGTGCCACCCATAATTTCATAAGTCAGTCTTATGTTATCAAATATCAACTGCCTATCATTCCCACAAATAATTCATATTTGATATGTTCTCCGGGTGGGAAAATAACAGCTGATAGAATGGTCTATAGAGCACCATTACAGTTGGGTGGAAATTTATACCCGACTTCTCTAATCATGTTAGAGAGTCAAAAACTCGATGTCATTTTAGGAATGTCATGGCTACATCGCCATGGTGCTGTTCTTGACATCATTCCACGTGTGGTTTGTTTAAACTCTCCACTTCATGAACCACATGTTCTTGTTCTTGATCGTTCGGTTCAAGAAGCTCCAGCCACCTATAACACGGAAGCCACGAAACTTGAGGATATTCGTGTGGTCCGTGAATACTCTTCCGGGCATGCCACCCGAAAGAGATGTCGAGTTCAAGATTGAACTTGTACCTGGGACGACGCCGATATCACCGAGACCGTACAAAATGGCTCCGAATGAGCTGGCTGAACTGAAGGAGCAGCTCAACGATTTGATGAAGAAGGGTTTCATTCGACCGAGTTCCTCGCCATGGGGATGCTCGGCGCTGTTTGTGAAGAAAAAGGATGAAAACTTGAGGTTGTGTGTGGACTACCGACCTCTCAACGCCGTCACCATCAAGAATAAATATCCACTGCCCCGCATCGATATATTATTCGATCAACTTGTGGGTGCAAGTGTATTTTCAAAGATGGATCTTCGCTCAGGGTATCATCAAATCAAGATCCGAGCGGAAGATATTCCAAAGACGGCCTTCTCGACGAGATATGGATTATATGAGTACCTCATCATGTCCTTTGGTCTCACCAACGCCCCGGCACACTTCATGTATCTCATGAACTCAGTGTTCATGCCGGAGTTGGACATGTTTGTGGTGGTGTTCATAGATGACATCTTGGTTTACTCCAAGACTGAAGAAGAACACGCCAAACACTTGCATATCGTACTTCAGCGAGTAAGAGACCATAAGCTTTTTGCTAAGTTCAGCAAGTGCGAGTTTTGGATCAGCCAAGTGCCATTCCTTGGTCACATTATTTCTGCAGAAGGTATTGCAGTTGATCCAAGCAAAATCGAACAAGTGCTGAAATGGAAATCCCCCACATCAGTCCACGAGGTCAGGAGTTTCCTCGGGTTAGCAGTATATTACCGGAGAGTCATACCGAACTTCTCCAAGCTTGCTAAGCCGATGACTGAACTGTTGAAGAAGGGGATCAAATATGTTTGGAGCTCAGCTTTCGAAGAAGCTTTCCAAGCACTAGTGAAGCATCTTACAACAGCCCCGGTGTTAGCTCAACCGGATACAACCAAGCCCTTCGACGTATATTGTGACGCGTCCGGCATCGGGCTTGGCTGTTTATTGATGCAAGGAGGAAGAGTGGTCGCCTATGGCTCACGTCAACTTCGTAACCACGAGCAGCACTATCCGACTCATGATCTTGAGCTCGCTGCTGTGGTATTGGCCTTGAAGATGTGGAGGCACTATTTGCTTGGGAACTTAGTGCACCTCTACACTGACCACAAGAGTTTGAAGTATATCTTCACTCAAAAGGAGTTGAATATGCGGCAACGGAGATGGCTAGAACTGATCAAAGACTATGAGATCGAGATTCACTACCACCCCGGTAAGGCAAACATGGTTGCCGATGCCTTAAGCCGCAAATCCCATGTCAACAATCTGTCCATCACCCCACTTGAAGAGGAGGAGCTGAGTCTGTACTTGGTTCCATATGGGGCGTTATATAATCTTGCTCTCATCCCAACCATAAGAGAGGAGATTATGGAAGCTCAGAGGAAGGACATGGGAATGTCGCACAATCGGAGAAGGATGAAGAATGGCGAAATGAAATGCTTCCGAAGAGATGATAACGGTACACTATGGTTTAAAGACCGTATAGTGGTACCCCGTGACATGGCTTCGGAGGAAAATCTTGGGCGAAGCTCATTTCTCCAAGTACTCTATTCATCCGGGCAGCAACAAGATGTACCAAGATCTGAAAACCAGGTTTTGGTGGACACGGATGAAAATAGAAATCGCAAAGTACGTATCTGAATGTGATACATGTCGGCGTGTGAAGGCCGACCATATGCGTAAAGCCGAACAGCTGCAACCATTGAACATTCCGGCGTGTTAGTGGGAGGATATCAGCATGGAATTCATAGTCGGGTTACCTCTCACATCTCACAAACATGACTCGATTTGGGTGATAGTCGATCGACTAACCAAGTCGGCTCATTTTATCCCCGTACATACAAAGTACGTGGCCAAGCAATATGCGGAGCTGTACATTGCAAAGATCTTATGTTTGCACGGTGTTCCCCGCTCCATCATTTCAGATTGTGGTGCGCTGTTCGTCTCTCGGTTTTGGGAACAGCTGCACGCATCGTTGGGGTACCAAACTGATCTGAAGCTCCGCGTATCACCCGCAGACAGATGGTCAAACTGAACGGGTGAATCAAGTGCTTGAAGACATGCTACGCGCTTGTGCCATCCACCACGGCAAGAATTGGGACGATCATTTGCCGTTGGTAGAGTTTTCTTATAACAATGGCTATCAAGCTAGCATTAAGATGGCGCCGTATGAAGCTCTCTACGGCCGGAAATGTCGCACACCTCTCAACTGGTGCAAGTCTGGCGAGCGAGTTATCTACGGCATTGAACTTGTGAATGAAGCTGAAGAACGAGTGCGAATAATACAAGCCAATCTTAAGGCTGCTCAATCTCGTCAGAAGAGCTATGCGGATAAAAGACGCCGCCCTCTCCACTTCGACATCAGGGACCATGTTTATGTCCGTGTGTCTCCGATGAAGGGAGTTCACCGTTTCGGAGTGAAGGGTAAACTTGCGCCGCGGTTCATTGGTCCATTCGTCGTCATTGAAAGATGCGGACCCGTGGCCTATCGCTTGGAGTTACCTGCGTCGCTCGCAGGAATTCACAATGTCTTCCACATTTCTCAGCTGAGGAAGTGCCTCAAACCCTCAGCTGAAATCTGCACAGAAGACATAGAAGTTCTTCAACCGGACCTCACGTACACGGAGTATCCCATCCGGATCATCGATGAAAAGACTCGTGCCACAAGAAACCGGACCTTATGGTTCTACAAGGTCTTGTGGAGTAACCATACCGCTGATGAGGCGACATGGGAAAGTGAGGATTATCTACGAACGTATTATCCGGACTTGCTATCATCATATACCCGGTAAAGTTCTCCCCGCTTTGCATTTCTTTTGGAATCTCGAGACGAGATTCATTTTAAGGGGGGAGGGATGTAAAATCCCCAAAAGTGGTAGCAAAAAAATTCAGCTCATATACACTTATGAAAAATGAGGGGAATTAAAACTTTGAATTATAATGGTATAAGTTCAAAGTGAGGGTTTAGACTTTCCAAAACTTCCGAACATGGAGATCTAAATTCATAACTTGGATCTTCATATTCCAAATATTCAATCTTCCAAAATTCAGCTCATTTGGAGGAGTTTTCATATTTGTTTGGGGTTAAAAAGAAAAGCCCTCTAATCTGAATTTCAAATTCAGTTTCAAATTCCAATCCCCTCAATTTCAAAATTTGGTTTCACAACTGAGTCCTCCACCTTTGAATGAGCAGCCATGCCAAAAATTGGAAACTTTGGAGCTGGTTTGCTATATTTTTGAGGCAATACAAAGTGGAGAATTCAAACTCTTTTTCAAATTCAAATGATCAAACCACATCCAAATTTCACACCTGAATTCAAACCCTTTGAATTCAGCAAATTCAAACTTAACTTGGGGTGAAAGTCTAGCCTTAAATGTGGAGTTGGTGGGGTAAAATATCAGGGAATTGTTGGATTAAAAGAGAGAGAGGTGGGGCCCAGCAGTCAGCCTCCCAACAGAGCTACTGCCTCTGTTTTCATCGGCTGATCGCCGAGAGGCCGCCAGCGCCCGGTGAAACCCGCTCCCGAGGAATTCCACCGCGCCACCTCCTGGTTCCTCGATTGCCAGCCGCTTCATCACCCCCTGGTCGCAGCAACAAAGTCGGTCTTCGTTTCCCTCGGTAACTCGCCGCTCCTTTCGTTCTCTCCCGCGAGGAACCGCCTCAGCGCCGTCGCTGTTTACTCCCTCGCCCACGCTCGCCCAAGCTCGGATGATCGAGCCCCAAACAGAAAAAAGAAGCGCAAGAGAGTGCTCCAGCCTCCATGTTTCTTTCCCCTAAGCTTCCTAGCTCGTGCTACGCGCAAACCCGAGATTGGCGCCGGCGATCGGAGGTGATCGGCGGAACCTAGTTCGGTTCACTGTGGACAGCGCGCTACGGCCAGCTTCACCGCCCCTTCCCTGCACAAGAAAGGTGCGTTGTTGTCCGTAGATCGTGTTACCAAAAGCCTCAGGATGATTGATCAACCGGGTAGTGAGAATTTCGGGTTTTACCAAACCCTAGTTCATAGCAACACTTCTCGGTCTACAATCAAATTCTTTGTGCTGCGATAGCTAGAGCTCATCCTAGTCTAGGAGAAGCTTTGTTAGATCCCTACGATCCTTCTCGCTCAAACGGCGCCGGAAACCGTCAAGAACTGAAGGAGTTATTCGAGTTTTTGTCGCCGCCGGCGTTTTGCGGGCTCGGGTCGACGGTGAGGTCCCATCTCCGGTGGTTTTCATGGAGAGCGAGCTATGGGTCGATGTTGTCCATGGGACACTGGTGCTTTTGGAGCAAACCCTAGCCCGAAATACCCACTGTTGAGGGAGAGCGAGGTCGCCGAAGTAAGGTTCAACATGGTCGCCGGTGCAAGCACCTTTCTGGCCGTTGTCATCGGCTCCCGACCCCACCATCGTGTTCAGCACGGTGTAGAACTCACAGGCGGCGAGTTTGACGAAATCTGGACCACGGGGACCCCATCCCGGCGAGCCTCGCCGGCGTGCGCCGCCGCGGGAGGCGCGGGTAGCGCGAGGAAGACGAAGGAGGGCCGGGTCCCACCGATCAGCCTCCGTGTTCGCGCGCGGATCGGATTGTGGCTCGGTATCGACTGTGGCTGCACGGGAATAACCCCGTAGCCCCCGGTGTTGTCGAAATTTCACTGGTCCGATTTAAAACAGTGGGCCCGGTTCCAAATATTTGAAGTTTCTATTAGGAAAATAATTCCAGAAAATAGCTGATCTTTGCAAGCCCATAACTTTGTGTAGAAAACTCCAAAAGGAGTGAGACCAATTTTGTTAGAATCCTCATGAGGAGTACTTCACAGAAAAACCAATTTTTGGCTATGAAAATGCCCAGGAATTTCTGTAGAATTGTTTTTAGTAAATCCTTTAGGGATTTATTACAGGAGCAATTCTTTATGAAATATTCCCAAAATTGGGCAGCAAATCCTCTTCATAGATACTGATCTCCAGTAAAAATTTGGGCTTCAGTGGAGTTCATTTGCTAGGTCAAATTACCTTCCCAAGTTCAGCCTTTATTTGGAAATTCAAATTCAAACAGAAACTGTTCAGCACTCCTGTCCAAACTTCAAAAATTCCTATCTCTCTGATGGTAGCAAAAAAAATGGTGAAACAAATTTTGTTAGAACCATGGAGACTTACCCCAATCAGATCCTCCATTTCTAGCTATGTCAAAGCTCCTGATTTGGGCTCAAAATTCAGATAAGCATTGTACTTGTAGGAATCTTAAAGACTACAGGCTCAAATCATCCTTAGAGAGTCTAGTAACCACTGTAGAATTCCCAAATCTAATTAAGGATCCTAAATAGCAATAGCTATGAATAGTAGTTCAATTCTTATAAAGCCTTAATACTTATACATGTATTTTATTACATTTCATAATAGTGACCGAAGTTGAGGATACGCTGGAGCCTTTGGACGTCCTGCCACAAGAAGCTGACTTCCCGTTTAACTCGCAACCAGGCAAGCCCCGGTTTGCACTTAAGTACCCTTTATAAAGCTTTTTATTTGTATCATTTATGTCTAGGGTGAATGTTTGCATTAGAGTTAGGGTGATTGAAACCCCACTTGCATAGCCTCTTTAAATCCTATAAAGGGTTGGGTAGTTTACAAACTCGACGAGTAGAGACTGCCATGCTAATGTATAGGATCTCGGTAGAAGTCGAGTGGTTGGAAGCTACTCGCGAGATAGTACTTATCACCCGCAAAGAAAAGAGGTAGATAATGGCTTGAGTTATAAAAATGAGACCCAGCAGGGGGGATAGGATGCAGTGAGCAGAGGTCTCACGTGCTTAGCCCTGTTGGTGTCAGTTGAGGACCGTCCGTGTGTGGCCTGCTGGACAAGTATCGAACAGTACCGGATGCATACTGGCATATGGGAACCAGGAAACCGATGTAATTGGTTAACCTGGGTGTCGAGGCTTACCCAACCGTAAATAGGAGTGGGTTGAGGGTAGCAAGGTGTAAATCTGCCGGTGGGCACAGTCACGCTCCACGCGGGGACCTCCTACCTGTTACGGATGGACCGGTTCGGCATTTGGGTTGCCTTTGAAAGGTTGTTGCATACAACATAGTCGGAAGGGGTGTGGAATCACGCTTCTAAAAGTGGGTGTATGCAACGTGTTATCCGGGTGTGTCTTGATTGCAATCACCGTCCCTCGCGGTTATTTGAGTACCCGCTTGTTCACTGCGCTGTGACGTAGTAAGAAGTGAAATAAGCCACTGAAAATGTTGTATTGAACTCTTAATGTCTTAAATACCTTGATTGCTGTAGTTATAGAGCCAATTAAGTTTATATTCCACTTTGGGCATCACCACATCGGAGGAAAGCGTTTCTTGTTTGATTGTGGACTTCCGATGTGAGGGCTGCCCAAGGCATACAAATCTGCTGCTATAAAAAACTGAAAGCAAGGATCAACTTATAGGCATGTCTTTCTTGCAAAGTCCTTTCCTACCTTACACATCCTTGCACGTAGAGTTCCATGCCTAGGGTTGACGGTTAAGACTTGCTAAGCCTTCGTGCTTACGGTTGCAATATTTGAGCTGTGTGCAGGTGAGAGTTATGAGGAAGGTTCCGAGGACGAGGCGATTCCCCCGTCGGGGTACACGGCCGAGCTGGAGCCCTGCACGCCGCCGTGATCTCCGGCTCCATGCTGCTAGTGTGTAGCGTCCCCGGGCTGGACGGCTGCACTTTTGCATAGTGGTTGTAGCATCCCCGGGCTGGACAGCTACACTTTTGCATAGTTAGAATGAAAGAGTGTTAATAAAGAATACTTCCGCTGTATAGTTATATTTTGTAAAAGACTTCCGCTGTTTTATATCAAATAAAAGTTTGTATGTTGTTCTTTATTCTTTTCGTGTGTGCTGTTGGGTGCCGCATCGCACGGCTCCACCCTATGCGATCCTGCAGTGGGTGAACCACCGGGTGGCCCCACACTACCTCTTAAAATCCCACTGTTAACCGGTGCTTCTAGAGGTCTCCGTTGGATATGTCCAAACCACCTAAGTCGATGTTGGACTAACTTATCTTCAATCGGCGCCACCCCTACCCTATCACGAATCGCGTCATTACTTATTCGGTCTCTTCTCGTGTGCCCGCACATCCACCGTAGCATGCGCATCTCTGCGACACCCATTTGTTGGACATGTTGCCATTTAGTTGGCCAACATTCCGCCCCATAGAGCATCGTGGGTCTGATCACCGTCCTATAGAACTTCCCTTTTAGCTTTTGTGGGACTTTCCTATCACATAGGATTCCAGAGGCTTGTCGCCATTTCATCCACCCTACCTTGATCCTGTGGCAAACATCCTCATCAATATCGCCATTGCTTTGTAACATTGATCCTAAGTATCGGAAAGAGTACCTTCTAGGTACTCTTTGTCCTTGTAGACTAACATTTCCCTCTTCACGACCAACACCACTAAAGTCACACCTCATATACTCGGTTTTGGTCCTACTAAGTCTAAACCCCTTGGACTCTAAGGTTTGTCTCCATAACTCTAAATTCTTATCAACACCATCTCTAGTTTCATCTACCAGTACTACATCATCAGCAAAGAGCATGCACCAAGGGATATCCCCTTGTATATCCTTCGACACCTCATCCATCACCAAGGAAAAGATGTATGGGCTCAAAGCTGATCCTTGATGTAGTCCTACCGTGATAGGAAATGCATCAGTCTCACTATCACTTACGCGCACACTTGTCCTAACATTATTGTACATATCCTTGATAAGGGTAATGTACTTTGTTGGCACTTTATGTTTCTCTAGTGCCCACCACATGACTGACCTTGGTATCTTGTCGTACGCCTTCTCCAAGTCGATGAACACCATATGCAAGTCCTTCTTCTGCTCCCTATATCTCTCCATAAGCTGCCGAAGCAAGAAAATCGCCTCCATTGTAGACTTCGCAGGCATAAAACCAAACTGGTTTTTACTGACATTGGTCACTTTCCTCAGGCGGTGTTCAATCACTCTCTCCCAAAGCTTCATAGTCTGACTCATAAGCTTAATACCTCGATAATTAGTACAACTTTGAATATCTCCTTTATTTTTGAAGATAGGTACTAATATACTTTTCCTCCATTCTTCAGGCGTATTGTTTGACCGAAAAATATGGTTGAATAGCTTTGTGAGCCATACTATTGCCACGTCCCCAAGACATATCCACACCTCAATTGGGACATCGTCAGGGGCGAGGGCCTTTCCTCCTTTCATCCTTTTTAGGGCCTCCTTAACCTCAAACTCTTGTATCCTCCGCACGAACCGCCTGTTGGAGTCATCAATGGAGTCATCCAACTCAACCATAGTGCTCCCATTCCCATCATTGAATAGCCCATTAAAGTAATCACACCATCTATTCTTAATCTCTTCATCCTTCACTAGAATGCGGTAAGTCTCATCTTTGATGCATTTAACTTGATTGAGATCCCTCATCTTTCTCTCACGGATTTTTGCTACCTTGTATATGTCTTTTTCACCTTCTTTTGTCTCTAGTCTCTCATATAACTTATCATAGGCCTGTCCTCTTGCCTTACTCACAACCCGCCTTGCATTCTTCTTAGCCTCTTTGTACTTAAGCATGTTGCTTGCGCTTCTATCATTATGCCAACTCTTGTAACACTCCTTCTCCTTAATGACCTTTTGTACATCCTCATTCCACCACCAAGTGTCTTTATCTACAAGTTTCTTTCCCTTTGTCACACCGAACACCTAACTAGCTACCTTTCTAATGCAAGATGCCATCTTCATCCACATACTATCTGCATCTCCATTTTCTGCTCAGGGTCCTTCTGTGATCACCCTATTTTTAAAGGATTCTTGTGATTCTCCCTTCAACTTTCACCACTTTGTTCTTGTGATTTTGACACCTTTTTCCCGCAAAGAACATGTACGGAAGCGAAAGTCAGCTACCACAAGCTTATGTTGTGTCACAACACACTCCCCGAGGATCACCTTACAATCTAGACACTCCCGTCTATCCTTTCTCCTAGTGAGGACAAAGTCAATCTGGCTAGAGTGTTGGGCACTACTAAAGGTCACTAGGTGAGATTGCCTCTTTCTAAAGAGGGTGTTAGCTATCAACAGATCACAGGCTACGACAAAGTCTAGAATGTCCTTACCCTCTTGATTTCTATCGCCGCATCCAAAACCTCCATGTACTCCCTCAAATCCTAGGTTAGTTGCACCCACATGACCATTGAGATCTCCCCCTATGAGGAGTTTCTCGGTTATCAGTACACTACTAACCATATCCTCCAAGTCCTCCCAAAATTGTCTCTTAGCACTCATGTTGAGCCCAACTTGTGGGGCATAAGCACTAATGACGTTCAAGACAATGTCCCCAATTACTATCTTGATTAAGATGATCCTATCCCCTCGTCTTCGAACATCCACTACTCCATCCTTAAGACTCTTATCTATTAGAACACCTACGCCATTCCTAGTCCCAGCCGAACCAGAATACCAAAGATTGAAACCGGTATTCTCGACTTCTCTCGCCTTTTGACCCGCCCATCTAGTCTCTTGTACACAAAGGATATTTACTCGTCTCCTAATGGCAACATCTACTAACTCAAAGTAGCTTCCCCGTCAAGGATCCTACATTCCAACTACCCACCTGAAATCTATGTTCCTCGGCTAGCTTCCTTACGCTTTGCACCCGTCGAGTAAGATGCAAAGACCCTTGCTCACTTATCACTACATCCGGGCGATGATGTAGCGCGCCACTAAGGTGGTGGCGATCCGTCCCTTGCTCATTTAACACCATATCCGGGTTCCGATATGGCGTGCCACTAAGGCGGTGGCGACCCGGCCCTTGCCCACTTAACATCATACCCGGGTTCCGATATGGCGCGTCGCTAAGAGGGTTACGCCCCAACGAATTTCTATTGGGTTTCATTTCCATGAGAATGGCTAAGTGTAGTTGTTGGCTCGCCAAGCCTATCACAACCCCTCCTCCTTTACCCGGGCTTGGGACCGGCTATGTCATTACAACATAGGCGGAGTTTGGGAAGATTGATCTAACTAGCCGTAAAATTTGGGAAGATTGATCTTGGGTCTTCGAGCGCCGCCATCTTCAAAATGAGGGTGGCATGTTACCCCTCTTTGTTGCCACCAACAGGGTCACCATCGCTTTTTATGGGCGATGTGAAGAGAACAGAGTCGCTGCTGTCTTTTCCTTTCTCTAGGCGCGCCAACCTCAGATCATGGGCATCCATCCTGTTGTTCAGTGTGATGAGTTGGGCAAGAATGCGATCCAGCTTTGCTGAATTAGTGAGGGCCGTAGTATCATCCTCAGAGCCGGTAATGGTGGTCGGTGCTATGATGGAATTTGATACCAAATTGATTTGTTTCCTGCATCGTGGTGTGTGGAGAGGTGAATAGAGGGTGAGATGTGATGGAGGAAGAGATCATTAGGGTAGTGAGGTCACCGGGATGCCTGATTAGAGGGTTCATCAGGGCTGGACTACTGCCCATCCACGGTGATTGAAGAGTGGTGCGCCCACAGGGTGAAGGACCTTTATTTTTCAATGATCCCCTAGTACAAACTATGACAACCTTTTATAGAGGCGCTAGATGACCCCTTCTCAATTAACCGATCCTATTTTTATTCAGCTAACATTTAACTAAACTCCCCAGCGCCAGGAACAGACTTCTGGGCCAGAACAGATAGCAACAAACTCAACGAACTAAATCCCTTCCCCCTGTGCCAACAACAGAAACCCATGACCTGTGATGCTCCTCCCTGCGCCACCTGTGTGGGCCCTTTGTGGGTGCACCGCTGGTACTGGCGGTCCACAAAGGAGTCCACAACACAGTGCAAAACCAGCTATAAATATTGAAATAATAAAATATAATAGGATGTCAGCTTAGCCCTATGTGGTAAGAAGGTCACGTGAAAGATAAAAGGAAAATTGCATAGTACGGTGATCAGACATGCTATGCTATCTGAGGCAAAATGTCAGCCATTTAAAAGGCAAGATGTCTAACAAATAAGTGTCACAAAGATGCAAATGCTACAATGGATGTGCAGCAATGTTTTTAAGTCACCTCATCAACCCTAGTCTCCTGACAACCAACTAGGGTGACTAGGATGACTAGTCATCGACTAGGGCGATTAGTTGACTCTAGACCTCTAGAGTCACCATGTCCATTCTTGATGGCAGTATCTAGTTTAGATTTATGATAACAAGAAGAGTTTCAGTTCAACAACAATTTATGTAAAGGAGTTCAGATCTATGCTAACAGCAAGAATTAAAGAAACAGGCAAACAATTACAATTTAGTTCAGATTTATACTAACAACAAGAGTTTATTTAGCAACAATTTAGTCCAAAGTACAGGAGTAGAGGAAAGGATAAAATGCTCAAGTGAACCCTAACGGTCCAGCCATCAAGAGGCCCAAATTTTTTTTTCTACTCGTCCTGATCGAGCCTAGCACCTAGTCAGCCGACCAGGGCGACTAGTGGGACAACTAGATTTCTACTTGAGCAATATGGATGACTAATGCTATTAGTCGGACGACTTAAACACTAATGTAGAGGTCACACAAGAAAATACCAAATTCAAAATCAGATGATCTGTGATAGGTTAGGGGTGGCACCGATTGAAGGGAAGCTAGTCCAACATCGACTAAGGTGGTTTGAGCATATCCAGCGGAGACCTTCAGAATCACCGGTTAACAGTGGGATTCTAATTGGTGGGGAAAATATTAGGGAGGTAGAGGACGACCAATGTTGACTAAAGAGGAGATGTTAAAACGAAACTTCAGGGATTGGAATGTATCTGGAGACTTAGCTCATAATAGAATTGCCTGGAAAGTAGCAATTCATATACCAGAAACTTAGTTTTCTTATATTTTGTTACTTTTGTCTCTCTTTTATCTTTTACTTAATATTTTAAGTAAAATTATTGGGATTCATATCTAGCCTACCCAACGTGCTTGGCACAAAGACTTTGTTGTTGTTGATGTTAGCTTAGCGCTGAGCTCATAGTTTCAATTTGGCATATTATCAGAAGAAGTATAAACTAACTCAAATACGACCGACAACCTTGTACGATTGAACATGTTCCTGCTGATTAATTTGGCCATAGCATTAAATGGTAATCTTGAATTTCCCTGTCTTAGTTTTTCTAATGTAGCCACCATAACTTCTCTGAGAACTACATCTGATATTCATAAACTTCGAGAAACTGATGGACCATGATTTTTAAGCTACATCCCCAGTGAAAAAGCAAGATTCGTTAGTGAGGTACTTCAGTTTCTCTGCTGTCTGTTTGAGATACAAAAATTGCTAAATTTTAATAGTGTGTTGGTATGAACAACAGTGAGGACAATAGCAAAAGATACAGTAATAACAGTACCAGAAGATAATTTGTGATGTCTCTTTAGAGTAATTATTGGAAAGGAGAATCAGATGGTTCAATGAAATCTGAAGGCGAATATAAATTTTATATTTTAAAAGAGTTTCAATATTACAAATCAAGAATGTGAAGGTCCAGTGTCTATGTTACCAGATTGGATCAGCCTGCAGTGTAGTCACAGTATCACATCTATATATTGACACGACCCCACGGTCTTGTCGAGCCAGGATCACGCTGAGGGGTGCTGCGTTGAACAGCACCGGATAACACACATCAAAGGTACAAAGCGGAAGCAAAATTTTATTACATAAACTGGTTTATGAACATGTTTACATCAAAATAAGTCCAGTCTACATTCAAGGGCGTAGACTACGCATCAAGTCACGTTCAGCCCTTGAACGTGTCCTTGCTAGCACACACGCACACTAACTCTGCGGCGTGCACGACTCCCACTCGACGGGGTTCCCCTCCTGGGGTTCCGTCTCCTCTTCGGGAGTCCCTTCCTCATAGAACCCTGCAAAAGCTTCAAACACAAGCAGTGGGCACGAAGGCTCAGCAAGTCTGACCCGTCTCACCTGAACATGGAACTTCTACATGAGGGGTACTGGGTTACACGAGGTAAAAATCATTTGCAAGGACTCGCCTAATTAGTAGAACCTTACTTTCAAGTTTTAGCAGCAGGTTGTGGAGAACCTTACGCTAAGGCACATGAGAGAGCCGCAATCAAACAAGAAACACATTTCTCTCATGTACTTTGCCCAAAGTTAAAAGGAACTTTAGTTAGCTCTAACTACAACAAACCATTAACAAGCAAAGTCCATCTTTCAATCAGCAACATTTTAACATGTAACTAGCCTGTTCTTTCTACGTCACGGTACAATGAACAAGTGGTACTCACTGACCGCGAGGGACGGCGATTATAATCGATTTACACCTGCAGGGTTACCCGAACAACCCATCACGTACGCCCGTACTCGATGTTTCCTACAACAACCATCACGGACGCCGTACGCAACTACCTTTCACCCGTTAGCCAAATGTTGAACCGGTCCCATCGTCCCGAGCAAGAGGTCTCTGCACGCGCATCTCAGTGCCGCCAGCCGATTTACACCACGAGCTCTCAACCTACCCTCTGAACGACCCGCTATGCCTCAACACCCAGCTACCCGAGTTACATCAGTTTCCCGGTTCCCATATAGCCAGTAGGTCTTCGGTACTGTTCTAGCTTGTTCAACAGGCCCGCACACGGCTCGGTCCTCAATCGACACAAGCGGAGCTATAGCACACAAGCCCCAAAGTCCTGCTGCCCTTACTCTCCACTCGGTCTCATTTTTCTTGCCATGTGTATCATGTGCTATCTCTACCCGAGTCGAGTGCCTCTAGCCTATGCTCGCGAGTAGTTCCAACTACTCGACTTGTACCGAACCCTACACTATCTTATCATTGCAGTAGCTAACGGCGTTTGCAATCCTAAACTCAACCCATGGTTTTCTTGGCTATGCAATTGGGTTTCCAAACAAGACTCTAATGCAAGTATTAATGGTACTCAAGTAAGTGCTCAAACAATAAAAATTTATAAAAAGGTTAATGCAAACCGGAGCTTGCCTTGCTACTCTTGGTTGTAGGCTAGCTGTTCCTCCGGAGTAACGAAGTCTAGGACTTCGGGTTCCTCCTCGACCTTAGCGACTACATGATAGAAGCAATACATGTATTAATTTAAATGCAGTTGTATTAACTTTTAATCTCGTGAAGTTTATAACTCTTACCAGACAAGCCCAATGACTGTAAAAATTTTATGTGGCTTGGTTACAACCTAAACAGAGACTTGGTCAAGTTTTAGTTGCAGCAAAGCTCATTTGAGCCCTCCACAATTAATCATGTACTTGACCTTAATTGAAGGCTTTTAGGGTGTTCTAAGGATTTTCATGAAACAAACTATGACTTTCTGAAAACTAGATTTTCAGAGGGTTCTAATGGAGTTGGTCTCACTTAATTTGATGGTTCCTAATTAAAGATATGAGCTAAAAAATTTCAGAGAAAATTCTGAAAATGTTTCTGAACATTTTCTATTTTCTCTGGAACAGTTTCACTAATCACACCATTAGGTGGATCAAATGAGCTCAAATGGATCTGAAATTTTTATGGTAGTTCTGGGATCTTTTGGTGAACAACCCAGCAAAATTTCAGGATTTTCCTCTAAAGGATTCTTCAGTTAAAATTCCTAACATTTTAAATGTTGAGGAATTAATTCTGGCGAATTAAGGGTTTTTATGAAGTGAAACTTGATTTGCTGGAAAGTGCTCAGAGAGCTGAATCCAACAAAATTTGTTTCACTCGATTTGGAGCTTTCTAGCTAAAGTTATGAGGATTTGAAGTTTGAAGGAAATCTGAAAATCGGGGAAAAGTTTAAACTTGCGAGTGGGTCCCGGGGACACGCGTCGCACGCCGAGGCGACCGCACACTGCGGCCCACAGGGTCTTTGCATGCCAGCACATCCGATCCCGGCCACACCCCGATCCTGATTTAAAATATCTGTCGCTGACAGCTGGGGTCCACCCCCTTCTTCAACCTCGCGACGCACGCGCTCTGCCGCAGGGGGACTTCGCCGGAGAGCTCGCCGCCGGCTTCTGTAAAGCTCCAAACTTCACGATTTTGGCCGCCCCTGCCTACTTTCACTTGGGGAACAGGATTCTGGGGTCAGCTCGTCATGACAACGGCCAGTGCATGGTCGGCGACGAGCCGCCGCCTCGGAAAGACTTCGGCCATGTCGGCTGACTTCCCTAGCACCTCAACTACTCGAGCAACCGGTCGGAAAGCCTCAGTGGACCTCAGGGAAGGTCGACATGAGCTTGAGGCAGCTCGGGGAAGACCCGAAGTAGGTCCTCACCGTGCGCCCGACGCCTCCCGTTTGTTCCACCGTTGATAAACTTCGAAATACGCCGGCTGCAGAGGTTCTCCGCCCAAAGGTTGTGAAGGCAACTTGTGCGTTACCGTGTCTAGTTTATGTGAGAGCTGATTGAGGCCCTCTAATCCTTTCTAGAGTACGAATTCGATGGACCCGCACCCGAAGGTCGTTCTGCACACCGAAAGGGGAAAACTGGAAATTCGCCGCCGGTGAGCAAACACTCGGGCTGTGGCTCGGGGGTGAGCAGCACCGGTCACCAGCGCGTCCCAGGGTGCCTTGGCTCGGGCGTGACAACGCCCCGGTTGGGCTGTCCACGGGAGCCCGAGGTGCGGCGGTTTTAAGTCACCGAAGTGATCTTCCGACATAGCCGATATCAATCGGTTTCAGCTGAGTTTTAGCAACGGGGAGGAAGGAGAAGAGTTCCTACTACCTTGCCGTAGCTAGAGAGGGGACGGAAAGGCTGTGATCGGCGCTCTCCGATCGATTCCGAGCTGCGGAAGGAGTTTGCCGGCGCTGAATTCTTGCGGGGGAAGAAACTGGCGAGGCTTCGGCCGAGGAGGGGGGAAGACGCCTTAAGAAGGCTCAGAACCGCCTCACGCCCGCGCGTGGCCAAGCAGATGCTGGCGCGGCGGCTCCCCTCGGTGGCGATCACAGCGGCGGCTCGGCGACCCGAGTGAGAAAAGTCTCAGTCGGTTGATTCTTCTCTGTGGCTGACATGTGGGACCCACCTGGGGTTTTAACCTCTGAAATTCACTCCTAATCACTGTTGTAAACAGTGAGCCCCAAAATACCCATGGTGATTCAAATTATTCACCCATGAGCCATTTGAATTGGTTAGAATTCAAATTGGGTTTGGTTTGAATGAATTTCAGCACAAGTTCAGTTTGAAATTCAAATAAAGTTTGAATTTGCCCCACTTAGCTCATGTCAAGATCAACTCCAAATGGAGTGAAAATTGGTGTGTGAGCTCACAAAAATGTGCTGACTAAGAATGTGCCTCCCACTTTTGAATTCATGGGATAAAAACAGTTTGAATTTGAATATGGTTTCAAACTGCCCTCTTCCTAACTATATCCAAAATGACCTCAAAAAGGTTTTGAATTTGGGTGAAACGTGGCATGGACATCCTTAGCAATGTGTAGGAGTTTTCATATGTCCAGCCCCTCTATATAACATGTGGAAAATACCACTTTTGCAATGTGTGAGTTTGTTCTCTAATGAGCATGTTGATGGTGGTTACTTGCTCTTCATTTGTGTTCATCATCTTTCCTCAAATGAGGTGTATGTGTGTGGTGATGAACACTTCAATTATGTGTCAAAAACTGAGGCCCTTACATTCCTCCCCCCTTAAAAGAATCTCGTCCCGAGATTATAAGGTGAAAATGAGAGAGAGGACGGTGGAAAATTACCGGATATGCGACGTGAAAAAGTCGGGGTAGTTAGCGCGAAGAAATTCTTCGCTCTCCCATGTCGCTTCGTCCATGGAGTGATTACTCCATAGAACCTTGTAGAACCACAATGTACGGTTGCGTGTGGTTTGGGCCTTTTCATCGATAATCTGCACCGGTTCCTCCCGATAGGTGAGATCCGGTTGCAGTTCTTCAATATCCTCCAGCTGAACGGTAGTTGATAGCTTAAGACACTTCCTCAGCTGGGCAATGTGAAAGACGTTGTGCACACCGGAAAGTGCTTCTGGTAATTTCAGCCGGTATGCTACCGATCCACATCTTTCGGTAATCTGGAATGGACCGATGAATCGGGGTGCCAACTTTCCTCTCACCCAAAATCTGTTTACGCCCTTCATTGGAGACACCTGTAGGTATACGTGATCTCCAACTTCGAATTGTAATGGGCGCCTTCTCCGGTCCGCATACTGTTTCTGACGGGATTGAGCGGCTTTTAGGTTCGCTTGAATCAGTCGAACCTTTTCTTCCGCGTTGTTGACGAGGTCAATCCCGAAGGTAACCCTTTCGCCAGACTCACACTAGTTCAATGGTGTGCGGCACTTCCTACCGTATAGCGCCTCGTAAGGTGCCATCTTGATGCTGGCTTGGTACCCATTATTGTATGAGAACTCGGCTAACGGCAAGTGATCATCCCAATTCTTGCCGTGGTTGATAGCGCAAGATCGTAGCATGTCTTCTAGAATCTGATTTACCCGCTCGGTTTGTCCATCCGTCTGCGGGTGGTATGCTGAACTACGGATCAGCTTCGTCCCCAAGGCAGCGTGCAGCTGCTCCCAAAAATGGGACACAAATAAAGTGCCCCGATCCGATATGATAGTACCGGGTACGCCTTACAAGCATAGGATCCGTGAGATGTACAGTTCAGCGTACTTCTTGGCGTTGTAGTTGGTGTTGACCGGGATGAAATGGGCAACTTCGGTGAGCCGATCGACGATCACCCACACAGAATCATGTTTTTGCAAGGTGGTGGGTAAACCGACGATGAAGTCCATGCTCACATCCTCCCATTTCCAGGCAGGAATGCCCAGTGGTTGCAGCAGTCCCGGTTTCTGCATATGGTCTCCCTTCACCCTTCGACATGTATCACACTCAGACACGTATTTTGCAATCTCACGCTTCATCCGTGTCAACCAAAACTTGCTTCTGAGTTCTTGATACATCTTGTTGCTGCCGGGGTGAATAGAAAACTTTGACAAGTGAGCCTCATCAAAGATTTTCTTCTGTAATTCCGGGTTACGGGGTACGACGATCCGGTCCTTGAACCATAGGACGCCGTCTCCGTCCTTCCGGAAACATTTCAGTTCCCCACTGTCTATACGTCTCCGCAAATGTGACATGCCCTTGTCATTCTTCTGGGCTGCCGCTATCTCTTCACGGATGGTGGGGATCAAAGCTAGGTTGTAGAGAGCTCCGTGTGGAATCACATGTAGTGGTGGTTCACTCTCTTCCAACGGATTGATGGTCAGATTGTTGACGTGTGACTTGCGGCTCAGCGCATCTGCCACTACGTTTGCCTTGCCCGGATGATAATGGATCTCTATTTCGTAATCCTTTATCAGTTCTAACCATCTTCGTTGCCTCATGTTCAGCTCCTTCTGAGTGAATATGTACTTGAGGCTTTTGTGGTCGGTATATAAATGTACGAGGTTACCAAGTAGGTAGTGCCTCCACATTTTCAGTGCAAGTACCACGGCAGCGAGCTCCAAATCGTGGGTTGGATAATTCTGCTCATGGTTTCTAAGCTGCCGTGATCCATACGCGACCACTCTTCGGTCTTGCATCAGCACACATCCGAGCCCAATGCCGGATGCATCGCAGTACACATCGAACGGTTTTGTTGTGTCTTGCTGCGCCAAAACCGGTGCTGATGTCAGGTGCTTGACTAACACCTTGAATGCTGCTTCACACGCTGGACTCCAAACATATTTGGTAGCCTTCTTCAGCAGCTCTGTCATTGGCTTGGAAATCTTCGAGAAGTTCGGAATGAACCTCCGATAATATCCCGCGAGTCCGAGGAAACTCCGTACCTCGTGAACAGTTCTCGGGGATTTCCAATTCAGCACTTGAGTGATCTTGCTCGGGTCCACAGCGATACCCTCCGCTGAGATGATATGCCCGAGAAAAGGAACTTGCGATATCCAAAACTCGCATTTGCTGAATTTCGCGTATAACTTGTGGTCCCGCAGCCGTTGCAAGACTATACGCAGATGCTTCTTGTGATCTTCCTCCGACTTGGAATATACCAGGATGTCGTCGACGAAGACCACGACAAACTTGTCCAGCTCCGGCATGAATACCGAGTTCATCAAGTACATGAAGTGAGCTGGAGCATTGGTGAGGCCGAAGGACATGACCAGGTACTCATAAAGTCCGTACCTCGTCGAGAAAGCCGTCTTCGGAATGTCCTCAGCCCTTATCTTAATCTGATTGTACCCGGATCTTAAGTCCATTTTGGAAAAGATCTTTGCTTCAACCAACTGATCAAACAACATGTCGATCCGTGGCAATGGGTACTTGTTCTTGATGGTTACGGCATTTAATGGACGATAGTCCACGCAAAGCCGCAACGTCTCATCCTTCTTCTTGACAAATAATGCCGAACAGCACCATGGCGAGGAGCTCGGCCTAATAAAACCCTTCTCCAGAAGGTCCGTGATCTGAGTCTTCAGTTCAGCCAACTCCTTGGGCGCCATCTTGTACGGCCTTCGTGATATTGGCATGGTTCCCGGTGCAAGATCAATCTTGAACTCCACCTCTCTATCGGGCGGAATCCCCGGCAAATCGTCCGGGAATACATCAGGGAACTCTTGGACCACTGGAATATCTTCCAATCTGATGGTTGTGGCTTGATAGACACTTGGAAGTTTTATTTCTGGACTGTCCAGAAATAATGAGTGAGACTCGTTCACTTCTGAGTTCAAATGCACCACTCGAAGGACGGTGTATAAAATAGCGCCGTGGCGGGTTAACCACGACATCCCTAAGATGACATCGACCTTTTGTCCCTCTAAGATTATGAGAGACGTAGGGTAGACTCTACCCTCTAAGCAAAATGGCGCTTTTGGGACCATCATGCTTGCTGAAATTTTCTCACCCGGTGAGCAGATCACATAAGGACTATCGGTGGGTAGTATTTGCAAGCTATATTTATCAATGAAAGCTTGGCTAATGAAGCTATGCGTGGCGCCTGAATCAAATAGTACTACAGCGGGATGCTGGTGGAGTTGGAACATACCCGCAAGGATTGCCTCGCCCTCCGGCACGTCCTCTATGGCAAGCTGGTGGATGGTGCCGGGCCTAGGGTTTGCCCGCCGCGCATTAGTAGGGTTCCGGGGTTGATTCCTCCCCAGAAACTGCGGTGCCACTCCGCCGCCTTGCCTCTCCGGGCAACTGCTCGCGAAGTGTCCTGGACGACCACACTTGTAACATGTGGCCGCTGCTGGTGTAGTGCTCAGGGGACGAAAGCCCGGCATGCGCTGCTGAGGTGCATACGCACGCGGCATCGCCCGCTGCTGCTGTTGTTGCGGAGGTGGTACTGGCAGTGCCGGCCTGAATGCCGGTGAAGAGTACGTCCGACTGCAGAACGGCATCGACCGCTGTGGTGGCTGCCAGCGTGGACCTGATGGTGGGCGATTCACCATCCGAAACTTCTGAGAAGGACCGCTTCCTTCTCCGCTGCTTTGCGGCGCGCTTCGCTTTCGCTCTGCCGCCGCCAACTCCTTGCTGGAGTCCTCCTGAACAATCGCAGCATCAATGATGTCGTTGAGGCTGCCGCGATTGAACATCGCCAACTTGTCCTTCAGGAGCGGGTTAAGCCCCTGGTAAAAGTGGCCCCGCCGCTTCTCGTCAGTATCTGCGTGATACGACGTGTAGAGCGCGAGATCATTGAACACCCTGGAGTATTCCAGCGCGTTCCGGCTCCCTTGTTGCAGGTGTAAGAACTCCTGCATCTTCCTCTTCATCAAACCTGGCGGTATATGATAGGCCCTGAAGGCCGTCTGAATCTCCGTCCAGGTCATCACTCGGTCGGTGGGTTGTATAGCACAGAAGTTGGCCCACCACGCGCTCGCGGATCCTTGGAGCTGCTGGACCGCGAACTGAGTCTTGCGCTGCTCGCTTATCTGGAGCAGCCCGAACTTCATCTCTATGGCGCGGAGCCAGTTGTCCGTGTCAAGAGGTTCATCCGCCATTGAGAATACCGGGGGATGAGTAGCCAGGAAGTCGGAGTAGGAGCTCTGTTGACGCTCCTCACGGTCTTGACATCTCTCTGGGCGAGACGTATTCGCAATGAGAGTTTGCAGCAACTCCGTGTGCTGCTGATGTGAACCCGCCATTTCCGCGACGATGTCGGCCAGTGTAACCGTTGGCAGTGGCGGTGGCGGTGTTTGCTGTTGCTGTTGCTGCTGCTGTCCCGAGGAGTCCTCGGGAGGCTGTTGGGAGGTCTCTCCCCCTTGACTAGTACCCCCAACATCCGGGTTGGCACGAGTACGCGTCATTCTGAAATTCAAAACAGCAACGATTAGCACATGTCATACTTAAAATTCCATATGTAACAGTAGGTATTGAAGTGACACATGATTAATTTGCACAACATTCACATATATTGATAAAGCATGAACTTTATACAAGATACATTATTCTCGGGTCTCCGAGAAGTCGTGCTCATGTCGTCACTACCTATACATACGCTACTGTCTACACGACATGTCACCGATTACAAAATTTGGGCTACACTACCCTGGCTGCCCTACATGGCAACTGTAACCCCCTACTTGGAGTAGAACTCGACCTCCTGTGAGTTGTCCTCCCCGGTACCTCTGCTGGTGGCTCTGGATCTACCACCTCTTCTCCCATCCTGGGTTCTCCCATTGCTGGAAGACCCAAGACCACCGGTATGCCCAATACCGGAGGTACGAGGTCCTGCAAAGCATGCACCTCGTCCATGGCCTGGTTGTAATCTTCTTCCCAGCCTTGCCCTTCCTCAATAGCGTCGTCCCGCTCTTGAGTAAGTTCCTCGTTCTGCTGGGTCAGATTCTGTACCAGTTCTTGCAACGCCGCGATGTCGACACGGTTCTTCTTCTTTGCCTTCTTCAGACGATGCAACTGATTGTGTTGTTCATTCAGTCGCTTGATCGTCGGAAGGAGCACATTGCGGAGTGCGCTGTGAGCACTCTCGAAATGGTCTCCACGGCTTGTGCTCTCCTTGAGCTTGGTGGCGAGATGCTCCGTATGAACAGCTTGGCTGTCCATCACAGCGTTTCCCGCCCTCATCTGGAGGCTAAGGTTTGCCTCCGCGGGGTTGTACCTTGGGCAACTCGGGTCCGTTGCCTCCAGGTACCTCTCTTCCCACACATGCTGAGCCCGTCCCTCCACCGGAACGAGCGCGTATGGAGTGCCCTCCATAGCCTGCACGTGTAGTTGGCAGAAACGTGACATGGTGTCACGGGCTGCCACTTGCCACATCCCTTCCGGTTGCCTACCTCTCACCGTGACGGTGAACGGCACCCAACCGGGTGGCGTAGGTCCTGCAGGGACCTCGACATGGTTTGTCCACGTCTTGTTCCCCTCTTCGCCTTCTTCCTTGGTGAAGTACTGCAGCATCCGGTCGTACCCGAAATATTGGAGCATTTGCCACAATGCTTCTGGGTAGCCGCTACGGTGAGAACAGTGGGACACCACCCACCTGTTCTCCAACTGTTTATCTGCTGCCATCTGTAAAAATATATTTGAGAAATGTCAAATACTTATTTAAACAGTAAACCACTGAGTTATAACATAAGACATGTCATTGAACCCATAAACATGGAAACCTAGTTCAAATTTTTAAACAAATTTGACTGCTGATCTGCTGTTCCCATGACAGCCCTGACCAGTTTCCATTTCAACCTGATTTAGGCCATGTTGAAAGCAAAATCAATTCTGGGGCTCAACATCAAAGTTAAAGCTAACTTCAATAGATTTCCAGAAAGTATTTGCTTGGCCTAAGATCTGTCCTGGTTCAACAGTTATGAGATGTCAAAGTTAACAGAATTTCTGGAAAAAAAATTGGACAGCACTTCCGTGCTTTAGGTACTGATTTGATCCAAGAATTCCAGTTAATTCTGCTCCTAATCTGACAAAACTTCCTGTTGCACAGTTGTAACCCATCTCATAAGATTTCCAGAACTACCTCATTTTCTATTTTTGGAATTTTATACAGGAAGTTATACTCAATTTACAGAGAGTTTACAGTGAGTCTTTGCTCTGCCCTGTTTTCTGGATAGTTTCCACTCTACTGCATTTTTCGATTGGTTAAGTGATGAAACACCTCTGGACCTCAACATAAAAGTTGTAAAGCTCTTCCAAAGCTTTCCAGAAATGTATCATATGACCCCAACCTCGAAAGAACTCAACCTCTAACCTCTGATTAACTTCAGCCTTGATTCAGCTGAAAACAGAGGGCCCTGTCCTTAACAACCTATAAGTTGAAAACTTGTTAACTTTGAATATCCTGTTCAAGGGAAGGAGTTACATCAAGTTTTACTACTTTATATCAAAACCTTCAAGTTTTAAATGAAGTTGTTCATTTAATGGGGTGTGACGTCGATGCGTCACCAGATTATGTCGGTACTACGTCCTCACAAAGAAAAACCTATACCGGACTTAGCCGGCTTCGTTAATTCAGTGGCACTAAACGTCACTCGCACACGGATGCTACACGTCTACCGTTTCGTGGTCAGGCTACCTGCAGAAACTCAAACAATCATCAGACTCGGCTGCACACCGAGCCCGGAATCCACACAGTTCGTACACCCGGCCGTCATCACTCGCCCGGATGTCTCAAGCCAAACACGCCTTGAGTTACGTGTTCACGTTTCAGACCACGTGACGGGGTCTCCCAAGTTGCACCACGCACGCCAGGGACAGACGTTGCTCATATACCCCAAACGACATGAAGAGTCGTAGAGGATATTTAAGCGAGTCGGGTTACCTGCCACCCGTGGGGCTCCACCCTTCAGCTTGTGCGCACTGGTGGACAGCGCTTACGTGTACCCCCCAAGACATAAACGTCCCGAGATACACGATTTTTCCGACATAAACAAATAGGTTAGTATGCCACTTTCTATATGCTAATAACATCCTTATACGGGCTACTAACTCGTTCCTCACTGGATTTTTGAAAAAGAGGACCTTTGTAGTGCGTTAAACCTCAAGCGAGCTCTGATACCAACGCTGACACGACCCACGGTCTTGTCGAGCCAGGATCACGCTGAGGGGTGCTGCGTTGCACAGCACCGGATAACACACATCAAAGGTACAAAGCGGAAGCAAAATTTTATTACATAAACTGGTTTATGAACATGTTTACATCAAAATAAGTCCAGTCTACACTCACGGGCGTAGACTACGCATCAAGTCCACGTTCAGCCCTTGAACGTGTCCTTGCTAGCACACACGCACACTAACTCTGCGGCGTGCATGACTCCCACTCGACGGGGTTACCCTCATGGGGTTCCGTCTCCTCTTCGGGAGTCCCTTCCTCATAGAACCCTGCAAAAGCTTCAAACACAAGCAGTGAGCACGAAGGCTCAGCAAGTCTGACCCGTCTCACCTAAACATGGAACTTCTACATGAGGGGTACTGGGTTACACGAGGTAAAAATCATTTGCAAGGACTCGCCTAATTAGTAGAACATTACTTTCAAGTTTTAGCAGCAGGTTGTGGAGAACCTTACGCTAAGGCACATAAGAGAGCCGCAATCAAACAAGAAACGCATTTCTCTCATGTACTTTGCCCAAAGTTGAAAGGAACTTTAGTTAGCTCTAACTACAACAAACCATTAACAAGCAAAGTCCATCTTTCAATCAGCAACATTTTAAAATGTAACTAGCCTGTTCTTTCTACGTCACGGTATAGTGAACAAGTGGTACTCACTGACCGCGAGGGACGGCGATTATAATCAATTTACACCTGAAGGGTTACCCGAACAACCCGTCACGTACGCCCGTACTCGATGTTGCCTACAATAACCATCACGGACGCCGTACGCAACTACCTTTCACCCGTTAGCCAAATGTTGAACCGGTCCAATGTCACACCTGGTTTCTCCGAAGAACAACCGAGTGAATATCACATGTATGCCATGATCATTTTCTCATACATGTGATGACAAATAGTGAAGCATCATTTATTACAAGCAGGAGTCGAATATAAATAAGTCTTACATAGCATATGTCTCGATGGACGACAGTAAGTTCATAACATGTAAATAAAATGGCAGCAGAATATTATTCTTGTGGGCTCCGTCACAGGCGTTGCCCGGGGGACTCCATGAACCTAGAATCCTTCTTCGGGTCCGAAGTCTTGATCATTAAACACCACATCATTCTCTTGACCTGAGCAGCAATATAAACCAACAAATATGCAAGTTTGATTACCGATGGTACTCAGCAAGTGTGGGAAAGTTATGTCATGCATGGCTAGAACAAGGAGAGGTTGAACTCATGGTTAAAGCACTACGCAATTAATACCTATCACCTTAGCTTATTAAGCACCTACATTACTACACAGGTGAAATGGTCCCAATCTCCCATCCCATCATCATAATCAAATAACCATAACATCATTTCCAATCTTAAGCTCCCCGCTTAACATCCACAACTTCCAAAGTCATCATCCTCTAATCATGAATAAGTCCAAGCCGCTCTTGACCATGAGCACGGCTGTCATGACAGTTTTGACTCTGCAGAGTTTGCACCACTGTACCCACATGTAGTGATTTCATCCTCCGTTGCCGGGTGGACTAAAAGAACCTCCATTATGCCAGTGGCTACGAACCACATTCACACTTCCCAGGTGTGTAGCCAGGAGATCACTACGAAGCCTTGCGGTTCTCGATGAGCGTGGGCCCACTGAGGTTTCAACCCTAACAGCATACAAGAGGCTCCAACCCCGCTGCAGTGGCCCCCTCTTGAGCCTTGCGGTTCATATGGTAGTCCAGCTGGCACCTATTCCCCGCACCATCCAACACACCCATACTACGCCGGGGATACATCTAATTAATTGGCCAAGCTGCCCCATCTCAGCATGTGGTTGGCACGGTAAAGCCAGGTTACATGCTCCATGAACCGGTCCTTAGGATCCAGGCAAGTACTAAACACAAACCCGAGTCTCGTGCACCCAGCACCAACCAAATCATCCAACTTGCCTTGATCCCTACCTCTACATAACTCATAACATCTCATTCAAGAGTAAGGTAAATAAATTGATGATCTCATATCCCAATTATCCCATTCTAAGCGTGGCTAAGCATAACAATAAATGACATGACAAAATAAATCCCAACCCAAGCTACAAGGAAACAAGGTAATGCAATTCTAGGGAAACTTCCTAGCATGGGTTTCATATTTCAATTGACAATGCAATAAATTCTATCTACACATCCTAGCATAGGAACAAAGTGGTCAAGGACACTTGCCTTCTTCCTGCTGCTCTGAGAATGGAAAGTCTTGTTCTTGGAAAGGAAGAACTTGCTCTGGGGCAGGTTCTACTCATACCATCACACATAGCAAAAGAAAACAACAATCCATAAGACATAGTTCACACTTTCACTTCATACAAACCACACATTCACACCTATGAAAGTCATTCACACTTCTAAGGGTTGTGGTTACTCTATGTGTGTTGATTTTTGGCCTACATGCACTTTTAAACATATGTATATTATTTCTAACTTTTGTATTCAGATTTCTGTTTGCACACTATATATGAATTTCCAATTTAAACAAATTCTTTAATACCCTCTTTAGCTACCAAGTTTGCATGGAAGGTAATTTCCTACTCCAAATGGGTTTTCAGATCTTCTACCAAATCCTAAACTGAAATCTTTGGATTTGGAAACTTCATTTATCATTTTCTAGTTATGCATACCTAGTTGCTATATTTTCAGATTTATTTCCTATGCCTAAATGTGAACTTTATTATGAAAATAGTAAGACACCTCATCTAAACAGAATAGGTTCTGATATAAAATATTAAATAATATATTTTTGAACTTCTCCTCTGATGTGAACTAATTTAAATCTATTTTACCCATTTTCAAAATTATTTATTAACCTAAAAATGTGTTCCTAGAACATGAACACACCCAAACAGATTTCATTTCAGCCTAAAATTTATTTTTAGTTCATTCTAAAGTTTTCCAAGTGTTAGTAGAGTTTAAACTTGAATTTACAATGTGTTTGTATTTCCTTTTAAATTTAAATCCTAGTCACACATTCAAATTTCTAAATTGAATATCATATAGGGTTAAAAAGGTAAGTTCACCCTACTACAGGGTCTAATTTATTATTTTAAGAATTTCCAGGGGCCTAACTATGCATAACAGAGGGGTTTTGCTAATTTTTATTAAGTCCAGGGGCTAAAACTGTTTTTTAATTGAATTTACATGAATTTCTGAAGTTCCAAGGGCTAGATCAGAAGTTTCCGGGGCTAGCTCGTATTTTCCGAGATCCCCAGGGGGTAGCGCGTAAGAATCCCAGCCTTTATAATGCGGAGCCGACGTGGACCGTCCGATTTAAAAAAAACAGCTCAGATTAGATCGCCGAACCGGTACGCGCGGGTTTTAATTCCACCGTGCGATTTAAAATAGACGGCGCACAAGCGGCCACGTCGCTCTGACTGAGCGCGGGCGGCGCACGGCGGTGGGAGGCGGCGATCTCGCTGGAAAACTTCGGATCTTCGTCTATTCTTCCTAAAACTGGGATTTCATGGCACAGATCGGTAGAGGGGAGGTCGGGGATCTCACCTCGGGGTTTTTCTTGAGCTCGGAGGTCCTGGAAGGCGGTCAGCGACGAGGTCCGAGGTGAATTCACGGCGATGCTCGTCGGCGCTGTGTCTGAAGCGCAAACCACCGAGTTTTCTACACCTGCGTGATTCCCCGGAGGCGGTGGAACACGATCGACGCGTTAGATCATAGAACCCGAGCAAAGATCGAGAGAAAACGGTGATCGGAGCTTCAGTTCTCACCGGGAGGAAAAACAACCGATCGCGGGTGAAAAACGGTACGATGCCGGTGCTTATATAGCCGGGGGAGGGCGGTCGATTGGGATCGAGCTGGAGTCGTCCAGAACCGCAATTCGGCTGGGATACGTGGGTATTCGGTGTGGTTTCGATTCAGGGGAGAGAGGAGTCCCGGGTCGGCCGAGCGCGCGAGCGATGAGGAAGACGACGGCGGGCCCCACATGTCAGTGAGAGCAAAACGGGGCGCACGGCTGCGGGCTGGCGCGGGGGCGAGGTGGGCCGGCGGGTGGGTTTCGGCCCACTGGTCGGGGGGGTTTGTTTTTTCTTTTTCTTTTTCTTTTTCTTTTCTGTTTTGAGTTGAATTTGAATTCCAATTTGAATTTGAATTTCTGCACCACATGCAATACGTCCAAAAATTTTTAAATTCCCCTCTTAACAGGTTTTGGGGTGTTACAGCTCTACCCTTAAAAGAAATCTCGTCCTCGAGATTGGTGGTTCTAAGAAAACAATTCCAGAAACTGCGCCTTAAGCTCGTCTTTTCGCTCCCATGTGGCTTCCTCTTCCGAGTGATGCTTCCACTGCACCTTGCACATCCGGATTCTTTTATTTCATGTGAGGCGTTCCATTGTCTCCAAAACCTTGACCGGTTGCTCGGCATAAGACAGATCCTCGGCTACGTCAACCTCATTCATGGGTAACATCTCTTCAGGTGTCCTCAGACATTTCTTGAGCTGTGACACATGGAATACATCGTGCACATCCGATAGGCGAGCCGGCAGTTCTAGTTGATATGCCACTTCGCCTTTCCTCTCCAGAACTTGAAGGGGTCCGATGTATCGGGGTGATAACTTCCCTTTCACCTTGAACCGATGAAGTCCTTGGATAGGGGACACCTTGAGGTAGACATAGTCCCCTACGTTAAAAACGAGCTCTCTTCTTCGTACATCGGCATAGCTCTTTTGTCGTGTCTGTGCTATTCTCAAGTTGTTGCAGATTTCCCTCACTTTCACCTCGGCTTCTTGTAGTACTTCGGGCCCAAACACTTTACTTTCCCCGTTTGGTTCCAAAATAGTGGAGTTCTGCACTTTCTCCCATACAAAGCCTCAAATGGTGACATCTTCATGCTAGCCTGATAGCTGTTGTTATAGGAGAACTCCGCATACGGTAAGTTCCTATCCCAACTCCGATTGTTTTTGAGTGCACACGCTCTCAGCATATCCTCAAGGATCTGATTGGTTCTTTCCGTCTGCCCGTCAGTTTGGGGATGATAGGCAGAACTAAAATTCAGATGAGTTCCCATGATTTCATGCAACTTCTGCCAGAACCTTGAGGTGAACTGTGTCCCTCGATCTGACACTATTTTCTTTGGCACTCCATGGTAACACACGATCCTTGACATGTACAACTCTGCCAATTTGGATCCGCTGTAGCTTTCTTTCACGGGGATGAAATGAGCTACCTTGGTTAGCCTGTCGATGATGACCCATATCGAATCATATCCTGATTGGGTCCTAGGCAATCCCACTATGAAATCCATACCGATTTCTTCCCATTTCCATTCAGGCACTTTGAGTGGTTGCAATAATCCCGCGGGTCGTTGATGTTCTGCTTTCACCAACTGACATGTGTCACATAGGGCAACATGTTCCGCGATATGTCGCTTCATGCCATACCACCAATACCTGCTCTTGAGGTCATGGTACATCTTCGTACTCCCAGGATGAATGGAATAGTCAGAATCATGAGCCTCCTTCAAAATCAATTCACGGATCTCCTTTAACTCAGGCACACAGATTCTTTTCTGTGCCACACCGTACCTTGTTCATCCTCTCTAAAACCAGGGGCTCTATTATCCTTGATGAGTTGTCGGATTTCTCGTATCTTCTCATCATTCTTTTGACCATCGCGTATGTCTTGCTCTAATGTGGAGTCCACTTCCATGGCAATGGCTTCACCACTATTCACCAGGCATAGATTGAGTCTCATAACATCGTCCTTCAATTCTGCAGGCATGTCCTTTAAGCTCAACCTATTGACCTGCACTTTCCGGCTTAAAGCATCTGCCATGACGTTCGCTTTCCCAGGATGATAGTTGATGCCTACATCAAAGTCATTGATTAGCTCTAACCATCTCCTTTGTCTGAGGTTGAGATCTGCCTGTGTGAAAATGTACTTTAAGCTCTTATGATCCGTATATATCTCTGTCCTCTTCCCCATCAAGTAGTGCCGCCAAATTTTCAACGCGTGTACCACTGCGGCTAGTTCTAGGTCATGTGTAGGATAGTTCTTCTCGTGTTTCCGGAGCTGCCGGGATGCATAAGCCACGACATGCCCTTCTTGCATGAGAACACATCCCAATCCATTTCCAGAGGCATCGCATTACACCGAAAAGTTCTTCTGCATATCTGGCATAACTAGCACTGGGGCTGTTGTCAATCTTTTCTTTAGCTCCTGAAAACTCGTCTCGCACTGCGGCGTCCATGTGAATGTGATTCCTTTCTCCAACAGTTTGGTGAGGGGTCTCGAGATCTTGGAGAATCCCTCAATAAACCGTTGATAATATCCAGCCAATCCTAAGAAGCTTCGAACTTCCCCGACATTCTCAGGGGTCTTCCACTTCTGTACATCCTCGATCTTGGCGGGATCTACGGAGATTCCTCCCTCCGAGATTATATGTCCTAAAAAGGGAACTCTCTTCAGCCAAAACTCACACTTGCTCAACTTGGCATATAGTTGGTGTTCTCTCAGCTTCTGCAACACCAACCTTAGATGTTTCTCATGTTCTTCTTCATCTTTGGAGAAGACGAGAATGTCATCTATGAAAACCACCACAAATTTGTCCAGATATTCCATGAATACCTTGTTCATGAGATACATGAAGTATGCCGGGGCATTAGTTAGCCCGAAAGGCATGACGGTGTATTCATACAGTCCGTACCGAGATACGAAAGCTGTCTTTGGAATATCCGTTTGCCTTATCTTAAGTTGGTGGTATCCCGACCTGGGATCAATTTTCGAGAACACACAAGCTCCCCTCAACTGATCAAACAAGTCTTCAATGCGGGGTAATGGGTACTTGTTCTTGATGGTTACTTCATTCAAGGCACGGTAGTCTACGCATAACCTTTGGGTTCCGTCCTTCTTGGGCACAAATATCACTGGAGCTCCCCATGGTGAGGAACTAGGGCGAATATACCCCTTCTCCGTCAATTCTCTCAAATGATCCTTGAGTTCTCCCAGCTGCTTGGAGTCCATCCGATAAGGTCTCTTGTATATCGGAGCTGTTCCAGGCACTAGCTCAATTGCGAATTCCACTTCGCGATCAGGAGGCATATCTGGCAACTCCTCTGGAAAAACATCTGGATATTCCCTGATGATCCTGATCTCCTCCACTTTCACCTCAACTTGATTTAATTTAATGTCCCTCCTAGGCTCTTGTACTGTTATGAACTTTACTCTTGTGCCACTAGGGTGAGTTAGTTCCACCGTTCTGGTCCAACAATGGATGATTCCCTTATGTTTGGTTAACCAATCCATACCCAAAATAATATCTATCCCTGGTGAATCTATCACTATGAGGTTGGCAGTAAATACTACCCCATTAATGTCTAGATTCACCTTGGGGCACACTTGTCTTGTCCTTATTTCTCTACCTGGAGAGTTTACTGCTAGCATATGGTTCATTTATGTTGTTGCTAGATCATGCTTCTTAACAAACCCTTAGGCAATGAACGAGTAGGTAGCACCAGAATCGAACAACAGGGTTGCAATGTGTAAATTGGCAGGAAACTTACCAACTACCACGTCGGGTGCCTCTTGCGCTTCTTTGATGGTCACGTGGTTCACCCGTCCTCGCATCACATTCTGCTGTTGCGGCTGCACGGGCTTCTTCTTTGGGCACTTATGGGCGTAGTGCCCCACTTCACCACAGTTAAAGCATTGCACCCCAACCTTAGGTGCCTGGCCTTTGTTGTCTTGGGGTTGGTTTGGGGGTCCTTGTACTGCTGGTCGAGGTTGATATGTAGGGCGAGGCTTCTGTACAAATTGACGTTGTGGTGGTGCTGGTGCTGACGGAGGCCTGAAGTTCGGATTGTACCCTCTCGGCGCGGAGTAGGGTACCACAGAACGACTTGTCTGCCCTGCGGGTTGCTGCATCAGACGTGGGCGGGTGTTGCTGCCCGAGGCTTGGTGTGACCATCCCGCCTTCCTCTTGTTTTCATTTTCCAAGGCCTTCAGCTTCCTTTCTACAAAAAATGCTCTGTCCACCATCTTTTGGAAGCTTTCATACTCGTTGGAGGACATTGCACACTGCATTTCTGCTGTGAGTCCTTCCATGAAGCAATCCTGTTTCTGCTCATCAGTCTCTATGTCCCGTGGGGCATAACGTGGTAGTTGAGTGAATTTAGTGAGGTATTCCCTCGCAGTCATGTTTCCTTGCTGCAATCCCAAGAACTCCTTTCTCTTGTTTTTGAGTTCATCCCTTGGTATGTAATGGTTGCGGAAGCTACGCTTGAACTCTTCCCAAGTGATGTTCTCAGGGTCATGATGGGCGGCCACGTAAGCGGTCCACCAATCAGCAGCAGGTCCATGCAATTGGTGAGAGGCAAACAGCACCCTCTCATACCCTTGGCATTGTATAATCCTCATCTTGCTCTCAATGGTCTTTAGCCAATCATCTGCATCCAAAGGTTCAGCAGCACTTGCAAACTTTGGAGGTTGAGTCCCTAGAAACTCGCTCAACCTTGGTTGGCGTGGTGCAGCTTGTGGAGGTGGAGCTTGGTGCAAGTTGGCCACCACTTGAGTCAGGTTCTGGATGAGCTGATTTTGATTCTCAAGCATTTGGTGGATGGGATCAACTCCTTCACGGCGACCACCCCTGTCTTGGCCTCCAGAAAGATGAGGGTTGCCGGCCTCATCGTTGTTGTTGGCGGGGTTGGCACCACGACCCTTTCCTCTTCCGGCCATCTATCATGATCAACCAAATGTCAATTTAAAGCATTACGTATTATCTTACCAATTTTACTTGTTTACACTTTGTAATGTTGAGTCCTTGTTGTATTTATATTTTGCTGAGGGTTCATGTCTCACACAAAAATAAATGCACTATTAATTTCATAGGGGTTCACACATCAAGGCAAAGCAACCTGAAGACGAGGTTGTGGACAATTGTTCATGGCTTCCACAACTCACGTCACACACCACACATTAACACACCATTAACTAAGGTATTGACTCGCCTACTCGGTAACCTGCTGAACTATGGGGAAGTACTCTATACGACTCGTATCACTGAGCTGGCTCCTCGGGATCTTTCTCATTATTGCGGCTGCCTTCTGACTCCGCTTTGGATGGGGAGGCTGCTGGTAAAGAAGTGCGGCGACGCCTACTCGCCCGGCAATCTGGGGAGTCAGGAGTCCATGTGTTATTCACGGTGACACACAGTTCATTCCCATCTCCTCTCTCTCTCGCCCTCAAGCTGGCTCGAAGCAACGCCTCAGTCTCCTTCAGGTTGTCACGAACATCCTGAAGCTCCTGCTGACGCTCCTGCAGTCGAGTGCTGAGCATAGCAGCATCCTCTAAGCACAAGTCCATGTGCTCATGGGAAGTCCCTTGCTGCACTGGCGGGTACTTATACTCTGTTGTACCACTCTCACGCTGGAGGACATACACGTACTCAGTCCTGTCCAGGTGGCGACGGTAGATGTGACTCTGGCAGGTGATTGCCTCCCAGGTGACATCCTTCTCCGCATCGACCTGTGTCGCTCGACAAGCTGGAGAGCGGTGGATCTTAAGCAGCTGATTTTCATGGATAATCCTCATTTCTAAACTCCATTCTTCCTGCTTCTCACGGATGGTCCGGGTGGAGCTATAGTGTATGATCAGCTTGCCCGTATTGCCGGCGGCTTGGAGCATACGTCGAAGACGGCGCAACAAGCCTCCTACTGCCAATCCGTAGGAGAGATACGTCACCGGATGGTCCTCCTCTTTCAGAGCAAGGGCAACTACGGGAACTCTCCCTCCTGTGGACTTGCGGGCGGTACGGATCATGCGAACCATCTAAAACATAAAGCATTTAAACTTAAGTTAGATAAGATTGTAAACAAAAATCCTATTTTGAATAACAGTTGGGGTAAGATGAATAAAGTGACCCCATTAAATAACACTTTTCAACCCACACCTTTGTAAAATAGTTTTTAAGAAAATAGAGTCCTTAAATACGTCCATTTCTACCTAGGTCCACGTTCCTAAGGGCAACCTTGGCTCTGATACCACTTCTATCACACCCGGTTTCTCCGAAGAACAACCGAGTGAATATCACATGTATGCCATGATCATTTTCTCATACATGTGATGACAAATAGTGAAGCATCATTTATTACAAGCCATGTGTCGAATATAAATAAGTCTTACATAGCATATGTCTCGATGGACGACAGTAAGTTTATAACATGTAAATAAAATGGCAGCGAAATATTATTCTTGTTGGCTCCGTCACAGGCGTTGCCCGGGGGACTCCATGAACCTAGAATCCTTCTTCGTTTCCGAGGTCTTGATCATTAAACACCACATCATTCTCTTGACCTGAGCAGCAATATAAACCAACAAATATGCAAGTTTGATTACCGATGGTACTCAGCAAGTGTGGGAAAGTTATGTCATGCATGGCTAGAACAAGGAGAGGTTGAACTCATGGTTAAATCACTACACAATTAATACCTATCACCTTAGCTTATTAAGCACCTACATTACTACACAGGTGAAATGGTCCCAATCTCCCATCCCATCATCATAATCAAATAACCATAACATCATTTCCAATCTTAAGCTCCCCGCTTAACATCCACAACTTCCAAAGTCATCATCCTCTAATCATGAATAAGTCCAAGCCGCTCTTGACCGTGAGCACGGCTGTCATGACAGTTTTGACTCTGCATAGTTTGCACCACTGTACCCACATGTAGTGATTTCATCCTCCGTTGCCGGGTGGACTAAAAGAACCTCCATTATGCCAGTGGCTACGAACCACATTCACACTTCCCAGGTGTGTAGCCAGGAGATCACTACGAAGCCTTTACAAAGGGATTCTCGACGAGCGTGGGCCCACTGAGGTTTCAACCCTAACAGCATACAAGAGGCTCCAACCCCGCTGCAGTGGCCCCCTCTTGAGCCTTGCGGTTCATATGGTAGTCCAGCTGACACCTATTCCCCGCACCATCCAACACACCCATACTACGCCGGGGATACATCTAATTAATTGGCCAAGCTGCCCCATCTCAGCATGTGGTTGGCACGGTAAAGCCAGGTTACATGCTCCATGAACCGGTCCTTAGGATCCAGGCAAGTACTAAACACAAACCCGAGTCTCGTGCACCCAGCACCAACCAAATCATCCAACTTGCCTTGATCCCTACCTCTACATAACTCATAACATCTCATTCAAGAGTAAGGTAAATAAATTGATGATCTCATATCCCAATTATCCCATTCTAAGCATGGCTAAGCATAACAATAAATGACATGACAAAATAAATCCCAACCCAAGCTACAAGGAAACAAGGTAATGCAATTCTAGGGAAACTTCCTAGCATGGGTTTCATATTTCAATTGACAATGCAATAAATTCTATCTACACATCCTAGCATAGGAACAAAGTGGTCAAGGACACTTGCCTTCTTCCTGCTGCTCTGAGAATGGAAAGTCTTGTTCTTGGAAAGGAAGAACTTGCTCTGGGGCAGGTTCTACTCATACCATCACACATAGCAAAAGAAAACAACAATCCATAAGACATAGTTCACACTTTCACTTCATACAAACCACACATTCACACCTATGAAAGTCATTCACACTTCTAAGGGTTGTGGTTACTCTATGTGTGTTGATTTTTGGCCTACATGCACTTTTAAACATATGTATATTATTTCTAACTTTTGTATTCAGATTTCTGTTTGCACACTATATATGAATTTCCAATTTAAACAAATTCTTTAATACCCTCTTTAGCTACCAAGTTTGCATGGAAGGTAATTTCCTACTCCAAATGGGTTTTCAGATCTTCTACCAAATCCTAAACTGAAATCTTTGGATTTGGAAACTTCATTTATCATTTTCTAGTTATGCATACCTAGTTGCTATATTTTCAGATTTATTTCCTATGTCTAAATGTGAACTTTATTATGAAAATAGTAAGACACCTCATCTAAACAGAATAGGTTCTGATATAAAATATTAAATAATATATTTTTGAACTTCTCCTCTGATGTGAACTAATTTAAATCTATTTTACCCATTTTCAAAATTATTTATTAACCTAAAAATATGTTCCTAGAACATGAACACACCCAAACAGATTTCATTTCAGCCTAAAATTTATTTTTAGTTCATTCTAAAGTTTTCCAAGTGTTAGTAGAGTTTAAACTTGAATTTACAATGTGTTTGTATTTCCTTTTAAATTTAAATCCTAGTCACACATTCAAATTTCTAAATTGAATATCATATAGGGTTAAAAAGGTAAGTTCACCCTACTACAGGGTCTAATTTATTATTTTAAGAATTTCCAGGGGCCTAACTATGCATAACAGAGGGGTTTTTGCTAATTTTTATTAAGTCCAGGGGCTAAAACTGATTTTTAATTGAATTTACATGAATTTCTGAAGTTCCAGGGGCTAGATAAGATGTTTCCGGGGCTAGCTCGTATAATCCGAGATCCCGAGGGGGTAGCGCGTAAGAATCCCGGCCTTTATAATGCGGGACCGACATGGACCGTCCGATTTAAAACAGACGGCTCAGATTAGATCGCCGAACCGGTACGCGCGGGTTTTAATTCCACCATGCGATTTAAAATAGACGGCGCACAAGCGGCCACGTCGCTCTGAATGAGCGCGGGCGGCGCTGCCCGGCGGCGCACGGCGGCGGGAGGCGGCGATGTCGCCGGAAAACTTCGGATCTTCGTCTATTCTTCCTAAAACTAGGATTTCATGGTATAGATCAGTAGAGGGGAGGTCGGGGATCTCACCTCGGGGTTTTTCTTGAGCTCGGAGGTCCTGGAAGGCGGTCGGCGACGAGGTCCGAGGTGAATTCACGGCGATGCTCGTCGGCGCTGTGTCTGAAGCGCAAACCACCGAGTTTTCTGCACCTGCGTGATTCCCCGGAGGCGGTGGAACACGATCAGCGCGTTAGATCAGAGAACCCGAGCAAAGATCGAGAGAAAACGGTGATCGGAGCTTCAGTTCTCACCGGGAGGAAAAACAGCCGATCGTGGGTGAAAAACGGGATGATGCCGGTGTTTATATAGCCGGGGTAGGGCGGCGTTCGGTTGGGATCGAGCTGGAGTCGTCCAGAACCGAAATTCGGCTGGGATACGCGGGTATCCGGGGTGGTTTCGATTCGGGGGAGAGAGGAGTCCCGGGTCGGCCGAGCGCGCGCGCGAGGAGGAAGACGACGGCGGGCCCCACATGTCAGTGAGAGGAAAACGGGGCGCGCGGCTGCGGGCTGGCGCGGGGACGAGGTGGGCCGGCTGGTGGGTTTCGGCCCACTGGCCGGGGGGGTTTTGTTTTTTTTCTTTTTCTTTTTCTTTTTCTTTTCTGTTTTGAGTTGAATTTGAATTCCAATTTGAATTTGAATTTCTGCACCACATGCAATACGTCCAAAAATTTTTAAATTCCCCTCTTAACAGGTTTTGGGGTGTTACATCCAATCGTCCCGAGCAAGAGGTCTCTGCACGCGCATCTCAGTGCCGCCAGCCGATTTACACCTCGAGCTCTCAACCTACCCTCTGAACGACCAGCTATGCCTCAACACCCAGCTACCCGAGTTACATCAGTCTCCCGGTTCCCATATAGCCGGTAGGTCTTCGGTACTGTTCTAGCTTGTTCAACAGGCCCGCTCACGGCTCGGTCCTCAATCGACACAAGCGGAGCTATAGCACACATGCCCCAAAGTCCTGCTGCCCTTACTCTCCGCTCGGTCTCATTTTTCTTGCCATGTGTATCATGTGCTATCTCTACCCAAGTCGAGTGCCTCTAGCCTATGCTCGCGAGTAGTTCCAACTACTTGACTTGTACCGAACACTACACTATCTTAGCATTGCAGTAGCTAACGGGGTTTGCAATCCTAAACCCAACCCATGGTTTTCTTGGCTATGCAATTGGGTTTCCGAACAAGACTCTAATGCAAGTATTAATGGTACTCAAGTAAGTGCTCAAAACAATAAAAATTTGTAAAAAGGTTAATCCAAACCGGAGCTTGCCTTGCTGCTCTTGGTCGTAGGCTAGCTGTTCCTCCGGAGTAACGAAGTCTAGGCCTTTGGGTTCCTCCTCGACCTTAGCGACTACATGATAGAAGCAATACATGTATTAATTTAAATGCAGTTGTATTAACTTTTAATCTCGTGAAGTTTATAACTCTCACTAGACAAGCCCAATGACTGTAAAATTTTTACTGTGGCTTGGTTACAACCTAAACAGAGACTTGGTCAAGTTTTAGTTGCAGCAAAGCTCATTTGAGCCCTCCACAATTAATCATGTACTTGACCTTAACTGAAGGCTTTTAGGGTGTTCTAAGGATTTTCATGAAACAAACTATGACTTTCTGAAAACTAGATTTTCAGAGGGTTCTAATGGAGTTGGTCTCACTTAATTTGAAGGTTCCTAATTAATGATATGAGCTAAACAATTTCAGAGAAAATTCTGAAAATGTTTCTGAACATTTTCTATTTTCTCTGGAACAGTTTCACTAATCACACAATTAGGTGGATCAAATTAGCTCAAATGGATCTGAAATTTTTATGGTAGGTCAGGGATCTTTTGGTGAACATCCCAGCAAAATTTCAGGATTTTCCTCCAAAGGATTCTCCAGTTAAAATTCCTAACAGTTTAAATTTTGAGGAATTAATTCTGGAGAATTAAGGGTTTTTATGAAGTGAAACTTGATTTGCTGGAAAGTGCTCAGAGAGCTGAATCCAACAAAATTTGGTTCACTCGATTTGGAGCTTTCTAGCTAAAGTTATGAGGATTTGAAGTTTGAAGGAAATCTGAAAATCGGGGAAAAGTTTAAACTTGCGAGTGAGCCCGGGGACACGCGTCGCACGTCGAGGCGACCGCACACTGTGGCCCACAGGGTCTTTGCGCGCCAGCACACCCGATCCCAGCCACACCCCGATCCTGATTTAAAATATCTGTCGCTGACAGCTGGGGTCCACCCCCTTCTTCAACCTCGCGACGCCCGCGCTCTGCCGCTGGGGGACTTCGCCGGAGAGCTTGCCGCCGGCTTCTGTAAAGCTCCAAACTTCACGATTTTTGCCGCCCCTGCCTACTTTCACTCGGGGAACAGGATTCTGGGGTCAGCTCGTGATGACAACGGCCGGTGCATGGTCGGCGACGAGCCGCCGCCTCGGAAAGACTTCGGCCATGTCGGCTGACTTCCCTAGCACCTCAACTACTCGAGCAACCGGTCGGGAAGCATCAGTGTACCTCAGGGAAGGTCGACATGAGCTTGAGGCAGCTCTGGGAAGACCCGAAGTAGGTCCTCACCGTGCGCCCGACGCCTCCCATTTGTTCCGCCGTTGATAAACTTCGAAATACGCCGGTTGCAGAGGTTCTCCGGCCAAAGGTTGTGAAGGAAACTTGTGCGTTACTGTGTCTAGTTTATGTGAGAGCTGATTGAGTCCCTCTAATCCTTTCTAGAGTACGAATTCGACGGACCCGCACCCGAAGGTCGTTCTGCACACTGAAAGGGGGAAAACTGGAAATTCGCCGCCGGTGAGCAAACACTCGGGCTGTGGCTCGGGGGTGAGCAGCACCGGTCACCAGCGCGTCCCAGGGTGCCTTGGCTCGGGCGTGACAACGCCCCGGTTGGGCTGTCCACGGGAGCCCGAGGTGCGGCGGTTTTAAGTCACCGAAGTGATCTTGCGACATAGCCGATATCAATCGGTTTCAGCTGAGTTTTAGCAACGGGGAGGAAGGAGAAGAGTTCCTAGTACCTTGCCGTAGCTCGACAGGGGACAGAAAGGCTGTGATCGGCGCTCTCCGATCGATTCCGAGCTGCGGAAGGAGTTTGCCGGCGCTGAGTTCTTGCGGGGGAAGAAACTGGCGAGGCTTCGGCCGAGGAGGGGGGAAGACGCCTTAAGAAGGCTCTGAACCGCCTCACGCCCGCGCGTGGCCAAGCAGCTGCTGGCGCGGCGGCTCCCTTCAGTGGCGATCACAGCGGCGGCTCGGCGACCCGAGTGAGAAAAGTCTCAGTCGGTTGATTCTTCTCTGTGGCTGACATGTGGGACCCACCCGGGGTTTTAACCTCTGAAATTCACTCCTAATCACTGTTGTAAACAGTGAGCCCCAAAATACCCATGGTGATTCAAATTATTCACCCATGAGCCATTTGAATTGGTTAGAATTCAAATTGGATTTGGTTTGAATGAATTTCAGCACAAGTTCAGTTTGAAATTCAAATAACGTTTGGATTTGCCCCACTTAGCTCATGTCAAGATCAACTCCCAATGGAGTGAAAATTGGTGTGTGAGCTCACAAAAATGTGCTGACTAAGAATGTTCCTCCCACTTTTGAATTCATGGGATAAAAACAGTTTGAATTTTAATATGGTTTCAAACTGCCCTCTTCCTAACTATACCCAAAATGACCTCAAAAAGGTTTTGAATTTGGGTGAAACTTGGCATGGACATCCTTAGCAATGTGTAGGAGTTTTCATATGTCCAGCCCCTCTATATCACATGTGGAAAATACCACTTTTGCAATGTGTGAGTTTGTTCTCTAATGAGCATGTTGATGGTGGTTACTTGCTCTTCATTTGTGTTCATCATCTTTCCTCAAATGAGGTGTGTGTGTGTGGTGATGAACACTTCAATTATGTGTCAAAAACTGAGGCCCTTACATATATCAAGTTCATCTTTTTATTTTTATGTATTATATAACTTTCTATTATTAACGTTCCTTTTAATCAGATCTGGAAAGCCATCAATCAATGAATCTTGGGCTGACAAAATTACATGGAACAAAGGTTGCTTGCTACTGAGGTTAACTTTTGTTCCTATCGATGGTAATTGCTTCACATTGCTTTCTTCTATTGTATAGGAAACCTCCTTGAACCTGCTTCATTGATGGATGCTATGGATGGCATTTCTGCCGTGGTAAACACACTACTCTTATCAGTTTAGCTTAATATGTCGCTGTAATTGTCTTTTACAAACTTCTTTTTTAATAGTTGAATTTTCATTATTGTTATGATACACTTATGTTCACTTTTCTTTCATATCAACACTGTAATGAACACTTTGGATCAGCAGTACTACTTTCCGCTAGTTCAGGTAAATATAGTATCAAAATTCCTACTCATTTCTTTTCACCTATATTTGTGCACACTCAAAGTAGAGTAATCTGGAAGGCAGACTCCGAACAATACAGTTGTACAATTGTCTTTTCAGCACTAGTTGAATCATATCTTAATTCATGACTTGTGCGAGTTCCATTTGGGATTTTTGTTTTTATTAGTTGTCACCTGGACCCTGGACAGGTAAGGGAAAAAGCAACAATCTCCAATTAGATATAGCAAGTATAGACAGGGTCCATATTGAATGAGACAACTTTGCAAGTGACCCGGCTCATACCTCAAGACCTTTGACCCCTATAAAAGGCAGAGGAGAGGTAACAAGTTACGCATCCAGTATCAAATATCACACATCCAATAGCTAAGCATCCAATCTCATCATTGCATGACACCAAATACCTCATAGACGATCATCCATAGATCTAGACAGACATCGTTGTAGTCTTCATCATATCAAGAGAATTCAGTGAAGCAGAAGTAGGGTATTACCTCATCGATAGGGCCCAATCCTAGGTAATACTTGCCTCCTTGTTACTGCTGTAATCGCCTTTGTGCACGTAACTTGCCAAATTCCTTTAATCCTGTCTACAAGTAGTACTATTGCAAAATACCCACGACACCCATAGCTTCATTGAATTGCTCATCACCTTAATACTATGGTAATTAGTACAATTTCTTGAATATCCCATTTATTCTTGAATATGACCTACGTGTCTCGCAGAAAAGCGGAGTCAACTCTATATATATTTAATTATATACTGTAAATTTTTTGGAAATATAGTCCTAGCTCAGTGGTAAAGTTGTTGCTTTGTGACCATGAGGTCACAGGATCGAGTCATGAAAATAGTATCTTATAGAAATGTAGGGAAAGACTGCGTATGAACAAACTAAAGTGGATCGGGCGCTACGTGCATCGGGCTATTGTAAATTTTTAAATTTGATAATGATGAATGCTTCAATCATTGAGATAAGCGGCTAACAGTGGTAAAAGGCACAAGAAAGAGGCAAAAACACACTTTCTAAAGCATTCAACCGCCTCATAGCGGCTGCTTTCACGAAAGCGAAGCATTGGAGTACCGCTCAACGCCTATGCGCGCTTAAGTGGTGCCTAGGTGTAGCTTTTTTACACAGAGTAATTGGCACAATGATTTTGGGGAAGCAGGAAAGACCATAAAACCCTTGGTGGTACAGATAGAGCCACCACAAAGTAATGACCTTGCCAATGTCGTCAATTTATGCATCGCTACCATGAGGAATATGGTCCTGCTGTCGATAAACTTTAGCTTGTCATCATTGACGTAGATCAAGGCGGTAGACATCGTTGTGACTCACATGGCATTGGGGCACCATAGCGCTAATGGGCTCATGGAGGTCGCGCCACCCACCATGGCCAGGTATATTGCATGGTCACAAACGTCATCATTGGTTTGTGTCGGCTCTATGACAACTAACGTACGAGCACAACTCTAGACCAATGTGTGCCTATGCAAACGATACTCTGAGCTGAACTGTTGCACAACTTTTTGAGTTTTATGTGATTTTCAATGCTATGATATCCCTTTGTTGACCCCCGGAGCGTGCCCCGTAGAATGTGCCACCACACGGACGCTGTTGTGCTTTAGCCCTTAATGATATCACACTACCATGTGCTCATCATGCTTTAGAGGGAGGCCGGTTTCACCATCACAACAATAAGTGACCAGTTCCTTGCAACACATCATTATTTGAGCTTGATCAACGCGACTTGCTTTTCCCATTTAGAAATAGCCACTGACCTTGCAACTGCAATACTCTTTCATCTGATTTCCATCTGTGTCATATTTCGCTTCCTTTATTGTTTTATTATTTGCTTTTTTCCTACTATTACTGATTTCAATTAGGTTTGATGCAATTATGTGTACATATATGGAAGACATGAATCAAGTTTTGGTGATCCTTGGATGATAACCTTGTGGATTAGTAGTTGGATAAATGGTAATGCTAATCAAGTATAGAAGTTTTTTGAAACTTGTTATGGACCCCCTCCCTGGTCGGCTAGGGTAGGAGGGAGGTGACGACTATGGAGATGGAGGTATCTAGGAAATGACGGTGACAACGTGGATGCGTGGAAAGATAGGGGAAGACATGAATGTTATGGACAATGTTCCAAAAGGCACTAGACGGGCGGTGACCCACCACATAAGGCGCTAGGCGGGCGGCGACACAATGCCTAGAGCCTATACGTGCATAGGTGTTTTGTATGATATCAACATTATAAAATTTTAAAAATACAAAAGTATATTCATACTAATTTTTGCTGAAGGGCTGATTTTCTGCAATCCTTTCTTTATTTTGTCAACCTATGATTCCTAAGAGTAACATAGAGATGACAAATATTAGTGATGTATCATTAACTTATGAATGACATAACAGATAAGTAAGGAACTAAAGAATACTAATAGACAGAATTAATACTCATCTTATTAATGTCATAATGTTCTTGTTGTTGTCTTCCATAATGGGTTATTCTGAATTCTAATTCACAAACATTGAGAGCTATGGCAGCTCCCAAATTACATGAGAGAAATCATAAATGAAGTTTTTTCTTAGTTATAATTAACGGATAAATGAGCAGTACACTCAAAAGTCCGTTACACACTTAAAAAATAAAAAAAAACACATGACAATGCATTGCAGATTCGTCCAGCCCTCTCAATCCTCATCGATGTCTTCCTCTTCTACCTAAAAATCCTCTTCTTCGGAATCAAATCCCTCTTTTGTTTAAATCTATATAATTCTTGCACTTCGACGCACTTCAAGTTGTTCATCCACTCACATTGCTTCTCTAAAAACAGACCGAGAGATATATGTGCTAGATATTCATTCATCCTTATCTCTGTAAAGAACTAGTGCATAATCATCAACACCCTCAAATATGAATCCTTAAGCTTCAGTTGTTTCATGGATAGGAGGATATCTTTGATCATCTTGAGCTTACTTTTTGCTTTGTTTTCATCAAAATTTGGAATTGAATTGGATGGAGGTAAGAGCGCTGAGGCGTTCAGTAGTTAGCCTATTCCTTCCCTTTGAATATATCTATAGATGATGAATTAATGGAGAAATTACAGATTACAAAATAATTTGGATTGTAGATTAAGCTGAATGGACCGTTTATTTTAGGATTTTGGTTTTTAGTTAGCAGAAATCAATTAACAACAAGCTTTATAGTTCAGTTTCAACTGCTTGAGCACCAGTGGTCGTTGCCATCAATAATACCATACCCTTGGGTGAGGTCGTGACCACCACTGCGAGGACCACACGGTCTCGACTAGTTCGGATCACGCTGAGGGGTGTTGCGTTGCACAGCACCGGATAACACACTTATAAGGTACAAAGCGGAAGCAAAAGTTTTATTACAATAAACTGTTCTTGAATATGTTTACAAAAAATACGGCAAGTCTACACTCACGGGCGTAGAATAAGCAACGGAGTTCATGTTCAGCCCATTAATGTGTTCCCTCTAGCACGCAGACACACTAACACGACGGCGTGCACGACTCCCACTCGACGGGGTTGCCCTCTTGGGGGTCCGTCTCTTCCTCGGGAGCCTCCTCCTCATAGCACCCTGCAAACGCTTCAAACACAAGCAGTGAGCACGATGGCTCAGCAAGGCTAACCCATATTACCTACACATGAAACTCTACATGCTAGGTTTGTAGTGTGTAATGGAATGTAAGTTGCAAAGGACACGCCTAATTAGTTAAACCTTACTTTTAAGTTTTTAGCACAAGTGGTGGAAGAACCTCGTGCTAAGGCACATAAGAGAGACGCAATCAAACAAGAAACGCATTTCTCTCATGTGATCTGCCCAAGGTTAAAAATAACTTTAATTAGCTCTAAACTACAACAGGTCATTAGCAATCAAAGTATATCTTTCATTCAGCAACTTTTTAATATGACTCTATCCTGTTCTTTCTACGCCACGGTAGAGTGAACAAGTGGTACTCACTGACTGCAAGGGACGCGATTATAATTGATTACACCTGCAGGGTTACCCGAATAACCCGTCACGTACGCCCGTACTCGATGTTGCCTACAACAACCATCACGGACGTCGTACGCAACCACCTTTCTCCGTCAGACAAATGTTGAACCGGTCCCATCAAACCGAGCAAGAGGTCTCTGCGTGTGTATCCGTAGTGCTGCTAACCGATTTACACCTCAAGCTCTCAACCTACCCTCTGGACGACAAGCTATGCCTCAACAAATTGCTACCCGAATTACATCGGTTTCCCGGTTCCCCTATATCCGGTAGGTCTTCGGTACTGTTCTAGCTTGTTCAACAGGCCCGCACACGGCTCAGTCCTCAATCGACACAAGCGGAGCTATGGCACCCAGGCCCCAGGATCCTTCTGCCCTTACTCTCCACTCGGTCTCATTTTTCTTGCCATGTGTTCCATTTGCTATATCTAACCGAGTTGTGTGCCTCTAGCCTATTCTCGTGAGCAGTTCCAACTACTCGACTTGTACCGAATCCTACACTATCTTAGTATTGCAGTGGCTACTCGAGGTTTAGAACATAAGCCCAAAACCAGGGTTTTTTTGGCTATGCATTTGAGTTTTCAAACAAGACTCTAATGCATAAGTAAAGTGGATACTCAATGTAAGTTCTCAAAACAATAAAGTTTATAAAAAGGCTAATGCAAACCGGAGCTTGCCTTGCTGCTGCTGGTCGTATGCTAGCTGTTCCTCCGGAGTGATGAAATCCAACACCTCCGGCTCCTCTTCAACCTTAGCGACTACACAATATAAATATGTATGCGTGTCAATTTAAATGCATTTGAATTTGAAGATGATATTGTGAAGTCTATAACTATAGCTAGACAGTGCTAATGATTCTGAATTTTTTTACTGTGGTTTGGATGCAACCTACACAGAAACTTGGCCATATTTCATTTGCAGCAAAGCTTAGTCGAGCCCTCCACAAATAAATGTGCATTTAGCCTTAATTAGAGCCCTTAGGGTGTTCTAAGAATTTTCATGGAGCAAACCATTACTTTATGGAAACTAGATTTTCAGAGGGTTCTAATGGAATTGGTTTCACCTAATTTCAAGGTTCTTAGCAAAAGATATGAGATAAACAAGTTTAGAGAAAATCTGAAAAATGTTTCTATACATTTTTTATTTTCTCTGGAACAGTTTCATTAATCACACCTTAGGCAGAACAAATAAGCTCAAATGGATTTAAAATTTTTATGGTAGCTCAGGGACATTATGAGGAACATCCTGGCCAAATTTTAGATTTTTCTCTTAAAGGGTTCTCCAGTTAAAATTCTAAACATTTTAAATTTTGAAGAATTAATTCTGGAGAATTAAAGGTTTTCATGAGTTGAAACTTGATTTGCTGGAAATTACTCAGAGAGATGAATCCAACAAAATTTGGTTCACCCAAATTGGAGCTTCCTAACCAAAGTTATGAATTTATAAAGTTGGAGCTAAATTCAGAATTATTTTCCAACAGGAATTCTCTTCCTGCGCTGCCTGAGCTGCTGACAGCGAGGCCCACCGCTTTGTTTAATTTAAACGTGGTGCAGGCACGCTCCGGACAGTGGCTGACCGCTGGGACCCGCCGGCTTCGTCTTCCTCCCGACCCCCCGACTGTCCCGCGGCGGCGCACTCCGGCGAAGGTCGCCACCGGCCGATTCCTTGCGCCAAGCTTCATGAGACTCGCCGCTAGGGCCTAGTATGACGCGAGGAACATTCTGGTGAGGTCAGCGGTGATCGCCAATGACCAGAAAATAGGTTCCGACGGTACACTGAGGCGGAGTAACTCCGGCAACGTGTATGGAGCTCGGAAAAAACTCCAAATGCTCCACTGTCTTCGCCTACAGCACTGGGAGAACTCGGGAATCAAGGATATGAGCTTAGCGGACAGTGAAAATGGCCGCAACACCGACCTCACCAACAGCCCGAGGCGCTTTTTCCATGGCGGCACAAAAAACGGCTCAAACTCGGTCGATTATGGATGGTTTTGTTCGGTTCTTCCTCTAGGTGACAAGCTAGGATGTGTATAAGTGTCGTGCAAGCCGGCTCGAGCATTGGGGGATCGTGTAACCTGAATTTGGGTTTAGACTGAGCTCGGCTAGTTTTCCGTAGGTTTTGGAATTCTTGGAAATTCTCCACACATGGTTGATCATTTGCTATACGGATTGCAGCTACACCATCTAGACAGTATAGCGCACCTTTCTTGTGCGGAAAGTGGGAGGCGACGATGGCTGTGGCACTCTGTCCACGGCAACCCGAAGTGGAATTCCGCCGGTGCTCTTGAGAGCTCATTGGAAATCCTCAATTTGCCACCAACCACCACAAGGAAAGCTCGGTGTGAAGTGGTAGCACGCCAGAGCACGAGATGGCGATCGTTTTTGCCGTGGAGAGCCCGCTCAACCGACGCTTTGTTGCGGTGTGCGATCGGGCGACACCGAGAGCGGCGGGGGCTGTGTTCTTCGCTGGAGCAGAACAGAGGGTGAGTGAGCGCGTGAGAGCAGTGACGAACTCGGTTTTGAGCTGCTCGGGGAGGGATAACGATGCCGAGTGGCAGCTCCAGCGGGCCACGGGTGAAGAAAGTTCTGGCACCGGGATTCAGCGCAGTGGCGTTCGCTGCTGCAGCCCGAGAAACCGAGCGCTGGCTCTTCGGTCGGTTTGATCCAGTGAGAGGCTGACAGTGCGCTTGGTTTTTGAATTTTGTCCTCCAAAATTTGATTGCCACAGTTGTATAAACTTTAGGACTTCACTGTCATCTAAGGTTTAGTCAAATTACCAGCTCACCATTTGAGTTTGAATAAATCAAAATGTGAATTGGTTTGGATGAATTCACAGAAATTGTGAAACCAAAATTCAAATTTAATTTGAATTTTTCGCCCACATTGCTCATGTCAAGATCAACTCCAAATGGAGTGAAAATTTATGTGTGAGCTCACAAAAATTTGCTGAGTGTGAATATGAATCCCACTTTTGAATTCATGATGTAAAATCCCCAAAAACTGGTAGCAAGAATTTTCAGCTCATGTACACTAAGGAAAAATGAGAGGAATTAAAACTTTGAATTATAACGGTGGAAGTTCAAAGTGGTGATTCAAACTTCCCAAAACTTCCAAACATTGGGATCTAAATTCATAACTTGGATCTTCATAGTCCAAATATTCACCCTTCCAAATTTCAGCTCATTTGGAGGAGTTTTAGTATTTGTTTGGGATTAAAAAGGAGAAGCACTTTTATTCTGAATTTCAAATTCGGTTTCAAATTCCAATCTCCTAAATTTGCAAATTTGGTTCCACAAATATGTTCTCCACATTTGAATTAGCAGCCATGCCAAAAATCATAAACTTTGGACTTGGTTTGCTATGTTTTTGGAGCAAGGCAAAGAGGAGAATTAAAATTCTATTTCAAATTCAAATGACCAAACTCAATTCAAACTTCAAACCAGAATTCAAATCAGTTTGGATTCAACTTTTCAAACCATGACTTAGTGTGAAAGTATGTCCTTAATTGTTGAGTAGCTGGGGGAGAAATATCAGTGGAAATTGAACAAAAAATAGAGGTGGTGGGACCCCTTTGTCAGCAACACAGATGTTCTACCGCCTCTGTTTTCATCGGCCGATCGCCGAGACGCTGCCAGCTCCCGGCAAAACCCGCTCCCGATGACTCCACCGTGCCACCTCCTGGTTTCCTCGATCGTCATCCGCTTCAATACAATACGGTCGCAGCAACGAAGTCCTTCTTCACTTCTCTCGGTTGCTCGCCGCTCCCTCCGCTCTCTCCCGCGAGAAACTGCCTTAGCGCCATTTCTGTCCCTCCCTCGCCTACGCTCGCCCGAGCTCGGATGAGCGAGATCCAAGCAGCAAAAAGAAGTGCAAGTGCGTGCTCCAGCCTCCACCGTTCTTCCACCTAAGTTTCCTAGCTCGTACTACGCACAAACCAACACTTGGCGCCGGCGTTCGGAGGTGCCCGGCGGAACCCTGTTCAGATCACCGTGGACAGCACGCTACGGCTGGTGTCACCACCCCTTCCCTACACAAGAAAGGTGCGTTGTTGTCCATAGTTCGTGTTGCCGAAAGCCTCATGTCAATTGATCAATCAGTTAGTGAGCATTTTGGGTTTTACCAAACCCTTGTTCATAGCGACACCTCTCGGGCTATGATCAAATTCATAGTGCAGCAGTAGCTAGAGCTCATTCTGGTCTAGGAGAAGCTTTGGTAGATCCCTACGGTCCTTCTCGCTCAAACGGCACTAGAAACCATCAAAGACTGAAGGAGTTCTTTGAGTTTTTGTCGCCGCCGGCATTTTGCGGGCTCGGGTCACCGGTGAGGTCCCCTCTCCGGTGGTTTTCATGGGGAGTGGGCTATGGGTCGATGTTGTCCATGTGACACTGGTGCCATTAGAGCAAACTCTAGCCCGAATAACCCACTATCGAGTGAGAACGAGGTCGCTGAAGTGAGGTTCAACAAGGTCGCCTGTGCGAGCACTGTTCCGGCCGTTGTCATCGGCTCCCGACCCCACCATCGTGTTCAGCACGGTGTATAACTCACAGGCGGCGAGTTTGAGGAAGTTTGGACCACGGGAACCCCGTCCCGGCGAGCCTCGCCGGCGTGCGCCGCCGCGGGAGGCGCGGGCAGCGCGAGGAAGAAGAAGGGGAACCGGGTCCCACCGGTCAGCCTCTGTATACGCGAGGGAATCGGTCTGTGGCACCGGATCCGGTTCGGCTGCACGGGAAATAACCCCATGGCCTCGGTGTTGCTGTCAGATGAGTGGATAGCGCCACGGGTGGGGGCCACAGCCAGGATTTAAACATTTCCAGATTTTCCTAATTCAGTTCAAACTTTGGAGACACATAACTGTGTGTAGAAAACTCCAAAAAGGGTGAGACCAATTTTGTTGGAATCCTCATGAGGAGTACTTCACAGAGAAATAAATTGCTTGCTATGAAAATGCCCAGGAATTTCTGTAGAGTTGTTTTTAGTAAATCCTTTAGAGACATATTACAGGAGTAATTCTTTATGAAACATTCTCAAATTTGGGCAGCAAATCCTTTTCATAGTTACTGATCTCCAGAAACAATTTGGGCTTCATTGGAGTTCATTTGCTAGGATAAATTGCCTTCCAAAGTTTAGCCTTATTTGGAAATTCAAATTTAGACAGAAACTTTTTCAGAACTCCTATCCAAGTTCAAAAATTCATATCTCTCTGTTGGTAACTCCAATAATGGTGAAACAAATTTTGTTAGAACCATGGAGACTCACCCTAATCAGATCTTCCACTTTTAGCTATGTCAAAACTCCTGATTTGGGCTCAAAATTCAGAGAAGCCTTGTACTTGTAGGAATTTTAGAGACTACATTGTGCAATGACATTTCTCCAAATTTCGCTCAGATCATCCTTAGAAGGTCTAGTCTTTACTGTAAAAATCCCAAAGCCAATTAAGGAGCCTAAATAGTAGTAGCTATGAATAGAAGTTTATTTATTATAAGTCCTTAATACTTATACATATATTTTGTTACATTTCATAATAGTGACCGAAGTTGAGGATGCACCGGAGCCCTTGGACGTCCTGCCACCTGAAGCTGACTTCCCATTTAACTCGCAACCAGCCAAGCCCCAGTTTGCATTTAAGTACTTTTGCAAATTCTTTATTTGTATCACTTATATCTAGGGTGAATGCTTGCATTAGAGTTAGGGTTATTGGAACCCCACTTGCATAACCTTTTAAATCCTATGGAGGGTTGCGTAGCTTACAGACCCAACTAGTAGACAAGGCCCTACTAATAAGTTTAGGATCTCGGTAGAAGTAGAGTAGTTGGAATCTACTCGCGAGGTAAGGTTTTATCACATGGTTTGGTCAGAATAGTAAATGGCTTAAGAGTGGAGAAAATAAGACCCAGCAGGGGGGATAGGAAGCAGTGAGCGGAGGTCTCACGTGCGTAGCCCTGTTGGTGTCGATTGAGGATCGAGTCGTGTGCGGGACTGCTGAACAAGTATCGAACAGTACGGGATGGCATACTGACATAAGCAGGAAACCGTGGTAATTGGTTAACCTGTGTGCCGAGGCTTACCCAACCGCAAATAGGAGTGGGTTTAGGGTAGCAAGGTGTAAATCTGCCGGTGGGCACAGTCACGCTCCACGCGGGGACCTCCTGCCCGTTACGGATGGACCGGTTCGGCATTAGGGTTTCCTTTGAAAGGTCGTTGCATACAACAGAGTAGAATGGGGTGTGGAATCACGCTTCTGAAAGTGGGTGTATGCAACATGTTGTACGGGTGTCTCCTGATTGCAATCACCGTCCCTCGCGGTTATTTGAGTACCGCTTGTTCACTGTTCTGTGATGTAGTAAGAAGCAAAGTAAGCCAGGTGAATGATAATATGCTGTGATGATATATTAATGTTTTGGAAACCATGTCTGCTGTAGATGTAGAGCTAATTAAGTTTATTTTCCGCTTTGGGCATCACCACATCGGAGGAAAGCGTTTCTTGTTTGATTGTGGACTTCCGATGTGAGGGCTGCCTGAGGCACATGAATCTGCTGCTATAAAACTGAAAGTAAGGATCAACTTATAGGCGTGCCTTTGTTGCAAAGTTCATTTTCATATCATACACATCCTTGCATGTAGAGTTCCATGCCTAGGCTAGTCGGTTAAGCCTTGCTGAGCCATTATGCTCACGGTTGCAATATTTGAGCTGTATGCAGGTGAGATCTATGAGGAGGGGTACGAGGACGAGGCAATGCTTCCGACGGGGTACACGGTTGAGCTGGAGCCCTGCACGCCGCCGTGATCTCCGGTTCCATGCTGCTAGTGTGTAGCGTCCCCGGGCTGGACAGATACACTTTTGCTTAGTTAGAATGAGAGAGTGTTAATAAAGAATATTTCCGCTGTATAATTATGTTTTGTAAAAGACTTCCACTGTTTTATATGAAATAAAAGTTTGTATGTTGTTCTTTATTCTTTTCGTGTGTGCTGTTGGGTGCCGCATCGCACGGCACAACCCTATGCGATCTTGGAGTGGGTAAACCGCGGGGTGGTCCCCACAGAGTGGTATCAAAGCCGCATTAGGAATAGCACGCTCGAAAAGAGCCTATTTTGAAAATTTAGAAGTAGTCGAGTGAGGATTAGTCAATAAGCCCACATAAGGTCTATGATAGTACTAGATATGATGGTGGAAAAAAGCTAACCTACTTGTTATACATTCTGTAACAACGCTTCGACGTCAGGTAAGAGGTAAGGTACGCCACCGCAGGCGGATCAATTGTGGTTAGCTCGCCATACGAGCAATAGTATGGAATGGTTTACCGTGGCTTAGCACGGTAGTTAATATGAGTCTCTGAACCTTCTCATGGTTCTGAGAGCATATGAAAACGATGATCTCCGGCATGTTTCAGGCAAAAGTGAGAATACCCCATCGTGTGGTAAGCAACACGATAGTATGCAACTCTTGAACGTTCAATGTTCAAAGGGCCATATGCAGCGCTCACCATCGGCGTGCCTCGGCGGTCATGAGGCAGTGGGTGGTATCTGTTGGGTTGATAAAATTCCCAACCGTGACAACCCGTTCATGCTCTACTCGGGTTTCCCGTCGTGTGGTGAGAAAACACGACCATGTACCTTGAGACGTGGCTTGACTAAAGGACGATCCGTATGGCAATGATACGGACCGTATGTTTTTATTATGATATGGAACTGCCTGAAATGCTAAAATATTTGTGTGCACCATTATTGTGTGTTTTTTGCAGGTACACTAACCATGTTAGTGCATGACGTTTAGAACCCGTTTGTGAGTGACGTTCTTAGTTCCACCATTTGACACGTATATGCCGGAATACCGGTTTAGGATTTTTCTTTGGTGAGGAAACGTACTATCGAGACTTCATAAAAAGATATTTTTCAAAGATAAGAGTTAAAATGAAGTTTAGGATTCTATTTAGGGGTTATTGAACTCCCATATTGAACTGAGAGTCAATTTGGAGTATAGATTCAATTTCAAAGACTTAGGAACAACCTCCCTGTTTTCGGCAGAGATTTTGCTGAGCATAAACAGGGCATAACTTAGGATTGGTTGAACCAATGGAAGTGTGAGATACCATTCTGGAAAGATTTTGAAGTCCTCTACAACTTTTCTGTAGAGATCCAGAACATAATCTCCCTCCAAATGGATGAAAATCTCAGATGAGTATACACTGTCCAGAAACAGGGCAGACTAAAATGCTCTCTGGAATTTTCAGTATTTCAACCACAACTTTCCGTAGAAAAATTGCTAAGGGTCAAGTAGGACATCGTTGGAAAGTATAGTAAATGTGCTACAACTTTGTAGTTCAGTGTTTTCCTAGATTGAGGGCAGAATATGATGGAATTTTTTGAACAATACAGCCCATTGCAAAGGAGGTGCTATCAAAAAAATTCCTGAGAAAAAAAATCTGTCAACTTGTAGAGATCATAACTCACAAATTAGGAAGGCCATAGAGGCAAATAAATACAATCTGGATTCCTTGTTGAGTCTACTACAACTTTTTTGTTGAACTCTAGTCCAGATTTTCTTATATGGTGGTCAAAACTGTTAACTTATCCAGACTGGTCAGCTGGACCTGAAGCTGGACAGTGAACACTATGATTAAAGTGTTTCAACCAAAACACTTAGTGTCACAATTCGACGTCCAGTGGCTGTTGTAAAACAGCGAGTTGGAGTCGAAAGGTTTATGCATTCGACATATCATTTCGAGCGGGTACATGTTTGGGTCCAGTACAATAGCGAGGAATTACGCATGCTAACACACCTAACATCCCGTGGCGACCTACGATGGTCGAAATGAACTTTTAACCCATAAAGTTCAAAACTTTGGAACTCGATCATGTGACACGGTCCAGGGATGTATATGTTGTATAAAGTTTATACTTTATCCATATGTGTGATTGCTATGCGCATTATTTATTCCGTTCTCGCAACTATTGTATAGACTGGATGAGCTAAACCAACATGTGCTGATCATTTGAATGGTATGAATGCAGAATAGTGCGTACGCGTTCCACGCAAGAGGAGGGAGGTCCTAGTCAGGTTCGTGGTGATGAGTCTCCACCTCCGGAGCAAACCACGACGCAGAAGCAACCACCTCCTCCACCGCTAGAACTTCCAAGGAATCTTGTGGAGGTTCTCGCTGCAGTGCTCGGCTCGCGCGACGAGCAAACCGAGTTGCTGCGGATGCTAGTCCAGCAGAATGCATCCCGTCCAGGAGGATGCCAAGACAATGGGCAAAGCCAGCCCCAACAAAGTTCTTATTCAGAATTCCTGGCGACCCATCCACCGGTCTTCACGGAGGCCGAAGAGCCTTTGGAAGCGGACAGCTTTATCCGCACTCTGGAGGCGAAGTTCGGGCTGCTACAGTGCACTGAACACCAGAAGGCGCTGTATGCAGCGCAACAGCTTCAAGGAGAAGTCGGTACATGGTGGGCGAACTACATCGCCTCATTGCCGGCTGGCCATGCAGTCACGTGGACGGAGTTCCGGGAGGCGTTCCGCGCCTATCACATACCTTCCGGTGTTATGGAGAGGAAGCTCCCGGAGTTCCTGGCGCTGAAACAAGGCGAGAGGAGTGCTCATGAGTACTCCAGGTCATTCAACCGGCTGGTGCAGTATGCGCCAGGATTTGTGAGAGCGGAGGAAGACAAGCACAACACATTCTTCCGCGGCCTGAATTCCAAGATGAAGGTCCATCTCGCCCAAAACAATCGTGGCACATTCAACGACCTTGTTAATGCCGTGATTTTACAAGAGAATGCTCAGCGTGAGCGTGGTTCTGATAAGAGGAAACGCAGCACGCTGACAAGCAGCAGTGGTGGGACGCCACAAAAATACCGTGTGGTGTATCGCTCACCATCCGGTCAGAGATGGCAGCCACCGGCACGACCGCCTCAGTTCCGCGGTCGACAATATAATGCGCCGGGCTTCCGACCAACGTATCCACCACAGCAACAGCAGCAGAAAAGGATGGTCCTGCGTGCGCCTCAGTTTCAACAGCGTGCAACGGGATTCCGTCCTCAAGTCGGCGGGACCCCGACACCTTACACATGCTTCACGTGTGGCTGTGTCGGGCATATTTCAAGGGACTGCCCCGAGCCGCGACAAGGCAGGGGTGCAGCACCGTATCAGGGTGCTAATGAGCCCCGTAATCAGCCCAAGAAACCAGCACCAAAACCCGGCAACGTACACCACTTAGCCATCGAAGACGTGCCGGAAGGCGAACCCGTCCTCGCGGGTACGTTTTCTTACTTAGATCATCCCGTAGTCATACTTTTTGACTCCGGTGCCACCCATGATTTCATAAGTCAGTCTTATATTATTAAATACCAACTGCCTATCATTCCCACAAATAACTCATACTTGATATGCTCTCCGGGTGGGAAAATAACAGCTGACAGAATGGTCTATAGAGCACCATTACAATTGGGTGGGAATCTATATCTGACTTCTCTAATCATGTTAGAGAGTCAGAAACTTGATGTCATTTTAGGAATATCATGGCTACATCGCCATGGTGCTGTTCTTGACATCATTCCACCTGTGGTTTGTTTAAACTCTCCACTTCATGAACCACATGTTCTTATTATTGACCGTTCGGTTCAAGAAGCTCCAGCCACATATAACACGGAAGCCACAAAACTTGAGGATATTCGTGTGGTCCGTGAATACCCGGATGTATTTCCGGATGTTCTTCCGGGCATGCCACCCGAAAGAGATGTTGAGTTCAAGATTGAACTCGTACCCGGAACGACGCCAATATCGCGAAGACCATACAAGATGGCTCCGAATGAGCTAGCTGAATTAAAGGAGCATCTCAATGATTTAATGAAGAAGGGTTTCATTCGACCGAGTTCCTCGCTATGGGGATGCTCGGCGCTGTTTGTGAAGAAGAAGGATGAAACCTTGAGGTTGTGTATGGACTACCGACCTCTCAATGCCGTCACTATCAAGAATAAATATGCACTGCCCCGCATCGATATCTTATTCGATCAACTTGTGGATGCGAGTATGTTTTTGAAGATGGATCTTCGCTCCAGATATCATCAAATCAAGATCCGAGCGGAGGATATTCCGAAGATGACGTTCTCGACGAGATACGGATTGTATGAATACCTCGTCATGTCCTTTGGTCTCAGCAACACCCCGGCATACTTCATGTATCTCATGAACTCAGTGTTTATGCCGGAGTTGGACAAGTTTGTGGTGGTGTTCATAGATGACATCTTGGTTTACTCCAAGTCTGAAAAAGAACACGCCAAACACTAGCATATCGTGCTTCAACGATTGCGAGACCATAAGCTTTATGCTAAGTTCAGCAAGTGCGAGTTTTGGATCAGCCAAGGGCCATTCCTTCGTCACATTATTTCTGCAGAAGGCATTGCAGTTCATCCAAGCAAGATTGAGCAAGTGCTGAAATGGAAATCTCCCACATCAGTCCACAAAGTCATGAGTTTCCTCGGGTTAGCAGGATATTATCGGAGATTCATACCGAACTTCTCCAAGCTTGCTAAACCGATGACTGAACTGTTGAAGAAGGGGATCAAATATGTTTGGAACTCAGCTTGTGAAGAAGCTTTCCAAGCGTTAGTGAAGCATCTTACAACAGCCCCGGTGTTAGCACAACCGGATACGACTAAGCCCTTTGACGTATATTGTGATGCGTCCGGCATCGGGCTTGGTTGTGTATTGATGCAAGGAGGAAGAGTGGTCGCCTATGGCTCACGTCAACTCCGTAACCACGAGCAGCACTATCCGACGCATGATCTTGAGCTCGCTGCTGTGGTGTTGGCCTTGAAAATGTGGAGGCATTATTTACTCGGGAACTTAGTGCACCTCTACAGCGACCACAAGAGATTGAAGTATATATTCACTCCAAAGGAGTTGAAATATGCGGCAACGGAGATGGCTAGAACTGATAAAAAACTATGAGATCAAGATTAAATACCATCCCGGAAAAGCAAACGTGGTTGCCGATTCCATAAGCCGCAAGTCTCATGTCAACAATCTGACCATCACCCCACTTGAAGAGGAGGAGCCGAGTCTGTACTTAGTTCCGCATGGGGCATTATATAATCGCTCTCATCCCTACCATACGAGAGGACATTATGGAAGCTCAGAAGAAAGACATGGGAATGTCGCACATTCGCAGAAAAATGAAGAATGGCAAAATGAAATGCTTCCAAAGGGATGAACACGGTACTCTATGGTTTAAAGACCGTATAGTGGTACCACGTGATATGAAGCTTCGGAAGAAAATCTTGGACGAAGCTCATTTGTCCAAGTATTCTATTCATCCGGGCAGTAACAAGATGTACCAGGATCTGAAAACCAGGTTTTGGTGGACACGGATGAAAAGAGAAATCACAAAGTACGTATCCAAATATGATACGTATCGGTGGGTGAAGGCCGACCATATGCGTAAAGCCGGACAGCTGCAACCATTGAACATTCCGGCGTGGAAGTGGGAGGATATCAGCATGGATTTCATTGTTGGTTTACCTCTCACGTAGCACAAGCATGACTCGATTTGGGTAATAGTCGATCGACTAACCAAGTCGGCTCATTTTATTCCAGTTTATACAAGTTACGTGGCCAAGCAATATGCGGAGCTGTACATTGCAAGGATCTTGTGCTTGCACGATGTTCCGCGCTCCATTATTTCAGATCGCGGTGTGCTGTTCATCGCTCGGTTTTGGAAACAGCTGCGTGCGTCATTGGGGACCAAACTAATCCGAAGCTCCGCATATCACCCGCAGACAGATGGTCAAACTGAACGGGTGAACCAAGTGCTGGAAGACATGCTACGCGCTTGTGCCATCCACCACGGCAAAAATTGGGACGATCATTTGCCGTTGGCGGAGTTTTCTTACGACAATGGCTATCAAGCTAGCATAAAGATGGTGCCGTATGAAGCTCTCTACGGCCGGAAATGTCGCACACCCCTCAACTGGTGCGAGTCCGGCGAGCGAGTTATCTATAGTATTGAACTTGTGAATGAGGCTGAAGAACGAGTGCGAGTAATACAAGCCAATCTCAAGGCTGCTCAATCTCGTCAGAAAATCTATGCGGATAAAACACGTCATCCCCTCCACTTTGACATCAGGGACCATGTTTATGTCCGTGTGTCTACGATGAAGGGATTTCATCGTTTCGGAGTGAAGGGCAAGCTTGCGCCGCGGTTCATTGGTCCGTTTGCCGTCATTGAAAAATGCGGACCCGTGGCCTATCGCTTAGATTTACCGGTGTCACTCGCAGGGATTCACAACGTCTTCCATACCTCTCAGCTGAGGAAGTGCCTCAAACCCTCCGCTGAAATCCGCACCGAAGACATAGAAGTTCTTCAACCGGACCTCACGTACACGGAGTATCCAATCCAGATTATCGATGAAAAGACTCGCGCCACAAGAAACTGGACCTTATGGTTCTACAAGGTCTTGTGGAGTAACCATACCGCTCAAGAGGCGACATGGGAAAGCGAGGACTATCTACGAACATATTATCCGGACTTGCTATCATCGTATACCCGGTAATGTTTCCCCCACTTTGCATTTCATTTGGAATTGCGGGACGAGATTCTTTTAAGAGGGGAGGGATGTAAAATCCCCAAAAAGTGGTAGCAAGAATTTTCAGCTCATGTGCACTAAGGAAAAATGAGGGGAATTAAAACTTTGAATTATAATGGTGGAAGTTCAAAGTGGTGATTCAAACTTCCCAAAACTTCCAAACATGGGGATCTAAATTCATAACTTGGATCTTCATAGTCCAAATATTCACCATTCCAAATTTCAGCTCATTTGGAGGAGTTTTAGTATTTGTTTGGGATTAAAAAGGAGAAGCCCTTTTATTCTGAATTTAAAATTCAGTTTCAAATTCCAATCTCCTCAATTTGAAAATTTGGTTCCACAAATATGTTCTCCACATTTGAATTAGCAGCCATGCAAAAACTCAGAAACTTTGGACTTGGTTTGCTATGTTTTTGGAGCAAGGCAAAAAGGAGAATTCAAATTCTATTTCAAATTTAAATGACCAAACTCAATTCAAATTTCACAAACAGAATTCAAATAAATTTGGATTCAACTTTTCAAACCATGACTTGGTGTGAAAGTATGGCCTTAATTGTTGAGTAGCTGGGGGAGAAATATCAGTGGAAATTGAACAAAAATTAGAGGTGGTGGGACCCCTTTGTCAGCCACACAGATGTTCTACCGCCTCTGTTTTCGTCGGCTGATCACCGAGACGCCGCCAGCTCCCGGCGAAACCTGCTCCCGAGGACTCCACCGCGCCACCTCCTGGTTTCCTCGATCGTCATCCGCTTCAATACAATACAGCCGCAGCAACGAAGTCCTTCTTGACTTCTCTAGGTTGCTCGCCGTTCCCTCCGCTCTCTCCTGCGAGAAACTGCCTTAGTGCCGTTTCTGTCCCTCCCTCGCCCACGCTCGCCCGAGCTCGAATGATCGAACTCCAAGCAGCAAAAAGAAGCGCAAGTGCGTGCTCCAGCCTCCACCATTCTTCCACCTAAGTTTCCTAGCTCGTACTACGCATAAACCAACACTTGGCACCGGCGTTTGGAGGTGCCCGGTGGAACCCCGTTCGGATCACCATGGACAGCATGCTACGGCCGTTGTCACCACCCCTTCCCTACGCAAGAAAGGTGCGTTGTTGTCCGTAGTTCGTGTTGCCGAAAGCCTCATGTCAATTGATCAATCGATTAGTGAGAATTTTGAGTTTTACCAAACCCTAGTTCATAGCGACACCTCTCAAGCTAAGATCAAATTCGTCGCGCAACAGTAGCTGGAGCTCATTCTGGTCTAGGAGAAGCTTTGCTAGATCCCTACAGTCCTTCTCGCTCAAACGGCGCTAGAAACCATCAAAGACTGAAGGAGGTCTTCGAGTTTTTGTCGCCGCCGGTGTTTTGCGGGCTCGGGTCGCCGGTGAGGTCCCCTCTCCCGTGGTTTTGATGGGGAGTGGGCTATGGGTCGATGTTGTCCATGTGACACTGGTGCTTTTTGAGCAAACCCTAGCCCGAAAGACCCACTTTCGAGTGAGAACGAGGTCGCCGAAGTGAGGTTCAACAGGGTCGCCGGTGCGAGCACCGTTCCGGCCGTTGTCATCGGCTCCCAACCCCACCATCATGTTCAGCACGGTGTATAACTCACGGGCGGCGAGTTTGATGAAGTTCGGACCATGGGAACCCTGTCCCGGTGAGCCTCGCCAGCGTGCGCCACCGCGGGAGGCGCGGGCAGCGTGAGGAAGAAGAAGGGGGACCGGGTCCCACCGGTCAGCCTCTGTATACGCGTGGGGATCGGTCTGTGGCACCGGATCCGGTGCAGCTGCGCGGGAAATAATCCCGTGGCCTCGGTGTTGCTGTCAGCTGAGTAGATAGCGCCACGGGTGGGGCCCGCAGCCTGGATTTAAACATTTCCAGATTTTCCTAATTCAGTTCAAACTTTGGAGACACATAACTGTGTGTAGAAAACTCCAAAAAGGGTGAGACCAATTTTGTTGGAATCCTCGTGAGGAGTACTTCACGGAGAAATAAATTGCTTGCTATGAAAATTCCCAGGAATTTCTGTACAATTGTTTTTAGTAAATCCTTTAGAGATTTATTACAGGAGCAATTCTTTATGAAACATTCTCAAATTTGGGCAGCAAATCCTTTTCAAAGTTACTGATCTCCAGTAAAAATTTGGGCTTCATTGTAGTTTATTTGGTAGGCTAAATATTCTTCCAAAGTTCAGCCTTATTTGGAAATTCAAATTTAAACAAAAACTTTTTCAGAACTCCTATCCAACTTAGAAAATTCATATCTCTCTGTTGGTAACTCCAAAAATGGTGAAACAAATTTTTTTAGAACCATGGAGACTCACCCTAATCATATCTTCCACTTTTAGCTATGTCAAAACTCCTGATTTGGGCTCAAAATTCATAGGTACTTGTAGGAATTTTAGAGACTACATTGTGCAATGACATTTCTCCAAATTTTTCTCAGATCATCCTTAGAAGGTCTAGTCTTCACTGTAAAAATCCCAAAGCCAATTAAGGATCCTAAATAGCAGTAGCTATGAATAGAAGTTTACTTCTTATAAGTCCTTAATACTTATACATATATTTTGTTACATTTCATAATAGTGACCGAAGTTGAGGACGCACCGGAGCCCTTGGACGTCCTGCCACCTGAAGCTGACTTCCCATTTAACTCGCAACCAGGCAAGCCCCGGTTTGCATTTATGTACTTTTGCAAATTCTTTATTTGTATCACTTATGTCTGGTGTGAATGCTTGCATTAGAGTTAGGGTGATTGAAACCCCACTTGCATAACCTTTTAAATCCTATGGAGGGATGGGTAGCTTACAGACCCGACGAGTAGACAAGGCCCTCCTAATATGCTTAGGATCTCGGTAGAAGTCGAGTAGTTGGAATCTACTCGCGAGGTAAGGTTTTATCACACGGTTTGGTCAGAATAGTAAATGGCTTAAGAGTGGAGAAAATGAGACCCAGCAGGGGGGATAGGAAGCAGTGAGCGGAGGTCTCACTTGCGTAGCCCTGTTGGTGTTGATTGAGGACCGAGTCATGTGCGGGCCTGCTGAACAAGTATCGAGCAGTACCGGATGGCATACTGACATAAGAAGGAAACCGATGTAATTGGTTAACCTGTGTGCCGAGGCTTACCCAACCGTAAATAGGAGGGGTTGAGGGTAGCAAGGTGTAAATCTGCCGGTGGGCACAGTCACGCTCCACACGGGGACCTCCTGCCCGTTACGGATGGACCGGTTCAGCATTTGGGTTTCCTTTGAAAGGTTGTTGCATACAACAGAGTAGGAAGGGGTGTGGAATCACACTTATGAAAGTGGGTGTATGCAACGTGTTGTCCGGGTGTCTCCTGATTGTAATCACCGTCCCTCGCGGTTATTTGAGTACCGCTTGTTCACTGTTCTGTGACGTAGTAAGAAGCGAAGTGAGCCAGATGAATGATAATATGCTGTGATGATATATTAATGTTTTGGAAACCATGTCTGCTGTAGATGTAGAGCTAATTAAGTTTATTTTCCGCTTTGGGCATCACCACATCGGAGGAAAGCATTTCTTGTTTGATTGTGGACTTCTGATGTGAGGGCTGCCTGAGGCACATGAATCTGCTGCTATAAAACTGAAAGTAAGGATCAACTTATAGGCGCGTCTTTGTTGCAAATTCATTTTTCATATCTTACACATCCCTTCATGTAGAGTTCCATGCCTAGGCTAGTCGGTTAAGCCTTGCTGAGCCATTGTGATCACGGTTGCAATATTTGAGCTGTATGCAGGTGAGAGCTATGAGGAGGGGTCCAAGGACGAGGCAATGCCTCCGATGGGGTACATGGCCGAGCTGGATCCCTGCACGCCGCCGTGATCCCCGGTTCCATGCTGCTAGTGTGTAGCGTCCCCGGGCTGGAGAGCTACACTTTTGCTTAGTTAGAATGAGAGAGTGTTAATAAAGAATACTTCCGCTGTATAATTATGTTTTGTAAAAGACTTTCGCTGTTTTATATGAAATAAAAGTTTGTATGTTGTTCTTTATTCTTTTCGTGTGTGCTGTTGGGTGCCGCATCGCACGGCACCACCCTATGCGATCTTGGAGTGGGTGAACCACGGGGTGGTCCCCACACATGAGCTGAAAGGAGTTTGAATTTAGTTTAAGTTCAAACTAGCCTCTTTATAATTATACCAAAAACTACCTCAAAAAGGTTTTGGATTTGGGTGAAATTTGGCATGAAAATTCCTAGCAAAGTTTAGGAGTTTTTCAAATGCTCAGCCCTTATATGATGCATGTGGGAAATACCACTTTTGCATTTTGTGAGTTTATCTCCTAATGAGTTTCTTGATGGTGTTTACTTCCTCTTCAAGTGTGTTCATAAGATTTACTAAAATGAGGTGTGTGTGTGGGGTGATGAACACTTTTAGTGTATTCAAAACTTGACCCCTTACATTCCTCCCCTATTAAAAAGAATCTCGTCCCGAGATTACAAGGGAAAATGAGAGAGAGGATGGTGGGAAATTACCGTATGTGCGACGTTAAAAAGTCGGGGTAGTTAGCGCGAAGAAAGCCTTTGCTCTCCCATGTCGCTTCATCTATGGAGTGATTACTCCATAGAACCATGTAGAACCACAACGTACGGTTGCATGTGGTTCGGACCTTTTCATCAATAATCTGAACCGGTTCCTCCCGATAAGTGAGATCCTGATTCAGTTCTTCGATATCCCCCAGCTGAACGGTGGTTGAAAGTTTGAGGCACTTCCTCAGCTGAGAAATGTGAAAGACGCCATGCACACCGGAGAGTGTTACTGGTAATTCCAGCCGGTATACAACTGATCCACATCTTTCCATAATCTGGAATGGACAAGAATCGGGGTGCCAACTTTTCTCTCACCCCGAATCTGTTCACGCCCTTTATTGGAGACACATGTAGATACACATGATTCTCGACTTTGAATTGTAAAGGACATCTTCTCCGGTCCGCATACTGTTTTTGTCAGGATTGGGCGGTGTGACACCCGGTTCCGAAAATTGAACCAAGTGAATGCATATGTGTGCCCAGGATGTTCATCACACATACACATGTATTCCACAAACTGAATTCAGAATATAACCACGCACGAATAATGTATAACTACTTTATTACATCGACTCATTGTCTCACCCATGAATGCCTATCTTATTCTTGCAGCGGAAGTCTCTAAACGACAGCGGAAAGTGACTAAAACAGCAGGCTCCAATCTTCATCTCCACAGGCATGTTGACGGTAGTTCGCACGCCTAGTACTCCACATGATCCTCAAAGTACTCATCTCCTGTAGCCGATGTTTACGTGGTAATGCAAGGGTGAGTACATGTCGTACTCAGCAAGTGCGCGAAAAGTATTACATGTAGCTTACAACAAGGTAAGGAATAAAAAGGCTCATGGCAGCAAACAAATTTTGTTTCACAAACATGGTAAAACCAGCACCTATTTCTAGGTGAAAATGTATCCCCTCATAATCAAGTAATTCAGCAACATTCTCACATCATAAGTCGCCATTTATCAAGTCTCATCTATACATTAATCTTTCTCAAGTTCATCTCATGCTCATAAACATTCATAACCATCTCATATTCATATAACCGAAACAAAACTCACGTTCATCAACTGCACAATTGTCTGAGCACATTGAATCATTCCGTTGTGCTTGCTTAACCAGTCCATTCCAAGTATTATGTCAATCCCTTAGGAATCCAAGACAATAAGGTTGGCAAGAAAGTCTACCCCCTTATTTTAAGGCTTACTTCGGACACACTATATTTCTAGGAGCTAAAATTTCAGATTTGAAAGAAGTGATTTCCCAAATATATTCATCAAGGTGTATGAACTAAGTATCTTCTTTTATTAATTTCAGCCTATATGAGGATGTGAACACGTGCCGAAGCATCTCACATCTCTCCACTATGTGTGGATGTGGACATTCGACGAAGCGTCCCACAACTCACATCAGCACACAAACCAAGCAATCATCACAAAAATTTCAGCACACTATTTGACTCACGGCGATCTAAACTTTCCTAGTATAGCTTTATTCAATGGAAACCTAAACTTAATCGTGAGAACTGGTGCTGTTCTCGCCGTGTGACGGGGGTTGTCCATACATGGGCACACGCCATGGTGAGTCAGCAGTCCATGTTGGTTCATATGACACTGGTGCTCCATTCGCTCCCGCGTTGGCATGAGTCTCTTGTTTCTCCAGCAAATACAGCTTCTTGCGGAGGTAACGGATCTGTTCTTGTGCGCTTGCATAGCGGTTTCCTAACTCCACGAGCCACCTCTGAGACTTGTCAGCAGCTTGTGGGTTGGAAAGAGCTGTTACATGGGGTCCAATGATCTCCTTTGTACCACTCTTCCGATACGGGTGCAGCTCAAAAGTTGTGTCCTCAAGCTGCTCATGGAAGGCGTAGCACAGACCGGTGAGTGCTTCCCATGCAGCATCATCGATAGCTTCTGCTCTTGAAGCTCTCCATGTGGGTGTGAAGTGCCGGGTGACAACCCTACCGCTAGATAGGATGGTTACGTCAGCCTTCCACTCTTCATGTCTGAGACGAGAGACTTTCTTGAGAAGATATTCTGGATATAAGCTGCAGCAATCCAGAAATTCTTTGAGCTCCCTAGATATGTGTCCTCCTTCCATTCCGTCGGACCGAAATTCTTGAACTGAATGGTTGGTCCATTCATCACCTTCATTATTGGTCTCAGCAAGGGGTGGCTTCTCCTCGGGTTCATCTCCTCCCGTCATAGCTTCGTGAGGCTCCATGGGGTGTAAGCCCACGTGAAACTCCTCCTGAGGTGCGTACCAATGCCGTTCTTGTGGATCATCCTCCATATCGTTTTTGAATGGTTCCACCTCCTCCGGGTCCTCTTCCTCGTGCATAGAGCTATTGACTTCCTCTTCATCATGAGGTTCCGTCTTCACCTCCTCCCAATATGGTCCATCGGACACCTCAATGGGGTTAAGTGCATTCCCACGTGGTGGTGGACGAGTACTTATGCGTGCTGTGCTCCTAATCACCGGCATCTATAAATAAGACATGAGGAACTTTAGGGAAGGAAGAAATAACTCCAAAACTTCAGAAGTTATGAAGAAAGGAAGCAAAAGGTGTGGCTGTCCAAAGAAGAGAAAAAGAGGGGCTGAAAATAGCACTTTGCGGTGGCTGAATTGACAAGTAAAGTGCAGCAGCAAGCAATTTTCGAAAATAGCAGTTTAGAGGGGTGTTCCTATGTGTTTTAGAGTGTCCATTCTATCTAGGCTTGCGTCCTACGGTCAACGTGGCTTTGATACCAATCTGTGACACCCGGTTCCGAAAAATGAACCATGTGATTGCATATGTGTGCCCAGGATGTTCATCACACATACACATGTATTCCACAAACTGAATTCAGAATATAACCACGCACGAATAACGTATAAGTACTTTATTATATCTACTCATTGTCTCACCCATGAATGTCTATCTTATTCTTGCAGCGAAAGTCTCTAAACGACAGCGGAAAGTGACTAAAACAGCAGGCTCCAATCTTCATCTCCACAGGCATGTTGACGGTAGTTCGCACGCCTAGTACTCCACATGGTCCTCGAAGTACTCATCTCCTGTAGCTGATGTTTATGTGGTAATGCAAGGGTGAGTACATGTCGTACTCAGTAAGTGCGGGAAAAGTATGACATGTAGCTTATAACAAGGTATGGAATAAAAAGGATTATTGCAGCAAGCAAATTTTATTTCACAAACATGGTAAAAACAGCAACTATTTCTAGGTGAAAATGTATCCCCTCATAATCAAGTAATTCAGCAACATTCTATCATCATAAGTCACTATTGATCAAGTCTCATCCAGACATTAATCTTTCTCAAGTTCATCTCATGCTCATAAACATTCATAACCATCTCATATTCATATAACCGAAACCAAACTCACTTTCATGACTCAAAACAGTCCCAAAACCAATCCCAATGACCATAGCATAACCATAACGAATATCCATCCCCAGTTTTCCCTCTAATCATGTGAGTTGGCCAGGTGCTTGTGACCGAAAGCACGGCTATCATGATAGTTTTACACTCTGCAGAGGTGGCACCACTTTACCCACAAGTTCGTGATTTCGCCACCCGTCGGCAACTGCAGAACCTCCATTATACCAGTACACAACGTCGGTGTATGGCCAAGAGATCACAAAATAGCATTTACAAAGGGGCTACTAGATGTATGGACTCACTGAAGTTTCACCGGCAGGCTCGAATCATCATTCTCCCACCCACGGGCCCCCTTTTGTGCCATGCAGTTCCCAGGGCAGTCCTCCTCGACTCCCATTCCCCGTTCCATCCATGGTCCATAACAAGCTAGCAACACACCTAATTAATTAGCTAAGCCGCACCCATATTTGTCCTTTTGGTGGCACTATTTTCCTGGCATGTGCTGGCATGAACCGGTCCTTAGATCTATGGCAAGTATACCACCATCTCATGCAGCAACATCCACGAACCAATCATGCCTAAATCTCCCCGATTCCATGCTCATCAACATCATCAAGTTATCATCATCTTTATTCTCATGAGTGCAGTAGCTAACCATGTTTTATTTCAGATTCTTGTATCCCGTAAGTTAAGCGAAGCAAAAAGGAAAAATTACCATACCCGACTCATCAACTTTCCCAGCGACAAGGATGGTTAACAAAACTAGTAAACTCCTATAAAAAGGGTGTCCCATCAAGTTGACTCAAGCATACACGTTTTCGCAAACAAAACAGTTTTAAAATATGAGATCAATATGGTCAAGGGGCACTTGCCTTGTTCCCGTGGTTCTTGTTGTTCAAGCGTCTTGAAGTCTTTGTGCTGTAGTTCCTCGTAGATGGCATCTTGAGCTTGTTCTTATACTCACGATCACGCACATACAAAATTCACAACAATCAATCATCATGCACTAACTTTACTCAAGATGCGTTGGGGTAGATGAATGCAAATCCTATGGTATTGTTTTATTAAACCAGTTTGTACGTGTTCTTGCATGTTTTAACGGGCTTTCATGGGGTTTTATGATGAACAAGGGTGTAGGGATCAAGTGTGGATGTGGTGATGATCTTGACTCAATATCTAGATCAATTCCACCGTCAAAAATTGATCAAAACATGATCTGTCCACACGTAAAAGTTTCTTCTCGAAGGGGGCGAAGAAAACAGATGCGTAGAAACAGCGGTGACGTCGTAAGATGGGTAATGAAGACCTACCTCACTTCCTTTTAGTGGCAGGGCCTTCCTCCTAGCCATGGCAGTAGTGGGGAATTTTTCTATGGAAGATTAGGGCAGGACAGATCGTCGGGCTTCTTCTCCGGCGACGGAGAGGCGTGACGGGGCTCGACGGCGGCCCAATTCCGGCAAGGGGGGGGGGACTTGGCGACTTGACAGAAAGTAAGGGGGCTTTGAAGCAGGGGGGGCGTCTAAAAGAGAGAGGGGTCAGCCAAGGGGGTGGGGGTTATATTTATAAGGGGGGAAAGGAGAGTCCTACTCTAATTGGAGCTCAAATAAGAGTCCTATTCAATTTTTTTGGATCTTAACAAACTTATCTCTTGTGGTGCGGCATCCTAGGGGATTTTATCCTCAACATGTGGGGAAAATTCCCTTTTTGGGGAATTGGGGAATTTAAAAATTTTGGAGGAAATTTGGGGAAATTTGAGAATGGCCCATTTCAGCTATCTTTTTGCCATTCCTCACCATTTCTATGTCACTTGCTCCATTTCTACATTCCCCTCTCCATTTCTATGTCCCATTCTCCATTTCTACATTCCCCTCTCCATTTCTATGTCCCATTCTCCATTTCTACATTCCCCTCTCCATTTCTATGTCCCATTCTCCATTTCTACATGGCCCTTCTCCATTTCTATGCCCCATTCTCCATTTCTATATTCCCTTCTCCATTTCTATGGTTCCTTACTCCATTTCTAGGGTTCTTTCTCCATTTCTATGGTTCTTTCTCCATTTCAATGGTTTTTTCTCCATTTCTATGGTTCTTTCTCCATTTCTATAGTTCTTTCTCCATTTCTACTTCTTTTATAATGTTTGTCTACATGAAAAATGTATGCAATGCATGGAAATGAATTTGAGGGTGTTACAGGCGGATTTTGAGTTCGCTTGAATCAGCCGAACCTTTTCTTCCGCATTATTGACAAGATCAATCCCAAAGGTGGCCCTTTCGCAAGACTCACACCAATTCAGTGGTGTGCGGCATTTTCTCCCGTATAGCGCCTCGTAGGGCGCCATTTTGATGCTGGCTTGGTACCCATTGTTGTACGAGAACTCGGCTAACGGTAAGTGATCATCCCAATTGTTACCGTGGTTGATTGCACAAGCTCATAGCATATATTCTAAAATCTGATTTACCCGCTCGGTTTGCCCATCCATCTGCGGGTGGTACGCTGAACTACGGATCAGCTTCGCCCCCAAAGAAGCATGCAACTGCTCCCAAAAACGAGACACAAATAAAGTGCCCCGATCCGAGATGATAGTGCGGGGTACGCCGTATAAGCACAAGATCCGTGAGATGTACAATTCAGCATACTTCTTGGCGTTGTAATTGGTGTTAACCGGGATAAAATGAGCAACTTTAGTTAGCCGGTCGACGATCACCCACAATGAATCATGTTTCTGAAATGTAGTGGGTAAACCGACGATGAAGTCCATGCTCACATCCTCCCACTTCCAGGCAGGAATGCCAAACGGTTGTAATAATCCTCGTTTCTTCATGTGGTCCGCTTTCACCCTCTGGCATGTATCACACTCGGACACGTACTTTGCGATCTCCCGCTTCATTCCTGTCCACCAAAACTTGCTTCTGAGTGCTTGATACATCTTCTTACTGCCGGGGTGACTAGAAAACTTTGACAAGTGAGCCTCATCAAAGATTTTCTTCCGCAACTCCGGGTTACGGGGTACAACAATCCGGTCCTTGAACCATAGGACGCCGTCTCCTTTTTCCGGAAACACTTCAACTCCCCACTGTCTACACGTCTCCGTAAATGCGACATGCCCTTGTCATGTTTCTGAGCTGCCGCTATCTCTTCACGGATGGTGGGGATAACAGCTAGGTTGTAGAGAGCTCCATGTGGAATCACATGTAATGGTGGCTCGTTCTCTTCCAACAGTGTGATGGTCAGATTACGTGTGACTTGCGACTCAGCGCATCCGCAACTATGTTTGCCTTGCCGGGTGGTAATGGATCTCTGTTTTGTAATCCTTTATCAACTCCAACCATCTTCGTTGCCTCTTGTTCAGCTCCTTCTGAGTGAATATGTACTTGAGGCTCTTGTGGTTGGTATATAAATGCACGAGATTGCCGAGTAGGTAGTGCCTCCACATTTTGAGTGCGAGTACCACGGCAGCGAGCTCTAAGTCATGAGTTGGAAAATTTTTCTCATGGTTCCTGAGCTGCCGTGATCCATACGCGATCACCCTTCAGTCTTGCTGTGGCGGACCGGAATCCGCTCATCCAGGATCGCAGAGGGTGGTGCCGCACGATGCGACACCCGACAGCACACATCATAAGGAAACATTGTATTACATAGAAAACCAACTGAAATATACAAAGTAGTATAATACTTCAGTTACAAACTAGTGTTTATATTACAGCAGCGGAAACTAAATTTGTACAACTCACGCCCGTCTACCTAGCAAAAGTCGGTGCCCAGCCCTAGGGCAACCCACACTAGCTGCACTCCTCAGCTCAGCGCGGCGTGTACGGCTCCCACTCAGCTGTGGCCCCTGACGGAGGGTAGCCCTCGCCGGTGGATTCGTAACCCGAGTCCATGGGATGCTCCTCACCTGAAAAACACTTATAGCAGCAACCGTGAGCACAATGGCTCAACAAGACTTAACCGACTCACCTAGGCATGAAACTCTACATGTAGTGTACAACAGACATGGGGTAGTAATTAGCAGCAAATAGATACGCCTACAAGTTCATCCTTATTTCATCTTTTAGCCACAAGTTAACAGTTCATGTATAGGAAATTTAGTGAGCAATATTTGGTGGCACACAGCAATACAATTATACATATCAGCAGAATTGAATCATGACATTCCATAGTTTATCTACGTTACGACGCAGTGAACAAGCGGTACTCGTCACTGCGAAGGACGGCGAATCGACTCGATATACACCTGCAGGGATACCCGAATAGCACGTCACGTACTTCCATCCGTGGAGCTGCACAGCACGCTCACTCGATGCCGTACGGGACAACCTTTCACCCAACAGCCCAAACGTCGAACCGGTCGCACCGAAACGGACAGGAGATTCCCTACACGGAGCATCTCTCTATGCCCGTTAGCAGATTTCCACCTTGCTGCCCTCAACCTACACCTATAAATCGGTATGGTATGGCTCGACGTCCGGAGGTTTAGGTTACATTGGTTTATCAGGGCCCATATATCCGATATGCCTTCGGTACGTTCAATACTTGTTCAGGCGGGCTGCACACGGATCGGTCCTCAATCAACTCGGACAGGGCTGCGCACACAAGACTTCCTCTTGCTGCGCCCTAGCCCTGCCTAGTCTGATTTTCTTTACTAAAATGATCTCACATCATTCGAACCAATCCCGTGTGCCCCAAGCCTAACTCGCGAGTAGATTCCATCTACTCGACTTGTACTGAAGTTCTAGGAATCATTAAGCATAGCCTGTCTACTCGAGGCCTTATACACTACCCTCACTCTTATAGGAAAATTCTGGTTATGCACTTGGGTCACATCCACCCTACACCTAATGCACATCCATAAACCTCATACCAAGTATATAACAAAGCAAAACTTTATAAAAAGGTTTAATATAAACTGGGGCTTGCCTTGTTGCTGCTGGTCAGTGGTTAGGGCTTCGTCCGGAAGAAGGGAAGTCCAACACTTCCGGAGTTTCTTCGCCTTCAGCGACTACACGTAAACAATATACTACATGTCAATTTAAATGCAATGTTTAGAAATGACTATGTAAATACCACAACTCTAGCTAGCCCTCCCCTTTGGTTCTGAAATTTTTATGATGGCTTGATAGGGTCCTAACCAGAGTCTTGACCAAGTTTCATTTGAAACAAAGTTCATTTGAGCTTTGTACAAATAAAATCCTATTTGGTCAATATTTGAGCCTCTAAGGAATTCCAGGGTTTTCATGGCTCCAACCATTACTTTTTGGAAACTAGAATTTTAGATGACTCTAATGGAATTGGTTTCATGTAATTTGAAGAATTCTAGATGAAGTTATGCCCTAAACAAGGTGGGAGAAAATCTGAAAAATGTTTCTGTACATTTTTCTATTTTCTCAGGGCAGTTCACTTAATCACACCATTAGAGGGACTAAATGAACTTGGATGGGTCTGCAAATATTACAGTGACTCAAGGATTTTCCATTGAACCTCCCAGCCAAATTTCAGAATTTTTCATAAAGCAATTCTCGAGATAAAATTCCTTACAGTTTAAAATTTAGGGAATTAATTCTGGAAAACTATGAAGTTTCATGAGCTGAAATTTATGTTGCTGGAAAGTACTCAAAAAGCTGAGTTCAGCAAAATTTGATTCACTGAATTGGGAGCTTCCTAGCAGAAGTTATATGCATTTAAAGTTTGAACTAAAACTGGAAAATTCAAATAAAGTTTAAACCCTGCGGGTGGGTCCCACCCCGCGTCTTCTTCTTCCTCGCACGCGCGCCTAACTCCCGCGGCGGCGGTCTCTGGCGAGGTCGGCCGGAACGACTTTCTCCGCTTCCTCGAGGGCCACACCTTGCCGCCCCTACCTTTTTGGACCCGAGGAACTCATCCCCGGGGTCAGCCCAGTCTCTGGGCGGCCGGAAACCCCTCGGCGACGAGCCGCCATTACGGCTCAACTCCGGCGCTGTCTCCTGGCCCCTACCGAGACCCACCTTGAGAAATTCTTGGCTCTACAGCTCCGTGGTGAACTACTGAGCACGGACATGGTGCTAGCTCACCGTGAAAACGGTCTGAACTATGTGTTCACCGTCGACCTAGGCTCGATATCGACGGTGACTTGAAAAACTCGACAACCAGAGTCTATACTCGACGGTTTCTTGTACTTTTTGATCCTGGATGGTCGTGGGACGTTGTAGATCATGTGTACAGCTCGGTATACCCGGTGATGAGCTAATACCCACGAGTTTCAGAATTTGAAGTAGCTCAGTCCTAAGAACACCGAAACTTTCCCGGGGAAATTCTCTCACGACAGCGCATGAAACAACGAGCGGTTTGGACTAGCAGAACAAGCACCTTAGTGTGGTGGTTTCTTGTGTTGATCACCGGGCACGACAAGCCCTGTATCGCCTGGACGTCGGCGAGCAGGGAGAGGCGAGCTCGGAGGCACTTTGCTTCGGTTGTGTGCGTGCAAAACGGAGAGGATGAGGGAGGATTCACGTGGACCGGCATTCTTAACCGAGTGTTGCACCCGGCGTCCTCAGCCCCCCGAGCAGGAGGTGGCATGGCGACTGTGTTGGGGCGGGGTTCACCCGCGCGCTTGTGACCTCAGGGTGTTCGACCGGGGAACCGAGTCCGTTTGGCCTCTGTGTGTCTGACCATTGGGTCCCTCCCCTCTAATTCTTTTTCTGATTTTCATTTCTGTTTCCACTGAAAAGATCCCAGCTACTCACAATTGAATGAAAGACTTAGCCCCAAAGTCATGGGTTTAATTTGATTTCCTCAATTTGAAACTGGTTTTGCTAAATTTGCTGCACATTTGAACTGAAATTCAAATTCAGTTTGAATTAATGCAAATTTAGCTCCCAACAAGATGAGATCCAATGGAGATGAAAACTGGTGGACTAACTCAGAAAAATGTGCTGAGTTTGAATATGAAGTTAACTTTTGAATTCAAGTGATGAAAGTGGCTGCAATTTAAATTTGCATTCAAATTGGCCCCTTTTTGAATTGTCTCCAAAAGTGCACCAAAAAGTATTGGATTTGCATGAAATTTGGCCTGAGCCTTCCCACGAATATAAAAGGTCTAGGGGTGAGCTCAACCTTTCATGTTTATGTGTAGAAATCCTACTTTTTGGAAGTTAGGGCTTTTCCCCTCTAATCACCCTTTTGATGGTGGTTACTTGCTCTTCACAAGAGTCCATGAGATATCCATCACAAGAGCTGTGGTGTTGTGAGGCAATGAACAAATTTTTGCAAGTCACTTTCTTAGGCTTTTACGTCCCTCCCCCCTTAAAAGAATCTCATCCCGAGATTACAAAAGAAGAGGCAGCGATGTAATAGAAACTCACCCATGCTGAGACGCCATGAACTCCGGGTAGTTTTAGCGAAGAAATTCCTCGCTCTCCCATGTCGCTTCTTCGGCGGTGTGGTTACTCCAGAGTATCTTGTAGAACCACAATGTTCGGCTATGTGTGGTCCGAGCCTTCTCATCAATAATTGCCACTGGATATTCATCATACGTCAAATCCGGTTGCAGCTCGCCGATGTCTTCAGAGGGGACAGCAGCCGTATGCTTCAGACATTTTCGCAGTTATGAAACATGGAAAATGTTGTGAACACCAGCAAGAGATGCCGGTAGCTCCAGTCTATACGCCACCGGTCCACACTTCTCGGTGATGGCATAGGGTCCAATGAATCGGGGAGCGAGTTTCCCCTTCACGTCGAACCGGTGCACGCCTTTCATCGGAGATACACGGAGGCACACGTGCTCCCCAACGTCAAAGTGCAGCATTGTACGCCTCTTATCAGCGTAGATTTTCTGCCAGGATTGAGCGGCCTTCAAGTTGGCTTGAATCATCTGAACACGCTCTTCGGCGTCGTTCACCACATCAACCCCGAACGTGACCCTCTCACCGGACTCGCAGCAGTTCAGTGGGGTGCGGCATTTGCGACCGTAGAGAGCCTCATAGGGTGCCATCTTGATACTCGCTTGATAGCCGTTATTGTACGAGAATTCCGCCAATGGTAGATGATCATCCCAGTTTCTACCGTGGTGGATGGCGCACGCTCTCAACATGTCTTCTAGTACTTGGTTCACCCTCTCTGTTTGTTCTTGATGGTGACGGCGTTGAGCGGCCGGTAGTCCACACACAGCCTCAAGGTTTCATCATTCTTCTTTACGAACTGCGCCGAGCATCCCCAAGGCGGGGAACTCGGCCTAATGAAACCTTTGCTCAACAGATGATTGAGCTGTTCTTTCAGCTCAGCCAGCTTGTTTGGAGCCATTTTGTATGGTCTCCGTGATATGGGCGTGGTCCCGGGTGCAAGCTCAATATTGAACTCGACATCCCGCTCAGGTGGCATGCCTGGAAGATCATCCACAAACACGTCAGCGTACTCCCGGACTACGGGGATGTCCTCTAACTTGAGAGCTTCAGTATTATTAATATCTGAAACATCCTGGACAGGATTGTCTATGTAAGGGCCTAAGTTTTTGGCACATGTTCAAAGTGTTCATCACCACACACACCCTTCATTTGATGAAACTTGATGAACACATTTTAAGAGCAAGTAACCACCATCAACATGCTCATTTGGGAATAAACTCACAAAATGCAAAAGTGGCATTTCCCAGATGCATCATTTAGGGGTTGAGCATATGTAAAACTCCAACACCTTGCTAGGAAAGTTCATGCCAAAATTTACCCAAATCCAAAACCTTTTGAGGTCTTTTTGGGTATAACTAGAAAGAGGGTGGTTTGAACTCAAATTCAAATTCAAACTATTTCCATCCCATGAATTCAAAAGTGGGAGGCATATTATTACTCAGCACATTTTTGTTAGCTCACCCACCAATTTTCACTCCATTTGGAGTTGATCTTGACATGAGCTAAGTTTAGCAAATTCAAACTTCATTTGAATTTCAAACTGCATATGTGTTGAAATTTAGTCAAACAAAACCAAATTTGAATTCTCTCCAATTCAAATGTCCCAGGGGTAGATAATTCAAATGACCAAGGTTAATTGGGTCTCTACTGTATAGAGCAGTGGGGAAAATTTAATTTCAGAGGTTAAACCCCGGGTGGGACCCACATGTCAGCCTCTATAGCAAATTCAACCGACTGGAGATTCAACACTCAGTTTCTCGGGCTTCATCCGAGGGCGCCAACGAGCTGGTCGCCGGGATAGCTCCTGCTCGGGCTGGCCGCGTCGACCGACATCGCCCCTGCCTTCTTATCCCCGAGCCCGAGCCGGCGAGAGAGGCATTCGGCTGTTTCTCTGCTCCCTCGCGCAAGAAACACAGCTTGCCGCCGCTCTCTCGGTTGATCGGAAAAGCCCGTGATCACAGACGCTCCACTCTCTCCAAGCTGCTAAACGGTACGAGAGGATCTCCTTCTCTTTCCCCGTTGCTGGAAATTGGCTGGACTCGGTTGATCTCGCTCCTACCGAGGGTTCCTTTCGGTGACCTAAGTCCGCCGCACTTCGGGCTCCCCCGTGGACAGCCCAAACGGGAGGGTGTTACGCCCAAGCTAAGGCGTTCCTGGACGCATTAGGGACTGGTGCTGCTCATCCCCGAGCCATAGCCCGATTGTTTGATCACCGGCGGCGAATTTCAGTTTTGCCTTTCACTCGGTGCGGACCGACCTTCGGGTGCGGATCCGCCAAATTCTCACCCTATAGTTGTTTATAGACCCTCAAACTGTTCCTACACGATCTAGGCTTAGTGTCGCACAAGTTAGCTTCACAACACCTAGCATGAGAACCTTCGTACATGGCGTATTCTGAAGCTTGCCAATGGCGGCTGATGCGGGAAGCATCGGGCACCCGGTGAGAGCCTACATAGGAACCCTCCCGAGCTGCTTCGAGGTCATGTCGGTCCTTCCTAGGGTCCACTGATGCTCTACGGCCTTGTGCTCGATCGTTTGGGGTGCTAGGGAGGCCGGCCAAAATCATAGAGTTTGGTGCACGGCAGAGGCCACCGGCGAGCTCTCCGGCGAGGGGTCACGGCGGCCGAGCGCGGGATGCCGGAGGTAGACGAAGCCCCCGGTCCCACGCGTCAGCGGCAGATATTTTAAAACCGGGATTCGTTGTGGCACCGGATCGGGTGCATCTGCGCGTGAAGGATTCCGTAGCCCTGTGTGGCGACCGCTGAGAAGTTGACACATAGCCCCCGGTCCCACGCGCAGCGCTTTAAACTTTTTTCCCGATTTTCAGATTTAGTTCAAACTTCAAACCCACATAACTTTGGCTTGGAAACTTCAAATCGAGTGAACCAAATTTTTTTGGATTCAGTTCTCTGAGTACTTTCTAGCAAATCAAGTTTCACTTCATGAATATCTTTATTTCTCCAGAATTAATTCTGCAAAGTTCAAACTGGTTAGAATTTTAACCGGAGAGCCCTTTGGAGGAAATTTCTGAAATTTTGCTGGGATGTTCACCAAAACATCCCTGAGCTACCATAAAAATTTCAGATCCATTTGAGCTTATTTGATCAACCTAATGGTGTGATTAATAGAACTGTTCCAAAGAAAATAGAAAATGTCCAGAAACATTTTCAGAATTTCTCTGAAATTGTTTAGCTCATATCTTTAGCTAGGAACCTTCAAATTAAGTGATACCAACTCTATTAGAACCCTCTGAAAATCTAGTTTTCAGGAAATCATGGGTTGCTCCATGAAAGTCCCTAGAACACCCTAGGAGCTCCAATTAAGGTCAAGTACATAATTAATTTTGGAGAGTTCAAATGAGCTTTGCTGCAAATAAAACTTGGCCAAGTCTCTGTTTAGGTTGTAACCAAACCACAGTAAAAATTTCAGAGTCATTGGGACTGTCTAGTAAGACTTGTAGTCTTCACAAGTTTAAATTAAATTCAAATGCATTTAAATTGATAAATATACATGTTATCTCATGTAGTCGCTAAGGTTGAGGAGGAACCCGAAGTATTAGACTTCGTCACTCCGGAAGAGCAGCTAGCCTAACGACCAAGAGCAGCAAGGCAAGCTCCGGTTTGCATTAACCTTTTTCTAAATGTTTATTGTTTTGAGAACTTACTTTGAGTACCACTTACTTCTTGCATTAGAGTCTTGATTGAAACCCAAATGCATAGCCAAGAACACCATGGGTTGGGATTAAGATTTACAACCCCGTTAGCTACTGCAATGCTAACATAGTGTAGGATTCGGTACAAGTCGAGTAGTTGGAACTACTCGCGAGGATAGGCTAGAGGCACTCAACTCGGGTAGAGATAGCAAATGAAACACATGGCAAGAAAAATGAGACCGAGCGGAGAGTAAGGGCAGCAGGACGTTGGGGCCTGGGTGCTATAGCTCCGCTTGTGTCGATTGAGGACCGAGCCGTGTTCGGGCCTGTTGAACAAGCTAGAACAGTACCGAAGACCTACCGGCTATATGGGAACTGGGAAACCGATGGTAGCTGGGTGTTGAGGCATAGCTGGTCGTTCAGAGGGTAGGTTGAGAGCTCGAGGTGTAAATCGGCTGGTGGCACTGTGGATGCGCGCGCAGAGACCTCTTGCTCGGGACGATTGGACCGGTTCAACATTTGGATGACTTGTGAAAGGTGGTTGCGTATGACGTCCGTGATGGTTGTTGTAGGCAACATCGAGTACGGGCGTACGTGACGGGTTATTCGGGTAACCCTGCAGGTGTAAATCGATTATAATCGCCGTCCCTCGCGGTCAGTGAATACCACTTGTTCACTGTACCGTGACGTAGGAAGAACAGGCTAGATACATGTTAAAAGTTTGCTGATTTGAAAGTTATACTTGCTTGTTAATGTATTGTTGTACTTTAGAGCTAATTAAAGTTCTTTCAACTTTGGGCAAAGTACATGAGAGAAATGCGTTTCTTGTTTGATTGCGGCTCTCTCCTGTGCCTTAGCATAAGATTCTCCACAACCTGCTGCTAAAACTTGAATGTAAGGTTCCACTAATTAGGCGAGTCCTTTGCAACTTATTTTACCTCATGTAACCTATCAACCTTCATGTAGAAGTTTCATGTATAGGAGAGACGAGTCAGTCTTGCTGAGCCATCGCACTCACTGCTTGTGTTTGAATCTTTTGCAGGATTTTATGAGGAAGGGACTCCCGAGGAGGAGACAGAACCCCAGGGGGGAACCCTGTCAAGTGGGAGTCGTGCACGCCGCTGTGTTAGTGTCTGTGCGTGCTAGCGGGAACACGTTCAAGGCTGAACGTGAACTCGATGCATAGTCTACACCCGTGAGTGTAGACTGGACTCTTTTGTTGTAAAAATGTTCATAAACTGGTTTATGTAATAAAACTTTGCTTCCGCTTTGTACCTTTGATGTGTGTTATCCGGTGCTGTGCAACGCAGCACCCCTCAGAGTGATCCTGGCTCGACAAGGCCGATGGGGTCGTGTCAGCATGGTATCAGAGCTCGCTTGAGGTTTAACTCACTACAAAGGTCATCTTTTTCAAAAATCCCGTTAGGAACGAGTTAGTAGCCCATATAAGGATGTTATTAAGGTATAGAAAGTGGCATACTAACCTATTTGCTTATGTAAGAAAATCGTGCATCTCGGGACGCTTTATGTCTTGGGGGGTGCACGTAAGCGCTGTCCACCAGTGCGCACGAGCTGAAGGGTGGAGCCCCACGGGTGGCAGGTAACCCGACCCGCTTTAGTATCCTCTACGACTCTTCATGTCGTTTGGGGTATTCGAGCAACGTTTGTCCCTGGCATTCTTTGGGCAATTTGGGAGACCCGTCACGTGGTCTGTAACGTGAACACGTAGCTCAAGGCGTGTTTGGCTTGAGAACATCCGGGCGAGTGATGACGGTCGGGTGTATGAACTGTATGGATACCGGGCTTGGTGTGCAGCTGAGTCTGACGATTGTATGAGTTAATTGAAGGTAGTCTAACCACGAAACGGTAGACGTGTAGTATCCGTGTGCGAGAGACGCTTAGTGCCACTGAACTAACGAAGCCGGCTAAGTCCGGTATAGGTTTTTCTTTGTGAGGACGTAGTACCGACATGATCTGGTGACGCATCAACGTCACACTCCACTAAATGAACTACTTCAATGTAAAACTGGAAAGTTTTAATCCAGAGCACTAAAACTTGATGTAACTCCATCCCTTGATCAGGATATTCAAAGTTAACAAGTTTTTAACTTATAGGATACTAAGGACGGAGTCCCCTGTTTTCAGCTGAAATAAGGCTGAAGTTAATCAGATGTTATAGGTTGAGTTCTTTCGAGGTTGGGGTCATATGATACATTTATGGACAGCTTTGGAAGAACTTTACAACTTTTCTGTTGATATCCAGAGATGTTTCATCCCTTAACCAATCGAAAAATGTAGTAGAGTTGAAACTGTCCAGAAAACAGGGCAGAGCAAACACTCTCTATAACTCTCTGTAAATTGAGCATAACTTCCTTCATAATAATCCAAAAATAGAAAATGAGGTAGTCCTGAAAAGTTTATGAGACAGGTTACAACTTTGTAACAGAAAGTTTTGTCAAATTAGGAGTAGAATTAACTGGAATTCTTGGATCAAATCAGTACCTAAAGCAGGGAGGTGCTGTCCAATTTTCTCTAGAAATTCTATCAACTTCGACATCTCATAACATTTGAACCAGGACAGATATTAGGCCAAGCAAATACTTTCTGGAAATATTTTGAAGTTAACTTTGACTTTGATGTTGAGATCCAGAATTGGTTTTGCATATAGGATGGTCTAAATCAGGTTGAAATGGAAACTGGTCAGGGCTGTCATATTGGACAGCAGATCAGCAGTCAAATTTATTTAAGTATGAACTATGTTTCCAAGTCTTATGAGTTCAATGACATGTTTTATGTTATAACTCAATGGTTTACTATTTAAATAAATATTTTACACTTCTCAAATATGTTTCTACAGATGACAGCAGATAAACAATTGGAGAACGGTTGGGTGGTGTCCCACTGTTCTCACCGCAGCGGTTATCCGGAAGTGTTGAGGCAAATGCTTCAATATTTCGGGTATAGCAAGAGGCCGCATTACTTCGCCAAGGAAGAAGGCGAGGAGGGGAACAAGATGTGGATGATCCATGTCGAAGTTCCTGCAGGGCCTACACTACCCGGTTGGGCGCCGTTCACCGTTACGGTGAGAGGCAGACAGCCGGAAGAAATGTGGCAAGTGGCAGCCCGCGACACTATGTCACGTTTCAGCCAACTACATGTGAGAGCTATGGAGAGCACTCCATACACGCTCGTTCCGGTGGGGGGACGGGCTAATCACGTGTGGGAAGGGAGGTACATGGAGCAACAGATCCGGGTTGCCCAAGGTACAGTCCCGCGTAGGCAAACCTCAGTCTCCAATTGAGGGCGGGAGAGGCCGTGATGGACAGCCAAGCTGTTCATACGGAATGTCTCGCCATGAGACTCAAGGAGAGCAACAGCCTTGGAGATCATTTTGAGAGTGCTCACAGCGCACTCCGCAATGTTCTCCTTCCGATGATTAAGCGACTGAACGAACAGTATAATCAGTTGCATCGTCTGAAAAAGTCGAAGAAGAAAAGCTGTGTCGACATCACGGATTTGCAACAACAGGTGCAGGCTCTGACCCAGCAGAATGAGGTCCTTACTCAAGAGCAGGATGACGCTATTGAGGAGGGGCAAGGCTTGGAAGAGGACTACAACCAATCCATGGACGAGGTGCACACGTTGCAGGACCTCGTACCGCCGGTAATGGGCATACCGGTGGTAGGCGCCATGCCTGTGATCTTGGGTCTTCCGGCAATGGGAGAACCCGAGCAGGAAGAGGAGGTTGTGGATCCAGAGCCACCCGCAGAGGTACCGGAGGAGGACAACCCGCAGGAGGTCGAGTTCTACTACGAGTAGGAGGTTACTGTTGCCAAGTAGGGCAGCAAGGGTAATGTAACAAAAAAATTTGTAATCGGTGACATGTCGTGTAAACAGTAGCATATGTATAGGTAGTGACGACATGAGCACGACTTCTCGGAGACCGAGAATAATGTATCTTGTAGTGAATGTTGTGCAAATTATTCATGCGTCACTTTAATACCTACTGTTTCATATGGAATTTTAAGTATGACATGTGCTGATCGCTGCTGTTTTGAATTTCAGAATGACTCGTACTCGTGCCAACCCGGACGTTGGGGGTTCCAGTCAGGGGGGAGAAACCTCCCAACAACCTCCCGAGGACTGCTCGGGATAGCAACAGCAACAACCGCCACCGCCAACGATTACTTTGGCTGACATTGTGGCAGCGATGGCGGGATCTCATCAGCAGCATACGGAGTTGCTGCAAACCCTCATTGCAAATACGTCTCGACCAGAGAGGCATCAAGATCGTGAGGAGCGTGAACAGAGCTCCTACTCCGATTTTCTGGCTACTCATCCCTGGTATTCTCTAGGGCGGATGAATCCCTCGATGCGGACAACTGGCTCCGCACGATGGAGATGAAGTTCGGGCTGCTCCAAGTGAGTGAGCAGCGCAAGACTCAGTTCGCGGTCCAACAGCTCCAGGGATCCGCGAGCACATGGTGGGTGAATTACTGTGCTTCGCAGCCCACCGAGCAAGTTATGACCTGGGCGGAATTCCGGACGGCCTTCAGGGCCTATCATATATCGCCGGGTCTCATGAAGAGGAAGACAAAGGAGTTCTTACGCCTGCAGCAAGGGAGCCGGAACGTGCTGGAATACTCCAGGGAATTCAATGATCTAGCGCTCTACGCTTCGTATCACGCCTGACACCGACGAGAAGCAGCGGGATCATTTCTACCAGGGGATTAACCCGCTCCTGAAAGACAAGCTGGCGATGTTCAATTGCGGCAGCCTCAATCACATAATTGATGCTGCGGTTGTTCAGGAAGACTCCGGCAAGGAGTTAGCGACGGCGGAAAGGAAGCGAAGTGTGACGCAAAGCAGCGGTGAAGGAGGTGGTCCTTCTCCAAAATACCGGATGGTGTATTGCCCACCATCGGGTCCACGCTGGCAGCCACCACAGAGGTCGATGCCATTCCGCAGTCGGCCATATTCTCCACCGGCATTCAGGCCGGCACTGCCAGTACCACCTCCGCAGCAACAACAACAACAACAACGGGCGATGCCGCGTGCGTATGCACCTCAGCAGCGCATGCCGGGCTTTCGTCCCCCAGCACCGGACAAGCAGCAGCCACATGCTACAAGTGTGGTCGTCCAGGACACTTCGCCAGCAGTTGTCCTGAGAGGCAAGGCAGCGGGGTTGCACCGCAGTTCCCGGGAGGAATCAGCCCCGGAATCCCACTAATGCGCGGCGGGCAAACCCTAGGCCCGGCACTGTCCACCAACTTGCCATAGAGGACGTGCCAGAGGGTGAACCAATCCTTGCGGGTATGTTCCAACTCCACCAGCATCCCGCCATAGTATTATTTGATTCAGGCGCCACGCATAGCTTTATTAGCCAAGCTTTCATTGCTAAATACAGCTTGCAAATACTACCCACCGATAGTCCATATTTGATTTGTTCACTGGGTGGGAAAATTTCAGCAAGCATGATGGTTTCAAAAACGCCATTATGTTTAGCGGGTAGGGTGTACCCTACGTCTCTCATAATTTTAGAGGGACAGAAGGTCGATGTCATCTTAGGAATGTTGTGGTTAACCCGCCACAGCGCTGTTTTAGACAGCGTCCTCTGAATTGTGCACTTGAACTCAGAAGTGCACAAATCTCATTCCTTATTTCTGGACAGTCCAGAAATAAAACTTTCAAGTATAGATCAATTCACCACCATCAGATTGGAAGACATTCCAGTGGTCCGTGAGTTCCCTGACGTGTTCCTGGATGATTTACCGGGGATGCGCCCGACAGAGAGGTGGAGTTCAAGATTAAACTTGCACCGGGAACCATGCCAATATCCCGAAGGCCGTACAAGATGATGCCTAAGGAATTGGCTGAACTGAAGACTCAGCTAACGGACCTGCTGGAGAAGGGTTTTATTAGGCCGAGCTCCTCGCCATGGGGCTGTTCGGCATTATTCGTAAAGAAGAAAGATGAGATGTTGCGGCTTTGCATGGACTATCGTCCATTAAATGCCGTAACCATCAAGAACAAGTACCCGTTGCCACGGATCGACATGTTGTTTGATCAGTTGGTCGAAGCAAAGATCTTTTCCAAGATGGATTTAAGATCCGGGTACCACCAGATTAAAATACGGGCTGAGGATATTCCGAAGACGGCTTTCTCGACGAGGTATGGACTTTATGAGTACCTGGTCATGTCCTTCGGCCTCACCAATGCTCCAGCTCATTTCATGTCTTTGATGAACTCGGTATTCATGCCGGAGCTGGACAAGTTTGTCGTGGTCTTCATCGACGACATATTGGTATATTCCAAGTTGGAGGAAGAACACAAGAAGCATCTGCGTATAGTCTTGCAACGGCTGCGGGATCACAAACTATACACGAAATTTAGAAAGTGCGAGTTCTGGATACCGCAAGTGCCTTTTCTCGGGCATATCATCTCAGCGGAGGGCATCACTGTAGACCCGAGTAAGACCACACAAGTGCTGAATTGGAAATCCCCCAGAATGGTTCATGAGGTACGGAGTTTCTTCGGACTCGCGGGATATTATCGGAGGTTCATTCCAAACTTCTCGAAGATTGCTAAGCCTATGATGGAGCTGCTGAAGAAGGCTACCAAATATGTTTGGAGTCCAACATGTGAAGTAGCGTTCAAGGCATTAGTGAGACACCTAACATCAGCACCGGTTTTGGCGCAGCCAGACACAACAAAACCGTTCGATGTGTACTGCGATGCATCCGGCATTGTGCTCGGATGTGTGCTGATGCAAGACCGAAGGGTGGTCGCGTATGGATCACGGCAGCTCAGAAACCATGAGAAGAATTATCCAGCTCACGACTTGGAGCTCGCTGCCGTGGTACTTGCACTTAAAATGTGCAGGCACTACCTACTCGGTAACCTCGTACAATTATATACCGACCACAAAAGCCTCAAGTACATATTCACTCAGAAAGAGCTAAACATGAGGCAGCGAAGATGGTTAGAGTTGATAAAGGATTACGAAATAGAGATCCATTATCACCCTGGCAAGGCAAACGTAGTGGCAGATGCGCTGAGTCGCAAGTCACACGTCAACAACCTGACCATCACACCGTTGGAAGAGAGCGAGCCACCATTGCATGTGATTCCACATGGCGCTCTCTACAACTTAGCTTTGATCTCCACCATCCGTGAAGAGGTAGCGGCAGCTCTGAAACATGACAAGGGCATGTCACATGTGCGGAGACGTATAGACAGTGGGGAGCTGAAATGTTTCCGGAAAGACGGAGACGGCGTCCTATGGTTCAAGGACCGGATCTTCGTACCCCGTAACCCGGAGTTACGGAAGAAAATCTTTGATGAGGCTCACTTGTCAAAGTTTTCTATTCACCCCGGCAGCAACAAAATGTATCAAGAACTCAGAAGCAAGTTTTGGTGGACACAGATGAAGCGGGAGATCGCAAAGTACGTGTCCGAGTGTGATACATGTCGAAGGGTGAAGGCAGATCATATGCGGAAACCGGGACTGCTACAACCACTAGGCGTTCCTGACTGGAAGTGGGAAGATGTGAGCATGGACTTCATCGTCGGTTTACCCACCACTTTTCAGAAGCATGATTCTGTGTGGGTAGTCGTCGACCGGCTCACCAAAGTTGTCCATTTTATCCCGGTCAACACCAACTACAACGCCAAGAAGTACGCTGAACTGTACATCTCACGGATCCTATGCTTGTACGGCGTACCCCGTACCATCATATCGGATCGGGGCACTTTATTTGTGTCCCGTTTTTGGGAGCAGCTACACGCTGCATTGGAGACGAAGCTGATCCGTAGTTCAGCATACCACCCGCAGACGGATGGACAAACTGAGCGGTAAACCAAATTTTAGAAGATATGCTACGAGCTTGCTCTATCAACCACGACAAGAATTGGGATGATCACTTGCCGTTGGCCGAGTTCTCGTACAACAATGGGTACCAAGCCAGCATCAAGATGGCACCTTACAAGACACTATACGGGAGAAAATGCCGCACACCACTGAATTGGTGAGTCTGGCGAAAGGGTTACCTTCGGGATTGATCTTGTCAACAACGCGGAGGAAAAGGTTTGGCTGATTCAAGCGAACCTAAAAGCCGCTCAATCCCAACAGAAACAATATGCGGACCGGAGAAGACGCCCATTACAGTTCAAAGTCGGGGATCACGTATACCTACGTGTGTCTCCAATGAAGGGCGTGAACAGATTCGGGGTGAGGGGAAAGTTGGCACCCCGATTCATCGGTCCATTTCAGGTTACCGAAAGATGTGGATCAGTAGCATACCGGCTCAATTTACCAGAAGAACTCTCCAGTGTGCACAACATCTTTCACATTTCCCAGCTGAGGAAGTGTCTCAAGCTATAACCTACCATTCAGCTGGAGGATATAGAAGAACTGAAACCGGATCTCACGTATCCGGAGGAACCAGTCAGATTATAGATGAAAAGGCCCGAACCACACGCAACCGTATGTTGTGGCTCTACAAAATTCTATGGAGTAATCACTCTGTAGACGAAGCGACATGGGAGAGCAAAGGATTTCTTCGCGCTCACTACCCCGACTTTTTCACGTCGCATGTACGATAATTTTCCACCGTCCTCTCTCTCATTTTCACCTTATCATCTCGGGACGAGATTCTTTAACGGGGGAGGAATGTAAGGGCCTAAGTTTTTGGCACATGTTCAAAGTGTTCATCACCACACGCATCCTTCATTTGAAGAAACTTGATGAACACATTTGAAGAGCAAGTAACCACCATCAACATGCTCATTAGGGAATAAACTCACAAAATGCAAAAGTGGCATTTCCCAGATGCATCATCTAGGGGCTGAGCATACGAAAAACTCCAACACCTTGCTAGGAAGGCTCATGCCAAAATTTACCCAAATCCAAAACCTTTTGAGGTCTTGGGTATAACTAGAAAGAGGGTGGTTTGAACTCAAATTCAAATTCAAACTATTTCCATCCCATGAATTCAAAAGTGGGAGGCATATTATTACTCAGCACATTTTTGTGAGCTCACCCACCAATTTTCACTCCATTTGGAGTTGATCTTGACATGAGCTAAGTTTAGCAAATTCAAACTTCATTTGAATTTCAAACTGCATATGTGCTAAAATTTAGTCAAACAAAACCCAATTTGAATTCTCTCCAATTCAAATGGCCCAGGGGTAGATAATTCAAATGACCAAGGTTAATTGGGTCTCTACTGTTTAGAGCAGTGGGGAAAATTTAATTTCAGAGGTTAAACCCCAGGTGGGACCCACATGTCAGCCTCTATAGCAAATTCAACCGACTGAAGATTCAATACTCGGTTTCTCGGGCTTCATCCGAGGGCGCCACCGAGCTGGTTGCCGGGACAGCTCCTGCTCGGGCTGACCGCGCCGACCGACGTCGCCCCTGCCTTCTTATCGCCGAGCCCGAGCCGGCGAGAGAGGCATTCGGCTGTTTCTCTGCTCCCACGCGCAAGAAACACAGCTCGCCGCCGCTCTCTCGGTTGATCGGAAAAGCCCGTGATCACAGCCGCTCCACTCCCTCCAAGCTGAAAAACGGTACGAGAGGATCTCCTTCTCCTTCCCCGTTGCTGGAAATTGGCTGGACTCAGTTGATCTCGCCCCTACCTAGGGTTCCTTTCGGTGACCTAAGTCCGCCGCACTTCGGGCTCCCGTGGACAGCCCAAACGGGAGGGTGTTACGCCCTAGCTAAGGCGTCCCCGGGCGCGTTAGAGACTGGTGCTGCTCATCCCCCAGCCACAGCCCGAGTGTTTGATCACTGGCGGCGGATTTCAGTTTCCCTTTCACTCGGCGCGGACCGTCCTTCGGGTGCGGATCCGCCAAATTCTGACCCTATAGTTGTTTAGAGAGCCTCAAACTGTTCCTACACGATCTTGGCTTAGTGGCGCACAAGTTAGCTTCACAACACCTAGCATGAGAACCTTCGTACATGGCGTATTTCGAAGCTTGCCAATGGCGGCTTATGCGGGAAGCATCGGGCGCACGGTGAGAGCCTACTTAGGAACCCTCCCGAGCTGCTTCGAGCTCATGTCGGTCCTTCCTAGGGTCCACTGATGCTCTACGGCCTTGTGCTCGATCGTTTGGGGTGCTAGGGAGGCCGGCCGACACGGCCGAAGTTCTTCCGAAGCCGCCTCTCATCGCCGACTATGTGCCGGTGATTTTCATGACGGGCTGAGCCCAGCATCGTGTTCCCCGGGTGGATTTAGATAGAGGCGGCCAAAATCATAGAGTTTGGTGCATGCCAGAGGCCACCGCGAGCTCTCCGGCAATGTGTCGCGGCGGCCGAGCGCGGGAGGCCGGAGGTAGACGAAGCCCCCGGTCCCACGCATCAGTGGCAGATATTTTAAAACCGGGATTCGCTGTGGCACCGGATCGGGTGCGGCTGCGCGCGAAGGATTTTGTAGCCCCGTGTGGCGACCGCTGAGAAGTTGACACGTAGCCCCCGGTCCCACGCGCAGCGCTATAAACTTTTTCCTGATTTTCAGATTTAGTTCAAACTTCAAACCCACATAACTTTGGCTAGGAAACTCCAAACGAGTGAACCAAATTTTGTTGGATTCAGATCTCTGAGTACTTTCTAGCATATTAAGTTTCACTTCATGAAAATCTTTATTTCTCCAGAATTAATTCTGCAAAGTTCAAACTGGTTAGAATTTTAACCGGAGAACACTCTGGAGGAAATTTCTGAAATTTTGCTGGGATGTTCACCAAAACATCCCTGAGCTACCATAAAAATTTCAGATCCATTTGAGCCAATTTGACAACCTAATGGTGTGATTAATAGAACTGTACGAGAGGATCTCCTTCTCTTTCCCCGTTGCTGGAAATTGGCTGGACTCGGTTGATCTCGCTCCTACCGAGGGTTCCGTTCGGTGACCTAAGTCCGCCGCACTTCGGGCTCCCCCATGGACAGCCCAAATGGGAGGGTGTTACGCCCAAGCTAAGGCGTCCCCGGACGCATTAGGGACTGGTGCTGCTCATCCCCGAGCCACAGCCCGAGTGTTTGATCACCGGCGGCGAATTTCAGTTTTGCCTTTCACTCGGTGCGGACCGACCTTCGGGTGCGGATCCGCCAAATTCTCACCCTATAGTTGTTTATAGATCCTCAAACTGTTCCTACACGATCTAGGCTTAGTGTCGCACAAGTTAGCTTCACAACACCTAGCATGAGAACCTTCGTACATGGCGTATTCCGAAGCTTGCCAATGGCGGCTTATGCGGGAAGCATCGGGCACCCGGTGAGAGCCTACATAGGAACCCTCCCGAGCTGCTTCGAGCTCATGTTGGTCCTTCCTAGGGTCCACTGATGCTCTACGGCCTTGTGCTCGATCGTTTGGGGTGCTAGGGAGGCCGGCCAAAATCATAGAGTTTGGTGCACGGCAGAGGCCACTGGCGAGCTCTCCGGCGAGGGGTCACGGCGGCCGAGCGCGGGATGCCGAAGGTAGACGAAGCCCCCGGTCCCACGCGTCAGCGGCAGATATTTTAAAACCGGGATTCGTTGTGGCACCGGATCGGGTGCATCTGCGCGTGAAGGATTCCGTAGCCCTGTGTGGCGACCGCTGAGAAGTTGACACATAGCCACCGGTCCCACGCGCAGCGCTTTAAACTTTTTCCCGATTTTCAGATTTAGTTCAAACTTCAAACCCACATAACTTTGGCTTGGAAACTTCAAATCGAGTGAACAAAATTTTTTTGGATTCAGCTCTCTGAGTACTTTCTAGCAAATCAAGTTTCACTTCATGAATATCTTTATTTCTCCAGAATTAATTCTGCAAAGTTCAAACTGGTTAGAATTTTAACCGGAGAACCCTTTGGAGGAAATTTCTGAAATTTTGCTGGGATGTTCACCAAAACATCCCTGAGCTACCATAAAAATTTCAGATCCATTTGAGCTAATTTGACAACCTAATGGTGTGATTAATAGAACTGTTCCAAAGAAAATAGAAAATGTCCAGAAACATTTTCAGAATTTCTCTGAAATTGTTTAGCTCATATATTTAGCTAGGAACCTTCAAATTAAGTGATACCAACTCTATTAGAACCCTCTGAAAATCTAGTTTTCAGGAAATCATGGGTTGCTCCATGAAAGTTCCTAGAACACCCTAGGAGCTCCAATTAAGGTCAAGTACATAATTAATTTTGGAGAGTTCAAATGAGCTTTGCTGCAAATAAAACTTGGCCAAGTCTCTGTTTAGGTTGTAACCAAACCACAGTAAAAATTTCAGAGTCATTGGGACTGTCTAATAAGACTTGTAGTCTTCACAAGTTTAAATTCAATTCAAATGCATTTAAATTGATACATATACATGTTATCTCATGTAGTCGCTAAGGTTGAGGAGGAACCCGAAGTCTTAGACTTCGTCACTCCGGAAGAGCAGCTAGCCTAACGACCAAGAGCAGCAAGGCAAGCTCCGGTTTGCATTAACCTTTTTTCTAAATGTTTATTGTTTTGAGAACTTACTTTGAGTACCACTTACTTCTTGGATTAGAGTCTTGTTTGAAACCCAAATGCATAGACAAGAACACCATGGGTTGGGATTAAGATTTACAACCCCGTTAGCTACTGCAATGCTAACATAGTGTAGGATTCGGTACAAGTCGAGTAGTTGGAACTACTCGCGAGGATAGGCTAGAGGCACTCAACTCGGGTAGAGATAGCAAATAAACACATGGCAAGAAAAATGAGACCGAGCGGAGAGTAAGGGCAGCAGGACGTTGGGGCCTGGGTGCTATAGCTCCGCTTGTGTCGATTGAGGACCGAGCCGTGTGCGGGCCTGTTGAACAAGCTAGAACAGTACCGAAGACCTACCGGCTATATGGGAACCGGGAAACCGATGTAACTCGGGTAGTTGGGTGTTGAGGCATAGCTGGTCGTTCAGAGTGTAGATTGAGAGCTCGAGGTGTAAATCGGCTGGTGGCACTTTGGATGCGCGCGCAGAGACCTCTTGCTCGGGACGATTGGACCGGTTCAACATTTGGCTGACTGGTGAAAGGTGGTTGCGTACGACGTCCGTGATGGTTGTTGTAGGCAACATTGAGTACGGGCGTACGTGACGGGTTATTCGGGTAACCTTGCAGGTGTAAATCGATTATAATCATCATCCCTCACGGTCAGTGAGTACCACTTGTTCACTGTACCGTGACGTAGGAAGAACTGGCTTGATACATGTTAAAAGTTTGCTGATTTGAAAGTTATACTTGCTTGTTAATGTATTTTGTACTTTAGAGCTAATTAAAGTTCTTTCAACTTTGGGCAAAGTACATGAGAGAAATGCGTTTCTTGTTTGATTGCGGCTCTCTCCTGTGCCTTAGCATAAGATTCTCCACAACCTGCTGCTAAAACTTGAATGTAAGGTTCCACTAATTAGGCGAGTCCTTTGCAACTTATTTTACCTCATGTAACCTATCAACCTTCATGTAGAAGTTTCATGTATAGGAGAGACGGGTGAGTCTTGCTGAGCCATCGTGCTTACTGCTTGTGTTTGAAGCTTTTGCAGGGTTTTATGAGGAAGGGACTCCCGAGGAGGAGACGGAACCCCAGGGGGGAACCCTGTCGAGTGGGAGTCGTGCACGCCGCCGTGTTAGTGTGTGTGCGTGCTAGCGGGAACACGTTCACGGGCTTAACGTGAACTCGATGCATAGTCTATGCCCGTGAGTGTAGACTGGATTCTTTTGTTGTAAAAATGTTCATAAACTGGTTTATGTAATAAAACTTTGCATCTGCTTTGTACCTTTGATGTGTGTTATCCGGTGCTGTGCAACGCAGCACCGCTCAGCATGATCCTGGCTCGACAAGGCCGATGGGGTCGTGTCAGTCTAACACCATGGAATGCGGACGGTGGAATGAAGAATGCAAATGAACCGTCCATGTCCGAGTGTCCACGACAGCGCCATGGTAACGTAACCATGACATCCCTAAGATTGCATCAATCTTTTGCCCCGTAAGGATTATCAAGGTGGTGGGATATATCTTCCCACCTAAGCACATAGGTGCTTTCATATTAGCTGAAATCTTCCCTCCTGGTGAGCAGATCATATATGAGAAGTCGGTTGGGAATACTTGCATTTGATGCTTAGCCACATAGGATGCACTTATGAAACTATGGGTTGCACCCGAATCAAATAATATGACGATTACTTGATCGTTGAGAGTGAACGTACCTGCCAGCATGTTGTCTCCCTCTGGGGCGTCCCCATTGTCGAGGTTGCGAATGCCCCCAGTTCGCTGACCAACCTTCTTGACCAGAGGTCGGCCTTGAGCACCGCCCTGGAACTGGGCTTGCCCGCTGCTCTGCTGCCCCTGGGGGCAGTCCTTCGAGAAATGGCCCGCCTGGCCACATGTAAAGCATGTGTAGCGAGGCGGTCCTCCGCTGATTGGCGGACGGAAACCCGGGGCGCGTTGTGGCGGTGGAAATGCCCGGGGTACTGTCTGCTGCTGCTGTTGCGGTCGCGGTGGTGGCATCGGCGATCGGAACGAGGGTGGCTGAAAATAACGACTCCCGAACTGCTGAGATCGCGCCTGTGGATGCCACTGCTGACCGGATGGCGTCCGATACACCACGCGGTACTTCTGGGGAGCTCCACCCCCACTGCTGGGTGGAGTGCTGCCCTTTCGCTACTCAGCCGCCAATTCTCTCTGAGCATCTTCTTGCATGATCGCGGCATTAACGAGATCATTGAAGGTGCCGCGTTTTCATTGGACGAGATGCGTCTTCATCTCGGGGTGTAGCTCCCGATAGAAGTGCTCTCGTTCTTCTCCTCGGTGGAGACGTAATCCAACGCATATTGCGCCAGATGGTTGAAGGCACGGGAGTAGCCATGGGCACTCCTCCCGCCCTGCTTCAGCTCCAAGAACTCTTGGAACTTCCGCTTCATTATCCCAGGAGGGATATGGTAGGCGCGGAACGCCTCCCGGAATTCTTCCCACTCCACGCATGGCCAGCTGGACGTGAGGCGACATAATTCGCCCACCACGCACCAGCGGCACCGTGAAGCTGCTGCACCGCAAACAGAGTCTTCTGCCGCTCCGTACATTGGAGCAGCCCGAACTTGGACTCAATTGTTCGCAGCCAGTTGTCGGCCTCCAGGGGTTCTGCTGCTTCTGTGAACACCGGAGGGTGCATACTCATGAAATCCGAGTACGTCACAACATGGGGCTCATGAGGCCCCCTCTCTTGACGCCCCCCCCCCCCCCCCCCGCCTGGGACGTATTCTGCACGATCGTGCGGAGTAGGTCGGTCTGCTCCTCACGACCACTCACCAGTGCCGCAATCACATCCGCTAGTGTAAGCAGAAGCGGCGGTGGTGGTTGTTGCTGCGGGGTGCTGTCGTAGGCAGGTGGCTGGGATTCATCACCCCCCTGCTGGCTAGAGCCACCAATCTCATGCGTGGTCCGAGTGTGAACCATCTGCAACCATACGACAATAAACATCAGTCCCGTAACATACTTCATGCAGTCCAATAAAATGGCGTAAAACATAATGACAGTAAAACATGCGATACATCTCGTATGCAGATAATGTAATAACTTTGCACAAGCTACACCATTACCAGACCAAATACAAGCTAGTTAAATCCAACTTGGCGCCTTCCTCTTTGGAATCTCATCATAACTATGTTTGGTCACTACGAGACGTTAAAATCGCTTTGTCATCACGTATACTACCCTTTTATCTTCAATACGACACAAACATGGTCTCTAGCAAAAGAAACTTGAGTAAGACAAATACTCAAATCTTTAACTAGTTGAAGATAACCACTCATGTATTTTCTACCCCATTGGAAGTGCTTAAACCCCCTAGGGTACAACAATCCCTCAAATGAGTTCAACTGTCATCCCTCTGTCCGAATGACCAGTTGCTACCTATTCCAGATTTTGACCCGCTGATGGGCATTTTCATGACTCGAGCTGAACACCAAAGTTAAAGTTAACTTCAGTATATTTCCAACAGCTACTTCTTTGCCCTCAGATAAGCTCTGGTTTAAAAGTTATGGTAATTCAAAATCAACAGAATTTATGGAAGAATTTTCAACAGCACCTCCTTTGGAAGTTGTTGTTTTCAACTCTGGTTTCCACTGAGTTCTGTGCTGAAATTTCAGAAATTTTGAATTACAAGGATGTAACACATCTCCTACCCTTTCCAAAGATGTATGATATGAAAATTTTAGATTTTTCTACAGGAAGTTATGCTTGAAAAACAGAACAGTCCAGATAGTGTTTTGAATCTGTTCTGGTTCTGAACCATTTAAAATCATCTGGAATTTCGGCCAGTTTAAGGTGTGATTCAGCTCTGGAAGTCTAGAACAAAGTTGTAGACTACTTAAACACCTTTCCATAACTATATCCCACACCTCCATTGGCTAAATAATCTGTGAGTTATGCTCTGTCGAAGTTCAGCAAACTTGCTGCCAAAACAGACCACTCTGTTTTTCAATCCTTTGGAACTACACTGGTCCACTATTGAATTTTTCTACCCAACCAGGGTCCTAAATGTTGAAACTTAGTGATTTTAGTTCCTTATTATCATTATCTTTCATGCACATGCCTATGATATGTCGGTACTACGTTCCTCGCAAAAAGAAAATCCTAACTGGACTATACCGGCATATACGTCTCAATTGTGGCACTAAACAGGCTCTCGCACACGTATACTACACGGCATACATACGTGGTTAGTACCTGCAGAAGAACACCCAATAATGATGCACTCAAATGTTATTTCGATTTCAGGCAGGACCATATTTGGAAGTAAATACAAATGCCCGTATCATTGCCATTCGGCCGTCCTTGAGTTAAGCCACGTCTCAAGGTACGTGATCGTGTTTTAACACCCCACGACGGGGAACCCGAGTAGAGCGCGAACGGGTCGTCACGGTTGGGAATTTTATCACCCCAACATATACCACCTACTGCCCTGCAGGGCACGCTGATGGCAAGCGCTGCGTATGTCCTCCTGGGCTATTTCCAGATGAACATACTATCACATTACTGACCACACGATGGGGTCTCCACTTACTTGCCTAGTGCACGATAGGGATCAGCGTTTCATATGAACTCAGGAACATGAAGAGTCCAAGAGCTTCATATTGACGTCTTACACCAAGCTGTGAGACCTATCCCTGAACCACATTCCTCATCAGGGGAGCTAACCAAAATTGAACCGCTTTCGGTGGCGTTCCTTACCATTTTTACCTGAACGTGGGTGCGTCGTTACATAATTAAAATTCAGAATTATAACACATATGTTAGTCTTGCCACTTTAAGTAACTATGCTATTATAGTCCTTACTTGGGCAATCTAGCGAATCCTCACCGTAAACCTAAGTTTTCCCGTAATAAAGTCCTTAATTATTGTGCTATCCCCAATGCGGCTCTGATACCAGCCTGTGGCGGACCGGAATCCGCTCATCCATGATCGCAGAGGGTGGTGTCGCACGATGCGACACCCGACAGCACACATCATAAGGAAACATTGTATTACATAGAAAACCAACTGAAATGTACAAAGTAGTACAATACTTCAGTTACAAACTAGTGTTTATATTACAGCAGCGGAAACTAAATTTGTACAACTCATGCCCGTCTACCTAGCAAAACTCGGTGCCCAGCCCTAGGGCAACCCACACGAGCTCCACTCATCAGCTCAGCGCGGCGTGTACGGCTCCCACTCAGCCGTGGACCCCGACGGAGGGTAGCCCTCGCCGGTGGACTCGTAACCCGAGTCCGTGGGATGCTCCTCACCTACACTTATAGCAGCAACCGTGAGCACGATGGCTCAACAAGACTTAACCGACTCACCTAGGCATGAAACTCTACATGTAGTGTACAACGGACATGGGGTAGTAATTAGCAGCAAATGGACACGCCTACAATTTCATCCTTATTTCATCTTTTAGCCACATGTTTACAGTTCATGAATAGGAAATTTAGTGAGCAATATTTGGTGGCACACATGTAGCAATACAATTATACATATCAGCAGAATTGAATCATGACATTCCATAGTTTATCTACGTTACGATGCAGTGAACAAGCGGTACTCGTCACCACGAGGGACAGTGAATCGACTCGATATACATTTGCAGGGATACCCGAATAGCATGTCACGTACGCCCATCGGTGGAGCTGCACAGCACGCTCACTCGATGCCGTACGGGACAACCTTTCACCCAACAGCCCAAACGTCGAACCGGTCACACCGAAACGGACAGGAGGTTCCCTACACTGAGCATATCTCTATGCCCGTTAGCAGATTTTCATCTTGCTACCCTCAACCTACACCTATAAATCGGTGTGCTATGCCTCGACGCCCGGAGGTTTTGGTTACATCGGTTTATCGGGGCCCATATATCCGATATGCCTTCAGTATGTTCAATACTTGTAAAGCAGGGCCGCACACGGATCGGTCCTCAATCGACACGGACAGGGCTGTGCACAAAAGACTTCCTCTTCCTGTGCCCTAGCCCCTGCCTAGTCTCATTTTCTTTACTAAAGTGATCTCACATCACTCGAACGAATCCCGTGTGTCCCAAGCCTAACTCGCAAGTAGATTCCAACTACTCGACTTGTACCGAAGTTCTAGGAATCATTAAGCATAGCCTGTCTACTCGAGGCCTTAGACACTACCCTCACTCTTATAGGAAAATTCTGGTTATGCACTAGGGTTACATCCACCCTACACCTAATGAACATCCATAAACCTCATACCAAGTATATAACAAAGAAAAACTTTATAAAATGGTCTAATGTAAACCGGGGCTTGCCTTGTTGCTGCTGGTCAGTGGTTAGGGCTTCGTCCCGAAGAAGGAAGTCCAACACTTCCGGAGTTTCTTCGCCTTCAGCGACTACACGTAAACAATATACTACATGTCAATTTAAATGCAATGTTTAGAAATGACTATGTAAAGACCACAACTCTAGCTAGCCCTCCCCTTTGGTTCTGAAATTTTTATGGTGGCTTTATGGGGTCCTAACCAGAGTATTGACCATGTTTCATTTGAAACAAAGTTCATTTGAGCTTTGTACAAATAAAATCCTCTTTGGTCAATATTGGAGCCTCTAAGGAATTCATGGGTTTTCATGGCTCCAACCATTACTTTTTGGAAATTAGAATTTTAGATGACTCTAATGGAATTGGTTTCATGTCATTTGAATAATTCTAGATGAAGTTATGCCCTAAGCAAGGTGAGAGAAAATCTGAAAAATGTTTCTGTACATTTTTCTATTTTCTCAGGGCAGTTCACTTAATCACACCATTAGGGGGACTAAATTAACTTGGATGGGTCTGAAAATTTTACAGTGACTCAAGGATTTTCCATTGAACCTCCCAGCGAAATTTCAGAATTTCTCATAAAGCAATTCTCCAGATAAAATTCCCAACAATTTAAACTTTAGGGAATTAATTCTGGAAAACTATTAAGTTTTATGAGCTGAAATTTGTGTTGATGGAAAGTACTCAAAAAGCTGAGTTCAGAAAAATTTGATTCACTGAATTTGGAGCTTCCTAGCAGAAGTTATATGCATTTAAAGTTTGAACTAAAACTGGAAAATTCAAATAAAGTTTAAACCCTGCGGGTGGGTCCCACCCCGCGTCTTCTTCTTCCTCGTGCGCGCGCCTAACTCCCGCCGCGGCCGTCTCAGGCGAGGTCGTCTGGAAGGACTTTCTCCGCTTCCTCGAGGGCCACACCTTGCCGCCCCTACCTTTTTGGACCCGAGGAACTCATCCCCGGGGTCAGCCCGGTCTCTGGGCGGTCGGAAACCCCTCAGCGACGAGCCGCCATTACGGCTCAACTCCGACGCTGTCTCCTGGCCCCTACCGAGACCCACCTCGAGAAGTTATTGGCTCTACAGCTCCGTGGTGAACTACTGAGCACGGACATGGTGCTAGCTCACCGTGGAAACGGTCGGAACTATGTGTTCACCGTCGACCTAGGCCCGATATCGACGGTGACTTGAAAAACTCGACAACCAGAGTCTATACTCAACGGTTTCTTGTACTTTTTGATCCTGGATAGTCGTGGGACAGTGTAGATCATGTGTACAGCTCGGTATACCCGGTGATGAGCTAATACCCACGAATTCAGAATTTGGAGTAGCTCGGTCCTATGAACACCAAAACTTTCCCAGGGAAATTCTCTCACGACAGCGCATGAAACAACGAGCAGTTTGGACTAGCAGAACAAGCACCTTAGGGTGGTGGTTTCTTGTGTTGATCGCCGGGCACGACGAGCCCTGTATCGCCCGGGCGTCGGCGAGCAGGGAGAGGCGAGCTCGGAGGCACTTTGCTTCGGTTGTGTGCATGCAAAACGGAGAGGATGAGGACGATTCACGTGGACCAGCGTTATTAACCGAGTGTTTCACCCGGCGTCCTCAGCCCCCCGAGCAGGAGGTGGCACAGCGACTGCGTTGGGGCGTGGTTCACCCGCGCGCTGGCGACCTCAGGGTGTTCGATTTGGCCTCTGTGTGTCTGACCAGTTGGTCCCTCCCCTCTAATTCTTTTTCTGATTTTCATTTCTGTTTTGACTGAAAAGATCCCAGCTACTCACAATTGAATGAAAGACTTAGCCCCAAAGTCATGGGTTGAATTTGATTTCCTCAATTTGAAACTGGTTTTGCTAAATTTGCTCCACATTTGAACTAAAATTCAAATTCAGTTTGAACTAATGAACATTTAGCTCCCGACAAGATGATCTCCAATGGAGATGAAAATTGGTGGACTAACTCACAAAAATGTGCTGAGTTTGAATATGAAGTTAACTTTTGAATTCAAGTGATGAAAGTGGCTGCAATTTGAATTTGCATTCAAGGCCCATTTTTGAATTGTCTCCAAAAGTGCCTCAAAAAGTATTGGACTTGCATGAAATTTGGCCTGAGCCTTCCCAAGAATATATAAGGTCTAGGGGTGAGCTTAACCTTTCATGTTTATGTGTACAAATCCTACTTTTTGTAAGTTAGAGATTTAACCCTCTAATCACCCTCTTGATGGTGGTTACTTGCTCTTCACAAGAGTTCATGAGATATCCATCACAAGAGCTGTGGTGTTGTGAGGTAATGAACAAATTTTTGCAAGTCACTTTCTTGGGCTTTTACACTTGCATAAGCACACATCCGAGCCCAATGCCGGATGCATCGCAATACACATTGAACGGTTTTGTTGTGTCTGGCTGCGCCAAAACCGGTGCTGATGTTAGGTGCTTTACTAATGCCTTGAATGCTTCTTCACATGCTGGACTCCAAACATATTTGGTAGCCTTCTTCAGCAGCTCGGTCATACGCTTGGCAATCTTTGAGAAGTTCGGAATGAACCTCCGATAATATCCAGCGAGTCCGAGGAAACTCCGTACCTCATGAACAGTTCTCGGGGACTTCCAATTCAGCACTTATGTGATATTACTCGGTTCTACAACGATGCCCTACGCTGAGATAATATGCCCGAGAAAAGGAACTTGCGATATCCAGAATTCGCACTTGCTGAATTTCACGTATAGTTTGTGATCCCGCAGCCTTTGCAAGACTATACGCAGATGCTTCACGTGTTCTTCCTCCGACTTGGAATATACCAATATGTCGTCGAGGAATACCACGACAAACTTTTCCAGCTCCGGCATGAATACCGAGTTCATCAAGTACATGAAATGAGCTGGAGCATTGGTGACGCCGAAGGACATGACCAGGTACTCATAAAGCCCGTACCTCGTCGAGAAAGCCGTCTTCGGAATGTCCTCAGCCCATATCTTAATCTGATGGTACCCGGATCTTAAGTCCATCTTGGAAAATATCTTTGCTTTGACCATGATCAAACAACATGTCGATCCGTGGCAATGGGTACTTGTTCTTGATAGTTACGGCATTTAGTGGACGATAGTCCATGCAAAACCGCAACATCTCATTTTTCTTCTTCACAAATAATACCGAACGGCCCCATGGCGAGGAGCTCGGCCTAATAAAACCCTTCTCCAGCAGGTCCGTCAACTGTGTTTTTAATTCCGCCAATTCCTTTGGCGCCATCTTGTATGGCCTTCGAGATATTGGCATAGTTCCCGGTGCAAGTTCGATCTTGAACTCTACCTCTCGGTCGGGCGGCATCCCCGGTAAATCATCCGGGAACACGTCTGGGAACTCACGGACTACTGTAATGTCTTCCAATCTAATAGTGGTGGATTTGTATACACTTGGAAGTTTTATTCTGGACTGTTAAGAAATAATGAGTGTGATTTGTGCATTTCTGGGTGTAGATTAACGACTAGGAGGACGGTGTCTAAAACAGCGCCGGGGCGGGTTAACCACAACATCCCTAGGATGACATCGACCTTTTATCCCTATAAAGCTATGAGAGATGTAGGGTATACTCTATCCTCTAAGCATAATGGCGCTTTCGAAACCATCATGCTTTCTGAAATTTTCCCACCCGGTGAACAAATCACGTAAGGACTCCTGGTGGGTATTATTTGCAAGCTGTATTTAGCAATAAAAGCTTGGCTAATCAAACTATGCATGGTGCCTGAGTCAAATAAAACTATAACGGGATGCTGGTGGAGTTGGAACATACCCGCAAGGATTGGCTCCCCCTCCGGCACATCCTCTATGGCGAGTTGGTGGACGGTGTTGGGCTTAGGATTTGCACGCCGCGCATTAATGGGGTTCCGGGGCTGATTCCTCCCCGGAAACTGTGGTGCCACTCCGCCGTCTTGCCTCTCGGGGCAGTTGCTGGCGAAGTTCCCTTGGCGACCACATTTGTAGCATGCGGTTGATGGCTGGCCCATGCTTGGAGGATGAAAGCCCGGCATACGCTGCTGAGGTGCAAATGAACGCGGCATCGTCCGCTGCTTCTGTTGTTGCTGCGGAGGTGGTGCTGGTAATGCTGACCGGAACGCCGGTGGAGAATACGGCCGACTGCGAAACTGCATCGGTTGCTGCGGTGGCTGCCAGCGTGGACCCGATGGTGAGCGATACACCATTCGATATTTCTGGGGAGGACCACCTCCCCCTCCGCTTCCTAGTGGCGTGCTTCGCTTCGCCTCTGCCGCTGCTAACTCCTTGCCGGAGTCCTCTTGTACAATCGCAGCATCAATAATGTCATTGAGGCTGCCACAATTGAACATCGCCAGTTTGTCCTTCAGGAGCGGATTAAGCCCCTGGTAAAAGTGGTCCCGCCGCTTCTTGTCAGTATCGGCGTGATATGACACATAGAGCGCGAGATCGTTGAACGCCCTGGAGTACTCCAGCGCATTCCTGCTGCCTTGTTGCAGATGGAGGAACTCTTGTGTCTTCCTCTTCATCAGACCCGGCGGTATGTGATAGGCCCGGAAGGCCGTCCAGAACTCCGCCCCGGTTAGCACCCACTCGGTGGGTAGCTGTAAAAGCCCAAGAAAAAGGGACTTGCAAAAATTTTTCATCACCTCACGACACCACAGCTTTTGTTGTGGATATCTTGTGATGACTTGTGAAGAGCAAGTAACCACCATCAAAAGGGTGATTAGAGGGGAAAGCCCTAACTTTCACAAAGTGGGATTTCTACACATGAACATGAGAGGTTGGGCTCACCCCTTGGACTTAAAAAATCTTGGGAAGGTTCATGCCAAATTTCATGCAAATCCCACACTTTTTGAGGCAATTTTGGAGGCATCTGAAAAAGAGGTCAATTTGAATGTAAATTCAAATTGCAGCAACTTTCATCACTTAAATTCAAAAGTTAGCTTCATATTCAAACTCAGCACATTTTTCTGAGTTAGCCCTCCAATTTTCATCCCCATTGGAGTTCATCTTGTCGGGAACTAAATTTGCAATAATTCAAAACCGAATTTGAATTTCAGTTTAAACATGAAGCAAATTTAGCCAAACACAGTTCAAATTTAACTCAAATTCAAACCAAGACTTGGTGATTAAGTATCACATTCAATTGTGAGTAGCTGAGGATATTTTGGCACCAACAGAAATGAAAAGAATTGGAAAAAAAGAAATTAGAGGGGAGGCCCACATGTCATCAGACTTCAGTCTGAAGTTTCCTCGGGTGATTTTTTCCCTCGGCCGAAGCCTCGCGCGCGCGCCAGCGCGACGCACCGGCGCCCGACCGCCTCAACCGGTGCCACCTCCTGCTCGGGGGTGAGGCTAAGGACGCAGGTGAGACGCCGGGATCGAGTAGCCACGCCACCACGTGCAATCCTCGCGCTCTCTGTTCTGCTTCACACGACCGAAACATTCCGCCCGGCCGACCTCGCTGATCACCGGCGCCCGGGCAGCACAGGCGCTCTCATGCCCGACGAGCTACACAAGAAAGGTCCACTCCGAGGTGCTGATCACAACCGTACTGACCTCGCCCTCTCTCTCGCACGATCGGCAAAGAATTTGGGGGATTAGCGCGTCGGGGTGTTTAGAACCGAGCCACGCGAAATCCGGGAATTCGTAGCAAGTAAGCCACCACTAACTAGACCGAGCTAAAAACATGATCTAGACTTGCCCACGCGTCTCTAGGATCAAAGACCATCGAGTTTCATCGAGTCTCGGTGATGTTCTTCGAGGTTTTTGCATCGGCGCCGATTTCCGGCCTAGGTCGTCGATGAACTCGTAGTTGCGGCCTCTGTTGAGCTGACTTGAGTCCATGCTGGGGTTTAGGAGGTCGCCATGGTGCTCTAGGGAGAAAGACCGAAGTGTTTGAGCTCTACTAGCATGAGGGCGATATTGCCGAACACCAACCGTCACTGCCGCCTGTCGCCGATAGGTTTCCGGTGATCGGAGCCCCGGCCGACCTCGGGGATGAGCTGCCCGTGGTCCGAAAGGGGGAGGCGGCAAGTCTCCGGACTGGGGAACGCAGGAAAGGCGGCGTCTGAGGAGCTTGCCGGAGTTTATCACTGCAGCGAGCCGTTGGCGCGGGGAGGAAGATGATACTGTATAGTGGGCCCCACCCGCAGGAGTTTAAACATTTTGGGGGATTTTCCAGTTTAGTTCAACTTCAAATGCATAGAACTTTTGCTAGGAAGCTCCAAATCCAATGAAACAAATTTTGTTGAACTCAGGATTCTGAGTACTTTCCAACAATACCAATTTCAGCTCATGAAACCTAATAGTTTTCCAGAATTAATTCCCTAAACTTTAAACTGTTGGGAATTTTATCTGGAGAATTACTGCATGAAAAATTCTGAAATTTGGCTGAGAGGGTCTTTGGAAAATCCTTGAGTCACAGTGAAATTTTCAGACTCATCGAAGTTTATTTAATCCCCCTAATGTGGTGATTAAAGAACTGCCCTGAGAAAATAGAAAAATGTACAGAAGCATTTTTCAGATTTTCTCAAATCTTATTTAGGACATAACTTTCAGTAGAATTCTTCAAATGACATGAAACCAATTCCATTAGAACCCTCTTAAATTCTAGTTTCCAGAAAGTAATGGTTGGAGCCATGAAAACCCCTGGAATTACTTAGAGGCTCAAATATTGACCAAATGGGCTTTTATTTGTACAAGGTCCAAATGAACTTTGTTTCAAATGAAACTTGGTCAAGACTCTGGTTAGGACCCTACTAAGCCACTATAAAAATTTCAGAACCAAAGGGGAGGGATAGCTAGAGTTATTGGTAATTCTTCTTCAAGTTTACACTTTGCATTTGAATTTACATGTAGTATCTCTTTAACGTGTAGTCTCTGAAGGCGAGGAGACTCCGGAAGTGCTTGACTTCCTTCTTACGGACGAAGACTAACCACTGACCAGCAGCAACAAGGCAAGCCCCGGTTTGCATTAAGCTTTTTATAACATTTTACTTTGTCTACATACGTAGGCACTACAGGAAAAACGTGCATTGACGACGGCCAAATTTATTGACGACGGGGCCGTCGTCTTTAATATTATTGACGACGGCTTGATCTAGCCGTCATCATTAACGTAGTTATTGACGATGGCTAGTCGATAACCGTCGTCAATAAATTATTGATGACGGGGGCCGTCGTCTTTAACTTAATCCGGGCCCACCCGAGTAGTTATTGACGACGGTGACCTAGCACCGTCGTCAACAAGTTCCTTATAGATGACGGTCACCTAGCACCGTCGTCAATAACGGCACATATAACCCGTACGCGACCCGGGAGGCGGCAGTCCATCGCCGCCTCCCGACTCGCGCCTCTGTCCATCGCCGCCGGCCGTCCCCGTCGCCGCCGCCCGTCCCCTCATCCGCCGCCGCCCATCCCCGGCCCGAGGTAAGTCCCCCTCCCCTCCCCCTCCGCCCTCTCCCCCGCTCCCCTCTCCGGTTCCTCGCCCCCCGGCCGCGCCACCGGCCGGCCGGCCTCGCCCTCCACCCCCCCCCCCCCCCCCGTCCGCCCTCTCCGGCCCCTCACCCGTCCCCCTCCGGCCCGGACCCTCCCCCTCCAGCCCCTCCCCCGTCCAAAGGTGGGAACGGTTTTGTTGGAACCAGTTTTAACAGTTTGGTTCCTGCTTTGGGTTTGATTTGGGTGGTTTAAAATGGGCTGCCATATAAAATGGATTGGACTGATTTGGTTACAACACTAAATGGTTTGGGTTCAGTTTGGTTTAGACTGTAACAATTCGGTTGTGAATGGTTTGAGACCATGGGCTTTGCACTGGTTGCAGTTAGAAGTTTAGTCATTACTAGCAAATATCAATTAGCAAAACCTAGTGACAGAGAAACAACGAAGCTGCCGCCGTCGCCGGCTCGCCACTCATACGGCAGCGTGCGCCGTGCCACCGTCGTCGCGTCCTCACGCTCCAACCTGGCAGGAACTCCAGCCACCGTTGCGTCCCCGCGTCCCACCAGGTAGGAACCCACGCGCTCTGTTGCGTCTCCGCTCCCCTGCCCGGCAAGAACCCGGGTTAACGCCGCACCCTCTATCGTCGTGGCTCCATTCGTGGGTAAAGAGGATCTGTCAAGATTTCTACAGGCGAGCAAGTTGCGGCTCATTATCCTGCCAAGACCTACCATTTTATTTTTTTTCACATTTTGTCTCTTACCAGTTTGTTTTTTCAACAACTTTTCATTCAAGTACCTACCTATAATGGTGCTAAGGAATGAGCCTGCATGTTTCTTCAGTCACTAAGTAGAGCCCATTTAGTTAAAATGATCTATCCTTACATTGCCCAACAATCACAAAATGTTTTATGATTCTTTAAGCAAAGTTTAAGTTTTCAATTTTTTTAAAAAAAAAGAAAGAAAAGTCGAATATTTAAAGCAAACCAACCACCAGTTCAGTACCTGCTCATTGTCAACCATGCCGAGCGTCTTAACTCCTAATGCGTGCAAAAAACGGAGCAACCGTGAGAATCCACCATGCTGAACGCAGAGCGATTTGCTTGTGGGACTGGAACCATTTTTTACAAATGGGTTTAAACCAGTTTTAAACTTTGGTGTGGGCTATGGACTGGTTTGGTTTGGGTTGTTTTCTTATACAGTTTGGTTCGGTTTGGTTTGAACGCATAAATTAGTGGGCCGGATTGGGTTAGATTGAATTTATAAATGTTATGGTTTGGTGTGGATTGGGAGTTGGTTTTCACCCCATTGACAGGTTTACCCCCGTCCCCCTCCGGCCTGGACCCTCCCCCTCCGGCCCCTCCTTCCCTTTTGCTCTCTCGGAAGTAACTTAGTATTACTCTGAGTTTTATCCAGCCGGTTAGAAATGCCATCCTCCTACCGGATTATGAAATTAGGAAATAAACGGCTGGCAATCTGAATGGAAAGAACAGTTTGTGAGCTGTAAATCAGAACAGATGGTATTAAGTGATTGAAAGCTTAAGCGCTTGAAAGCAAGTTTTTTGCCGCTTTTTTGCCGTTTTACCCACCTATCTCACTGATTGAAGTATTCATCATTGTCAAGTTTAAAAATTTACAGTAGCCCGACCCGCTCTAGTTTTTTTACACGTAGTCTTTCCCTACATTTCTGCAAGATATTGTTTCCAGGATTCGAACCCGGGGGGATGCCGGGGCGGCTCGCCTCGCCTGGCCAAGCGTCACCGATGCCGGCGCCACCTCCGCCCGCCACCGTCGCTGCAAGGCGCCGCTGGCCCCTCGCGCTGCCACCGCCGATGCCTCACGCTGGCGATTCCTTGCGCCGCCACGCCCCGCCCTGCCGCCGCGCACCACCGTCCCGCGCCCCACCCCACTGCGCACCACCATCCCACGCCCCGCCCCGCCGCAGCCGCTGCCGTCCTGCCCCAAGCCCCGCCCGGCCGCCCCTGGTCACGCCGAGCCCTGGCCGCGCCTCGGCCGCCGCTGCTCGCCGCGCCCCGCCCCGAGCACCGCCCTGCTGTGCCGCCCTGCCCCGCCCCAAGCCCCGCCCTGCCGCGCCGCCCGACCTTAGTTGATTAATTGTTTAATTAGTATTGTAATTGATTATTGTTTAAATAATACTTTGATTGATTGCGTGATTAGTTACTCTATGTAAATAAATGGGTTTCGGCCCGGTCCGGTCTGACACGACCCATTTAGGGTCTTTCACGGCCCATTTATTGGTAATGTATTAGTCGAGACAGGCACGGAGGACGGCAAGCTCCCGCGCTTGGACGGCGGGACCGACGGTGCGGTTTCATATTTGACCCACTTACGACGGGGCATAACGTACGACGGCTAACCCTAGGCGTCGTAAGATAATGGCAGGCCCCAACGGGGCATAACTTAGGATGGCTGACCCACTTCTTTGTCTCTCGTTCTTTCCTTCTCTCTCGTTCTTTCCTCTCTCTCTTTTAAATGACTCAAAAACGAAAGATTGACGTAAACCTATACAACATGCGTCACCCGTTTCGAACGGGCCCGTCTCACATGTGTTACGCATGTGAGGCGTGTACGTTCGGAATTGTCCCTTTTTGGACAGCCTGGGAGTGACCGAGGGAGCGTGGCATTTGATGAGACGCGGGTTTAGATCTAGACGAGATTTCGACGCCATAACCCTGTTGTTCTCTGCTGCACCATTTTCGGGCGTGCAGTGGAGAACAACGGGGTTATGCTGCCGAAATTTCGTTCGGATCCATACCACGCGTCTCATCATGAGCACGCTCCGCTCGATCACTCTTGGGTGGGTTTAGGACCTATCCTTTCCAATAGATGTAGGGTCGTGACATAAATAAATTATAAAGTAACTATAATTTCCTTGACATTAAACTGCAGATTCAAACATGGGTGAGGATCGTAGTTGGATGTATACCGGTTGGAAGAACAGTTCTGGTGGTCACTCGGATGAGTGGTTCGCAAAGACAGATGCTTTTGTAGATCGAGCTTTTTCATTGTCAAATATCGATAAGGTGCGGTGCCCATGTACGAAATGTCAAGGTGCAAAGTGTTGGGACAAAGTGAATTTGGCGTTTCACTTATGTCGATACGGTTTCGTGCAAGATTATGAGGTGTGGACCTTTCACAGTGAGACATCTTCTCAACCCTTACAAGTTTCAGATGAGGATGACAACACGGGGGTCGATAGGATGGGCGAGATGCTTGATGCCATAAATCCTGAATTGATGGAGGATCCTCCTACAACGGAGGTTGAAGCGTTTTTCACGCTTCTCAAAGCTTCAGAAGAGCCGTTGCATGAACACACCGAAGTGACGCTCCTTACTTTCATGACTAGATTTATGGCCATTAAGTCTAAGTATTTCTTCTCCAATAACTGCTACAATGATCTTATCAAATTGATCAGCGATATCCTTCCACAACCACATAAAGTGCCTAAAGATATGTATCAGTCTAAGAAGTTGATTTCTGGTCTAGGTATGAAATATGAGAAGATTGATATGTGTCTAGACAATTGCATGCTTTTTTAGAGAGAGCATGCCAACGAGAACAAGTGCTTAAAATGTGGTAAAGCGAGATTTGTCGAAGTTGTTAATGACGACGGTTCAAAAGTAATGACTCAAGTCGCACAGAAGCAGCTTCGCTACTTGCCTGTCACACCTAGGTTCAAGCGTTTGTTTCTATCTAAAAAAACAGCTAGACACATGAGGTGGCATAAAGAAGGTGTACGTGAGAACAACAGCATGATGGTGCACCCGTCGGACGGTGAGGCATGGAAGGCGCTTGACCGCTTCGATCCAGATTACGCCAATGACGCGAGAAATATTCGCTTTGGGTTGGCGACAGATGGCTTCTCACCGTTTAGTACAAATGCCACACCATACTCTTGTTGGCCCGTGTTCGCTATTCCGTACAACTTACCACCATCGCTTTGTATGAAGTATGAGTTTATGTTCCTATGCCTTATTGTACCTGGACCGGATCATCCTGGTTCACGACTGAACGTGATGATGCAACCGTTGATTGAAGAGTTCAAAATGTTATGGACAGGAGTCGAAGCGTACAACTGTTATAGAAAATAGAAATTCAACCTTCGAGCTGCGTACTTGTGGTTTGTTCATGATTTTCCAGCTTACGGCATGTTTTCTGGCTGGAGCACTCATGGTCGATTGACATGTCCAATATGTGCTTCGGACACGGATTGTTTTCGTCTAAGTCATGGTGGCAAGATATGCTACTTTGATTGTCATAGACGTTGGTTACCGCCAAATCACGTGTTTAGGCAATAGAGAAATGCCTTCAGGAAGGGTACCATTGTAAAAAAGGGACCATCACAACGTCTGAACGGGTCGGAAATTGTTAAACAGCTCAACAATCTAGTGCCAGATGAAGGTCGTTCTAGATATTTTGTTGGTTACGGAGAGGATCACAATTGGACTCATATATGTGCACTATGGGAGTTACCGTATATGAAGTCTTTAATTCTAATGCATAACATTGATGTCATGCACCAGGAACGTAACATGGGCGAATGCATCATAAGCACGTGCTTGGATATGACGGGCAAAACAAAAGACAATATTAAAGCTCGGAAGGATTTGGCAGAGGTTTGTAACCGACCAAGTCTTGAGCTCTCCGAAGCTGGTGGCAAACCACGAGCTTCTTTCTGCCTTCGACCAAAAGAAAAGAAAGAAGTCTTCAAGTGGTTGAAACAGTTGAAGTTCCCAGACGGTTATGCTGCTAGCCTGAGAAGAGCCGTTAATGTTAAGACTGGAAATCTGACTGGTTTGAAGAGCCATGATTATCACATAATCATGGAAAGACTTCTGCCGGTTATGTTTCGAGGCTATCTTGATGATGAGGTGTGGAAGGTGTTAGCCGAGCTTAGCTATTTTTATAGACAGCTTTGTGCTAAAGAAATCAAAAGGGAGATGATGGAGAAGTTGGAAAAAGAGATACCCGTGCTTTTATGTAAGATGGAAAAAGTATTTCCTCCAGGGTTCTTCAATCCAATGCAACACCTTCTAATCCATCATCCATATGAAGCTAAAGTAGGTGGCCCTGTTCAATATAGGTGGATGTACCACATTGAAAGAGCACTCAGATGTCTAAAACCGATGGTTCATAATAGGGCAAGGGTTGAAGGATGCATCGCCGAAGCATTTACACTTCAGGAGATAGGATACTTTTCAAGTGTCTACTTTGCAGAAGAACACAATGTTAATGCATCGGTGTTACGGTACAATATGGCTGAAGCAACCTCTTGTAGCGAACTCTCACTTTTTCAAACAAGAGGCACCACTGTTGGTAGTGGCACGAGCTATGATGCTTCAGTAGATGAAAAGATAGCTGCTTTGTTATACATGTACGCTAACATAGATGGGATGGACAATTTTTTTCAGTAAGTGGTTGTTCAACATCTATACTAATTTGCGTGGTGTGTTATACATCTACACTAATAATTCTGTTTTGTCCTTATTTAGTGAGTTCGATCGACAAAATTGGAAGTCTAAGCAGCAACCTACTAGCAAGCAAATACAAACAATGCGACACTATGGAGTAAATGGAGGACCTAACTTCCAAACCTGGTTTCGAAATCATGTAACATTTTTCTTGTCTTGTTCCTCTTAGTAATTATGTTCATAGCATAAAATAGTCTTCTTACTTCATATGTTGGACAGTGCAAGACACAAGACGGTGTTCATGAAGATTTGCGACAACTGTCCAACGGATCCATTAAAGTTAAACTCTTTGGTCGATATATTGTCAATGGGTTCCGATTCTGTTCAACTCAATTTGAAGCTCAATGTCCTCTAAGGGCAACATCAAACACCGGAGTTGTGACGAGGGCCGCCGATGCCGAAGGACGTGAAACTAATTTCTATGGGATCATAAACAAAATCCTAGAATTTAGTTTTGCCGGGAGTAAAGACCTTAAAGTAGTCTTCTTTGACTGCGATTGGTTTGATAATAACAATGGAACTCGACAAAACCAATTTGGCATGGTAGAAGTCAAACACAAGGACCGACTACGAGGCTACGACACCTTTGTCCTTGCACACCAAGTCGAACAAGTGTACTATCTACAATATCCATGCGAAAAACTTAGTGCATGGTGGGTTGTACAAAAGGTGAACCCTCGTGAGCGGTTATATACACCGGACAATACTGGTTACATTGATGAGGCAGATGTTGTTTACCAAGAAGAAGAGTTGCCGGATTTTTTTGTCATTGAGCCTGGCCTACGACTCGATGAATTAGTTGGAGATGCACAAGATGTACAGACTCATAATATGAAAAAACGAAAATGGCAAACAACCATGAGAAAAGATCGATGGTCCGGTTTACGAAGTAAAGTACATGATCGTGATACTGATGAATTTTGAAATTGAGTACAAGTATTGTTTCCTTCATCTCTTCTTTCGTCTTCTATATTTTCCTTTAAATTCATTATCAAATTTCATTTCATCAGGATGTCGTCAAGCAATAGACGACGGGGGACGCGGGGCTTTCTGCCCCGTGAGCATACTCCGTTTTCCAGGACTGTCAGTCTAGCAATGGTAGACTGTCTCATCTGTTGGGCCTCGACGGAGGCCAGGGGTCACGAGAGCGGTCACGGCAGGTAAAGAATATTAAATTACATAAATTATATAAATAACTTTCTTAAATCTATATTACCAATCTTCAAATTTTTAGGACGACTCTACATCTGAGGAGACAGAGGCCAGGGGTCCTCTTCAGACACCACAGGTTTCGGAGCCTGTTACAGATCCTGCTTCGGATCCTCTTCAGGTTCCGGCACCGCAGGATTCAGACCCTGCTTCAGAGCCTTCCACAGAGCCTGATGTGGAGCCGGCTCCACAGCGGCGTTACAGGAGGAGCCAATACGTGGCTTCTCCTCCGGTTCCTGCACGGCCAGAAGATCGGGTCGTTATTCGTCCGGTTGGCGATAGGTAAGTAAATCTATAACAAATCAATTTAGATATTTTCCTCAACTGCATATCCCGAAATTTCCCCAAGAGTGAGGGTAGTGTCTAGGGCCTCGAATAGACAGGCTATGCTTAATGATTCATAGGACTTCGGTACAAGTCGAGTAGTTGGAATCTACTCGCGAGTTAGGTTTGGGACACACGGGTTTGGTTCGAGTGATGTGAGATCACTTTAGTAATGAAAATGAGACTAGGCAGGGGCTAGGGCGCAGCAAGAGGAAGTCTTGTGTGCGCAGCCCTGTCCGTGTCGATTGAGGACCAATCCGTGTGCGGCCCTGCTGAACAAGTATTGAACGTACCGAAGGCATATCGGATATATGGGCCCCGATAAACCGATGTAACCTAAACCTCCGGGCGTCGAGGCATAGCACACTGATTTATAGGTGTAGGTTGAGGGCAGCAAGGTGGAAATCTGCTAATGGCATAGAAAGATGCTCCGTGTAGGGAACCTCCTGTCCATTTCAGTGCGACCGGTTCGACGTTTGGGCTGTTGGGTGAAAGGTTGTCCCGTACGACATCGAGTGATCGTGCTGTGTAGCTCCACGGGTGGGCGTACGTGACGTGCTCTTTGGGTCTCCCAGCAGGTGTATATCAAGTCGATTCACCGTCCCTCGCGGTGACGAGTACCGCTTGTTCACTGCGTCGTAACGTAGATAATTTCTGCAATGTTATGATTCAATTCTGCTGTATGATATAATTGTATTGCTACATGTGTGCCACTAAATATTGCTTACTAAATTTCAGATTCCCGAACTGTTAACTTGTTGCTAAAAGATGAATTAAGGATGAACTTGTAGGCGTGTCCATTTGCTGCAATGTTACTATCCTACTTTCATTGTACACCTCATGTAGAGTTTCATGCCTAGGTGAGTCGGTTAAGTCTTGTTGAGCCCTCGTGCTCACGGTTGCTGCTTAAGTGTTTTTCAGGTGAGGAGCCACCCACGGACTCAGGTTACGAGTCCACCGGCGAGGGTTACCCTCCGTCGGGGACCACGGCTGAGTGGGAGCCGTACACGCCGCGCTGAGCTGAGAAGTGCAGCTAGTGTGGGTTGCCCTAGGGCTTTGCAGCCGACTTTTGCTAGATAGGCGGGCGTGAGTTGTATAATTTAGACTTCCGCTGTGTAATATAAACAATAGTTTGTAACTGAAGATTGTACTTGTTTGTACAGTTCAGTTGGTTTCCCATGTAATAAAAGGTGTCCTTATGATGCGTGCTGTCAGGTGTCGCATCGTGCGGCACCACCCTCTGTGATCCTGGATGAGCGGATTCCGGTCTGCCACAGCCTGGTATTAGAGCTGCATTGGGGATAGCGCAGTACTTAAGGACGGTATTACGAGAAAACTTAGGTTTACGGTGAGGATTCGGTAGTTTGCCCAAGTAAGGACTATATTAGCATAGTTACTTAAAGTGGCAAGACTAACATATGTGTTTTAATTCTGAATTTTCATTATGTAACGACGCACCTACGGTTTGGTAAGAATGGTAAGGAACGCCACCGAAAGCGGTTCAATTTCGGTTAGCTCCCCTGACGAGGAACGTGGTTCAGGGATAGGTCTCACAGCTTGGTGTGAGCCGTCAATATCAAACTCTTGGTCTCTTCATGTTCCTGAGTTCATATGAAACGCTGATCCCTAGCGTGCATTAGGCAAGTAAGTGGAGACCCCATCGTGTGGTCAGTAACGCGAGAGTGTGTTCGTCTGGAAATAGCCCAGGAGGACATACGCAGAGCTTGCCATCGGCGTGCCCTACAGGGCAGTAGGTGGTATCTTTTGGGTTGATAACATTTCCAACCGTGACGACCTGTTCATGACATACTCGGGTTCCCCGTCGTGTGGTGTTGAAACACGATCACGTACCTTGAGACGTGACCTAACTCAAGGACGACCGTATGGCAATGATACGAGCGTTTGTATTTACTTTTAAATATGGTCCTGCCTGAAATGAACAACCATTGAGTGCATCAACATTGTGTGGTCTTCTGCAGGTACTAACCACGTATGTATCCGTGTAGTAAACGTGTGCGAGAGACCGTTTAGTGCCACACTTGAGACGTATATGCCGGTATAATCCGGTTAGGATTTTCTTTTGTGAGGAACGTAGTACCCAGATATCATAGGCATATGCATGAAAAAATAATGATAACAAGGAATTAAAATCACTATGTTCAACATTTAGGACCCTGGTTGGTAGAAAAAAAATTGGAGGGTGATGAGTGTAGTTCCAAAAAACTGAAAAACAGAGTGCTATGTTTTGGGCAGCAAGTTTGCTGATCTTCAACAGGGCATAACTCACAGGTATTTTAGCCCAGGGAGGTGTGATATATAGTTCTGGAAAGCTATTTGACTACTCTACAACTTTGTTGTAGACTTCCAGGGCTGAAACACACCTTAAGATGGCTTAAATCCCAGAGGAATGTAAACTGTCCAGAATCAGGACAGAGTTAAACAATCTCTGGACTGTTCTGTTTTTCAAACATAACTCCCAGTAGAAAAATCTAAAATTGTCATATGATACATCTTTAGAAAGGGTAGAAGATGTTTTACATCTTTGCAATTCAAAGTTTCTGAAATTTCAGCACAGATTTCAGTGGAAACCAGAGTTGAAAACAGCAACTTCCCAAGGGAGGTGCTGTTAAAATTCTTCCAGAAATTCCGCTGAATTTGAATTACCATAACTTTTTAACCAGAGCTGATCTGAGGGCAAATAAGTACTCATTGGAAAGATACTTAAGTTAACTTTAACTTTGGTATTCAACTTGAGTCAAGAAAATGCCCAGAACCAGATCATAATCTTGGATATGTAGAAACTGGTCATTCTGACAGAGGAATGACAGTTGAACTCATTTGAGAGATTGTTGTACCCTAGAGGGGGTTTGAGTATTTCCAATGGGGTAGAACATACTCATGAGATGATATCTTCAACTAGTGAAAGACTTGGCGTATATGTTTTACTCAAGTTTCTTTTACTAGAGACCATGTTTGTGTCGTATTGAAGATAAAAGGGGAGTATACGTGATGACAAGGCGATAGTAACGTCTCGTAGTGACCAAAACTAGTTGTGATGAACTTCCAAAGAGGAGGTCCGTCAATTTGGATTTAAACTAGCTTGTATTTGGTCTGGTAATGGTGTAGCTTGTGCAAAGTTATTACATTATCTACATACGAGATGTATCACATGATTTTATTGTCATTATGTTTTTACGCCTATTTCGTTTGACTGTATTGAAATATGTTGCAGGACTGATGTTTATTGACGTATGGTTGCAGATGGTTCGCACTAGGACCACGCACGAGGTTGGTGGCTCTAGCCAACAGGGGGGCGATGACTCCCAGCCACCGGCCTACGACAGCACCCCGCAGCAGCAGCCACCACCGCCGCCTCCGCTTACTCTAGCGGATTTGATAGCGGCACTGGTGGGAGGTCGTGAGGAGCAGACCGACCTGCTCCGCACGATCGTGCAGAATACGTCCCAGGCGGGGGGGGCGTCAAGAGAGGTGGCCCCGTGAGGCCCATGAGGTGTCATACTCGGACTTCATGAGTACGTACCCTCCAGTTTTCACAGAAGCTGAAGAACCAGTGGAGGCCGACAACTGGCTGCGGACCATCGAGTCTAAGTTCGGGCTGCTCCAATGCACGGAGCGGCAAAAGACTCTGTTCGCAGCGCAGCAGCTTCACGGTGCCGCTGGTGCACGGTAGGTGAACTATGTCGCCTCACGTCCGGCTGGCCATACCGTGGAGTGGGAACTGAAGCAGGACTGGAGGAGTGCCCATGAGTACTCCCGTGCCTTCAACCACCTGGCGCAATATGCGTCAGACTACATCTCCACTGAGGAGAAGAAGCAGGAGCACTTCTATCGGGGGTTACACCCCGAAATGAAGACGCATCTCGTGCAATGGAATCGTGGCACCTTCAACGACCTCGTCAATGCCACGATCATGCAAGAGGACGCTCAGCGGGAGTTGGAAGCTGAGCAGCGGAAGCGCTGAGCTCCACCCAGCAGTGGGGGTGGCGCTCCTCAGAAGTACCGCATGGTGTATCGGACACCATCCGGACAGCAGTGGCATCCACCGGCGCGACCTCAGCGGTTCGGGGGACATTCTTTCCAGTCACCTCCGTTCCGACCGCCGATGCCACCACCGAGACCTCAACAGCAGCATCAGACGGCACCCCGGGCGTTTCCACCGCCACAACGCGCCAAGGGTTTCCGTCCGCCGATCAGCGGAGGACCGCCCCACTTCACTTGCTTCACGTGTGGCCAGGCGGGTCATTTTGCGAAGGACTGTCCCCAAGGGCAGCAGAGCAGCGGGCAAGCCCAGTTCCAGGGCGGTGCTCGAGGCCGACCTCCGGTCAAGAAGGTTGGTCAGCGGACTGGGGGCGTTCGCAACCTCGACAATGAGGACGCCCCGGAGGGAGACAACATGCTAGCGGGTACGTTCACTCTCAACAATCAAGCCATCATCGTATTATTCGATTCTGGTGCAACCCACAGTTTTATAAGTGCATTCTATGTGGCTAAGCATCAAATGCAAGTCTTCCCAACCGACTGCACCTATATGATTTGCTCACCGGGAGGGAAGATTTCAGCAAATATGATGATCCCAAAGGCACCTCTGTGTTAGGTGGGAAACTATATCCCACCACCTTGATAATCCTTACGGGGCAAAAGATTGATGCAATCTTAGGGATGTCATGGATACAATAACATGGCGCTGTTCTGGAGACTCGGACACGGACGGTTCATTTAAACTCTCCATTCCACCGTCCGCATTCCATGGTGTTAGACAATCCGGCCCGGGAAGTTTCAGAAATCCATAATACTGAAGCTCTCAAGTTAGAGGACATCCCCGTAGTCCGGGAGTACCCCGACGTGTTCCCGGATGATCTTCCAGGCATGCCACCTGAGCGGGATGTCGAGTTAAAGATTGAACTTGCACCTGGGATTAGGCCCATATCACGGAGACCATATAAAATGGCTCTGAATGAGCTGGCTGAACTGAAAGAACAGCTCAATGATCTGTTGAGCAAAGGTTTCATTAGGCCGACTTCCTCGCCTTGGGGATGCTTGGCGCTGTTCGTGAAGAAGAAGGATGAAACCTTGAGGCTATGTGTGGACTACCGGCCGCTCAACGCCGTCACTATCAAGAATAAGTACCCACTGCCCCGCATCGACATATTGTTTGATCAACTTGTGGGGGCAAGTGTGTTCTCCAAGATGGACCTTCGCTCTGGATATCATCAGATAAAGATCCGGGCGGATGATATTCCAAAGACGGCATTCTCGATGAATTATGGCTTATACGAATATCTCGTCATGTCTTTTGGTCTCACGAATGCTCCAGCCCATTTCATGTATCTCATGAACTCAGTGTTCATGCCGGAGCTGGACAAGTTCGTGGTAGTGTTCATCGATGATATCTTGGTTTACTCCAAGACAGAAGCCGAACATGCCGAACACTTGAGGATCGTTCTTCAACGATTGCAAGACCACAAGCTCTACGCCAAGTTCAGCAAATGCGAGTTTTGGATCAGCCAAGTGCCATTCTTGGGACATATCAGCTCAGCAGAAGGCATTGCGGTTGACCCAAGCAAGGTAGAGCAAGTGCTGAAATGGAAAGCTCCCACTTCAGTTCATGAAGTCAGAAGCTTCCTCGGGTTAGCGGGATACTATCGGAGATTCATTCCAAACTTCTCCAAGCTCGCTAAACCGATGACAGAATTGCTGAAGAAGGGAAGGAAATATGTTTGGAACACGGCGTGTGAAGGAGCGTTCCAAGCATTAGTGAAGAATCTCACAACAGCCCCGGTCTTAGCTCAGCCAGATACAACAAAGCCCTTCGACGTGTATTGTGACGCGTCCGGTATTGGGCTCGGCTGCGTGTTGATGCAAGAAGGACGTGTGGTCGCCTATGGCTCACGCCAACTTCAGAACCATGAGCAGCACTATCCGACTCATGATCTTGAGCTTGCTGCAGTAGTTTTGGCGCTGAAAATGTGGAGGCACTATCTCCTGGGGAATCTGGTGCACCTCTACACCGACCACAAGAGCTTGAAATACATTTTCACCCAGAAGGAGCTGAATATGAGACAAAGGAGGTGGTTAGAACTAATCAAAGACTATGAGATTGAGATTCATTACCACCCCGGCAAGGTAAATGTGGTTGCACGCGCTGAGTCAGAAATCACATGTCCATAACCTCACCATTACACCGGTGGAGGAGGAAGAGCCGAGTTTATACTTCGTTCCTTATGGGTTGCTTCACAACCTTGCCCTCATCCCTACCATTAGGGAGGACATCATTGCAGCTCATAAGATTGATAAGGGCATGGCACATCTCCGGAGACAGATAGATAATGGGGAGATCAAGTGTTTCCGGAAAGATGATGAGGGGACGCTATGGTTCAATGACCGCATAGTCGTACCCCGGGATATGGAGTTGAGGAAAAAGATCCTCGATGAAGCTCACTTGTCTAAATACTCCATTCATCCGGGCAGCAACAAAATGTACCAAGATTTGAAAAAGAAATTTTCGTGGACACGGATGAAGCGGGAGGTAGCGAAGTATGTATCCGAGTGCGATACGTGTAGACGAGTGAAAGCTGATTATATGAAGAAATCAGGGCTGCTGCAACCCCTGAAGATCCCGGCATGGAAATGGGAAGATGTGAGCATGGATTTCATTGTAGGATTACACCTAACATCCAACAAGCATGATTGCATTTGGGTAATCGTTGATCGGTTAACCAAGACAGCTCACTTCATCCCGGTGAATACACATTATAATGCCGGCAAAATATGCGGAGCTGTACATAGCAAAGATTCTATGCTTATATGGCGTACCCAAGACCATCGTCTCAGATCGAGGTGCATTGTTTGTATCTCGCTTTTGGGAGCAGCTACACGCTTCTTTGGGTACTAAGCTGATTAGGAGCTCCGCCTACCACCCTCAGACAGATGGCCAAACAGAGAGGGTGAATCAGGTTCTGAAAGACATGTTGAGAGCATGTGCCATCCACCACGGTAGGAACTGGGATGATCATCTACCGTTGGCGGAATTCTCGTACAATAACGTCTATCAGGCGAGTATCAAGATGGCACCCTACGAAGCTCTCTACGGTAGCAAATGCCGCACCCCATTAAACTGGTGCGAGTCCGGTGAAAGGGTCATATTCGGGGTTGATGTGGTGAACGACGCCGAAGAGCGTGTTCGGACGATTCAAGCCAACTTGAAGGCCGCTCAATCCTGGCAGAAGAGCTACGCTGATAAGAGGCGTAGACCGTTGCACTTTGACGTCGGTGAACACGTGTACCTCCGTGTGTCTCCGATGACGGGCGTGCACCGGTTCGGCGTGAAGGGGAAACTCGCTCCCGTTTCATTGGGCCATATGCTATCACCGAGAAGTGTGGACCAGCGGCGTATAGACTGGAGCTACCGGCATCTCTTGCTGGTGTCCATGACGTCTTCCATGTTTCACAACTGAGAAAATGTCTAAAACATACAGCCGCTGTTCCTACCGAAGACATTGGCGAGTTGCAACCGGATTTGACATATGATGAATATCCGGTGGCGATTATGGATGAGAAGGCCCGAACCACGCGTAGCCGAACGTTGTGGTTCTACAAAATACTCTGGAGCAACCACACCACCGAAGAAGCGACGTGGGAGAGCGAGGAATTTCTTCACTCCAATTACCCAGAATTCATGGCGTCTCAACACAGGTGAGTCCCTATTACATCGCCATCTCTTCTTTCATAATCTCGGGACGAGATTCTTTTAAGGGGGAGGGATGTAAAAGCCCAAGAAAAGGGACTTGCAAAAACTTTTCATCACCTCACAACACCACAGTTTTTGTTGGGGATATCTTGTAAAAAATTGTGAAGAGCAAGTACCCTCCATCAAAAGAGTGATTAGAGGAGAAAGCCCTAACTTTCACAAAGTAGGATTTCTACACATGAATATGAGAGTTTGAGCTCACCCCTAGGACTTGAAAAGTCTTGGGAAGGTTCAAGCTAAGTTTCATGCAAACCCAACACTTTTTGAGGCAATTTTGGAGGCATTTGAAAAAGAGACCAATTTGAATGTAAATTCAAATTGCTGCAACTTTCATCACTTAAATTTAAAAGTTAACTTCATATTCAAACTCAGCAACTTTTTTCTGAGTTAGTCCTCCAATTTTCATCCCCATTGGAGTTCATCTTGTCGGGAACTAAATTTGCAATAATTCAAAACCGAATTTGAATTTCAGTTTAAACATGAAGCAAATTTAGCCAAACACAGTTCAAATTTGAGAACTCAAATTCAAATCAAGACTTGGTGATTAAGTCTCACATTCAATTGTGAGTAGCTGAGGATATTTTGGCACCAACAGAAATGAAAAGAATTGGAAAAAAAGAAATTAGAGGGGAGGCCCACATGTCAGCAGACTTCAGTCTGAAGTTTCCTCGGGTGATTTTTTCCCTCGGCCGAAGCCTCGCGCGCGCGCCTGCGCGATCGCACCGGCGCCCGACCGCCTCAACCGGTGCCACCTCCTGCTCGGGGGTGAGGCTAAGGACGCAGGTGAGACACGGGGATCGAGTAGCCACGCCACCACGTGCACTCTCTATTCTCCTTCGCACGACCGGAACATTCCGCCCGACCGACCTCGCTGATCACCGGTCCCGGGCAGCACAGGCGCTCTCGTGCCCGACGAGCTACACAAGAAAGGTCCGCTCCGAGGTGATGATCACAACCGTACTGACCATGCCCTCTCTCGCACGATCAGCAAAGAATTTGGGGGGTTAGCGCGTCTGGGTGTTTAGAACCGAGCCACGCGAAATCTGGGAATTCGTAGCAAGTAAGCCACCACTCCCTAGACCGAGCTAAAAACGTGATCTAGACTCGCCCACGCATCTCTAGGATCAAAGACCATCGAGTTTAATCGAGTCTGGGTGATGTTCTTCGAGGTTTTTGCATCGGCGCCGATTTCCGGCCTAGGTCGTCGATGAACTCGTAGTTGCGGCCTCTGTTGAGCTGACTTGAGTCCATGCCGGGGTTTAGGAGGTCGCCGTGGTGCTCTAGGGCAAAAGACCGAAGTTTTTGAGCTCTACTAGCATGAGGGTGACGTTTCCGAACTCCAACCGTCACTGCCGCCCGTCGCCGATAGGTTTCCGGTGACCGGAGCCCCAGCCGACCTCGGGGATGAGCTGCCCGTGGTCCAAAAGGGGGAGGCGGCAAGTCTCCGGGCTGGGGAACGCAGGAAAAGTGGGGTCTGAGGATCTCGCCAGAGTTTATCACCACAGCGAGCCATTGGCACGGGGAGGGAGATGATAATGTATAGTGGGCCCCACCCGCAGGAGTTTAAACATTTTGGGGGATTTTCCAGTTTAGTTCAACTTCAAATGCATAGAACTTTTGCTAGGAAGCTCCAAATCCAATTAAACAAATTTTTCTGAACTCAGGATTCTGAGTACTTTCCAACAATACCAATTTCAGCTGATGAAACTTAATATTTTTCCAGAATTAATTCCCTAAATTTTAAACTGTTGGGAATTTTATCTGGAGAATTACTCCATGAAAAATTCTGAAATTTGGCTCAAAGTGTCATTGGAAAATCTTTGAGTCACAGTAAAATTTTCAGTCTTATCCAAGTTCATTTAGTCCCCCTAATGGGGTGATTAAGAGAACTGCCCTGAGAAAATAGAAAAATGTACAGAAGCATTTTTCAGATTTTCTCAAATCTTATTTAGGGCATAACATTCAGTAGAATTCTTCAAATGACATGAAACCAATTCCATTAGAACTCTCTTAGATTATAGTTTCCAGAAAGTAATGGTTGGAGCCATGAAAACCCCTGGAATTACTTAGAGGCTCAAATATTGACCAAATGGGCTTTTATTTGTACAAGGTTCAAATGAACTTTGTTTCAAATGAGACTTGGTCAAGACTGTGGTTAGGACCCTACCAAGCCACCATAAAAATTTCAGAACCAAAGGGGAGGGCTAGCTAGAGTTATTTGTAATTCTTCTTCAAGTTTACACTTTGCATTTGAATTGACATGTAGTATCTCTTTAACGTGTAGTCGCTGAAGGCAAGGAGACTCCGGAAGTGCTCGACCTCCTTCTTCCGGACGAAGACCTAACCCCTGACCAGCAGCAACAAGGCAAGCCCCGGTTTGCATTAAGTTTTTTATAACGTTTTACTTTGTCTACATACGTAGGGTGAAGTGTGTGTGTGCATTAGGTGTAGGATGGATGAATACCCAACTGCATATCCAGAATTTTCCCCAAGAGTGAGGGTAGTGTCTAGGGCCTCGAATAGACAGGCTATGCTTAATGATTCATAGGACTTCGGTACAAGTCGAGTAGTTGGAATCTACTAGCGAGTTAGGTTTGGGACACACGGGTTTGGTTCGAGTGATGTGAGATGACTTTAGTAATGAAAATGAGACTAGGCAGGGGCTAGGGCGCAGCAAGAGGATGTCTTGTGTGTGCAGCCCTGTCCGTGTCGATTGAGGACAGATCCGTGTGCTGCCCTGCTGAACAAGTATTGAACGTACCGAAGGCATATCGGATATATGGGCCCCGATAAGCCGATGTAACCTAAACCTCCGGGCGTCGAGGCATAGCACACCGATTTATAGGTGTAGGTTGAGGGCAGCAAGGTGGAAATCTGCTAACGGGCATAGAGAGATGCTCCGTGTAGGGAACGTCCTGTCCGTTTCAGTGCGACCGGTTCGACGTTTGGGATGTTGGGTGAAAGGTTGTCCCGTACGACATCGAGTGAGCGTGCTGTGCAGCTCCACGGGTGGTCGTACGTGACGTGCTCCTTGGGTCTCCCTGCAGGTGTATATCGAGTCGATTCGCCGTCCCTCGCGGTGACGAGTACCACTTGTTCACTGCATCGTAACGTAGATAATTTCTGCAATGTTATGATTCAATTCTGCTGTATGATATAATTGTATTGCTACATGTGTACCACCAAATATTGCTTACTAAATTTCAGATTCCCGAACTGTTAACTTGTTGCTAAAAGATGAATTAAGGATGAACTTGTAGGCGTGTCCATTTGCTGCAATGTTACTATCCTACGTTCATTGTACACCTCATGTAGAGTTTCATGCCTAGGTGAGTCGGTTAAGTCTTGTTGAGCCCTCGTCCTCACGGTTGCTGCTTAAGTGTTTTTCAGGTGAGGAGCCACCCATGGACTCGGGTTACGAGTCCACCAGCGAGGGTTACCCTCCGTTGGGGACCACGGCTGAGTGGGAGCCGTACACGCCGCGCTGAGCTGAGTAGTGCAGCTAGTGTGGGTTGCCCTAGGGCTGGGCAGCCTACTTTTGCTAGATAGGCGGGCGTGAGTTATAATTTAGACTTCCACTGTGTAATATAAACAATAGTTTGTAACTGAAGATTGTACCTGTTTGTACAGTTCAGTTGGTTTCCCATGTAATAAAAGGTGTACTTATGATGTGTGCTGTCAGGTGTCGCATCGTGCGGCACCACCCTCTGTGATCCTGGATGAGCGGATTCCGGTCCGCCACAACGACGCACCTATGCTCTGGTAAGAATGGTAAGGAACGCCGCCGAAAGCGGTTCAATTTCGGTTAGCTCCCCTGACGAGGAACGTGGTTCAGGGATGGGTCTCACAGCTTGGTGTGACACGTCAATATGAAACTCTTGGACTCTTCATGTTCCTGAGTTCATATGAAACGCTGATCCCTAGCGTGCATTAGGCAAGTAAGTGGAGACCCCATCGCGTGGTCAGTAACGCGAGAGTGTGTTCGTCTGGAAATAGCCCAGGAGAACATACGCAGCGCTTGCCATCAGCGTGCCCTGCAGGGCAGTAGGTTATATCCGTTGGGTTGATAACATTCCCAACCGTGACGACTCGTTCATGATCTACTCGGGTTCCCCGTCGTGTGGTGTTGAAACACGATCACGTACCTTGAGACGTGACTTAACTCAAGGACGGCCATATGGCAATGATACGGGCGTTTGTATTTACTTTTAAATATGGTCCTGCCTGAAATGGAAACAACCATTGAGTGCATCATTATTGTGTGGTATTCTGCAGGTACTAACCACGTATGTATTCCGCGTAGTAAACGTGTGCGAGAGCACGTTTAGTGCCAGAACTGAGACGTATATGCCGGTATAATCCGGTTAGGACTTTTTTTGTGAGGAACGTAATACCAACATATCATAGGCATGTGCATGAAAGATAATGATAACAAGGAATTAAAATCACTAAGTTTCAACATTTAGGACCCTGGTTGGGTAGAAAAAAAAATCGATAGTTGATCACTGTAGTTCCAAGGGATTGAAACACAGAGTGCTCTGTTTTGGGCAGCAAGTTTGCTGAATTTTGACAGGGCATAACTCACAGATTATTTAGCCAATGGAGGTGTGGCATATAGTTCTGGAAAGGTGTTTAAGAACACTACCACTTTGTTGTAGATTTCCAGAGCTGAATCACATCTTAAGATGGCCTAAATTCCAGAGGGATGTAAACTGTCCAGAACCAGGACAGATTCAAAACACTCTCTGGACTGTTCTGTTTTTCAAGCATAACTTCCTGTAGAAAAATCTAAAATTTTCATATGACACATCTTTGGAAAGGTTAGGAAAAGTGTTGCATCTTTGTAATTCAAAGTTTCTGAAATTTCAGCACAGAACTCAGTGGAAACCAGAGTTGAAAACAGCAACTTCTAAGGGAGGTGCTGTTGAAATTCTTCCAGAAATTCTGTTGACTTTGAATTAACATAACTTTTGAACCAGAGCTGATATGAGGTCAAATGAATACTCGTTGGAAAGATACTGAAGTTAACTCTAACTTTGGTATTCAACTTGAGTCATGAAAATGCCCAGAACCAGATCAAAATCTGGGATTTGTAGAAACTGGTCATTCTGACAGAGGAATGACAGTGAACTCATTTGAGAGATTGTTGTGCCCTAGGGGGTTTAAGTACTTCCAATGGGGTAGAACATACTCATGAGATGGTATCTTCAACTAGTGAAAGATTTGAGTATATGTCCTACTCAAGTTCCTTTTGCTAGAGACCATGTTTGTGTCATATTGAAGATAAAAGGGTGGTATACGTGATGACAAAGCGATAGTAATGTCTCGTAGTGACCAAACCTAGTGGCGATGAACTTCCAGAGAGGGAGTCCATCAAGTTAGATTTAACTAGATTGTATTTGGTCTGGTAGTGGTGTAACTTGTGCAAAGTTATTACATTATCCGTATACGAGATGTATCGCATGTTTTAATGTCATTATGTTTTACGCCTATTTTGTTGGACTGCATGCAATATGTTGCGGGACTGATGTTTATTGTTGTATGGTTGCAGATGGTTCACACTCGGACCATGCACGAGGTTGGTGGCTCTAGCCAGCAGGGAGGCGATGACTCCCAGCCACCTGCCTATGACAGCACCCCGCAGCAGCAACCACCACCGCCGCTTCCGCTTACCCTAACGGATGTGATAGCGGCACTGGTGGGGAATCGTGAGGAGCAGACCGACCTGCTCCGCACGATCGTGCAGAATACGTCCCAAGCGGGGGGGGGGGGGGGGGGACGGGGACGTCAAGAGAGTGGGCCTCATGAGCCCCGTGATGTGACGTACTCGGATTTCATGAGTACGAACCCTCCGGTGTTCACAGAAGCCGCAGAACCACTGGAGGCCGACAACTGGCTGCGGACAATCGAGTCCAAATTCGGGCTGCTCCAATGTACGGAGCGGCAAAAGACTCTGTTTGCGGCGCAGCAGCTTCACGGTGCCGCTGGTGCGTGGTGGGCGAACTATGTCGCCTCACGTCCGGCTGGCCATGCCGTGGAGTGGGAGGAATTCCGGGAGGCGTTCCGCGCCTATCATATCCCTCCCGGGATAATGAAGAGGGAGTTCCAAGAATTCTTGGAACTGGAGCAGGGCGGGAGGAGTGCCCATGACTACTCCGGTGCCTTCAACCATCTGGCGCAATATGCGTCAGACTACATCTCCACCGAGGAGAAGAAGCGGGAGCACTTCTATCTGGGGTTACATCCCGAGATGAAGACGCATCTCGTTCAATGGAATCGCGGCACCTTCAACGACCTCGTCAATGCCGCGATTATGCAAGAGGACGCTCAGCGGGAGTTGGCAGCTGAGCAGCGGAAGCGCAGCACTCCACCCAGCAGTGGGGGTGGCGCATGCCGCACACCATAGGAAGTGTGAATTGTGACTAGCTATCACGGGCAACAGGGAGGATCTAGTCCACTTGGCAACAAGGGACGGAATCACGACTTGTGGGTAAAGTGGTACAAACTCTGCAGAGTGTCAAACTATCTAGATAGTCGTGCTCACGGTCACGAGCAATGCTTGGACTTACTCATGATTAGACGGGTTGGTGGGTTTGGTCTCCAGGTGGTGTAGCTTGGGGATCTGGATTGCCAGGTGGTGTGACCTGGTGAGTTGGTCATCAGGTCGAAGCCTGATGAGTGGGTCTTCAGGTTGTAGCCTGGAGGGTCGTGAGTTGGTCGTCAGGTTGTAGCCTGACGTGTGGGTGGTCCAGGTTGTAGCCTGGATGGTCTTGTTGGTCAGGTGGGTTAACCTGACAGTATTTACATATTTGTCGGGTTTTGGAATGTCACACATAGTAAATAGGATGCTAAGGTAAAACTAAGGATAGGATATTCTGCGTAGAGCTTAAAACGAGTTTAGCCTTTTCCTTTGAATAGCCTACATGTCATCTATTTCCCACACTTGCTGAGTACGCTATGTACTCATGCTTGCTTGTTGCCTCTTCTTGTACATCATTGCTGCTCAGGCTATGGAGATGGAGCAGGAGAAGATGAAGACGGCGGATTCAATCCCGGTGTGCAGTACTAGGCTGGCGTGCCCCCGGAAGACGCCTGTGATGGAGCTCCGCGCTTAGATTCCCTCTGCTGTGTATCTTTCTTTTTTTTTAGACCATGAGTCATTCACGTATTGAATAATTATCATTTGACATTGGCTTAATATATATGATATTACACTTTTGTCGGCACATGTATGAACTAACAGATCCTGGCATACATGTGTAGCTTGTCTGGTGTGTTTTACAGGAACCAGGCGTGACAAAGTGGTATCAGAGCCGTGTCGTCCGTAGGACGCTAGCCTAGGTAGAAAACAGTCACGAACTAGGTGTATTTTCACCTAGAAAACTAAATACGACTTAAAACTTGGGTAAATTGGACGAGTAGATCAATTCATAAGTGTTTGTGATTGTTTTGATGGGTGCTTGACTTGATTTGTCTGCGTTTGCATTTATTTTGAACATTCAGACGAGAAATTTTAAATGCGTATATGTTTTAAATATTTTTACCAAATTATCGATCATCCCTTACTGCCATCATTGAGTATATTGTTATAAGCTTTGGATTGTACAACAGATGGCAGGTAGAGGACGTGGTCGTGGCCGTGGTCGTGGTGTACCCGAGGCTGATAACGAGCCTCCAGGTGTCCAGCTCCCAGGCTGGGCTGGTCGAGGTGCTCGCGGAGCAGGCGTAGCTCCGATAATGCAGCAGATGATGGCCACGCAGAACCAGCTGTTGCAGAATTTGGCTCAGGTCATCGGTAACATGCAGCAGGCTCCTCCACCCCCACCACCGTTAGCGCCTGGACCTCGGTCCAAGTCGAGAGACTTTCAGAGCACTCAGCCGCCAGTGTTCTCGAGTCCGGTTGAGCCGATGGATGCAGATGATTGGTTGAAGACGATTGATAGCAAGCTGCAGTTGATCCAGTGTCATGGACGGGAGAGAGTCTTGCTCGCCGCTCACCAGCTAGCAGGACCCGCAGTAGACTGGTGGACAGCTTACACAGCTGCTCACGTGGACTCTCGGAGTATCACTTGGGATGAGTTCAGAGGCAGATTCCGCAGTCACTTTGTACCAGCCGGTGAGATCAAGATGAAGCGCAAGGAGTTTCTAAGTCTGAAGCAGGGCAGCATGACAGTGCGTGAGTATCTCACCCGGTTCACGCAGTTGTCTCGTTACGCGCCAGAAGATGTCAACACTGATGAGAAGAAGCAGGTTTGCTTTGTTGAGGGGCTCGATCCAGAGTTGAAGAATTCACTGTCTTCTAGCTACTACGACAGCTTTCAGAAGATGGTGGATAAAGCTTTTGTGATGGAGAAGCAGATGCCAGAGCTCGAGCTACAGAGGAAGCGGAAGATGACTTGGCAGAGTCAGTCTTCAGGCAGCGGCAGTCGTCCTCGCTTTGCACCACAGCCAGCCATACAGATGAGTCGTTCGATGGGTCAGCACCAGTACCAGGCACCGAGGCAGCCTACTTCAGCCTTCAGACAGCCAATGCCACAGACTCAGCAGCAGCGTCCGCAGGTGCAGCAGCCACGCCCCGCCGTTCCACCTCGTCCGGCGGGCCAGTTTCAGCAGAGGCAGCAGCAGAGCAGCGGGACGCAGGGGCCCAAGCCCAACTTGCAGTGCTATAATTGTGGGGATGTTGGACACTTCGCCAGCAAGTGCCCAAAGAAGAAGCAACCGCAGCAACAGAACGTCTTGCATGGTCGGGTGAACCATGTAGTCTTGGAGGAGGCTCAGGATGCTCCAGGCATGGTGATTGGTATGTTCTCCGCTAATTCTCACCCCGCTACAGTCTTGTTTGATTCAGGTGCTACACATTCTTTTATTGCTAAGGAGTTTTTACAGAGGTATGATATGACTACTACACTGATGACCCGCATGCTAGTGGTCAACTCTCCTGGAGGAGAATTCAAGACAAGGCAGGTGTGTCCGAAAGTGAGTATAGACATAAGGGGGGTAGCCTTCTCCGCAAATCTCATTGTGCTGGAGTCTCACGGGATTGATATTATTCTCGGGATGGATTGGTTGGCCAAGTATGATGGTGTTATTCATTGTGCGTCGAGGACTGTTAGATTGACTCACACAGATGGCACCAAGGTGGAGTTCAGATCTGCCCAAGCGCCAGCTGAGAAGATCCAACTTAATCAGCTTGAAGCTACGGAGGGTATTCGGGTAGTCAGCGAGTTTCCGGATGTCTTTCCTGAGGAGTTGCCAGGTATGCCACCTGATCGAGACATTGAATTTGTCATCGAGTTAGTGCCTGGTGCTGCTCCCGTATATAAGAGACCATATAGGATGGATGCTAAACAGCTAGCAGAGCTCAAGGAGCATCTTCAGGATCTGCTAGATAAGGGCTATATCCGTCCCAGTTCCTCGCCTTGGGGAGCTCCGGTTATATTCGTGCCAAATAAGGATGGGACTCAGAGGTTATGTGTTGATTATCAGGCTCTTAATGCTATGACTGTCAAGAACAAGTATCCTTTGCCCCGTATTGAGGACTTGTTTGATCAGCTCAGAGGAGCATGTGTGTTCTCCAAGATTGATCTTCGTTTGGGTTATCATCAATTGAAGATTCGAGCATCCGATATTCCGAAGACGGCGTTTGTTAGTCGTTATGGCCTCTACGAGTACACGGTCATGTCTTTCGGACTGACCAATGCTCCGGCTTACTTCATGTACCTTATGAATAAGGTATTCATGGAGTACTTGGATAAATTTGTGGTGGTATTCATTGATGATATTCTGGTAGTCTCGAAGAGTGAAGAAGAGCATGAGGAGCATCTGAGGTCGGTGTTGCGAAGGCTTCGGGATAATCAGTTGTATGCCAAGCTTAGCAAGTGTGAGTTCTGGTTGAAGGAAGTGGGATTCTTGGGACATATCATATCTGAGGGAGGTATATCCGTTGATCCAGGCAAAGTAGAAAAAGTGATTGAGTGGCAGTCACAAGGGAATGTGGGGGAGATCAGAAGCTTCTTGGGTATGGCAGGCTATTATCGACGATTCATTGAGTGATTTTCCAAAATTGCTAAGCCGCTCACGAAGATGCTTGAGAAGGGGGCAGTTTTCATATGGACGTCCGAGTGTGAAGCCAGTTTTCAGGAGTTGAAAACGAGACTGACGACGGCACCTGTGTTAGTTATGCCCGATATGCAGAAGGAGTTCTCGGTGTATTGTGACGCCTCTGGACAGGGATTGGGTTGTGTTCTTATGCAGGAGGGACATGTCGTGGCGTATGCCTCCAGACAGCTTCGGAAGCATGAGAGGAACTATCCCACGCATGACTTAGAGTTGGCAGCCGTAGTGCATGCTTTGAAGATTTGGAGACATTATCTGATGGGTAAGAGGACGGAGATCTACACGGATCATAAGAGTCTCAAGTATATATTCACACAGCCGGATCTTAATTTGAGGCAGCGCAGATGGTTGGAGCTTATTAATGACTTTGATGTGGGGATTAACTACCATCCAGGAAAAGCCAATGTAGTCGCGGATGCTTTGAGCAGGAAAACGCATTGTAACGTGATGGTGTTGCAGCCTCAGCTATGTGAAGAATTTGCTAGACTGAATCTCAGCATGGTTTCTAACGCAGAGGCAGTGATGATGGAAGTGGATTCTACACTGGAGCAGGATATTTGAGAGGGTCAGAAGAATGATGAGAAGATACTAGAGATAAAGCGGTTGATGAAGGATGGCAAAGGTCCTGATTTTAGGGAAGATGAGCATGGGACACTTTGGCTTGGAAAGAGGATATGTGTGCCAGATGATAAGGCTATTCAACAGTTGATATTGAGAGAGGCTCATGATTCAGATTACTCCCTTCACCCTGGGAGTACAAAGATGTATCAGGACTTGAAAGATCGCTATTGGTGGCATGGCATGAAACGAGATGTGGCAGAGCACGTGGCTTTGTGTGACACGTGTCAGCTTGTGAAGGCAGAGCATCAGAGACCAGCAGGCTTGCTACAGCCGCTTAAGGTGCCAGAGTGGAAGTGGGAAGAAATCAATATGGATTTCATCGTGGGATTGCCCAGGACTCAGTCTAGTTATGACTCTATTTGGGTGATAGTGGATCGATTGACCAAGGCCGCTCACTTCATACCGGTCAAGGAGCGCTATGATGAGTCGAAGTTGGCAGAGTTATATACGTCCAGGATTGTATGTCTCCATGGAGTGCCTAAGAAGATCGTCTCAGATCGTGGAGCACAGTTCACTTCGCGGTTTTGGCAAAAGCTGCATGAGTCCATGGACACACGTCTTAATTTCAGCTCAGCGTATCATCCGCAGACCGATGGGCAGACAGAGAGGACTAATCAGATTCTTGAGGATATGCTGAGAGCTTGTGCTTTAAAGAACAGTCGGAGTTGGGATAAGAATTTACCGTATGCAGAGTTCTCGTACAACAACAGTTATCAGGCTAGCTTGAAGATGTCACCATTTGAGGCTTTGTATGGGAGAAAGTGCAGAACTCCATTGTTCTGGGATCAGACTGGAGAGAGTCAGGTGTTTGGGCCAGAGTTGTTGAGAGATGCTGAAGACAAGGTGCGGGAGATCCGCAAGAACTTGAAGGCAGCTCAGTCCAGACAGAAGAGTTATGCAGACACATGACGACGTGAGTTGACTTTTGAGGTGGGAGATTATGTGTATCTTAAAGTGTCACCTATCATAGGGCATCGTCGATTCAAAGTTAGAGGTAAGTTGTCGTCACGGTACATTGGGCCGTTCAAGGTGATCGACAGGAGAGGCGAGGTTGCATACCGCCTTGAGTTGCCAGCCCGTCTCTCGGACGTGCACGATGTGTTTCATGTATCGCAGTTGAAGAAGTGCCTGAGAGCACCAGAGGAGCAGTTACCCATGGTCGACCTGAATGTGCAAGAGGATTTATCTTATGTTGAGTGCCCCATCAAGATTCTTGAGAGGTCAGAGCGTATTACCAGAAACAAGCGAATCCCTATGTGTAAGGTTCAGTGGAAGCACCATTCTGAAGCGGAAGCCACTTGGGAAAGAGAAGAAGGCCTCAAGACGGAGTTTCCCGATCTATTCCCGTAAGTATCTTAATCTCGGGGCGAGATTTCTTTTAAGGGGGTAGATTTGTAGCGCCCCGCTATTGGGCTTTGCGCTAAGTGGCCCAAAATGCTAGCCCCACCCTTTTCCTCTCTATGGCCAGTGCCCCCCCCCCCCCCCGCCAGCGCCCCTGCCTCTCTTTCCTTTCTTCCCTCGGCTCCTTCCCGAACCCTTCCTCCCCCAGCCGCCGCCAGCGCCTGAAGGCGCTAATCCAGCGCCCCCGCTGATTCCGGCGGCCTTCCCTCCCCTGCTCCGCTCTCCCCCCGCACCAGGCGCCCCGTTCCTCCCCTATAAACCGTGAGCTCTTCCCCCCCTGCCACCCAGTTCCTCGCCCGCCCCCGAAGTCGAGCGCACAAGCAGCGCCGCCCCACCTCCTCCCGGGTAAGCCGCCGCCCGATTCTCCCTCGCCATCGCTGGTATCGTCGCTCTGACCTTTCCCTCCGATCTGCAGGGCCACCAGGACGTGTTTCGGCTGTCCCCAGCGGGAGACGTTGCCACAGCCCCCCCCCTCACCGACGGCCCTAGGTGAGACCCCTTCCCCCTTCCCCGTCGTCTCGGTTTGGCCGCCCCTCCTCCCTTGGTCTGACCGTCCCAATGTTTTCTCTTTGCATCAGAGGAGCTGCCGCGCCAGGGAGCCGTGAAGCTTGGCCGCCTAGAAGCCACAACTACGAAGACCGACGACCCTCGACGTCTCTCTGCGTTGCACGCTGACCCCGTGCCGTTCCAGTCCATGAGATTCCCCTTGGTGAGTTCACCATGTTCTCCTCCGTCAGTTATTGGCATCTAGAGTCTAGGATTGGGACCAGTAGCCCTAGGTTGATGTGTTTCTGGCGAACTTGGGTGCTGGCCATGGCGCACAGCCACGGCCCGTCGCCACGGTCCGTCACCACCGACGGCCAGGTTCGGTCGGGATGACCCTGTGCCGTTGGATCTGCGTCGACGCTCTAGACTAAAAGGGCTGCATACCCCTTCGTTGCTTAGATCAGAGCCGCCCAAATAAAATCGGATGCGCCTCAGGAAGCCACGTGACCTACTTAGTCATTTTAAATCTGAACCATCCACAACTCATCCTATGGCCTCTACTAGATCCCCCACGCACCCCTTCGCAAATTTACATTTAGATCCCTCCACCACCTACTGTTCAAGTAAAGATACCCCTGTACATTGCGTACTAGCCCCTAGGCTTTCCTGAATCCCTGTTTATGCACTATATCAGTCACTCAAGCCCCTGTAATTTATTAGGAATGCTCAGAAGCCCATGCCCAGTAGTAGAATTTATATTTTATCCCTGCAGTGGTCGATGTTGTTAGAGAAAGCCCCTACACAGTTCTGGTTTTGCAGAATAAACCCCTGAAACATGCTGAAAATGCACGATAAAACTATTCTAGCGCCATATCATTCATTAAGGCCTAGAATTAATAATTAACGGTATACACGATGGCGTAAATGTGTAGGTTATGTTTCTTTTATGTTTATGTATTTAAACGTGTTGGTCATTTGGTATGGTTTCTTATTGTATTCTTGCTATTTTATTTGTGCATTCGATGACGTGGAGTAGAGCCAAACTCTGAGTTGACATTTAACCTGCAAGATCAAGACTTTGACGTCGGCGAGCAGCAGCAGTTCGGAGGCAAGTGCCCTTGAACATTTTGCACCATTACTTTAAGATATGTAGATAGAGTAGATGCATGCCTGTCTTTAATATGAATCCTATGCTAGGTTGTTTACTAGTTTTCCACTATTATCCTTGTCGCCATGTTGGGAGTATTTTTGTACATGTCTGGGTAGTGTTATGATGCTTAGCCATGTTGTCCTAGTTGGGATGTGATTATGGGATTTTCATAAACTTGCAATAATGATATTCTTAATTGTGTGAATTGATGATGGTTGAGGGTATCCTTATTATGCTAGTTCATGTTCTGGTCGGTCTCTTCAATGTGACAGTGAGCAAGGAGATCAATAATTCACTACTACAAAAATGATTTTCCACGGCACCTGTACTATTCATAGCAGTAGCGGGCATAAAATTGGGCTAAAACCAGCCATCGATCGGTAGTTTGGTCTAGAAAATGTCTGATAAACTATCTCAGAAGCCTTACTCCCATAACAGAATATTATCCATAGGACCTACACAGAGATCAAATTAAAATGAATCGGATAAGATGTAGATGCTTTCCAGCTTCAAAGACAAATGTCTTAATAAATTTGCTCTTTCAAAAGAGGAAAGATTCACTGTTCCATGCCGTAGGAAAAACGTTTTCACCATGGTTCATATCTCTCAGCACAGGTACTAATATTTATGTCTAATTATTAGTAATAGGGGATATACCTCATCAATAGTAAGACATTTGTTACCACGTGTGGATCTCAAGATTGTTGTCGGCATGTATATGTGAAGTACATATTGGCTAAACTGGCGTTGGCTGGCTGCTACGTGTTCAAAACTCCGGACATGGCTGCCACAGAGGTGCCACACAGGCTGACAGGCTGAGGTGGTGACCGGCACGGGCGCACTTTTTCTTCGTGTGGGGCAGGCCTGAGGCAGGGGCATGCGGGCTGTTCATTCGAACAGATCCTATTTTTGTGGACTCTAAATTTGTATATTGTAGTTTTTTATATGTCTAAGACTGTAGCATCGTTTTGTAGTTCACTAATCGTTTCCTCTCTTGCCCTACCTCGCATCTCCAACCTGCCTCAGCTATGACCTCTGAATTTTCAATCAAAGATAGACAATAGAAGTCACGTATAGATAGATGGAGAAAATTAAATAGCGATATCACCGACATGAACATAGGAAAGGTTGCTGGTGATTGCCTATGGTGTGTGGGTAGTCTCCACGGCTTTGAATTGTAGGGGCGTGCAGAGTAGAGTTTGGGTGACAAGTTTACATGTGCAGCCGCGGTGCATGATAGTGGCAAAGAGATGGAGCACCGATGGCGCCCTCTAGGAGGACAAAACCGCTTCACGACTTCAACCTTCACTTCAGCCAAAGCACGAATATTTGATACATGTACAATTAAACCCTGAATGTACTTAACCCTTAACCTTTATTGATTTATATTGTACTGCTTATTAACACATAACCAGCTTTTTTAATCTATATTTTATATGTGTGTTTCAATTTGTGTGGAAATCTAGTGAAGATCATAACTTCTAGTGAAGAACAGGACTTTAATTTGTGTAGAAATCTATTGTTATGTAAGATATTATCATAATACATATTATAAATTTATAGCTCTGTTTTCATAGAGATAAATCTCATTTCAGTATTTTCATGGTGTCCAAATTTTACCAGCTCAGCCCTAGTGTGGGGTCGCGGCCCTAGTGTGGGGTATCTTATTAACTGTTGGTTACCCATTCCTTGGAAGTTTCTGCTGATTGGTAGGACCTTCAACATCCTGACGTTTGCTTCTGCTCTTCTGTTGCCTTAAATGGCCTCTGACATTCTGTTTCGAACTTCATAGTTGTGCGCTGGTTCCTCAAATGGCACGGCGAAGGCCACGAATCTCGTTCTGTAGATTTGCAATTCACGTTTTCTCTTGAAGGATTTGTTCCCTCATCGTCGCTACTCTTTCTAGTGCAATTTCTTGCGTAGTTAGTTTCTGCTTCATTTGCTCAAACCGAGCTGCTTATTGGTTTAATTTTTTAAGCTCGACTGTGTTATTTGACTCATCATCATTCTCCTCATCTTCTTTGTACCTTTGACACTAAGATTTTGTTGGGATGTTGCTCTTCTTTCTCCCTACAGCTTCGCCGGTTCTTGGTAGAGCTTGATCATTGCTGTTTGGCTTTGTTCTGTTGCTTCAGCGTTGGAGCAGCTGAATGTCACTTTCCTCAGTTGTGTTTGCAGAGCTGCCTGGGGGTACTTTGCCCGATTGAGGTATGACTTATTCTACTTTCTTCTTACGCCGCAGTACTCACCTTCGATCGAGCTCACACAAACGATGGCCCCCTTTTAGATTTGAAACATATTTGGAACACGCTAAAATCCTAATAGAAAGAAAATAAATATACTTCAAAGGTTAGGAAAATATATGAGAAAATTGCCTCTTCTAATAAATTATAGATTTTTCCTTGAGTTAGACAGTGCTCATGAGCCCATTTTTAGAGACGAGGGGTGGTGACTAATCAAATATTTATACCCTTGATTACTTACTTACTATATTCTAATATTATTCTACACAAAATGTTAAAAAGGATATCATGGATAATTTATAATTGAGTTTGATCATCATGACACAGTAACCCTAAATGCTATAGGACACGTATGCATGGACTCCATCCTTAAATGACCTTCGCCCTAGACCTCCGGTTTGCTGTATCTCACAGGGATGCGAAGGTATAAGTCCTCGATTTTGCTCGTCCTGGCCATCAAAGATGGTCTCCATGGACTTCTACTGTTGATCGTGTTAGGAAGGTGATCTCCCAATGGAATCAGTTAGTGAACTACTAATTTGGGTTTAATTTTTTTATTATGTTTCAAGTAGGGGAATCAAATTTCGAATTTAGAAATTAAGAAAACATAGAGGGGATCACTTACCTTAGTTGTGCACCGTACTCAATCTTCGGGATCTTGCCGGAACTTCATGCTCAAAGGTGGCGGCACCGCACCATCGGCGTCCTCATTCTAAGGGGATCCGGGTTGGGTGATGTTTGGGCTTACCGGATCCACGCTCTAAGAAGCAACGCTCGCCACTTCGCTTGATGGCGGCGCGCTCCTCGGGTGGACACGCTCGGCGGCGCCGTGGACCCTAGGGTTCTGATCGATGCTCCTAACCCTAAGTTAGCTCATCTGGCAGGGCTCCCTCGACGGCTTGCCGGTGGACGAACTGCTCAGCGATGACGAGCCCACCTTAGGGCGAGCTTGCACGGCGGCAAGCAGCTCGTGTTGGCGCTAGAGCACTCGTCGTGGAGGCGTCATTGCCGTTTGTCTCTCTCGCGCCATGGCTAAGGAGAGAGAAAACATCAGGAGCAAATGAACTAGGATTTTATACGTTTTGGAATCGATTCTCAGTCGTCTGATCGAGAATGAACGGCTGAGATCATCATTAGTTTTGCTGGTTGGATCCTAGCAAACCGTCGGATCGAAATCTGACAGCCGAGTTGTGTCGGCATCTCCTAAGCAAGATGCGGGCTGGCCACTCGCATCGCGGGCCGCACAGGCTGCATCCCCTCCAGCCAGCACGCCCGGCTTGGTGACCGCGCGGGGCATGCTGCGCATCGAACGGGCCATGGGCCACACACGCTCTCAGCCGAGTAAGGGTGCACTTGTCTTAAACAGGTTGTGGGTCATTTTATTTGGGCCGTGTGCCCAAAAGTTCAAGAAAAATTAGGAAAATGGGCTTCAGTCCGATTTCCAACCGTGGGCTTTTCCATTTGGTTATTTTTAAGTGAATTTTAAATTTTGAGATAGAACTTAAATGGGTCTTGCAGGAAATTTGTGAAATAGGCTGAGAATTTAAATTTTCATCCAAATCTTTTTTGTTTAGTTCAGTTAATTTTTCTTCTGAAATTAAATTTTTTTCCGCAATTAGCAAAGTTGTTAGGAAAAATAAATTTTCTTACCCATTTCAATTTTAGTGAGTATAGTTTGCTTCCGCTGTTAAGTCATTTAAATTTATGTTTCTAGTGAAATTTTACCACTAACGTGAGAAATTTAAATAGAAAATAAATTTAAGTATTTATGCAATAATTAAGTATTTTCTAGTTAAAATTTGCCACACATACTGGAAACATCCTCTTTTAGAAACGTAGGCATAGGCTGCATATAAAATAATAAAGTGGGTCGGACCATTCCCAGACCCTACGTGAGCAGGAGCTACATGCACCAGTCTGTCCTTCTTTTTAAGTTTTGCCACCAACGTAAGAAATTTAATTAGAATATTTTGAAATTTATTGTCTATTTAATTATGCCACCAACTTGAAAATTTTGATTAAGATAACTTTATGTTAATTTTACCATAGAAAATTTTTGTAAAGTAACCAATGTGAAAGATAGATTTTTTTATTCATTTACTTATGTAGGTTCTCTTCATTATAGAACTTCCTCCTCTATTTCCTTTGCACTGAGTTACATCTCTTGTATAGAGCCCCTCAATAGAGGTAACTGTTGACGTTCGTTACGTACCAATTTTGACCATCAATATTACTCAATTATGTTAAGAAGTAAATATTTCTTGCATGCATTATCCTTACAAAGGTACTTGGAAAGAATTGTGCATGTAGAGTATTTATGCAGAATTGAGGAGGATTTAGGAGAGCAATACTAAATTATACACTTTCAGCCAATCAGAGGACGACACATGACAGTCCATGGATCCAATGGCCCACTTACTGAAGTATCCGAGGGAATCCAATGGCATATCACCCGGGAAACACCTGAGGGCCCACCTAGCAGCCACCCAAAGGAAACTCACTGATTTTGGGGCCACCAAAGGGTTGGTCGAACCAGAGGTTCGATTGACCTGGTCCTGCCCCCAAACTTGGTCATCTTCCACGTGTCGACTCCTTGTGGCTCACTGAAGACGGTTCTGATTGATTCGCGCGCATATTTTGGCGGGAACCAATCTCAACTCATGTATAAATAGGACCCCATACCCCTCACTTCAACACACACTACTTGAGTAATAGCCTCTTTTGTACACACTCTATCCAAGTCCTTAGTGGAGTCTAGGCTGTAGGAAGGAGCCTCTTGTTCCCAAGTCTACTTTGGAAAAGGTATGGCTCATGTATCTTTTCATTTGTTTATGACTTTGTTTTTATTAATTATATTAGCCTTCTTTTATTCATATGTTTGGGTAAAGCGTTCTTTTTTATGGTGAAATTCATACATGTGGCAGTTTTAGTTGTTCTTATGATTGCATAGTAACTTTGTTATTATGTTATCATAAACACCATAGGCATCTACTATAGTCTAATTAGGTATTATATGAATATATTAGTATGAATAGTATAGTGCTTGGTCCCAGCATTGGTTCAACGATATTTAGGTTAGTCATTGCCTTAGGATGGTAATTGTACTACAGCTCCTAAGGTATTTACATCGCATGCAAGTGTGGTGCTTGGATAGTTAAGTAGCGTTTGTGATAGGGTGAAATCCAGGGGTGGCCTGATCTTTACGGCAGTAGGTACGACAAGGGATAACTAGCTGAAAATAAGCCGGGGTAACTAGCTTTATACCTGCCAAGGTTGGATGCGACCAAGTGACGGGGAGAGGGGCAATGAAGTCTTGATAACTTCGACTCGATCTCCAATTGCCGAAATTTCGTTCGGATCCATACCACGCGTCTCGTCATGAGCACGCTCCGCTCGGTCACTCTTGGGTGGGTTTAGGACATATCCTTTCCAATAGATGTAGGGCCGTGACATAAATAAATTAAAAGTAACTATAATTTCCTTGACATTAAACTGCAGATTTAAACAAGGGTGAGGATCGTAGTTGTATGTATACCGGTTGGAAGAACAGTTCTGGTGGTCACTCGGATGAGTGGTTCGCCAAGACAGATGCTTTTGTAGATCGAGCTCTTTCATTGTCAAAGATCGATAAGGTGCGGTGCCCATGTACGAAATGTCAAGGTGCAAAGTGTTGGGACAAAGTGAATTTGGTGTTTCACTTGTGTCGATACGGTTTCATGCTAGATTATGAGGTGTGGACCTTTCACGGTGAGACATCTTCTCAACCTTACAAGTTTCAGATGAGAATGATAACACGGGGGTCGATAGGATGGACGAGATGCTTGATGCCATAAATCCTGAATTGATGGAGGATCCTCCTACAACGAAGGTTGAAGCGTTTTTCAAGCTTCTCAAAGCTTCAGAAGAGCCGTTGCATGAACACACCGAAGTGACGCTCCTTACTTTCATGACTAGATTTATGACCATTAAGTCTAAGTATTTCTTCTCCAATAACTGCTACAACAATCTCATCAAATTGATCAGCGATATCCTTCCACAACCACATAAAGTGTCTAAAGATATCTATCAGTCTAAGAAGTTGATTTCTGGTGTGGGTATGAAATATGAGAAGATTGATATGTGTCTAGACAATTGCATGCTTTTTTGAGGAGAGCATGCCAACGAGAACAAGTGCTTAAAATGTGGTAAAGCGAGATTTGTCGAAGTTGTTAATGATGACGGTTCAAAAGTAATGACTCAAGTCGCACAGAAGCAGCTTCGCTACTTGCCTGTCACACCTAGGTTCAAGCATTTGTTTCTATCTAAAAAAACAGCTAGACACATGAGGTGGCATAAAGAAGGTGTAGGTGAGAACAACGGCATGATGGTGCACCCGTCGGACGGTGAGGCATGGAAGGCGCTTGACCGCTTCGATCCAGATTTCGCCAATGACGCGAGAAATATTCGCTTTGGGTTGGCGACAGATGGCTTCTCACCGTTTAGTACAAACGCCACACATACTCTTGTTAGCCCGTGTTCGCTATTCGTACAACTTACCATCATCTCTTTGTATGAAGTATGAGTTCATGTTCCTATGCCTTATTGTACCTGGACCGGATCATCCTGGTTCACGACTGAACATGATGATGCAACCATTGATTGAAGAGTTGAAAATGTTAAGGACCGGAGTCGAAGCGTACGACTGTTATAGAAAACAAAAATTCAACCTTCGATCTGCGTACTTGTGGTCTGTTCATGACTTTTTAGCTTACGGCATGTTTTCTGGCTGGAGCACTCATGGTCGATTGACATGTCCAATATGTGCTTCCGACACGGATTGTTTTCGTCTAAATCATGGTGGCAAGATATGCTACTTTGATTGTCATAGACGTTGGTTACCGCCAAATCACGTGTTTAGCCAACAGAGAAATGCCTTCAGGAAGGGTACCACTGTAAAAAAGGGACCACCACAACGTTTGAATAGGTCGGAAATTGTTAAACAGCTCAACAATCTAGTGGTAGATGAAGGTCGTCCTGGATATTTTGTTGGTTACAGAGAGGATCACAATTGGACTCATATATGTGCACTATGGGAGTTACCGTATATGAAGTCTTTAATTCTAATGCATAACATTGATGTCATGCACCAGGAATGTAACATGGGCGAATGCATCATAAGCATGTGTTTGGATATGACGGGCAAAACAAAAGATAATATAAAAGCTCGGAAGGATTTGGCAGGGGTTTGTAACCGACCAAATCTTGAGCTCTCCGAAGCTGGTGGCAAACCACGAGCTTCTTTCTGCCTTCGACCAAAAGAAAAGAAAGAAGTCTTCAAGTGGTTGAAACAGTTGAAGTTCCTAGACGGTTATGCTGCTTTGTTATACATGTACGCTAACATAGATGGGATGGACAATTTTTTTCAGTAAGTGGTTGTTCAACATCTATATTAATTTGCGTGGTGTGTTATACATCTATGCTAATAATTCTGTTTTGTCCTTATTTAGTGAGTTGGATCGACAAAATTGGAAGTCTAAGCAGCAACCTACTAGCAAGCAAATACAAACAATGCGACATTATGGAGTAAATAGAGGACCTAACTTCCAAAACTGGTTTCGAAATCATGTAACATTTTCCTTGTCTTGTTCCTCTTAGTAATTATGTTCATAGCATAAAATAGTCTTCTTACTTTATATGTTGGACAGTGCAAGACACAAGCCGGTGTTCATGAAGATTTGTGACAACTGTCCAACGGATCCATTAAAGTTAAAATCTTTGGTCGATATGATGTCAATGGGTTCCGATTTCATTCAACTCAATTTGAAGCTCAACGTCCTCTAAGGGCAACATCAAACACCGGAGTTGTGACGAGGCCCGCCGATGTCGAAGGACGTGAAACTAATTTCTATGGGATCATAAACAAAATCCTAGAATTCAGTTTTGTCGGCAGTAAAGACCTTAAAGTAGTCTTCTTTGACTGCGATTGGTTTGATAATAACAATGGAACTCGACAAAACCAATTTGGCATGGTAGAAGTCAAACACAAGGACCGACTACGAGGCTACGACACCTTTGTCCTTGCACACCAAGTCGAACAAGTGTACTATCTACAATATCCATGCGAAAAGCTTAGTGCACGGTGGGTTGTACAAAAGGTGAATCCTCGTGAGCGGTTATATACACCGGACAATACTGGTTACCTTGATGAGGCTGATGTTGTTTACCAAGAAGAAGAGTTGCCGGATTCTTTTGTCGTTGAGCCTGGTCTACGACTCGATGAATTAGTTGGAGATACAGAAGATGTACAGACTCATAATGTGAAAAAACGAAAACGTCAAACAACCACGACAAAAGATCGATGGTCCGGTTTACGAAGTAGAGTACGTGATCGTGATACTGATGAATTTTGAAATTGCGTACAAGTAACGTTTCCTTCATCTCTTCTTTCGTCTTCTATATTTTTCTTTAAATTCATTATCAAATTTCCTTTCATTAGGATGTCGTCGAGCAGTAGACGACGGGGGACGCGGGGCTTTCTGTCCCAGAGAGAAGAATCCGTTTTCCAGGGCTGTCAGTCTAGCAATGGTAGACTGTCTCAGCTGTTGGACCTCGACAGAGGCCAGGGGTCACGAGAGCGGTCACGACAGGTAAAGAGTATTAAATTACATAAATTATATAAATAACATCTTGAATCTATATTACCAATCTTCAAATTTTTAGTACGACTCTACGTCTGAGGAGACAAAGGCCAGGGGTCCTCTTCAGACACCACAGGGTGAGTGCATGTCGTTTCCTTTTCTATTTATTTTCATTATTTTCTATTTTTATTCTGATTTTTTTATTTTCTCCTATATTCCTCTCTTTATTTCCTTCTTCATTTTAAATGCTTCTCTACATGAGGGAATTTCGTCTTGAGATCTTCTTCACGCTCTCATGTAGCTTCGACTTCCGCGTGATGGCTTCATTGCACCTTACACCAACGGGTTACCTTGTTCCTCGTGACTCTTTCCTTATGTCTAAGATTTTGATGGGGTGTTCCGCGTAGGTCAGATCCTCCTGAAGTTCTAGCTCATCCATCGGTACTTGTTCTTCCAGCACTCTTAGACACTTTCTGAGTTGGGATACGTGAAATACGTCGTGCACGTCGGAGAAGTGCTTTGGCACCTCTAGTTGATAGGCTACCTCTCCTCGCTTGCCCAAAATCTTGAATGGTCCGATGTAGCGAGGTGCTAACTTGCTTTTGACGTTGAACCGTCGTTGGCCTCGGATAGGCGACACCTTAAGATATACGAAGTCTCCACCTTCGAAGGTCAAACTCCTTCACCTATTGTCCGCATATGACAGGGACCCGGCCACCCGTTCATTCACGGAGCCGTGCCACTCGCCGGGAATCGCATTGGTTGGTGCCGTGTTATGCGACACCCAACAGCACACATATAAGGAAACATGTATTACATAAATCAAAAGCAGAAGCTTACAAAGGTTCTTTGTAAATAGTTTACATCAAATAGCTACAGCGGAAGACTATAAATAGCTCACGTCAAAAAACTAAAGAGCACTTGAGAAGAGGTCCAGCCCGCGGACTCCCCTCGCTAGCAACACGAAGATAATAGCAGCAGCTGGGTTCTCCATGTGTTAAACGACTCGGAAGTCTCCGAGTCTCACCGGACAACCTTCTTATTAGCAGCAATGTTAACCTGCAAAACCACTCATATAGAAAGCGTGAACACATAGGCTCAGCAAGACTGATCCGTCTCTCCTTAAACAAGAAACTCTACATGCACGACGGATTTGAATGGGTTAGCTAACTTTGCATAAAGGACTCGCCTACAGTTGATCTTTAACTTTCAGATTTTAAGCCTCATTGTAAATACCTTGAGCCGAACAGCATCGCAACTCTACAATCAAACAAGAAACGCTTTGTTGCGATGCTTCTTGCACAAAGTGAAGTAAAGTTTAATGAGCACTATCTCTAATTCAAGCATGGTTCCAATACAACTTAAATCACAACCTTATCAAGTTCAAAAGAAACCAGTTCAGTTCTTACTACGTCAAGACGCGGTGGGAAAGTATGCTCATATGACCGCGAGCGACGGTGATTCGAATCAGTACACTCCCGAACTACACGACACGTACACCCATACTCCGATTTGCCGGCAGCAACCTAGACTGATGTTGTACACGGCCACCTTTCCCAAGTTCTTCCACACAGGATGCAGTCTAACTGCCCCGAATAGTAAGCTCCCTCAAGGTACATACCCCCAGTGATATGTTCTTGAGCGAGTTACCTCCTGTTATCCTGACGCCGAAAGCCTAAGACGTTAGAAAAGTTCAAATGTGGATCTCACAAGGTACATCGGTTTCCTGGGTCCCATATAGCCAGTATGTGCCCGGTACACAACTCAAACTTGTCCAACAGGGCCAAGTACGAACAGGCCTTAACCGACACAGGCAGGGCTATGCACGCACGGTCCACAGCCTGCTGCATATAAACCCCCCTCCCTGGTCTCCATTTCTTAATTGTGAAATTTCCTCATTGTTTCTATTTCCGACCCGCTCCGAAGAAACCAAGCCCTAAACTCGCGAATAGATTCCAACTACTCGACTTCAACGGGACCTTTCCTACTAACATTTAGCGTAGCCAAAGCCACTCGAGGAGGTGCTATTCTACCATTTCTCTCTTAGGAAATTCTGGTCATGCAACTAGGGTTTTCATTATCTACTAGATCTAATGCAATCAAACATTCAAAACTATGATCTCTAGGAATGGAAATACTTTATAAAACTGCTCGAATGCAAACTGGGCTTTTCTGTTTTGCAGGTGACTAGTATATATTCAGTTAGTGAAGACCACTTGAGGCTTGATCACCTGATCACCGGGTTCCTTGATTCCCACTTAATGTTCTTCACAAGTCTTCACGTATATGCTACACGTTATGAATATGTTACAAGTATTTAATTGTAAATATTTTTGCTAACAAGTTCTAATGACAATTTAGAAACTGGAACTCTGTTTAAGAATTTAAAATGACACTGGTGGTAGTGGTTTGGGTTGGATTTAAGCAATATGATCAAGTGCTAAATGTTTTCCCCACTTGTGTGTTGATCACCTTAAGAGGTTGAACAGAACAGTGGTGACCCGAAGCTCCAATGGAGCTGAAAATTTTCATGTGAGTTCCTTGTCACAAGAAAGCCATCTGGACAAAAAATTAGCACTTTTCATTGGGTGATTTATTCAGAACAATTCACTAAACAATTAAGCAAAAGGAATTAATTCTGAGGTAACACATATGTTCATGTCAAACTTAGTGAACTACTATTTCAATTATAGTTCATAGAGCCTTCATGAATTATCCTAGGATTTTTGGAGCTAAGAATTGCCCAGAACTTAATTTCTGAGTTTTGGGAATTCTCTAAAAATGTTTCTGTATTCTTTTGAACACAGCAACTTAAAACTGAATTATCCTAATCAAATAAACTTCAAATGAGCTGAGCTTTTTACAGGAGTTCAGTAAGATCCTAAAGAATATTCTGGCAAAATTTGAGGATTTTTGGATGAACCAAACTCCCTCTAAACTTCTTTTGCTGAAAATATTTAAAGAATTTTTCAGAATTAAATAATGACGTTAATACAAATTGAGTTGCATATTTGGATAGAGATTTTCAATCTGAATCTAACCCAATTTTAATCACTAAATTTGGAGTTTCCTAGCAAAACTTATGGCCTTCTAAAGTTTTAAAGGAAATCTGCAATTTGAATTAAACCGGGGAAAAATTCAAACGCTGACGGTGGGTCCAGGGGGCATGTGTCACTCTCTTAAATGAAGACACACGGGGCCACAGGTTCTCTCCCGCGTTTCCACAGTCTGATCCGGCGCCATAGAAGGTCCCACACGCGGTCGGCCTCTCGCTGACAGTGGGGCCGACCCGATCTTCGTGTACCTCCGGTTTCCCGCGCCCCTGCGCCTCGGGAGCTCGCCGGAGCACCTTTGAACTCGGTCATCCGGCCATCTCCTGCGCTGCTACTTGCTGCCAGCCCCTAAAATCGTGTGCTGAACATGTTGGGAGGGTTTCCCCGGACCGGCGAAGCCTCGAACATGCCTCGCAACGGTGCAGCGGCTCGGCGAGGGTTCGGCTACGTCGCCCCGATGTGCTAGCCCGCCAAATACCCACTTAAACGGCCCTAAAGCATCAGTGATGGCTAGAGAAGCTCGGCATGGTGGCAAAAGAGATCGGGAATGGCTCTAACCATACTCTCACCATGCGCCCGAAGCTTCCCGCCACGGCCGTCGTTGGGAAAGTTCAAAATGCACCGGTTACACGTGGTTTCATGCTAGGTTTGCGAAGCAAACTCATGCGCCGTCGAGTCTAGCTCCTTTGTGTGAAGTTTTGTGGCCTCTAAGAAAGTATCGATCAAGAATTTGAAATTTTCTTACCCGCACGTCGGTTTGAGCCGGCCGGAGGAGAAACTGGAAATTCTTCGAGGAGCTTCCACGGCTTGGGCTAAGACTTGGAGGTCAGCAGTAGGAAGGTCTTGCGAGTCCAAAGGAGGTCTTGCTCGGCTGTGACAAGCTTTGGGTGAGGCTGTCCACGAGAGCACCTCACCGCTTTTGGCTTTCGGCCGCTGCGGGAACCTTTGGTTCTCGGTGTAGGGAGGACTAGCACCCTTGGTGGCGCGTCTAGGAGGACGAAGGTGATGGCCTGGTGCCGTTTTTCTACTTTGCCGAGGCTTGCATGCGAGTTGGTGGGTGGCCGAGCGATCGACGGGGTGCGGCAACCTCTGTTTCTCGTGTGTGCGAGGAAGAAAAGGAAACAACGCCGTGCTCGGTTCTGTGGGCGAAAAGAAGAACGGCAGTGAAGTGATGAGGTCGCCGAGGGAGTGCCAGCGTGAGGGAAAACAAGGAGGAGGTGGCCTCGGCGCCACTCGGTATTGCCCGATGCACTGCCTTGTTCTGCTCGAGTGGAGAGGAAAAACAGAGACTGTGCACTGAGATATTTTTGCAATTTTAACTACCTCAATGACATGTTGGTCCCACAATTCAGCCCCTCCTTATCCCTCTCCAAAATATCTCCAAAATTTGCAAATGATGGAATTCAATTGTGGGAGTTCAAATCTGATGTGCATTTGGATAATTGGGCAAGTGTCATCCAAATTCGAATAGGTATTTGAATTCTTTGCAATTTAAAGTCCTTTTTGGAAAATAGGTTGCAAAACATTTCAAAATTCATGAAACTTTGCATACCCACTAATTTGTACCTAAGGAATTCAAATATGAAATCTGATTATTTGTTTGGCTGCTGCAAATGAGATTTTTAACACAACAGTTTGAAATTCATTGTGTTGCCCTCATTTGAAATTCCAACTGAACAAAGTTTGTTCCAAAATCTGAATTTAACTTTCTCACATATATGGGAACTTCCCACCTTGGTTTCAAATCCCTTTTTGGGTTCCAAGTTTTCAAATAAATAATTGACTTGTGTGAAGAGATCTCTCATGTGTATTATCACATGTGAAAAAGTTTAAACAAGTCCCATTTTTCGTACACATGAAACCAACTTGCATTCAACTTGAGTTTCTTTGTATTCATATTTTGGGACCTTTACATAGCCCTTTTGACGTGACTGAGTAGCCTTCAAGTTTTCACGTATCGTTTGGACTTGCTTTTCTGCATCTTGCAGCACTTCGGGTCCAAATACTTGGCTTTCTCTGGTCTCATTCCAGAATAGCGGTGTCCTACACCGTCAGTCATACAATGTTTCGAAAGGTGACATCTTCAAGCTGACTTGGTAACTGTTGTTATATGAGAATTTAGCATATGGCAAGCTCTTATCCCAACTACGCCCATGTTTAAAGGCACAAGCTCTCAACATGTCTTAAAAAATCTAATTTGTCCTCTCTGTTTGCCCGTCGGTTTGTTGGTGATATGCGGAGCTGAAATTCAACCGTGTACCCATGGCTTCATGCATCTTCTTCCAGAACCTAGAGGTAAATTGAGAACCCCGATCTAAAACTATCCTCTTCGGAACTCCATGATGACACATGATTTGCTCCATGTACAGCTTGGCTAATTGCGTCACGGTGTACCTAGTCTTAACAATGGTCCACGGTGTACCTAGGCAGCAGGGGAGAGGGTGCGGCGGCCAAAAAGGGGTGTAGGGGTGGTGGCTAGGGGGGTTTATTTATAAGGGGGGAAAGAGCTAGGGTGGCTAAGATTTTAGCAACCGAATTATCCAATGGCTGAGATTTAATTTTAAAAGAGGTGGGAGCTAGGGATTGAGATTTTATTATTTATTTTCCACCAATGGTTGAGATTAATTGAGAAAATAAAAGCCCACAAAAAAGCAAAGGGGGGCGGCTAGGGTTTCCCCCCTAATGGGCTGCGAACAAGGGGGTGGGGCCCATTAGGTTCCCCCCTAAGTGGTGCGGCCAAAATTGGGGGGAAACCCCCCCCCCCCCCCAAATGTGGCGAAAAATTCCCTAGGGGAATTTTGGGGAATTTGGGAAAAAATAGAAAAATTGACAAAAATTAGGAAAATTAGGAGTGAGGGGAATTTGGGGGAAAATTGGGGAATTTTGGGGAAAATTAGGGGTGGCCAAATTTGGCTATTTTATTTATTTTTTCTTTTATTTCGTTTCCTTTTCTATTTATTTTCATTATTTTCTATTTTATTCCCTTTTATTATTTTATTTGCTTCTATATTCCTCTCTTTATTTCCTTCTTCATTTTAAATGATTCTCTACATGAAAAATGTATGCAATGCATGGTACCAAATTTGGGGGTGTTACAATGTGGGACCCACTACTCTCCCCCTTGTCCTCATAATTCTAATTAAAATAGCATTTGTGTTCCAAAATTGATAAAAAATGGCATGGTAGATGAAAACAATATGAGGAATCCATCTTTGCTTTCAAACATGCCAATTTATCATGTCCAGTTTGAAATTCAAATTTGATTTGAATTTCCTTCTATGTTGAGACACAAATTGTTAATCTATGGTGCGGGATGAAGATAAAGCAAATGACAACCTAGTGTGACGGCCGAGCTGGCACACATGGCAGAGTGAGGGGTTGACGCCTTTATTATATCTGATGGTGGAGGAAAAAGTCAATTTGGACAACGCGCCCGAGCCGGTGGGACCAAGACAATGATGCCACATGGAGGATGACACGACAACCAATGCACGAGTGGGAGGTGATCCGATCCAAGAAGGAAGGCGCAAGGTGTAGAGCGGACCATCATTATTGCACCTAACGATCACGTTCCTGGTAGCCAGATCTTTCACAGAAAGACCAGGTCAAACTCCATAGAACAAAGATTATCAGTAGTGAAACGCCGAATAGAAAGAAGGTTAACAATGATGTCAAGGGTGAATAAAATATTGTTAAGATAGAACATGCCGATAAGAAACGAGTCTCCTACTGAGGAGACATGCAAAATAGACCCATTGTAGACAACGATAGAAAAAGAAGAAGCAGAGTTGGGTGGGCGAAAAGTAGAGATTTTACCGGGGTCAGATGTGGTGTGGTTGGACGCGCCGTAGTTAGCGACCCAGTCGATCACCGAGGGAGGGGGTTTAGCAAAATCGTGCTAAATAAGTTAGCCATCGGTTGCTGGTCCCAAGAGCCCATCCACGACGCCCATGGCTACGGCGTAACGACATTGACTATTGTGGTAGGGGCCTCGGGATCAGCGCGAGTGGTGACGTGAAGGGGGGGTCCCACGAGGCTTTTGGAGGCGTTGTCCGCGCTCGGGGCAGTATGAAAATAGTCGGCAACTGAGGGCACGACTGCTGGACCCCCCCCCCCCCCCCCCCCCCGTTGTTTGCTGGGCCGGGCCATCTGGTGATGTGGCTAGTCCAAGGGTTGTAGAAGGACGGTCAAGTTCCCTGGCTCCCACTAGTGGATGGGTTGCCACCGTCGCCTCATCCACGGCCACGCACTTCACCACGGCCGCAGCCACCATCACTACCACGCCTGCTTGAGTTGGTGTTGGGCGTGACGGACACGAGAGAGCGGATGTTGTGAACATTCACTACTTGGGCATGGAGGTTGATGAACTTGGTTGCCTCGATGACGTTGCCCTTGTCGATAGACCAGTCGTAGTCATCCATGGTGGGTGTGGCCACCACTCTCGACGATGGCAAGGGCGCGCTCGAGCTCAACGAGGGCAGCCTTCTCTCTCTCTCCTAGGCGAGGGCAGGTGCGCGCTAATGGGCGCAGGTGGCTGAGAGGGCTTCGCGAGCCTTGGCCAGGGTCGCCGTCAGTTCGGCTTGATCCTTCTCCTTAGCTGCATCGACAGCTGCAGCAACCGCAACCGCCTTCTCCTCTTGCTCCCGTAGGAGGCATAGGGCGTCGGCAGGGGTGCCTGCCATGGCCGGCTTGGAGGAGGGTCGGTCGAGTGAGAGAGAGATGAGAAAAAAAAAGGTGTCTAAACTAAGGGAGAGGAAGCGAGATTCTAGGTCTTGTGATACCATGATATAAGGTATAAAAGTTGCATTGGCGAAGAATAGAATGAATTGATATGACAGAGAAGGGATACTTATATAGGTCAAGCCAGCGGGACAGAATGAAAAATTGATTGGGGGCCGTATGGTCATTTAATAAGTCTAAAAATAAGAAAAGAAAAGAAAAAGTGTTAAGAATCAAAGCCCACCCTATAAGTGTTATTCCGTCAAAACCGCATGTTAAAGATCTTATAATACATGTTGGATGCAGCTTAACAGTATGATTGGTATTTTCAGACCCTTTTATCACTATATCTGATGCTTCTGTAACTATTAAAAGGTAGGTGTCCTGCCAAAGATAGCTTAAAGCTAACACGCCCAAACGACTGAGTGAATAAGTATGAAGCCGATGGTGAGCCAAGAGTATAAGTATTAAGGCCAAAAAGTAAGCCACTATGTTAGATTATGTACTTGAGAATTCAGTTGATGCTCTGGGCAAGAAACCATTTCCGGCACTTCTCAGCGCGGATTATGGTAGTCCATACAAAACCAGTGATTCAAGTCTATAACAGCATTCTCTATATAACATTTTCAGATACTTCTCAGCTGATGCACCAACAGCAGAATCTCGTAACATTCGAGTCATGGAGCCGTGCCAACGACTAATAAGTAGCCAAAGTTGCAACGACAAGAAAAGCATAAAGATATCACCGTTCACTTAATCATTTCAAGAATGGTGCTCGCGGCTTTAGTCCTCAGGCTGTCGAGCTCCGTTGTCGACAAGAGCTCCGCCATCTGCAGCCTCTTAACTCTCGCCTCCAGCTGCGCCGCCCTGTCATCGCCGATGCGCCCGAACGCCCTCTTCAGAACCCCGGCGGCAGCACCGCATTCGGAATCGATCTCTTCTACCTCCTTGGCGAGGCAAGGGTACAGCGCCGCCAGCTCGCTGAAATCCCTCGGATCCTGGCGCGCGTCAGCCCCACGTTTCTTCCTCACCGTGTCCGCGGCGCCCTCCCACAAGAGCTTAGAGAGCTTGTAGATCGTGACGTCGTCGACCGTCACCGGGACGGTGCCGCGGGAGAAGCGGCGCACAGAATCCTTGTACCGCTTCCGGAGATTGCAGAGCCGAATGGAGATCTGCTTTTTGCTGCGGCGGTGCTCCGACTGGATGCGCCAGCGCAGCGCGGCGGCGAGGTCGCTGCACGACGGCGCCCGGCCGTGCCTCTCCCGATGCGCGGAGAAGGCCTCCAGAAGCGCGATCTCGTCGGCGGCTGGCCACGTGCGCCCCTTAGGGCGGGGTTTCTTAGCGACAACGGGTTCGGAATCGGAGAAGTCTGAGATCACTAAGGAGGGGGTGGTGGAGGAGGAGGGGGATGCGGAGCCAATGGTGATAGATGAAGATGAAGGGGAGACGGGGGGTTCTTCCATGAAGATCGCAATCGAATCGTTGGCCATACGCTTCCGCGGCGGCGGCGGCGGCTGCGGGGTGGAAATACGGAGTCGGGAACGATGAGGAGGGGTCTGTAGCTTTCAACTTCGTGCGATAGGGCTTCCTTCTCCTTTAGTAGAGGCACGTAAATGGTCATGGGCCGTCCGATGGGTCGCATGTCGTGACTAATTAGGTCCAGACATAGATTTAATTTATGTTTAATTAAATTGAAACTACGTCCTTTTACTTCCATCCTTGTAAAATTTTAGAACTTAGATCACTTGAACAATAACTCATATTATAACGCTGAGGATTATTAAAATCTAAATATACTAAAAGTAGGAATAAGTCTACTTCACCTCTTTATAATTGAGGTTGGTCTACTTAACCTGCTCATCTATTAAATCAGTTATCTTGTCTAATAAACTATCTAAAACCATCAAAATAACCCCCTAGAGAGGTTTTAGAGGTAATTTTACCTACATTGCATTACATGTAGATCATGGCATGACATGAAAAAAATTTTAAAGACGATTTTGTCTATGTGACGTTACAAATCAGAACACCATTGTTGTTGCACATGATATCCACAATGCCATAAAACTCGTCAAACGCACCTGGCAAGCATAGAGCAGCATAGAAAATACATCGCACCCTCCTTACGCTGCATGATGTTGTGCCTGGAGCGCCTCATCCTGCCTTTTTTCTTTCGACTTTGTGCGATAGGGCTTCCTTTGCCATCCGTAGAGGCACCTACATGGGCCGTCAGATGGGTTGGATGTTGTGACCAATTAGGCCTAGCTGTAGATTCAATTTATGTTTTAATACATTGAAACTACATCCTTTTATTTTCATTTTGTAAAGTTTTAGAACTTAGACCACTTGAACAATGACTTGTATCATAATGTTAGGACTTTTTAGAATCTAAAATTGTTAGATGTATGTACTGATGTGACGGTAATCAATGTTGAGTAACAATATGAATGTGGTATTGAGTATTGATTCAAAAGAAGAGTACCGGAGTTGCTTTCTCGTTAATTGAGTTTGTCCCATGTACTGTTTAGGAATAACAAGTTATTTTATATAATTTGGGTTATTTCTTATGGTGGGAAGCATGAGACGACAGAGATGGAGATGGTCGAACAGCGCAAGGGTGCATCCTAGATGGATGCGCTCCTCTAGGGCGCACACAAAACGGACCTCATCAACGAGTGTGGTGTCACGCCTGGTTCCTGTAAAACACACCAGACAAGCTACACATGTATGCCAGGATCTGTTAGTTCATACATGTGCCGACAAAAGTATAATATCATATATATTAAGCCGATGTCAAATGATAATTATTCAATACGTGAATGACTCATGGTCTAAAAAAAAAGAAAGATACACAGCAGAGGGAATCTAAGCGCGGAGCTCCATCACAGGCGTCTTCCGGGGGCACGCCAGCCTAGTACTGCACATCGGGATCGAATCCGTCGTCTTCATCTTCTCCCGCTCCATCTCCATAGCCTAAGCAGCAGTAATGTACAAGAAGAGGCAACAAGCAAGCATGAGTACATAGCGTACTCAGCAAGTGTGGGAAATAGATGACATGTAGGCTATTCAAAGGAAAAGGCTAAACTCGTTTTTTTTACCAAGTGAAATTTAATGGGAACCTTTAATACTAAACCATATTACAAGAAAGTGGAATTTGGCTTTTTAAAAGACCCCTCATTTTAATCAAGAGTGTTAATATACTTAGATAAATCTCTTCTCAGACGGTTGGTACTGATCAACCGCATGAGAGAAGTCATTTTCTCAAGCGGGTAATTAATAATAACCGCCTGAGATAAAATATTTAGATTCTAATATAAATACTCAAACATGTATAGATTTTATAAATTGAGTCCAAATTCGATGATTCTTATTTCTATATTCTTAAAAAACTAATATCCACCAACTGGACCAAAATATTTTAAAACTTGTATAGCTAACATTTGTAATGTTTTGGTAAATATCAAATTAATTTATATTCTTAACATTTTTTTGTATCTCCTAAAAAAGGATCTTTCACTGAAATTAGTTTGTATGAATATATTTGCCTTCATTATACATGCATGAATTTTGGTCATTTTTTAAAACATTCCAACATATCAAAATTCAAATTATCTATCTTTCTAATGAAATGCTCATATACATATGAGGCATTCTTCAAATTTTGAACACAAATTGATTCAAAAAATTATAAAAATCTGAAAAAATCATAGAGCTTGGTATGATGACTACAAAGTCCCATTGAAAAACTCAATTGAAAAATCATTATATTCATCAAGATAGAAAAATGACAAATAACCAGTGTTATTTATTTTTTATGTTCTAATCGATTTCAAAGTTTTTACCAAGTGAAATTTAATGGGAACCTTTAATACTAAACCATATTACAAGAAAGTGGATTTTGGTTTTTTTAAAAGGGCCCTCATTTTAATCAAGAGTATTAATATATTCAGATAAAGATCTTCTCAAGCGGTTGGTACCGATCAACCGCCTGAGAGAAGTCTTTTTCTCAGGCGGATATTTAGTAATAACCGCCTGAGGTAAAATATTTAGGTTCTAATATAAATACTCAAACATGTATAGATTCTGCAAATTGAGTCCAAATTCGATGATTCTTTTTTCTATATTCTTAAAAAATTAATATCGACCAACTAGACAGAAATATTTTAAAACTTGTATAGCTAACATTTGTAATGTTTTGGTAAATATCAAATTAATTTATATTCACATATTCTTCACATTTTTTGTATCTCCTAAAAAAGGATCTTTCACTAAAATTGGTTTGTATGAACATAGTTGTCTTCACTATACATGCATGAATTTTGGTAATTTTTTAAAGTATTCCAACATGTCAAAATTCAAATTATCTATCTTTCTAATGAAATGCTCATACATATGAGGCATTCTTCAAATTTTAAACACGGATTGATTCAAAAAATTATAAAAATCTGAAAAAATCATAGAGGTTGGTATGATGACTACAAAGTCCCATTGAAAAACTCAATTGAAAAATCATTATATTCATCAAGATAGAAAAATGACAAATAACCAGTGTTATTTGTTTTTTATGTTCTGATCAATTTCAAATTTTTTACCAAGTGAAATTTAATGGGAACCTTTAATACTAAACCATATTACAAGAAAGTAGAATTTGGCTTCTTAAAAGGCCCCTCATTTTAATCAAGAGTATTAACTAAGTTTAGATAAAGATCTTCTCAGGCGGTTGGTACTGATCAACCGCCTAAGAGATGTCCGTTTCTCAGGCGGATATTTAGTAATAACCGCTTGCGGTAAAATATTTAGATTCCAGTATAGACGTCTATCTTCGCAGGCGGGTGGTAATGAATAACCGCCTGAGGGTAGTCCTTTCCTTAGGCCGTTATTACTGAAGAGCCGTCTGCGAAGATAGACGTCTATATATAACGGTCGACTTCCATGGAAAAACCTAACCCGGGCAAAATCACTTAGACGCCGTCAGGCTGCCAAAATTTCATTTGTCGCCAAGTCTTCACCGTCCTCGCCACCGAGATTCGCCCTCACCGCCGAGCTTCGCCGTCGTCTTCGAGCTTCGCCGATCTTCGACCTCGCCGCTTCCTTCCCTTCCTTCCTGGTATGCCGAGCTTTATTCTCACCGTTACCTTCCCTTCCTTCCAGTCATTAGGCTGAGCTTCGACCTTGCCGCCAGGTACGCTGCCGCTTCCTTCCCTCCTCCATCCCCGTGTCGCCTACCTCCTCACCCTTGCCGCCGGCCGAGTCATGTCCTCGACGCCGCCGCACCCTAGATTTTCTCAAACCCTAGGTTCCTATCTAATTTTCATTTATCAAAGTTTTTGAACACGCAACAAAGTCAAATGAAGATTGTAGGTCATATGAAGATTGGCAATGAAGATTTTAGGTCATATGTTATCTCTTACCTAGAGAGTAGTTCCCTTTTTTTGACAAAAAAAACAGCAGGAAGATTTCCTGCTAATAGTTGATGATCTCAGCAATAGTTGATGAATGTCTGCAATTTGGTCTTCAGTTCCAATGTGACTTAGCTCCATTTTCCCTTCCTCTACACAAGCTCGGATAAAATGAAACTTGGTGTCAATGTGTTTCATTCTTTCATGATACTTTGGGTTCTTGCTCAACTCAATGGCTGCTTTGTTGTCCACCCATAGTCGGAACACCCGAGAAGGTTCATCCATTATTCAGCTAATAGTCGATTGAGACAAATTCCTTGACATGCCCCGGATGAGGCAGCTTGCCTAGATCACTCATAGAGAATATAGTCATCATCTTATTCTTGAAACTTGTGACGGTCTCAACACATGGCCCACGGATAATTAAATCATCTACATAAACACCAATGATCAGTAGTTTGTCTCCCTTCCCTTGTCTGCATTTATTTTTGTAGCTTTCATTGAAGTGGGACATATTTTTTGTCTTATTAGTTCTAGAATGGAAAGCCCTAAGAAGATTGTTGCTGGTAGGGACAATGAAGAAGGCAATATGGAGTTTAGTGACTCCAGCAGTTCAGGCTCCTTTCACTGTCCATCGGACCCTTTTCCAAATATAAAAATAAAAAAGACTTCAGAGGATCTTGACCTGGAATATGATCCTGCCGACGAGGTATGGATCACGTATCTTAACTCCAGCAGTTTAAGTTAATGTTGGTTGTCAAGTATATGAAGTCTTATAATTCTTTTCTAACTAGCTTAATCGCGAAGACAACGAGGTGACTTTGGCTCCTAAAACTGCAGAAGGTTCTCCAATGATTGAATCCTCAGGTTCACTAAAGCGAAAACGAGGGCAACAAGGTCCCAATAAGGGTTCATTGAACCGCATTATATACATAACAAGCGTCGGTCCAAGTGAGCTTCCCCAAGAACCAATGGACTCAGTTGCAAAATACCAAAATGCATGCGGTTTTCTTGTTAGAGAGTTCGTGCCGATCACAACTGAGGATTGGAGAAAATTACCTGAAGAGAACAAGAATGAGTTGTGGGAGAAGATAAAGAAACAATTCAAGTTTCCAAAAGGCACAGAAGAAGTTGTTAAGAAAGCAACATTGGTCTCTTGTGGCAAGAAGTTTCACGGCTGGAAGAGTGAGATGAATGGTTATGTTAAGGCTGATAAGGTCTCTAGCCCGAAGAAAATAGGAAAAATTACACAAGCTCAGTGGAAAGAATTTGTTCGTCAAAAGACCACACCTGATGCTAAAGCCCTAAGTGCAAGTAGGTCAGAGCTTGCTAAAAAGAACAAAGACCATCATCACTTGGGGTCTGCTAGATATGCACCCAAAGTTTAGAAATGGAATAAGATATTAGAGGAAACTACCAGTAAGGGCAATCCTCACCCATTAGAAGGCTGCGATGAGAGAACTCAGCGATGGGTCTTTGCTCGATCAGGTTTGACCAGCGACGGCAAACTTGAAAAGCCCGACTCTATGAATGAAGTAGAGCCAAAAATAAAAGAAGTAATTGAAAAGCAACAGAAGGGTCTCTTCAAGCCGAAGAGGGAGAATGACCAACTTACTGCTATCCTAGGAAACCAAGAACACAGTGGACGTGTTCGAGCAATCTCTTCACAGATGTCCTGGAGAAATGGTTTCCTGAAGGATCAAGAGTCATATAGAAGACGTGACAAGTTCAAGAAAACTCTCGATGAAACGATTGCTCAAAAGGTCAAAGAAAATGTGCAAGAAATAATGGATCAACTTAGATAATCGAGATGTTAGTGGCACCGAGTACAGCGATGGTTCCCGTGTCAAAGGAGCATTTGGCCCAGCCAACTGCCTACCCTAGCAGCGTAGGTTCTGTGCCAGGCTCAGGGTCCCATACGTTCGCTGTCGATGATATTGTTAATGACAGATCTTGTCGTCTTCTTGTCCCGATTGGTAGAGCAGACAACAAAATTAAACAGTTTGCCACTGCTATGGCAAAGCCTGATCGTGACTTCAACGACAATGCACTTCCATTGTATTATGCTGTGGTGCAAGTTCTTTAGATCATTGATAATGATTATGAAGATTATGAAATAGACCACATCACACATGAGGGGATCACGACTCTGGGGCAGGCTATTAACCAATTAATCCTTTGGCACTGACGCGGTATCTTGTTGGATGATGAGCCGATGTCTAGCCCCGTCTTATCTCAAAAGACTGCAACCCCGTCTTCTAAGCCAAAAGTCTAAGAAGATCCACTCCCGCTATGTCTTAGCAAGGATGATACTAACCTTGCTAGTGAAGATAACAAAGAACAACTAGTTGAACAACAGCTTGAAGCGGTACCAGATGAAACTGCTGGTAGTATAGAGCAACCAGTTGAGCAACTTCCGACAACTACTCCTCGATCATCAGTGCCTATAAAAGTTAGCTCATACGAAAATAAGAAACCTTCATCAGAAGTGTCAAAGTATTTGGAAAAACTGAAGGAAAATATTGCAAAATCAACTACATCTCATTCTTCACATGAGCCAGCAATAGAAGATATTGAGGAGTGGGAAGAAGACGGTGTCATATATAATCAGCAAACGGCTTTGGTTAAACCAGGAGTTCCAATATACAAGATTAATGACGTTCCTCCTGGATATGAGAATGGGAAGCCGTTTATGACATCAGTACAACTGAACAAGCAACCTTTGTCGCTCAGAATAATGCACGAGTGGTACATAACTGTCAGCACGAAATATGAACTTTCTTATGTCACATTTATTGTGCCAAAAGATGCATTCTAGAGCATTGGATCAGAAAAACGAGGCCTTCTCTTTGAAGATCTACATAGCCTTTTCTATCGAGGCATGCTCGAAATCAACCTGCTACTCATCTGGTGCTTGTAAGTGCCTCTAATATTTCGAATTTGCTTTTCCTACTACACGGATACACATGTAATGAGATTATAACAATTCCAAACTTTTTCAATAGGATGCAATACATGGATAATAAAAAGTTGGATACCAAGACAGGTATCCTTGAACCTACAATGGTTGCAAAGTGCCAATTCAACTTTCAAGTGGATCGGAAGTCTTCTAAGTACAAGCACCTGAAAAAAAAGAATTTGACAAAACAATCACAAAAGAAAAGAAGGATAAAATATTAAGTGTTGCAACTTACATAGGACGTGCCATGTTTAACTTTGTCAGAGATGGCAAGGACTTAATAAAGGCTCCGTACCACTTCGAGTAAGTTTGACATATGACATTGAAATAGCTATTATTGCTAATTGTTATCTTAACACATGTGTTTGTACGTGTGCAGTAACCACTACATAATGACCTTCATCAAGCCAACGCAGGGTTTGGCAACGGTCTTGGACTCGGCTGATTACGCACCAGGTCGTTACAAAGATTTTCTTTCCATTTTGAAACTGTATGGTTATTCAATACTTTTAATTTACATATATTTAAAATGTGTTGACAAGTTTTATATGACATTCCTTGTATTACGGGGCTTGGCGGTTTTACCTGAAAGAACTTGGCGGTCAGAGCCCTCCTAATAAGGATGCATTGGAGATATCGATAAATTTTCCTTGTCCCAAGCAGCCTTCTAGGAGCGTCTTATGCGGGTATTACGTATGTGAGCATCTTTGGACCGCCTGCGAATATAGAGTGAATCGTGAGGATGTAAGTTATCATTAATGTCGATATTGTATTTTCTTACTTTTGAGTTTTATTTTCATTATATCTAGCGTATTTTCTTACCACAACTAGGGTTTATCTGTATGACCATCACAAAAAATCTGTTAAGCTTGTTACTTCATAGAATTATTACTACTGTTCTACTCATGAGTTTTTATATATTTTATTGCAGCACACGACGAATGTTTACCAAGAATGGCTAGTTTGTAGAAGTATTCCTGATGGAGGAGCCGACAAGATTGTGAGTGAATTGTGTCAATTCATGCATCGTGAAATCTTCCACCAAAGAGGGTTGTACTTCGATAATTATGGTGGAGTAGCTGATATGCCAGAACTTTGTCAGTATGACAATAGAAATATCTTTTAGCGAAACTTGTAAACTATGATGACTGTTGGTGTAACAAACTATGAGAGCACTTCTATGTAACCTGTACATTGTTTTAGTAAATTGACTTCTGTGATTATATTGTTTTAGTGTAAACTATGAGATGAGTTTTGTGATTAAATTGTTTTAGTAAAATTGACCTGGAAATTAGAAATAACAGCAGGTACTACTGCATAGATATACTTTATCCCATGCGGTTCTTTACCTACGGCTAGACCTGCCTGTGAAATTATATTATCACAGGCAGCTAGTCATAGGTAAAGAACCCCCTGTGATAAAAGGATTACATAGGCGGTTACACTTACGGTACAGACCGCCTGTGATAAAGTGTCTTCACAGGCGGCTAGTAGTAGTTAGAGGACTGCCTGTGCTAATATGGATATCACAGGCGGTAAAACTTACGTTACTAACCACCTGTGATAAAGTGTCTTCACAGGAGGCTATTAGTAGTTAGAAGACCGCCTGTGCTAATATAGATATCACAGACGGTAAAACTTACGTTACTAACCGCCTGTGATAATGTGTCTTCACAAGCGGTTAGGCCTAGATAAAGGACCGCCTGTGATAAATCTATTTCATAGGCGGTATTACTTTCCGCCTATGAAATTGTAGATCTTCAAAGAGAAGGCCCGTGTCTTCACAAGTTTCAGTAGGTTTTGAAAACCGCGTGTGATAATACGTTTGGAGCCGCCTGTGATGAAGCTTATTGTAGCAGTGCACGGTTGCCTGTAGGCCACTGGCCATTGGAGTTGGTTGCTCCAAAAGCGCGTCAAGGCAAGTAGGTCAGTGCATGGGAGTAGCCGCATGAACGAGTCCTCAGGCATGCAAGACATGAACCAAACTGATCAGATCGACGCGTAGAGATCAGGTGACGGGCGACGTGCATGCCAGGGCTTGAAGCTCTCCAGTCCATTGTTCTCTCTGTTTATAAAATGCAGTAGAGATAGCTGCAACGAGTGTGCAGCCAAAGCAATAAACAACATCGACGTTCGCCACCCGCTAAATGCCAACTCTCGAGTTCATGTGTGCCTTTTCTTCTCTAAGTTCCCTCATCATCTTCATAATCTTCATTGTGGTTTCTGCACTCAGCCCAAAGATCGGAATTACAGGAGTATCTTGGCGGTTGGATTAGGTTTCTTGTCGACTTTGGTGCTACATCCACCAATGCCCCTTTATGTCGCGAGTTGACATCCTCTACTCCATACTCCAAAGGGGGACAGCCACCAGGCGACCATCCTCTCCCACCTGTCTCAGATCCACCACCAACTCCAGATGAACTAGGATGTCATATGTAAAGCTTAGCCTTGGTTTCGTGGGTGGAATGTGATGTATGTACACACTGTCATAGCCTGGCCATGCCTCATTTGGTGAGCCACAACCTCTTTGAGATGTGTTAAAGATATAGTAATTTGTTATATTTTTCCCATCATATAAAGAGATTTTATGCATATTTGTAATCTCCTATAACTCTATATATTTAGGTCTCCTGCTCCAATAATAATACAACCACTATTCGTTAGAGGCAGAAAACTATAGTTTCATCTCTATCGTAGGGTTTGCACTTCTTTTTCTCACGCCGTTTCTGGCATCTGCGCACGCGGGTCTGCTCCTATCTGCGCCCTCTGCTGCTTGACTGGGGCCCGCCTCCCTGCTGGAACGCTTGGCCGCCTCTGGAACTCAGCTGCGGCTCGGTCTCCAGCTCTAGTCTGTGAACCAACCTCCAGACAAACGCCTGCGCCCTCGGACGCCCACGCGCTGCTGCCTGCCTCTCTGCAGGTGCTTGCTGCCTGGCCCCCACGTGCTTCCAGTTCTGATCTGCGCAGAAGAAAGGCGGCAGACTCTGCCCTGATCTGCACCCCTGGTACAGGCCCATACATGCTGATTCTGCGCCGAAGTGCCCGAGCAAATACCTAGAATCGGCGCCCGTGTGACCTGCTAGCGCCCTGCTTCTAAGCCTGTGAAGCATGCTAGGTAAAAAAAAAGAAAGAGAACAAAAAATTGCAGCTTGAGCCGTCAGCCCGCCACTGTTTATTTTTGCGTTCTTGTCGTCACCTTTAGGATTACATTTTTCTACGGTGCCCGGTGCTTTTCAATGGTACCAACTATCGTGACTAGGTTCCCCGCGTGCATCTACATATGTGTGGTCTGCGTCTCTAGGATTTTCTCACAGATGATCTCAAATGCCCGCCCTGTCCTGCTGCTCCTACACAGCTATCATTCAAGAGAAAACTACTGATGATGAGAAGCAGAAGTTATTTGCACACTATGAGATTCGTCTTTCTATCGACGAATCTGAGTTTAGTGTATACAGGACATGGTTGGATGAGGATTCTTGGGCTGGTGTTATTCTTGCTGTTAGTATGGAGAATCGTTTGACTGTTGATATAGTTGAGTTTGAGTATGCATATCAAATGTGGGCTTTTCTACGTCATCGTTATGAGCCTACTGGTCAGTCTACCTACCTTGCTGTCATTCGTCAGGAGCAGTTATTACGACAGTGAGATGTTACAGTTGATGAGTTCTTTGCTCAGTTCTTTGCTATTTGGTGTCAGCTTGACACTCGTGGTCCTCATCTATCACCAGACACGTGTCAGTCTTGATAGAAGTAAGAGGGGTGCACTTGAGCTTTGACGTAGCTATGATTTTATGGCCTGACTTCGTAATGAGTTTGAGCCTCTTCGTGCTCAGCTGCTTGCTCGTCATCCCTGTGTCTCTCTGAAGGATGCTCTGGCTAGTGTTCGTAATGAGGAGATTCGTCTTCATGATGCTGGTTTGTTGGGCTCCTCTTCAGTTTTGGCTGCTCGTTCTTCGACTTCTTGACATACTGCTCCTCCACCGACGGTGCCTTCTTCTGTTGTCCCTCCTTCTGCACCTGGAGGGCATGGTAGTTTTCACTGTAACTATTGCGACAAAGATGGGCATGTGGAGACGTATTGCTTCAGGAATAGGAAAGCTCAGGCTCGCCGTTCTACACAGGGTGCTGGTAGTTCTGTTACTACAGGTTCTCAGGGGGGTTCTGCTACTACAGATGACCAGTTTCTCAGGCTTCTTCATCGCCTTGCTGCCTCTACACCTCCAGGAGCTACTTGTTCTATGACTTAGTCTTCTGCACCTTCAGGTACTGCTGCTGCTTCTCAATCTTCCACTTAGGGACCATCTTTCACTTCTGCTCTAGGTACTTGTCTATGAATTCTTGATTCTGGTGCTTCATTCCATAGGACTCCTTATCATACCAGTTTGTCTTCTTTGAGTATTTCCTCTCGTTCTTTCAATGTTCATACTGTTGATGGTTCTCCTCCTTCTGTTGTTGGACAGGACACTCTTTTATCAGAATCTTTTGATGTTCCCAATGTTTCTATGTTTCTGGTCTAACTATGCGACTCATATATAGCCATCTCACTAATCATGACTGTCGCGTGATTCTTGATTCTGATTTTTGCTATGTTCAGGATCATCACACGAGTCGTATTGTTGGTATTGGCCCTCGGCGTCATGATTATCAGCGTCTTTGGGAACTTAAATGGCTTCACCTTCCTTCCGTTGCGCCTGTCAGTCTTGATGGCTCCGCCCTTGCTGCTTCATCCACTTCGTCATACGCTCAGTGGCATTATCCTATAGGTCATCTTTGTGGCTCTCGTCTATCTGTCTTAGTTCGTCGAGGTCTTTTAAGATCCGCTCAGGTTCAGAGTCTTTATCTTAGTGTCAGGATTATCGATTAGGGAAGCAGACTCAACTCCCTTATCATTCCAGTGAGTCGGTGTTCCAGCATCCTTTTGATCTTGTTCACTCAAATGTATGGGGTCCTACTCCTTTTGTTTCTAAAGGAGGGCATCAATATTATATCATTTTTATAGATGATTTTTCTCGCCACACATGGATTTACTTTATGAAACATCATAGTGAGACTTTATATAACTATAAAACTTTCTCGACTATGATTTGCACTCAGTTTGACACGTCTATTCATGTTTTTCGTGTCGATTCAGCTGGTGAGTATCTCTCTGATGCTCTTCGTTAGATTCTTTCTGAGCAAGAGACTCTTACTCAATTTTCTTCTCATGGCGCTCATGTTCAAAATGGCGTTGCTGAGTGCAAGCATCGCCATCTTCTTGAGACTGCTCGTGCTCTTCTACTCGCTTCTTCTGCTCCCCGTCATTTTTGGGATGAGGCTGTTTATACTGCCACTTATTTGATTAACATTCAGCCCTCCACTGCTCTTCAGGGGAGATTTCTTTTCAGCGTCTCATTGGTAAGACACCTGACTAAGCCAACCTTCGTCTTTTTGGTTGTTTGTGCTATGTGTTGCTCGCATCTCGTGAGCGCACTAAGCTCACTGCTCAGCCGGTCGAGTGTGTTTTTCTAGGGTACAAGGCTGAGCATAAGGGGTATCGTTGTTGAGATCTAATTGGATGATGGATGAGGACTTCACGAGATGTTGTCTTTGATGAGACACGTCTTTTCTACCCTCGTCCTTCTTCATATACCTCTTCTGTCCCTGTCCTTGATCCTTTTTCATTCTAATTTTCCCTGATACCCCCGCTGCTATTATGCCTCCTTCATGCTCAGTCCCTCTTTCTAGGGTGTCTGCTTTGGAGCCTTCTTCTCTGGTTCCCGATTTTACTATGATGCCTCCTGTGACACAGGTCTATACTCGACGAGTTGTGTCTTCCTCGGATGTGCTATCTTCCTCTGATGAGCCATATACTCCAGTTGAGTCATCTTCTTCTGATGACCCATCTTCTCTAGCTGAGCCTGCTTCTCCTGGTGTACCCTCTTCTCCTCAGGAGTCATTTCCCTATGATGATTCTTTTCTTGAGCAGCCTATTGGATGTAGTCATCGCACTTGTCGACCTCCTGAGCGGTACTCTCCTTCTAGTTTTACTGCTGCTGTTCCTTCTGAGCCGACTACATATTGTGATGTCGTTCTTCATCCAGAATGGCAACACGCGATGGCTGAGGATATTGCTTCTCTTGAGCGCACTGGCATGTCGGAGCTTGTGACCTGTCCCCCACGTGTTTGTCCTATTACCAGTAAGTGGGTTTATAAGGTTAAGACCTGCTCTAATGGTTCCCTTGAGCGATATAAAGGTCTCCTAGTCGCTCGTGGTTTCCAGCAGGAACATGGTCATGACTATGATGAGACTTTTGCTCCTGTTACTCACATGACCACTGCTCACACTCTTCTTGTTGTGGCCTCCATTCGCGAGTGGTCCATCTCTCGGCTTGATGTGAAGAATGCCTTTCTTAGTGGTGAGCTGCCTGAGAAGGTTTACATGCAACCACAGCCTGGGTATTCTGTTCCAGAGGGTATGGTTTGTCACTTTCGCATCACCCTTTAAGTTCTCAAGCAAGCTCCTCGTGCTTGCTTTCAGCGGTTCGCGTCATTGTTCACTGCTGCTATTTTTTCTGCCAGTGTTCATGATCCTGCACTCTTTGTGCATATCTTGTCTCGTGGTCGTACTCTTCTTCTTTTTCTCTATGTTGATGTTATGATCATCACTGGAGATGATCCTGAGTGCATAGCTGTCGGTACCCTGCAGACTGGATACCCCCGCGTGAAGGATTGAAGAGGCCCCATGTGGGGGACTGACGCCCCGAACAGGACCTCGTCGGGTGGTGCCGTGATATGCGGCACCCAACAGCACACGGGTCAAGGAAACACATCACATTACATAAATCATTTGCGGAAGCGTACAAGAGTATTTTACAAATACTTATCTCAAAATAAGCTACAGCGGAAGACTATAACTCTCACGACTCATTTCTAACCTAGCAACAAAGAAACAGTCCAGCCCGCGAACGTTTCTTACTAGCAACACGAAGACAAATCGCAGCAGCGAGGATGCTCTTGAGTAACCACTCGGAGGTTTCCGAGTCTCATTGGCATCCCTTCTCATAAGCATGAAGTCAATTCTGCAAAACAACTCAGATAGCATCCATGAGCATAACGCTTAGCAAGACTTAACCGTCACTCTAGCCATGAAACTCTACATGAGGTTATGAACATAAAGTAGGATGGCATAATGCATAATAAACTCACCTAAATGTGAATCCTTACTTTCAAGTGTTATTAGCAGCAATATAAGAATGACCTTGGGCACGCCACATCGGGAGTCCACAATCAAACAAGAAACGCTTTCCCCCGATGTAATTTGCCCACGGTGTAAATGAATCGAGTTTGCACTAGCCTACTCATACAAAGTATCATCACAATGCTAGTATTAACTTCAAACCAATGTGATTAGTTCATTTCTCATGCAAGTTCTTACTACGTCACGACTGTGAGAACAAGTATGCTCGGTCCTTTTTGCGAGCGACGGTGATTCGAATCAATAACACCTGGACTACACGACACGTACGCCCGCACTCGATGTTGCCTACAGCAACCATCAATGACGTCGTACGTGGTAGCCTTTCCCCCGTTTCATCCACGTTGAATCAATCAAATCACCCCGTACAGTAGCCGCACCTACTGACATGAGATGTCATGAGAATGTTACCCACATACTGCACACCGGCCGTCTCGCCTGAGGCGACCTGAAAAGGCTCAACGCAAGCTAGCTCCCCGAGGTACATCGGTTTACTGGGTCCCATATAGCCAGCATGAGTCCGGTACACAACTCAAACTTATTCAACAGGGCCGTATACAGATCGGTCCTTGACTGACACGGACAGATCTATAGCACCCAGGCCCCTATGTCCTGCTGTCCCTACAACCTTCCGGTCTCAACTTTAACTTGCTATACATTTTCTGAACAAATCCCGTATGCCCCTGTTGTTCCTGATCATGCGAGTAGCATCTCACCACTCGACTTCTACCGATCCTTACTTAAGCATGGCAGTTCTACACGGTGAAAGACACCTACCCAACACTCCATGGGTTCATTTGGTCATGCAAGAGGAGTATCAAAGCACTAGACCTAATGCACATTTCATATCTTAACCGAAAGTGAATACAAAGTAAAAACTTAAAAGCTGTTAAATACAAACCAGAGCTTGCCTGTTTTGTAGGGTAGTAGTATATAAGCAGTTAGTGATCCTTGCTAAAAAACCCTTGATCTCCGGAGTTTGATCTACTTCAACGAATCGCTCCTTCAAATCCCGTTCGTTGTGATTCCTATTGAAATGTATATGCACGAGTTTTATAGAATGCAATAGAAAAGAATTAAAGACTTGATTTCTTAGGAACAGAGGCTGTGTGGAAATGCCAAGAATGGATTGTTTTATCTCTGTTGTGCAAAGAATTATGAAAGAACTAAATTGGTCTTAGTGTTTTAGCTATACACTAACTAACTTTCCTAATGACCATAAGAGATGAGCTGAAAAGATTTGAATGCAACTGAAGAACAAGAACTCCATTGGTGTCAAAACTTTTACAGCAGATTTTACACTACCTAGGGATTTAGCTTGCCAAATTGCAGCTAATGTGGAGTCAAATTGTGTTCTCCATAATTCCTACAATGTCTCTTATGTATTCCCCATATACATAAGTATGGAGAACAAGAACAGGGAGTTCTAGTGATCAACTTGAGCTGATAATTTACATGTGAGTTCCTGGTCACATGAAATTAATTTGATCCAAAATTCAGACTTTTAACTCGAGTAGTTCTCCCAGAATAATTCCTTAAGCATTTCTATTAAGAAGAATTAATTCTGGAGTACTGTGCATTTTCATGCCCAATTAAGTGAACTAATATTTAAAGTATGTTTCCTAGATTATGTCTGAATTTTCCTATGATTTTTAGAGCTATGATTTGCCTAGAATAGATTTTACAAGTGGGCAACATTTTCTGAAAATGTTTCTGGACTCTTATGAACACAACAGTTTGTATTTAGCAAATTCCTACTCAAATGATATTCAAATGAGTTGAAAATTTGCTATAAGTCAACAATATTTTAAACAATATTCTGGCAAAATTTGAGAATTTTTGGATGGATCAAACTCCCTCAATAATTCTTTTTCAGAAAACCTTCAAAGAAATTTTCCAGAATTCAATATTGACTTTCATAAAAATTGGATTTCATATTTGGATATATCTTTGCAAAATGAATCCGACCCAATTTGAATCACTCAAATTGGAGGTTTCTACACAAAGATATGATTTTCCAAAGTTGGGGCAATCTCTGGAATTATTTTGCTACGGGAAATCAGTTGGGTCCACGGGTTTAAACTCCAGCCACTCATAATTCAGCCATATCGGTTCACAGTGTTTTGGCGCGCAGCCACAGAGGATCCCTGAGCCACAGCTGATCACCGATTTAAAAATTGAGTCACTGACAGCCGGGACCCACGGTTTCTTCTTCCTCCCGCCTTCCCCTTTGCGCGCCGCGCCGCCTCCTCGCCGGACCGACGTCGGAGTTCGCCGACTCGAAGTTTCCCGCCACCGCCGGGGCTGAGGCTCGCCGCTAGGGGGGTTTTAGACGTCGAGGAACACGATGGTGGGGTGTTCTAGGGCTTCCGTGGCCGGAAGTACCCCGGCGACGTGCGGCAGCTACAGGATGAGTTCGGCGCCGTCGGCCGACCTTCCTAGACCGTCAAAACATCGACCAACCCACGCTACAGCACCCTTGGAGCTTGAGGAAGACTGACATGGCCTCAAAAGTGCTCGAAGACGGCTGCAACTGGGTCGGCACCGTGCGCCCGATCGGCTCCGCCATGAACACACTCGGAAGACATCAAAATCCTCTGCTTCGAGGTGATTTCATGCTAGGGTTGCTAAAGGAGAAATGATCGCCGGCTAGCCCAGCTCGTGTGTGCGAAGTTTGATGATCTACAAAGGATTGACAAGTGAGAATTTTGGAGAACATTACCAGACACCTGGTTTGAAGCCGCCGGAAACAAATTCCAAAATTCGTCGTCTATTCTCCACGGTTTGGCTTGAGCTTCGGGTGGAAGCAGCGCCAAGGTGGGGCGCTCCCGTGGCCGTGCTTGATCGGGCGTGAAAGCTTCTGTGGAGTGCTGTCCACATGCGCCCGGTCGTCATTTTGAGTTGGGTCGCGGCGGGTGAGTGCTCTAGGGCGCGGGAAAACACCGGAACTCAGTGGTTTGTGTGTAGGGGAAGTGGGAACTGGGTTCGTGGTGTTGTCTAGCAGCTCGAAGTGGAGAGGGCACGAGTGTTTTCGGTTTCCCGGAAGATCACCGAGGAGGCTCTGTTCGGTATTCTCGCGAGGAGGAGAAAGCAAAGAACGTTTGGCTCGGCTGTGGAGAGGAGATCATGTTGAAACACAGTACACCCCGGGTGCCAGCGCCTGAGAGAGCAGGAGGTGGCTCGGCAGCGCCCTTGGTGGGACACGGTGAGAAGCCCCTCGGATGGTTCGACTGAAACAGCAAGTCTTCGATGGAGTGGAAAAAGAGAGACCCTTCAACTCAATTGCTTTGTGTGCAAGTCACTAATTCAGCTCAATGACATGTGGGGTCCACCCTAAATTTTCCTCCCAAAATATCTTCTCATGTTCATCTCTTCCATTCAAAAGTTTTGAATTTGAAAAGTGGACTAGCATTTGAATTCCCCTAAATTCAGTTTGAATTTGCATAGCAAATTTGGTTTGAATTTGAAAATGCGTCTATTTAATTCCTTTTGAGCCCACCCTAAAAATGAAAGTTTGCCACACTAAATGGCCTCAAATTCCAAAGTGTAGGCTGCATGAGTATTCAAAGTTTTTGACCGCAATTTGTGTGAACTTTGAATTTGAAATCAGATTTTTGATCCTTCATGCAAAGGGGTATTTAAATCCTTATTGGTTCGACACCTTCAAATAAAAATGTGAGCCTCATTTTGGATGATCATCCATGTAGCACTTTGCATGAAGAAAAGTTTTAGCAAGTCCCATTTTTCATGACTTTGCCACACATATGAATTCAAACCTCGGTTTATTCATATACATTTTTGGGACTTTTACACCCCAGACCTGGCCTCCCTACTGAGGCGAGGTCTGGTGCTACCACGTGGCCCCAAGCTCTAGGCCGAGGGCTTTGGAGCTCCCATGTGTCCTTGGCCACGAACCTGGCCTCCCCGCTGAGGCGAGGTCCGAAGTTGCCACGAGGCCCCAGGCTCCGGGCCGGACCTCCCCGTAGAGGAGGGCTCCGGAGCTCCCACGTATACTTGGCCCAAGACTTGGCTTCCCCGCTGGGGCGAGATCCGGCGCTGCCACGTGTCTCTGGGCCGGACCTCTCCGCTGAATAGGGCTCCGGAGCTCCCATGTGTCCTTGGCCCCGAACCTTGCCTCTCCGCTGAGGCGAGGTCCGGAGCTGCCATGTGTCCCTGGGCTCCAGGCCGGACCTCCCCGCTGAGGAGGGCACCGGAGCTGCCACGTGTCCTTGGCCCCAGACCTGGCCTCCCGGCTGAGGCAAGGTCCGACGTTGTCACGTGCCTCGGGATCCGGATCTGACCTCCCCGCTGAGCAGGGCTTTAGAGCTGCCACGCGTCCCACAACCAGTCATGGGCCGTGGGCCTCTGGAGTCAAAGAAGACATGCACGGTCCAATCGCACATTCGAAACTCGCGCGATCTCCAGAAGCATGGCGCACGGCGCACGCCTCCGCCCAATGCTGCACAACTGACCAAGTAGGACACAGTGACAAGACAGGGCCTTCACCTACCATCATCAACCGCTACTCGGTCAGAGGCGCTCGACGTGTCAGGCGGCGCGCCTTAACTCCACCGACAGTGACACTACATGTAGTTGTAAATACGCTAGATCGTGTATAGGGTACGGACAGCCACAGGGCCAGCTGTCGGGCCCCAGACCACATTGTAACTGCCCCGACCTTGAGCTATAAAAGGACCGGAGCAGCCTCCGGGAAAAGGGTTCGAAACCTAACCCACTCACTCACATGTGTGAAGCAATACAACACTCACTCCCGTGGACGTAGGGTTTTATGCTCCGGCGGCCCGAACCACGTAAATCTCTGTGTTCACCCTTGTCCTTCAAGCTCGATCGATCTAGGGACGTTAGCCCCTCCAAACAACGAACCTCCACGGACTGCTCCAGTACCGGTACTGGGGGAAGTGTAGTAGCGAACACTTCGACATTTGGCACGCCAGGTAGAGGCTTTCACGCTCTCTAGACGACCGAGCGTCGCCACCATGATGAACATCCACTCCATCGCCGGCTCATCTCGCCCCACTCGCCGTCGTCTCCAGGGGAGGGACGAGGAGGCCACTTCCCGCTCTAAGGCGGGTAGATCAGGCCGGGCAGGCGACTAGATGGTCACTGTGCCCGCGGCACCCACGACTGCTACCACACGGCGTCCTTCCACCTCTACGGTGGCAACCACGTCACCAGTTGCAAGCCCAGGGAGTGTGCTGGCCGCAGCACATGCTCTTCTCCACAACCCTTCAGGCCAGGGTGATCCCCTAGAGGCAGCAGATCAGTGGTGCAATGACGTTAACCACATCGTCGCCACCGTCATGATAGCACACGGCTACAGAAGGCAGCGAGCCGAGCCCTCACAGGACCAGCCGCATACGCTGACGATGGCCTGCGAAACGGCTACGACGCGTGTGGCGACCACGGCTAGGAATGCCATAGCCGACCTCAGGGTCGAGCTATACCGCCACCGCATGAGCAAAGATGGCCGCGTCACCATCGAGCGACATTGTGAGAGACGCCGCAACCTCGAGGGCGAGTACGGCACCCCGAGTGCCGTACCAGCGGGACGTGCTGCGCAAACCCCTGCCTCTCTAGAAGCGGGCAGGGGTTGCATGGCGCTTGTTCTGCACCTTCGCATGGTGGTCTAGCCACCCAAGTTCCGGCCACACCCACCGAAGAAGTACGACAGGACTGTCAACCCCGCCGAGTTCCCGCAGATCTACTCCTCCACCTCCATCCTAGCTGCAGGAGGGAATGAGGCTGTCATGGCCAACTACTTCCCGGTGGCCCTGACTGGCATTGCCTGTTCATGGCTCATGAATCTTCCCCAGGATCCATGTCCTCCTAGGAAGAGTTGTGCTGGAGGTTCACAGCCAACTTCGGGAGTTCCTACACGCGCCCCGGCAGTGAGCTCGACCTCCACACCGTGCATCAGCGTGAGGGGGAGTCACTGCGATCTTTCATCCAGCGATTCTCCCAGGCCAGGAACACCATCCCCTGCATCTCCAAGGCCTTCGTTGTCGTCGCCTTCTAGCAGGGCATTAGAGACAAGAAGATGCTGGAGAAGTTAGTCACGCATGACGTGCAAGACGTCTCCAAGCTCTTCAGCCTGGCGGACAAGTGTGCCAGGGCTGTGGAGGGTTGAGACTAGTCCTCACGACCCGCCTCCACGGCAGGGCGTGCCAGTGAAGCCACTGCTCAGGGCAGCGACAAGAGGAAGAAGAAGGCTGGAGGCAAGGACAAGCCTCTAGCCGGGGCATCCACCGTCACAGCTGCAGCGGGCAGTGGGGGTCGTGCCCCATGCACCGACAAGTGCCCGCGACCGCTGTCCGTCAGTGACCACGACCAATGGTGCCCGGTGCACAACTCCAGTCACCACAATGCTAGCGAGTGCTGTGAGATAAAGAATCTCGTGAAGCACTTCCGTGAGCAGCAGCAGTGGCAGCGCCGAGACGGCACGCCATTTCACCAGCGGGAGGGCAAGCAGAAGGCTGACTCTGAGGCCAGCGCGGACATCACGTCCCAGCGTGCTGTCAAGACCCTGCGACGGGCAGTGGTAGCGGCTCCTCCAGCCCCCAGCCAGCACCCAACCACAAGTGGATGGAGACGCCCATCAGCTTCGACGCCTCCGACCGAAGAACATGGCCAATGTGAAGCTCTACCATCGCCAACTTGAAGCTCTACCATGTGCTGATCGATGGCGGGGCGTCCCTCGGCGTCATCAGCCTTGCAACTTTCAAGAATCTGTAGATTCCCATGTCCAAGCTCACCCCTCGCGTCCATTGTTGGGGGTGGGTAGGGACCCTATCTGGCCATGCTGTAGCATCTCCTCCCGGTGACATTCGGGACGCCTGAGAACTACAACACGAAGAGCGTCATCTTCGACGTTGCGAGGTCAGCCCCCCTTCAATGCCAGCATCGGCAGGCCAGCCCTGTACCGGTTCATGGTAGTAGCCCACTAAGGCTACTTGGTCTTCAAGATGCTGACACCTGGAGGCGTCCTCAAGATACGTGGAGACCGCACTGCCACGGTCTCAGCGCTGAAGAAGCTCCAAGCATTGGCAGCGGCGCAGGAGTCCGCTTCCGGCTACGGAGAAGCTAGCCAGCCGCCTCCTAGCATGCGCCAGTGAGGGTCGACATCTGCACCCTACGTGATAGCCCTCAGACGGCGAGGACGTCCCACCAAAGTCGTCCAAGTCAGCCCCGACGCCGCCCAGACCACCAGCATCACGGGAGGTATGGGTGACAAATAGGAACACATGCTTGTCACCTTCCTCCAGGATAACATCGATGTGTTTGCATGGCAATTGTCAAAGATGCCCGGGATCCCCAGGGAGGTGATTGAGCACCATATGAAGATCTACCCCGATGCCAGGCCGGTGCAACAGAAGCCTCAGAAGCAGTCCATCAAGCGACAAAACTTCATCCGTGAAGAAATCAAGAAGCTGCTCGACGCCGGTTTCATCCGATAGGTCTACCATCCACGATGGCTGGCCAACCCTGTTGTCGTCTCCAAGGCTGGCGGTAAGCTTCGGATGTGCATCAAATGCACTACTCTCAATAAGGCATGCCCAAAGGATCCTTTTCCTCTCCCCCACATAGACCAAATAGTGGGTTCTACATCCGGCTATGATCTACTGTGTTTCCTAGACACTTACTCAGGTTTAGGAAAAATGAAGAGCATACTGCCTTCATAACAATAGATGGTCTATATTGCTATGTATTCATGCCTTATGGTCTTAATAATGCTCTTCCCACTTTTGTGCGTACCATGCATAAAACATTTGGGAATCTCATTCATGAACCTAGTAGAGATGTATGCCTATGACATCATTGTAAAAGTTAAGTTTCAAGTATCTTTGCTCGACAACCTAGCCCTAGTCTTCGACAGGTCGCGTTTGACATGCACGAAATTGAACCCAAACAAATATGTCTTCGGGGTCTCTGCCGGAAAGCTGATCAGTTTCCTGGTCTCACACTGGGGAATCGAAGCTAACCCAGAGAAGATTAAGGCAATAGAATTGATGCGGCCACCTGCCCGCATCAAAGATGTGCAGAAGCTAACGGGATGCTTGGCTGCGCTCAGCCGGTTTATCTCTAGACTGGAACCGGCTGAGCGGGCTCTTCCGTTCTTCAAGCTTTTGTGCAAGTCCAGGCCTTTTGTCTGGAACGAAGAAGTAGATGAGGTGTTCCAGGAGCTGAGGAAGTTCCTCATGATGCTGCCAATCATGGTGGCCACGGAACAAGGTGAGCCTCTATCCTCTACATCGCCGCAACAATGGAGGTCATCTGCATGGTCCTGGTCGCGGAGCGACCAGAGCTACAACGACCCCGAGTCCTAGACGAGGCTCCTGCTGCAGGTCAAGAGTCTCAGGACTCGGACCTCACAGGGGAGCCAAGGGACGAGGATATAGTCAGGTCCCAGCCCGCCGGACCTGACGACCAATGCACATCCGGGTTCCAGCTCCTGGAGTGCAATCCCAAACCCGGGGGCCAGGAGCCCCCGAGTCCCGGACCTCTCCAAGAAGATGCACCGGACCCCTCCATGAGGGTCGACCATCCAGCGTCCGGTCTACTATATCAGTGAGGTCCTCCATGATGCGAAAACAAGATATGTGGAGGTGCACAAGCTGCTCTACGCAGTCCTTGTTGCGTCAAGGAAGTTGCACCACTACTTCCAAGCTCACAAAATTTCAGTGGTCACCTCATACCCACTGAAAGTTGTGCTCCACAGCCCCAATGCAACCAGGAACATGGTGAAGTGTGCTGCTGAGCTGACGGAGTTCGAGCTAGACTTCTTACCACGCCATGCGGTTAAGAGTCAAGCGCTAGCTGACTTTATGGCAGAGTGGACACCACCACCGTGCCACCCAAGGGGCCAAGACATCGGTGAGCCAGAGCCTAGAGCTTCGGTCTTCACCGGGCCTCACTGGACACACTTCTTCGATGGCTCCTCGTTCAAGCAAGGTGCCGGAGCGAGGGTACTGCTCCTCATCCCAACTGGGGAGCAGTTCAAGTACATGGTGCGGCTTGACTTCAAGGCAACCAACAACATGGCGGAGTATGAGGCTCCCATCTCCGCGTTAAAGACCGAGCTGTCCCTCAACGTCCAGCAGTTGTTGGTCAAGAGTGATTCTCAGCTGATCATCAAGCAAGTCAAGAGAGAATGCTGCTGCAATGACCCTTAGCTTGCAGCCTATTTCCTCCAAGTGCAGAAAATGGAGAAGGACTTCCAAGTCTTGGACCTATGCCATGTCCCTCGAGCCAACAACACAATCACCGACGACTTGTCAACGAAGGCTTCCACCTGGACTCTGGTGCCTGAGGGAGTCTTCGAAAGGAAGTCATCGTGACCTACAGCCTGGCCTGCCGAACCAGGTGAAGGGGGTGAGATCAGCACCTTGAAGCTAGCGGTCCCAGTGGCCCTGCTACCATGGAGCCCATGAAGGATCGTGTCACCGGGGACTCCGTGCACCCCGGTGCTCAAGATCCAGAAGCTCAAGTAGGTCCCGATGCATGGATCACGGAGGTCTGGGACTACATGAAAAACGATATCCTTCCAGATGAACATGTATCCGCTGAACGGATTGTTTGGTTGGCTAAGAGATATGCGCTGGTAGAGGGGGATCTCTATAGGCATGGCGCCAATGGAGTCCTATTGCGGTGCATAACCCGGGAGGAGGGTTGCAACTTGCTCGCGGATATCCATGGAGGCGAGTGTGGGAACCATGCATCTTCCTGCACGATGGTCGGTATAGTCCTACGTCATGACGTCATGGCTTCTACTGGCTGACAGCTCTCTAGGATGCTGTCGAGCTAGTCAATAGATGCAAGGCGTGCCAGTTCCACGCCAAGCAGATCCACACACCGGTGCAGACGCTGCAGATGATCCCGCCCTCATGGCTCTTCGCTGTGTGGGGACTGGACATCCTGGGACCTTTTCCCAGATTTGTCGGAGGGAACTGGTACCTATACGTCGCTGCAGACAAGTTCACCAAGTGGTTGGAAGCTGCCCCTGATGTAACAATCAACAAGCAGTCAATAGTCAAGTTCATCAAGTCAATCATCTAACGGTTCGGGGTCCCGAATAGAATCATCACCGACAACGAGACCTAGTTCACCAGTGCAGTGTTTCAAGAGTACTGCAAAGACCTCGACATCCAAGTTTTCTATGCTTCTGTTGCTCATCTAGAGAGCAACAGTCAAGCCAAGAGAGCAAATGCTGAGATACTCAGGGGACTCAAGACGCGCACCTACAACCTTTTGCGATTTTCTATTCACTCATGATCGGGCCTGACCTGATCGACCCGAGTTAGACAGATTCCTTTTTTACAATAGACTGGGATTAAATGTTGTATACCCATGTTGTGTATAGTAATTATGACCCAAGAAGTGATGAGTACTTGGGCATGAATTTGGAAACCCCGTAGTGCTAACGCACGCCCTGTAGTTTTGAAGCAGGCTTCGACAGCTGCGAGCTTCGTGTCGAAAAGCGAAGCGAGCCGCGGATGCATAGTAGCCTTCAAAGAGCACTCTTTGGCCTTGAGACTTGCCCCTTTCTCATCAACATATCGACTTCGCTCGTTGTTTGAGGTAAGTATAAAGGAGATCAGATTGCGTTCTCGCAGCATCGAAGAGTACCTATGCACTATGTTCCGGTTCACTGATAAGGCTCCCGGGACTCTTTCATAGAATTCGAACAATTTCTCCCACTCCTCAAAAACCCAAAGGCAGCGTAGCGACGGATAATTCCGAATCTACATAGGCATGGTGCCAATTGGGTAGAGGAGCTTCCATGCACACTGTGGGCTTGCCGGACGTCCCTCAGCCAAGCTACAGGGGAAATGCCCTTCTTCCTGGTGTATGGGGCTAAGGTCATCCTCCCCACGAAAATCACCATGGGCTCCTCCCATCCGGGCATACGACGAAGCCACGCAGGACCAGCTCCGGCGTGAAGACATCGACCTTATCGATGAGCGAAGGTGGCAAGCAGCTGCTCGAAACACACGGTTCGTGGCGGAGTAGACAGCTCGAGGTGGCAACCTGGTGCTCCGGCATATACTTTCTCATGAAGGGGCGAACAAAACTCTCCCCAAGATGAGAGGGTCCCTTCTGAGTGACACAAGTGTGTCACCCCGGGTGCGTCCGCCTGGCCACAGAGGATGGGGTACCTCTACCCAATCCATGGAACATAGAGCACCTCTGTAAGTTCTATCCTTAGCGCAGCAGTAGGACTCTTTTTTCTCTGTTAGGGTGTCATAGAGCCTAGGAGCAGCACTCAGAACAGCTAAGCTCTGGAGAAGCCCTGCCACTCTTGTCATCTGAGGTGGGTCGCTGCCTTCTTGTAAAGTCTGTTTCCTCCTATGAATAAACCTGGTCTGAGAAAAATCTTAACCTGCGTATTCATACCTCCCTCTCTCTTTACTTTACAGTTTATGCTTACTCATGCATATCAACTATCTTATGGCATGTCCGTGGTTCGTCCTACCTACTTATTTTGAGTCCCGTGGTACTGGAAGGTCCCCGCCCTGAAAGGTTAATTCCTGTTGGAGGTCTAGGGCGTGCAGCCTGCTTAGCCTAGTTAGGTACCTAAGCCTGTGCGCGCTGCCTCCCCAGCGCTACAACTAAGTACTTGGGGGCTGGATGGCACACACTTATGAACATGAGAGTAACCGGACCTTGAGCATCGCCTCTTTCATTTTCGTGCTTACTTTCCATACTGCTCCGGCCGTGTGGCCAGTCACTTTTCCCTATGCTTACCCATAGTAGAAGTTGTGCTATCCTTCTGCAGGTGTGTCCGCTTGAGGTACCTGTGGTGTACCCGGGGTCCTCCGTTATTTCCTTCCTCGGGAGCCCTATGGCACCGAATGGTCCCTCCCCTGAAAGGCTAATGCCAGCGGGAGATCCAGGGTATGTAGCCTGCTTAGCCTGGTTCCGTACCCTAAGCGTGCACACTCTGCCTCCCTTGCGTGGCGGCTAAGTACCGGGGAGCCGGACGGCTCATACCCCTGAGAAAAGTTGTAACCATAACCCGGATGCCCTCACACCCGAATTACCCAAGCCCCGCAGCTTGGCTGAGGACCGTAAGCCACAGCGAAACTAGGAGCAGGGAATAGTGACTAGTGAGCACGATTACTCCTTTTCTCTGCCATGTCTGCAGATCCGAACAGATCCTAGCTCCCAGACCTCACAGGGGGAACGTTGCCAACGTCCTGCCTCAACCATCTGCTTGGTATGTGTGCCCCAACCTAAGGGCCACACCTTCTAGGGGGCCATCATGGTGAACTAAGCGGGCAAGATGTCGGGACCGCCATGGTGACAAGTAGGGACTCGGAGCATCGACTACAACGAGCTAACAATGTCGCCAAAGCTCCTTCGGGTCCTTACGCTGCTAAGAACCCGGGGATACAAGCTAACAACATCGCCGGAGCTCCTTTGGCTCCTTGCGCTGCAAAAGACCGGGAGAGACAAGCTCACGCCATCGGCAAAGATCTAGCTACTTCGGCTATGTTTTTCCGGGCCCTTGCGCTGCCAAGGACCCGAAGACACATCAACAACACAAGACATAAAGACTTCAACAAGTTTTTATTCAAGAAAAAAGCTGGCGAGTATACAAGGCAAGAAAGAGTCCTAGAAGCCTACTAGCATTGTAACCTAGCAACTACAAGCTTGGCAGTGTCCTCCACAGTTGATCTGGCCGCCTACATCATCTCTGCAACAGGGCCCTGCACCACCGGCTCGAGGGAGACCTTGGGGTCCAAGCTCCGGAAGCACATGAGCACGTGCTCTGCCACCTGCTGAGATAGAGCCTTTCCTTCGGCTTCCAGATCCTCTTCGACGATATCCTCCTGCGCCAGCAGCTTGTCTTCGGCCGAGTCCAGAGCAGAGAGCACCTGGCTAACCTCCTGCACCGGACCTCCCAAGCGCAAGGGACTGAAGCCGAAGGGCTCCAGCGCCATCTCCGCGTGACCGAGGAAGTCCCAGACTTTCTCTGCCTCGACGACACGGGAAGCCCGGAGCCCCTCCACTGTCTTGGCGGTGGTGGCCAGCTCTCGGGCCAGGTCCTTGCTCGCCAGCTCCTGCTACCTGGCGGCCAACTCCTCCTCCTTGGAAGCCAGCTCCGCAGCTCGGCGGTCCAAAGAGTCCTTCTTGGACGTGGTGGCGATCTCACTCTCACGGACATCCTGGAGCTGCTTTCTCAAGTTCTCCCACTCCCCCTCATGGGCTGCCACACGGATGGCGAGGTCCTTCTCCTTCACCTGCAGCTCTTGCTCCCACCTGATGAGGATCTCCCGGGCCTCTGAAAGATCTTCAGTGCGAGCATCGGCTGCGGCGTGGACCTTTCTGGCTTCACCCAGGAGGTCCTGTGCCATCCTGTTGAGCCTTGCGACCGCAGCCCGCTCAAAATTGAGGGTCTCCTGCATCACCTCCAGCCACTCCTCCCTCGCCCACGCCTTGTCCTTGGCAGACTGGGTCCGCTCCTTCAGCAGCTCGCCCTAGTCTCTGAGGCGCTCCCGCTCTGCCCTTAGCCCGGCCCACTCTTGGCCACGCGCCTCCTGCACCTGCTCCAAGCCGAAGTACGTCACCTTCATGGCCTTGGGGAGTGGAACTGCCTCTGGCATATGCAGAAGAGGGACCTCCATACCCTCCACGGGCTATTCGTCCTCCGACGGAGCAACCACCGCACTAGCCTGCGGAAAAGACGTAGGTGGACTTGCATCTTGCCTTGGAGCAGCCGTGCCGCCGTCAGGGACGTCCGCGTCTGTCCGCCGGCAGGTCTTGGGGGCCCGAGAGTTGGCGTCCCGGGTCGGTCCGACGCTGGCTCCAGCGCTGGAGCCGGTACTGAGCCTCCGGAAGCCCTAGGGGCGGAGGGACTCTGGCCCCTAGGCTGCTGCGAAGGAGGAGTCACACTCTGTGGTGAAGCCCTGCGAGAAAAGAGCTGAAGTCAATTACATGAGCAAAAAGTAACAAGACCGCAGCCTATCCTAAGGTCTGCATCGTACCTGGGTGCCTGGAAGTTCTAGGAGGCGCAAAGCTTCTTGTGCGGGGTGATGGAACCACTTGCCGCCACCGGCTTCGGAGCCGGAGACGCGTCAGGAATCTTCCTCACCGCCGGTCTTGGGGCAGGAGGAGCGTCAGGTGCCGGGGCCACCCCCGTCGGCTTCGGAGTTGGCGGCACCTCAGAAGCCTTTTTCAGAGCTGGAGGCGCGTCGGAAGCCCTCCTTGCTACCGGCGGCGCGGCCGAAGCCTTCCCCGCTGTCGGTGGCGCGTCCGGAGTCTTCTTCACCACCGGCGGCGCGTCAGGGACCTTCTTCACAGCCGGAGCACACCAGGCGTCTTCCTCGCACCCGCCGAAGCTGCTCCGGCTGCAGCACTCCCAGAGCTTCCACTGGCATCGGACGCCGAGCCCGACGCGGGACCGTGGGCAGCTTGAGGCCCCTCCACTCTGGGCTTTGAGATGACGCTCCCGTCGGGGCGAACCAGCCTCCTCTTCGGCTGCTTGCTCGACTCGGGTGCGGGTCTGCTGGCCGGCACCCGCTCCTTCACCATGTTGAGGAACGGGTCCGGCACACGTGTCACCTGTTCATTGGCGCTGCATCCTGCGATCTGCACACCACGAGAAGCGTCTCTGACCTGCCACACGGCAACATCAATGTTTTCCAGCGTCGGCAGCTCCTTCAGCAACTTCGACCTCGCCGTTTGATTGAGGCAAACTGGCAAGCAGCTCGCCGGCGGGTTGATGAAGTTGTCAGAGGTCAGGTTGGGGGTCAGCTTTAGCACCATGAGGCTCAGCATCTCCCCATCCAGGGATGACCCAGGGCCGCGCTCCGTCCGGGTGAGATCATTCTCCCTGGTGTACAACCAGGCAGGCTGGGTGCGCTGCTGGAGGGGAGCAATGCGGCACAACAGGAAGTCGGCCAGGACCATCAGCGATGTCAGGCCGTCCTGCGCCAAGAACCTTTCCTCGCCAGCACTGGCTTGTAAGCTTCCTGCAAGTCGGGCACCTCATCCCTGACGGGATACTCTCTGACTGGGGGCCCGCTCGGCAGCTCTAGGTAATCATGGACGTCCGTCTGGGCAATCACCCAGTCCATCCTCCAGTGCTCCCACTTACCAGAGGAGAAGGGTGCGATGTATGGCACGGAGTTCTTCCCCCGGTGCTGGAAGTAGTAGGCCCCCAGATGACGTGTGATTCTCCTCGAGGCCCGCAGGACGAAGAACACCCGGAACAGTATAACAGCCCTAACTTTTGTAAAGTTGCATATGAACTTATGAAGAAAAGTTGAGTAGAAGAAAGACTGATTTTGTTCCACATAAAATAATGAACACACAATGGACATGTGAGGGAGCTAAGATTTTATCTCTAACTCATTCTTAACACTTGTTAACATGAGGAGTGGACTCCACTACATGATTTAAACTCATGTAAACAACCACTATGAGGAGAGTGGGGAAATTTAAACATAATTGAGTTCTTTGAAATGGATTCATGTTCAAATTGTACAAATGCATACAAGTGAATTCACCAATGAATTTCACAAGTATCAAAGAGCTTCTATTCCAAATTTGGAAATTTTTTGAGCTCATATACTCTTTATTCAAAGGAATAATTGAGAGAGCATTTAAATTCAAATTGAATTTGAATCTGAACCAAACTTGGTCAATTTCAAAATCTTATTTCAGATTTGAGCTCCCCATATTCTGTTTGGTCTACCCTCCAAATTTGGTGAATTTTGAACAAAGGTTTTGTGGGAATCTCAAAGCACATAGAAGAAGAAATTGAGGTGCCGTGGACCCCACATGTCAGCCACACTCAACTCAACCGACTCTGTTTTCCTCCCTTCGCACGAGCGCTCGACATCTCCCGGTGCAAACCCGGCCCGGATGAAGTTCACGGCGCCAGCTCCTGCTCTGCCGATCAGCATGCCGAAGGAGCTCGCCCGGTTGTTTGCTCGGTCTTTATCTCTCACGCACGAGTGCAGCCGACGCTCTTACCTCTCCTGCTCGTCTCTGTTTTCCCTGCGAAAGCAACCGGCACCACCCCTCAGTCCGAGCTTGCACCACCCGGGCAAACTCCGGATGATCAAGCTCCAAACACAAAAGCAGCGCAAACTCGTGCTCTAGCACCTACCTTCTCCACCGCGAAGTTCTTAGCCCCTGCTGCTCGCAAATTGAAAAGTGGCACCGAGTTCCTGAGGTGAAACAGCAAAGCACGTCCCGGCTCACCGTCAACAGCGTGCTACATCCATCTTCATCTCCACTTCCCTACACGAAAGAGGTGTGTTTGCATACCTAGAACGTGTAACTGCGAGCCGTTTAGCAAATGATCAATCCTCTAGCTCGAATTTCACATTTTGCTGAACCCTATTTCATCACCCAAAGGCTCGGTCTACCCCAAATTCCCGTTGCACGTGCAACCAACGATCGAACGGGTTAGCAAGAATATTCCTCACACCCTAGAGGCCATCCTCGAAGAAGAAGCAAGGAAAACTGTTGAGGATCGGCTATGTTATAGCCGTTTTCCTCGCCGCCAATGCAAAACCCCTCGGCTCACCGTCGAGAGTGGGTTTGCCGGCGTTTTTGGACTCCAAGCTTCTTCATTCCATGCTCCTCATGCTCCACTGATGCTCTAGGGCCAATGAATCAAAAGTTTAGTGGAGAATTGAGGAGTTCCAACGTCGCCAGAACCCTAGCCACCACTGCCGCCGTTGCACGCGTGTTTCCGGCCATAGCCGACGGCGCCGACCCCCTACAAGTGTTCAGCAGGTCGGGTTAGGGCTAGGCGGCGAGTCTCAGCTCAGTAGGCGACCGGGAACCCAGTTTCGGCGACCCTTGTCGGCACGCGCTGCCGCCCGAGCGCCTTTGGCGCGAGGAAGAAGCCTCGGGTGGGACCCCCTATCAGCCGTTTGAACTTTTCTTTTTAATTTTAGTTTTCCATTCAAACTTCAAATGGCCATAACTTTGTGTAGAGAAGTCCAAAAAATTCTCAAATAAATTTTGTTAGAATCCTCTTGATGAGTACTATCCAGTGTTGCATCATAATATTTATGAAAGTCCATGGATTTGGCTCATTAATTCCTTTAAGAAAAATCTTAGGGGATTAATTCCAGGAGTTTTGTTAATTGGAGAATTCCCAATTTTAGTCAGAACCTTCCTCCAAATATCATTGAACTTCAGTAAAAAATTGATAGTCATTTGACCTCATTTTCTAGCCCAAATTGTGTTTTAATCTTGTATTCTCTGAAAAATGGGAAAAGAACAGAAACTTTTTCAGCCTTTTTACCAATCTTGTAAATCCCATATATCCATTTAGGAAACTCCAAAAATGATGAAACCAATTCCTATAGACTCAGGACATTATGTATTTATCAAAAAGTCCATCTCTCAGCATGCCACAACTTTAGAATTGTTCTGTTAGGTCAGAGAAGCCCATTCACTTAGAGATTTCTTAAGACCAGATTTCTTAGCATCTTCCTATGAAATTTTGCAGGCAGTATCTCTGAGGAATCCTTGAACTACTGTCAAAATTTCAGAGGCATTAGAATTCATCTTCTACTGTCTTCAGCCATATCATTCCAGATGCTTGCATATGTCCATCAATTGACATATGTATTCATTAGACCCAAAAACCATGGAGTTAACACACTTAGAGTTTCTTCTATATTGCTGCAGATCCAACAAAAGAAACCTCGCTGTTGTTCCCCTCTTAGTCGTAGTTAACTTGTACAACTGATTTAAAGCACTATCTAACTTGCTTTTTAAATTATGTGCATAATCATCTTAATAGCTTATGTGACGTCGACGCTCGACGAGGAGTCAACTCAGAGGCGAGTATCTCGGTCTCGTGACTGATTTGGCATATTCTACGGAGGAAGACTGACTTCCTAGATTCACTAAAAAACCGTTGAGCAAGGCAAGCCCCGGTTCGCATAATCGCCTTTACAAATTTTGTTTTACTTTCACCTAATGTTGATTAGAATTGATATTGTGCATTATGTCTAGGATGTTTGATACTCACTTGCATGACTATTATATCCCTGAGTAGAAAGGTTAGTGTAGGGTTTCCCTCGACGTAGTTGGCTAGGCTAATGTGGTAGATATTCCGGTAGAAGATGGGTAGTTGGAATCTACTCGTGAGAAAGGTCGAGTAGCGGAGTCTACTCGCGAGAAAGTAGTTGATGAGAGCACCCTCAAACAAAGTGAGATGTGGACGGGGAGTTTCTGTGGGATGAAACGCTCAAGGTTGTCTCGACCCAATGGGTGTGACAATGCTTGGGACCACATTGGGCCTGGGCCGGTTATGGTAAGGTCAATGTGGAAGTTTGGAAGTAGCCCCGTCTGTGTCGGTTATGCTAATGTCAATGTGGGCGTGTTTCTATATCGGGGTGTCGTGTGAAAGGTTGCTGCATACAACATAAGAAAAACCTCTTGAGTGAGTCTTATGGGGCGGGTGTATGTGTCGTGTATTGAGGGTTGTCATTGATTCAAATCACCATTGCTCACGGTTAAGGATTGAGCACACTTGCCCACTGGTAAGAGGAATTAAGGCTCTTAAAAATGTTGGTTGATGCTTAATCATTGTATGGAAACCTTGGGTGTATTAGAGATAATGCAAATTAAATTTCTATTCCACCTTAGGCGAAGCAACATCAGAATAAGCGTTTCTTGTCTGATTGTGGACTTCCGGTGTTGTGAAGCATGAGGACAATTAAACTTGTTTATATAATAATCTGAATATAAGGATCAACGATTAGTCAAGCTTATTATGCAACTTCAGATTCCTATCTTCGTACAACTGCTGCATGTAGAGTTACATGTTTAGGATTGTTGGTTAAGACTTCTTGAGCCTTCGTGCTCACGGTTGCATTCGTAGTAGTTTTGGAAGGTAGCATGATGCATGCTATGAAGACGGTTGTTCGGTGAGATATCGGACCTCACTATTTGTATAACTCACTGGAAACCTGGCCGTTGCCTTACCTCTTCTGAAGCTAGTGGGAAGCGTCCACGTGGTGGACAACTTCTCTTCGGCGTAGTTAGGATGGAGAGTGAGTATGTATCTAGTTTTATTTCCGCCGTGTATGTACATTCTTTGTACATTATGTTGTAAAAGACCTTATCTTGTGAAATAAAGGATTTCATATGTTTATGTTGTATTTTCGTGTATGCTGTTGGGTGCCGCATCGCACGACACCACCCAATGCGATTCCTGGAGTGTGGACCCGGAGGGGTTCCCCACAAACAGCCGCATCGAAGACCGCACGCAGACGAACATATCGTAGAAGTGGACACAGACCACCTCTAGTGCGAGGCCGTGCGGCATCAGGTGCTGGAGATGAAGCCCGTACACCTCCAACAGCGTCAGGAGGAAGGAGGACGCCAGGAGTACGAATCCTTCCAGCATGTAGGAGGTGAAGAGGACAACCCCGCCGGGCTGCAGGCCAGTGAGTGGGGTCATCCCTTGGCATATCTTTCCATCATGTTCGACCGACTGCCAGCTGAGCAGGCGTCTTACACGCCAGAGTTCTTCGTCAGTATGAAGCCAGGAGGAGCGAAGGTGTGAGGACCCGATGGTCCCGACATTCCAGGATCTCACTTAGGGGTGCTGCGATGGACAGCATCAGATAACACACAGAGAAAGGCTATAAGCAAGCTAAGTTTTATTACATAAATTGGTTTATCAACATAATTACAATAAAATAACATTATAGTCTACACTCAACGGCGTAGACGAAGCAAAAAGGATCACATTCAGCCCGTGAACGTGTTCCTACTAGCACACACGCATACACTAACACGGCGGTGTGCACGGCTCCCACTCAATGGTGTTTCCCTCCGGGGGATCCGTCTCCTCCTCGTGAGCCTCCTCCTCATAAGTCCCTGCAAACACTTCAACAACAAGCGGTGAGCATGAAGACTCAGCAAGACTATCCCGTCTCATCTAAACATGCAACTCTACATGCTGAAATTTAAGTGTACGATGGAAAGTATTTCGCATAAGGACTCGCCTAATTAGTTGACTCTTAATTTCAAGTTTTAGCCTCAAGGTAGTGGAGAACCTTGTGCTAAGACACATAGGAAGTCCACAATCAAACAAGAAACACATTCCTCTTATGTGCCCTGCCTAAGGTTAAAAAGAACTTTGATTTCCTCTAATCTAAAGCATTTCATTAACAAGCAATGTAAGACTTTCGATCAGCAACTTTTATTCATGACATCTAGCCTATTCTTTCTACGTCACGGTACAGTGAACAAGTGGTACTCACTGGCCGCGAGGGATGGCGATTATAATCGATTTACACCTGCAGGGTTACCCGAATAACACGTCACGTACGCCGGTGCTCGATTTTGCCTACAACAATCATCCCGGACGTCATACGCAACAACCTTTCACTCGTTAGCCAAGTGTTGAACCGGTCCTATCGTCCCGAGTAGGAGGTCTCTACGCGGAACAACCTCGGTGCCCACTAGCCGATTTACACCTTGCTGCTCTCAACCATCCCCTTTGGACGACAAGCAATGCCTCAACATAGCGCTACCCGATTTACATCAGTTCCCGGTTCCCATATTTCCGGTATGTCTTCAGTACAGTTCTAGCTTGTTCAACAGGCCCGCACACGGCTCAGTCCTCAACCGACACAAGCAGAGCTATGGCACACAGGCCCCAACGTCCTGCTGCCCTTACTCTCTGCTCGGTCTCATTTTCACGCTATGTGAGTCATTGTCTATCTTTCTAACCGAATATTGTGCCTCTAAGCCTATTCTCGCGAGTAGTTCCAACTATCGACTTGTACCGAATCCTATACCATTTGAGCATTGCAGTGGCTACTCGAGGTTCAAATCCTAGACTCAACCCCCTCGTTCTCTTGGCTATGCACTTAGGTTTCAAATCAAGACTTTAATGCACATAGTATGAAATTCTAATGTAAGTGATCAAAACATAAGACTTTATAAACAGGTTAATGCAAACCGGAGCTTTCCTTGCTGCTGGTCATCGATTAAACTCTCTTTCGGAGGGATATAATCCTGTATCTCCGGTTCTTCCTCGACCTTAGCGACTACACGAAATGGAAATACCAATGCATGTCAAATTCAAATGCAATATGTTGAAGTGAAGAGAAAAGGACAATAACTCTAGCTAGACAACCCTTTTGACTCTAAAAGGTTTACTGTGGTTTGGTGACAACCTAAACAAAGACTTGACCAAATTTCATTTGAAGTAGAGCTCATTTGAGCCCTACACAAATAAATGTATACTTGGCCATAATCAGAGCTTCTAAGGTTTTCTAAGGATTTTCGTGCATCAAACCATGACTTTATTGAAACTAGAATTTATAATGGTTCTAATGAATTGGTTTCAAATAATTTGGAGATTCCTAGTGAAAGTTATCAGATAAGAAATTTCAGAGAAATTCTGAAAATGTTTCAGGACATTTTTCTTTTTCTTTGTGTCAGTTCACTTAATCACACCATTAGGGGACATAATGAACTTGGATCGATCTGAAATTTTTCATGTGACTCAGAGATATTAAAATGAACATGCTGGCCAAATTTCAGAATTTTCCATAGAGTAAATCATCAGTTCAAATTCCCAATAGTTTAAATTCTGGTGAATTAATTCTTAAGAAATAAAGATTTTCAAAGGCTGAAACTTGATTTGTTGGAAAGTATTACGGGAGCTGAATCCATAAAAATTTGTTTCACTAAATTTGGACAACCGTAGCCAAAGTTATGGGCTGCTGAAGTTTTGGAGGGAAAACTGGAAAAGAAGCCCGAATTGTTTAAATGGCTGATACCCGGGGCCCACAGAACAGTATCGTCCTCAACCTCCTGCCGGAGCCCAAGCGCGTGATGAACAGAGGTAGTGGCGCACACTGTTCTCAGCCTACAATCGATGATTTTCCAAGCGGCTTCTTCCTACACCCTCCTGGGACCGTGGTACACACGTCGGACAACCCCATGCAACTCGGCATTGCCGGCAACCTCATCGGCAACGACGGCGGCGGAATTCGGTTAGGGTCCGACGGTGAGAACTCATCTCGGCAGCGAACACGACCAACTAAAGGGGTCGTATAGCACCGCTGTGACATGAGGAAGCTAACCCTGCCCTCCTCTTGGCCGGAGATCGCCGGTAAGATGGACCTCACTAGTGATCCGAAGCGTTTTCACCAGCGGCGGTGAAAACACGGCGCTGAGCTTGCTGGATGGATCACCCTTGCTAATATTAGACCTAGGTGATCGTGAGGTGCTACTATAGATCTATCTAGACCAGAAACTCCAGCGATCAAGTGATCGAGGCAAATTTCTGGTTTTGGTTTTCTCTGTTCTACACGGTGGCCGAGAGAAAAAATGAAATTCCGGCTCACCGGTGTTGAACTAGCTCAACAGGGTCTAGGAGAAGGAACTAGGGTTGGTGGCTAACCTCTGTTATCAGTTGTTCGAGCTTGAACGGGCGTGGTTCGGCCAGACGATGCAAAATCCCGCCAGCGACTTCACTCGAGGTCGAGGAAGAAGATTGCGGTGGCACGGCTCAGAGGAAGCCGATCACGAGCTGGAACCAGTGCGAGGACATCGAAGAGTCATCGGCGACATCATTTGCGGCCTCAGCTAGGTGTGCAAGCCTCTGGTTCGCCGGTCGACGGTGAGGTGGGGAGATCGGGTGAGCAGCAAAGTTTTGCGCGGTTTTTGTGCGAGAGGGCGTTGAAGCAGTGGAGAAATGGTCTTGTGGTGCCCGGGGATCGAAGATAAAGCCGCTGGGGACGTCGTCCATCGGTCAGGAGCTGGAACCATCTGCTGGCGAGGCTCCAGCACCGTGGCGCTCCGGCACGCGCACAAGAAACCGAGCAGCGCTCGGTGGAGTCGGTTTGATCCTCTGTGTGGCTGACAGTGGGCACCACCTTTTGAATTTGTCCTCAAAATTTATTTTTTCACTGTTGTATAAATTTTAGGGCTTCTCTGCCCTCTGAGGTTTGATTAAACTGCCCAATCACCATTTGAATTTGAATTATTCAAAGTGTATAGTGATTTGAGTGAAATCGCAGCAAGTGTGCAATTTGAAATTCAAATTCAGTTTGAATTTGCTCCACCTAGCTCATGTCAAGATCAATCCCAAATGGGGTGAAAATTGGTGGACGAGCTCATAAAAATGTGTTGAGTGTGAATATGAATCTCTCTTTGGAATTCATGTAATGAAAGGAGTTTGAGTTTGAATTTAAGATCGAACTAGCCTTTTAATGATTGTATTCAAAAGTACCTCAAAAAGGTTTGGATTCGCATGAAATTTGGCGTGAGCATTCATAAGAAAGTTTAGGAGGTATTTTTGAGCTCAGCCTCTAAAGAGTTCATGTGAGAAATCCATCTTTCGGATTTTGTGAGTTAATCTTCTAATCACTCTATTGACGGTGGTTACTTGCTCTTCAAATGTATTCATGTGATTACCACAAATGAGCCGAGGTGTGTGGGGTCATGAACACTTTTAGCAAGTGAAAAACTTGGGCCCTTACAAAAGGCCGGTCGCCATGGGAGCAAGCGGTGGCTGGATCTGCTTGGGAGTGGAGGCTTCGAGCGCAAAAGTGCAAGACGGAGAGCACAATGCACGAGGAGGCAAGTAAGGAAGCAATCGCTTTTTGCTGCAAAGTTTCCTTTACTACTCCTGTGACTCTTGGCAGGGTGTCGTGTGTGGCGCCTGGGCAATCATCGCCCCGCCCTACCCACACCTCCAATGATGGGTAGGACCTAGGTCCGCCTGTCAAACTCTGGGGGCTAGGCGGGCTGCGTCTTTCGAAAGAGGCTCGAGAGGTTCCCGAGAAAAGCGGTACGTTGGAACTACAGTCAATGCCCGCAAGCCATCCCTCGAGCACGTCGCTACGACCCTCAAGTCGAGCACGTCCACGCGTCCACTACGCCAAGGACGTGCTGCCGTTTCAACTGTCAAGTACGCCCACTACGCCAAGGATGTGCTACCGCTTCGACTCCCAGGTACAACCACTCACCCACTACACTAGGGGCTTGCTGCCACTTCAACCGCTAAGGTGCAAGTTCAAAGAATACACGCGGGAAGGAAAAGATGGAGGCCCCACCTGTGAGATCGTCGCCTCCACCGAGGTGGGCCCGGGGGCCACTGTTGGTACCCTGTAGACCGGGTAACCCCGCGTGGAGGCTTGAAGAGGCCTCAGACCCTGCCTCCCTACTAGGGCGGGCTCTGGTACCGCCACATGTCCTTGGCCCCGGACCTGGCCTCCCCGCTGAGGCGAGCTCCGGTGCTGCCACGTGGCCCCAGGCTCCCACCCGGACCTCCATGCTGAGGAGGGCTCCGGAGCTTCCACGTGTCCTTGGCCTCGGACCTAGCCACCCCGTTGAGGCGAGGTCCAGAGCTGCCACATGGCCCTAGGCTCCGGGTCGGACCTCCCCGCTAAGGAGGGCTTGGGAGCTCCAACGTATCCTTGGCACCGGACCAAGCCTCCCCACTGGGGCAAGGTCCGGCGCTGCCACGTGTCTCCGGGCTTTGGGCCGGACCTCCCCGCTGAGGAGGGCTCTAGATCATCCACGTGTCCTTGGCCCCGGACCTAGCCTCCCCACTGAGGCGAGGTCCAGAGCTGCCACGTGTCCCCAGGCTCCGAGCCGGACCTCTCAGCTGAGGAGGGCTCCGGAGCTACCACGTGTTCTTGGCCTCGGACCTAGCCTCCCTGCTGAGGCGAGGTCTCGCACTATCACGTGCCTCGGGCTCTGAGCCTGACCTTCCCGCTGAGGAGGGCTCCAGAGCTGACACGTGTCCCATAACCAGTCATGGGCCGTGGGCCTCTGGAGTCAAAGGAGACGTGCGCCGTCCAATCGTGCATTCAAGACTCGCGCATTCCCTAGAAGCATGGAGTGCGGTGCACGCCTTCACCTACTCCTGCCAGTCATTACAGTGATGGGACAGGGTGGTAAGACGTGACGACGGCCCAGTGCTGCACAGCTGACCAAGTAGGACGTGTCGACAAGACGGGGCCTTCACCCGCCATTATCAACCGCTACTCGATTAGAGGCGCCCGACGTGTCAGGCGGTGCACCTTAACTCCACCAACAGCGACACTACATGTAGCTGTAAATACCCTAGATCGTGTATAGGGTACGGACAGCCGCGGGGTCACCTGGCGAGCCCTGGGTCACATTGTAACTGCCCCGGCCTTGAGCTATAAAAGAATCAGGGCAGCCTTCGGGAAAAGATTTCGAAACCCAACTCAATCACTCACACGCGTGAAGCAATACAACACTCACTCCCGTGGATGTAGGGTTTTACGCTCCGGTGGCCCGAACCACGTAAATATTTGTGTTCACCCTTCGTGAAGGCTTGTCTTAGTGATTCGTTTCTTTTGTCACATCTTGGTCCTCTTCGTTACTTTCTTAGGATTGAGGCTTCCTCTACCTCTGAGCGAATCTATTTGTCTCAAGAAAAGTGCATTCATGATCTTCTTGATCTAGCTTCTCTTACTGATCACCGCACTGTTAAAACTCCTATGGAGCTCAACATTCACCTTCCACCCACTGATGGTGAGCCGCTTGATGATCCTACTCGTTATCGCCTTATTGTAGGGAGTCTAGTCTATCTTGGTGTCACTCGTCCTGACATCTCGTACTCCTTCACATTCTGAATCAGTTTGTTTCAGCACCGACTCAGATTCACTACAGTCACTTTCTTCGTGTCTTGTGTTATCTTCGTGGGAGTATCTCTAGACGCTTGTTCTTTCCACGTTCTAGCTCCTTACGGTTCCAGGCGTATTGTGATGCCACTTGGGATAGTGATTCCTCTGATCGTCGATCTCTTTCTACTTATTGTGTTTTTCTTGGTGGTTCACTTATTGCTTGGAAGATTAAGAAGCAGGTAGTAGTTTCTCGTTCGAGTGTAGAGGTTGAGTTGCGTGCAATGGCTCTTGTGACTTTAGAAGTTACATGGTTACGGTGATTGCTTGAGAGTTTTGGTGTTTCTGTTTCTATGGTGACTCCTCTTTTGTCTGATAGTACAGGTGCTATCAGCATTTCTCGTGATCCGGTCAAGCATATTGGTGTTGATGCTTCTTATGCACAAGCACATATACATGATGGTGTTGTTGATCTTCAGTATGTGCCTTCAGAGCTTCAACTGGCTGATTTCTTCACGAAGGCACAAACTCGGATTCAGCATAGATTTTATCTCTGCAAACTCAGTGTTCGTGATGCAACTGAGTTTGAAGGAGTTGTTAGAGATATAGGAGTTTATTGTATTTTCCCCATTGTATGAGGGAATTTTATGCATATTTATAATCTCCTGTAGCTCTATATATTTAGACCTCCTTCCTCCCATAATAATACAAGCACTATTCATAACAGGATGAACCTGGCCCAGTCGTGAATGCCCAAAGTTCAAAGCCGTATCCGTTCTTCTGCGGTTGCTTCCTTCAGCATAGTGGAAGACACAGAATCTGTTTATTATCCCCGCTACAAACTCTTATGTCCATAGGTGCATTGGTAGGTTTTCCATACTCAGTTTGACATGGAACCTTAGGATTTCTCTTGTTCCTGTGATGTCTGGCGCCCAAGTCCTCAATCTAAACTGCCTCCCCCCACTCTCAAAACTAGTAATGTGCTCCATCTCCAGTTAGTCTTCCCTTCGATTAAAAGTGACCAAGAAATCTTCAGGGTAATGCTTGGATACCTGAATAGTGGTGGGGTCAAAACCAAACCCTCGAGTAAAGGCAGCAACCACTTGAGCCGGCTCCGTGCGAGGCCTGTTTCTTCCCATCCACACCAGCAACAACCTGGACCTGAAGAAGTCGATCCTCTGCTGGATTGTTTCAGACAGTGGCATATTGCTTCTCACTATGCCTGGACGCGCATGTAAGCCAAGGTCTTGAAACATACGCTCTCTTTCCTGCATGGTTGCCTTCGTGGTGTTACTTTGTGGTAACCTTGCTCCTCTTTTGCTGAGCACTGGGAGGATTTATGTTCCGAGCGCCAGCAATTCCAACACCTCGTATGATCTCTGCATTCTGCAACCTTATGGTTTGTAGCTAGACAGTTGTAGCACCTCCCTCTCATCTTTTCAAAGAAGGCTCCTCGGTTGCCATGTAAGAAACAGGCTCCCCGTGAACTCCCACTTGTCACCCGTACCGGGGAATCGCGCCTTCGGAGCCGTGGACATACCTGTTGCCAGCCCTCTTCTAGGGAGTCATCCTGTCTACTGATGGCTATCGACAGTTTTGACCTTCGAGAAATTGAGCTAACTGGTCATCAATTTGCTTGGGCAAATTTGCTACCTATTTGGACATGTGAAAAGCTAGATAGAGTGCTAATGACAACGGATTGGAAACTTGGATATCCATTGGTGACAGTTCGGGCTCTTGATCGAGGAGTGCCTGATCATACTCCGTTGTTATTAGACACCGGGATCAGCAGCTTTCACGGGAACCTGCAAACCATTCAAAATGGAATTAAGCTGGTTCCCTCGTGAAGATTTTCATAGTTGGGTGGTAGAGATTTGGAATAAGCCTGCTCGAGGAAGGAATTCAGTTCAAGGTTGCAATAATAAGATGAGTAGTTTGTGGGCTGCGCATAACCATGGAATATATAGACAACAAAAAGCTGTTTTTCAAGTAATAATTGACAACCTTGACTTAATAGTGGAAAGCCATGATCTTTCAATAACAGAGAGAGATGAACTTTCTCAAGTCCGGGATCATTTGGCAAAACTATTGAGAGAAGAGGAAATCTGATTCTACCAGCGTACATAAGTGCAGGATATTTTGTTAGGGGACAACAACACTAGATACTTTCAACTGGTTGCAAATGGGAAGCATAGAAAGGACCATGAAGATAGGAAAATCGAGGGGCAAGCAAACATAAAAAAACTCCATTATGGATTACTACAAAAGATTGTTTGGAGATCCTGGAGATCCTGATAGTACTTCCTTGATGATTGATCAGAACAGAATGTAAGACATTGCATGGGTGAAACAAAACAAATTTCTTATTGCTTCTTTTATAGGTTCGAGTTCTGGAAACAGCCTCTTGCAAAAATGCAGGGAAAGACTGCGTACAAAAGATCCAAGTGGGTCGTACCCTTCTCTGGACCCTGCGCTGCCTTTTCTTTCTTTTATGGAAGATCAGATAAAAAACCCGTCATTGAAATGGAGCATATGAAGGCACCTGAGCTTGATAGCTTTCCTAAGGACCTTTATCAGAAATTTTGGGATACTATTAAAGGAGATCTGATTAATATGTTTAATGATTTGCATATTGGGAATCTGCCACTTTCTAATCAAAATTTCGGGGTCATTACTTTGACATTGAAATCTCAAGAAGCTAATCGGATTCCACAATATAGACCAATTTGTGTATTGAATGTTAGCTACAAAATATTTATCAAAGCGGCAATGAATAAGATTAATGAAGTTGCAGACCGTATCATAAGTCTGACACAAACTTCTTTCATGCGTGTATGCAATATACTTAAGGAGATTGCCATACTACATGAAACCATCCATGAACTCCATCGCAGAAAGCAAAACAGAGTTATTTTTAAAATAGACTTTGAAGAGGCTTATGACAAGTTTAATGGCCATTCCTATTTGAAACACTTAAAATGAAAGGTTTCTCAGAAAATTGGATATCATGGATCAAGTCTTTTATTACACGAGGGAGTGTAGCCGTCATGGTCATTGATAATCTCAGGCGTTTCTTCTAAACGAAAAAAAGCCTTCCACAGGGAAATCCTTTACCTCCATTGCTTTTTAACATTATGGTGGATATATTGGAAACACTATTAAAAAGAGCAAAGGACAACAATCAGATTATGGGAGTGGCTCCTCATCTGATAGACGATGGATTAACAATCCTTTAGTATGGGAGTGGCTCCTCATCTGATAGACAAAGCTCAAAACATAAAGTTGTTTCTATGTGTATTGAGCAAGTATTGGGTCTAAAAATAAATTACCATAAAGTGAGCTTTTCTACTTTGGGGGGGGGGGGGGCAATCTGTTGTTGAACAATACACAGATCTTTTTTTATGTAAAGCAGATATCTTACCTCTGAAATCTCTAGGAATTCCAATCCATTATAGAAAGCTGAGTGATGCTTATTGGATGCAGGTGGAAAATGTTTTGAGGATAGGCTCAGTAGTTGGAAATGCAAACAACTATCCGCGGGAGGAAGACTGACATTGATAAATTTGGTATTAAGCAGTCTTCCTAAACATATGTTTCCTTTCTTTTTAATACCTAGAGGTGTGCTGAAGAAGTCAGATTTTTTCGATCACTGTTCTTTTGGCAACAAGAGAACAAGCGGAATTATCGGCTACGAAACGGGATATAATGTGTCAGCCGAGAGATCAGGAAGGCCTAGGTATTATATATTTAGATGTTCAAAACAGAGCGCTACTCAACAAATAGCTTTATAGACTCCTTAAAACTGATGGCACATGGCAGCAATTATTAAGATATAAATATTTGTGCTTGAAACCACTCTCCCAAGCCTTTTGGAGATCTGGAGATTCCCATTTCTTAGCTGGCCTAATGAAGGTGAAACGGGATTTTCTTCAGTTTGAAATCTTCAAAATTAAGAACCGTACTCAGATTAGGTTTTGGTAGGATAGATGGTTGGGCACATCTACTTTAAGGGATCAATACCCTTGTTTATATCATATAGTTCGTAATAAACAGGCTATGGTACCAAATGTTTTCTCTGCCCGTAATTACAACTTTATATGGCAAAGGGATCTTATATGTCCAAAATTAGTAGCATGAAATGCATTATGTACACGTCTTGCTAATGTTGTTCTCACACATGAAAAGGGGGAGTTTCATTGGAATTTAGTTTCAAATGGACAATTCTCGACAAAATCACATTACTTGGCTTCTATTTCATGAGGATGTACCGAATTTAATCAGAGATTGCAGATTCTTAAATCCCCTATGATGATAAAGATCTCTATGTGGTATTTGAGATTAGGTGTTATTTTTACAAAAGATAATTTAGCTAAAAGAAAATGGAAAGTGGGTGTAACATGCAGTTTCTGTAATAAAATTGAAACAATAAAGCACTTATTCTTTGAATGTCATTTTACGCGGATGGCTTGGCAAGTTACTCAAGTGGACACAAATCTTACTTCACCTAGCAGTGTCTCAAATATGTTTGGTACTTGGTTATGGGCAATTAGTAAAGAATTAAAATCACTTGCAATATTGGGTGTTGCTGCCTATTAGAGGGGAGTAAGTCAGATGATTAATCCTGGTGTCAAGGTTACAATATATAGAGGGATTAGGGGATGGAAAAGATCTATTATGCCCCTAACCCTAATCACATCCAAAGGACTAAAGTACCCCTAATTACCCCCACTAATTATACAGTCTAACCCCCCCCCCCACCCCCCCCCCCCGCAGTCCCAACATGTAGCCAAAGCAAATGTTGAGACTGGACCGAAACTCGGAGAACAACGACGACGGGAGGCCCTTCGTGAAGATGTCGGTGAACTGTGATGTCATCGGGACATGATGTACCCGAACCTCGCCACGCGCAACCCGCTCAGGAACAAAGTGGAGGTCAATCTTCACATGCTTCGTGCGCTGATGCTGAACCGGGTCGGTGGAGAGGTACACGGCGCTGACGTTGTCGCAGTAGATCAGAGTACTCCTGGCAACGGGAGTGTCGAGCTCCTGAAGTAGCTGCTGAAGCCAGGAAGCCTTAGCCACGCCGTTAACCACGGCGCGGTACTTCGCCTCAGCACTCGAGCGCGACACCACGTGCTACCACTTCGAGGATCAGGAGACGAGGTTACCGATCAGAAAGACGGTGTAACCAGAGGTAGACCGGTGAGTGTTCGGGCAGCCTGCCCAGTCAGCTTCGGTGTACATGACCAGCTCGGAGGCCGAGTCACGCCGGAGGAGGAGGCCGTAGTCGAGGGTGCCACGTAGGTACCGAAGAATCCGCTTCACAGCAGTGAGGTACGGCTCCCTCGGGTCATACATGTGGAGGCACACCTGCTGAACCGCGTAGGAGATATCTAACCTGGTGAAGGTAAGGTACTGAAGAGCACCTGCAAAATTCCTGTAAGTAGGAATGTTAGTGACGGGTGTCCCATCGATAGCGGAGACCTTCGCCTGGGTATCAACTAGAGTGGAGCACGACTTACACTCAGCCATGCCCGTTCGCTGGAGGATGTCCAGGCAGTACTGTCGCTGGTGAAGGAACAAGCCGCCTGGTCGGTCTACGACCGCAATACCCAGAAAGTGGTGAAGGCGGCCCAAGTCCTTCATAGAGAACTCCTGCTATAAGGCAGAGATAGTACGCCAAAAGAGAGCTGGACTGGACGCTGTCAGTACAATGTCATCGACGTGCAGTAGAAGGTAAGCAGTGTCACTGTCACGTCGATAGACAAATAGCAAAGTGTCTGACTTGGCTTCGACGAAGCCCAGTGAGACCTAGAAAGAGGCGAACCGGCTATACCAGGCTCCCGGTGCCTGCTTCAGACCATACAGGGATTTCTTCAGCTTACACACCATGTATGGATGAGCTGAGTCAACAAACCCTGTCGGCTGACTACAGTACACCATCTCTGTCAATGTGCCGTGGAGGAAGGCATTCTTGACGTCCAACTGGTGGACGGGCCAAGAACGCAAGAGAGCCAGCGACGGAACGGTACGAACCATCGCTGGCATCACCACCAGACTAAAGGTCTCGTCGTAGTCAACTCCAGGGCGCTAAGTAAAGCCCCTAAGTACCCACCAGGCCTTGTAACTCTCCAAGGTACCGCCCGCATTCTTCTTATGTGTGAACACCCACTTGCCCGTGACAACATTGCCACGATCGGGACGGGGAACCAGGTCCTAGGTCCGGTTGGCAAGTAGGGCCGCATACTCTTCCTCCATAGCGCAACGCTAGTGAGGGTCGCGAGGGCGCTACAAACGGAAGTCGGTATGGGCGAGATCGAAGAAGAGTCGAGCGGTGGAGATGTCGTCGATGAGAAGACAGCTCTGGAGAAGCGCTCAACCGGTCGGAGAGTCCCAGAAGCACGTCGAGTCACCATCGGGTGAACGTGACTAGGATCCCTGTGGAGGAGAGGAGGATTATACACCGGGTGCTCGGAGCGTGCAGGAGCCGGAGCACAACCTCGCTCCCGTCGTTGATAGACGAGAGTGGGTCTTGTGGCTGCGCATGGCGCGACGACTGGCGTGGAGGGCTCCGGTGCCGCGTGTGGCGCAGCTGGAGCTGGGGCACCATCTCCCGCTCGGCGCTGGTAGACAAGTGCGGGGTTGGTGAAGCAATAAGTCGGGGTCGCAGTCGAGGCCGCGCATGGTGCAGCTGGTGACATCGGGGACGTCGGTCTCGACACAGGTGGCGTCGAGGAGGACGAGGCCACGCGTGGCGCAGCTGGTGACGTAGGGGCCACCCGAGGTGCAGCGGGCGACGCCGGAGACGTCGAAGCCGCACGTGGCGCAGCTGGTGACGTCGGGGCCACCCTAGGTGCAGCAGGTGATGCTGGAGGCGTCGATGCTGCACTTGGTGCAGCGGGTGTCGTACCTGCAGAAGAAAGAGGCCAAGGCAGCTAAGGAGGAGCAGCCTCGGAGTCAGTGGGAAAAAGAGAATCCAGCTCTGTGGTAGAACCAGAAGAGGTGGTGAAGAAGGGAAAGGAGGACTCGTCGAAGACGACGTGTCGAGAGATCAAGAGGTGTGAGTGGTGAGATCTAGGCACCGGTAACCCTTATTATCAAGGGAATACCTGAGGAAGACACACTGTGTCGAGCGAGGCGCAAGCTTATGTGTGGAGATGACGGAAAGATTAGGGTAGCAAGCGCACCTGAAAACTCGAAGATGGTCGTAAAGAGGAGCGGTGTCATATAAAGCGAAATAGGGGGTGGAGGCACGACCTCGCCTTGGTAGGAAGGCGATTAATCATAAGAGTGGCAGTGTGGAGGGCCTCCACCCAGTATCGGGTAAGAATGGATGCCTGAAACATCAGGGAGCGCATGACGTTGTTGGTGGTACGAAGCATGCACTCAGCCTTGACGTTCTGAGGAGAGGTGTATGGACAAGACATGCGCAGCTGTACTCCATGTGCGGAGAGAAAGTTACGAAACGTCGAGTTATCGAACTCGCGTCCATTATCGCACTGGACAACTCGGATGGTGTGCCCAAACTGAGTGGATATTCAAATGAAGAAGTGAGAAAGAGGAACAAAATTCTCAGACTTCAGTCGTAATGGAAAAGTCCACGAAAAATGTTAAAAATCATCAATTATCACCAAGTAATAATTAAAGTCTGATACACTAGTAATAGGTGATGTCGACAAATCACAATGAATAAGATCAAAGGTGTGCTCAATATAAGTCACAGAAGTGGGAAAAGGGAGCCGAACATGACGACCTAGCTGACAAGCATGACATAAAGAGTCATGTGAGGCCCTAGTACACAAAATAACCGAACTACTAGACAACTTCGAAATAGCATCTGCACCAGGGTGGCCAAGACGACGATGCCAAATGGCTGATGAAGCTGTTGTAGTGAAGGCAAAAGGTGGTGATGCAGCGGAAGTACGAAGTCAAAGTGTGTACAGGGGTCCCGAGCTATCACATCGAAAAAGAAGTCGTCAGGTAGAAAGATCCTTCATAGACAAACCAAACGGATCAAACTCAATGGAAACATTGTTGCCAGTGGTAAAACGACAGACAAAAAGCAAATTCTGAATAATATACAGAGCGACAAGAATGTTTTTAAGCTGGAAGGAACCCGGGAAACCAGAATCACCTACTGAGGTGACCGGAAGAATAGGCCCATTCCCAACAACGATAGATGAAGGAAAAGAGGGGTTGGGAGGGTAGGTGGAAGAGGGTATACCAGCATTAGGGGTGGTATGGTAATGAAGCTCCGGAGTCAGCGATCCAGTCGACGCCTGGTGAAGTGAGATGCATGGTGCTGAAAGAGGAGGCCAGTGACCGGCGATCCCACGTCGAGGGTGGCTCCTAGTGTGGTGCCAACGGCTCCGAGTACCCAACAGGGTTGTCGGTGCCTCTGTAAGTCGAGGTCGACTGTCCACCAGAAGGATAGCCAGGCCCACTGTAGGCCTGAGTCGTCGGCCCACCAGTACTATAGGCTGGTCCACTGTAGCCTAGGGTGGCTACAAACGCCGGCTGGGGACGAGGTGGTCGTGGAGGCTGAAGTACCGAAGATGGCCCAGGCCACATGTAGATTTGGCTAGTCCACGGGTTGTAGGGTGTGGGCCAGGGTGCACCTCCACGGCCTGTACCACCACTACCACAAGTAGCGGGAGTAGATGCAGAAGTAGGAGTGTCGCTTGCACTGCTACCTCCATCACGGCCACCGCGTTTATTCTGATAGTGACGATTACCACCCCTAGAGCTGGCAAGAGTGTCTGGGGTGGTGAATGGTCGCGACGGTGGTTCATCTGCAGCTCGCGAAGGTGGACGACGGGACTGCTCAGAGCCATAAAAGGCTGTGGTAGACCCGGAGCCAGTGGAGCCTCCTGTAGTGATCTCCTCGAGCTCGAGATCAGACCATACCTTCTCTAAGGTAGGTAGTGGCTTGAGGCGGAGAAGCCATGTCTGTAGGTCACAGTAGCGCTCGTTCAGGCCCTGAAGGACCCGAAGGACGAGAGCGCTGTCAGTGACCGGCTCACCAAGGTCACGTAGAGCATCCGCCATGCCCTTTATCTCCCGCCAGTAGGCAGAGATGGAGCGGTCACTCTGGACGGTGTTCTGGAACCGCGTGTTGATATGGAGGGCTCGAGTCGCGTGGTTCCCCAGAAAGCGCTGCTCAAGGACTAGCCAAGCCCGACGAGTAGCTCCTCAGAGAGGGAGCCAAGGATCTAGGACAGGACCAGACTGTCCATGTTGACCCAAGAGACATCCACAGGAGAGTCATCCTGGAGGACGTGGTCATCGAGGCGGAAGCGCCTTAGTGTGAGGAGCACCAGGTCACGCCACCGGGCGTATCAGGTAGACTCAAAACTAAGGAAATCTGGCGCGAGTATCCGGATGTTCTGAATCTCGACGGCCTGTGCATGAAGAACAGCTACATGTGAAGCCGAGTACGTACCAGCGTCTGAGGGAGGCTTGTAGGTAGCACTCAACGGTCGGTGAGCACTCTCCTCGAGCTGGTGAGATAGAGCGGCCACAGAGGTACGCTCCTGCTCCAGGGCAAGAGCAAATGCCCACTCACGCTCGCGAGAGGCAGCCATGGCCGCGGCAATCCCATAGGTGTCCGCCGTGTCGGTGTCGTAGAGGGAGGCAGTAGTCGCGCTGTCAGCAATGGCTGGAAACGGATCCACCGACGGGATGGTGGTCGTGGTGCTCCCGTTGATGTAGAGGCCGGTAGACGTGGTGGTGGAATCGTGTGTCCCGGAGGTAGTACCTGCCATGAAAACGATGACGATGGTGGGTCTGCCGGTGGCACCTACAAGAGGTTCGTCGGCGGTCGGTCCGGTCCTAAGAGATGGGGCGCCGGTGGAACCAGTTCTGACTGGCGCACCATGGGTCGGAGAAATGGCAGCGGCGGCACCCTGGCCAGGAGTGGTCCGGCGCGCGGCGGCACATTGGGGAGAGGAGGCGGCGACGCCATTAGGGCTAGGGTTAAGCCCTAATACTAAATCAACCTAGCTAATGATACCATATTAGAGGGCAGTAAATCAGATGATTAATCCTGGTGTCAAGGTTACAATATATAGAGGGATTAGGGGAGGGAAATGACTATTATGCCCCTAACCCTAATCACATCCAAAGGACTAAAATACCCCTAATTACCCCCACTAATTACATAGTCTAACACTACCAAATGTTTGGCAATTTGGCATTACAGGAATAATATTATTTTTAGAGAAGAAATATGGGTTTCTCTTTGCAGATTATTTTCATGGCTACACATTGGCTCCACACTTAGGTTGTTCTTTAGAAACCTACTTCCTAGCATTTGATATTAGTTATATGCGGACGTATGAAGCATGGTGTTAGGATATATTTTCCTAGCCACATGAGTGGTGGTCTAGTATTCAGATTGATTACTACTAGGATACTTGGGGTCTTTATTTTTCTTTTCTTTTTAAGTTTTATTTATAGGACTGGTGCATCACAAGACGTAGAAGTCGGAATCTGTTTATGAAAGTTGTACCATATTGATGTAAGACATAAAAATTAACAAAGTTCATTATCGAAAAAACAATGCTACAGTAGGATCAGAACTCCTATTTAAACTTCTCCTGGAAATTATTAGTTCGCTCTATTTGAAGATCATCTAATTGTCAAGATTGTGACTATAATATGCCTCTTCGTCTTCCGGTACAAGAAGTCTTTATTCGATCGCCTATCTGGTGTTCAGAATACCTACATTTTAAACTCAAATAAACTGTCTTGTCAAATGTTAAGAACTCCCATTCGTTAAAGAATAGTAACTTCATAGGATACATTGCAAATCGACAGAAAAGGAAGTTCCAGATTATAGAAACGTTAATACCTCACTGATGCTACCTCACTCTACACTGTTCAATCCACTATTAGCTCAGAAATGTTAATACAACGGCACCAAAAATTTGGAAGCTTGGGGCGTGGTTAAGCGCATGATTGAATGAGCTGATACTCCATCATTTTCACACCTTCCGGCTCCTCTTTCCATACTCTTTCCGTATTTCCCAAAGCTGCTCCCCAACTTCCTTCATGGTGGGACGGTCCTCCCGAGTGGGAGCAGCGCACTGGATGGCCAAGCTAAGGAGCTTTTCAAGCACCTCATCATCAACAGGATCCTCTAACAATGGGTCCAATATCTCTTTGATGTTTCCTTCATTAAATTTCTTGAAAGTCTGCACAAATACAAATGCATGTAGTCAAATTCAGGTAGCTAGGTAATTGCTTGGTTTACACCGACCGAAACAAAAGATGGACATACAGACCCATCTGATTGTGATCCTCTCTTCAGGGGTTCGCTTCAGCTCTACAGGTCGTCGGGCAGAAATAATTTCTACAAGCAATATGCCATAGGAGAAGACATCACTCTTAGGAGTCAGCTGGTATGTCCTTAGGTACTCAGGGTCCAAGTAGCCAGCTGTCCCTTTCACTTTGGTTGATATGTGTGTCTTTTCTGTGTCACTGGGCCCGCTTCTTGCAAATCCGAAGTCAGACACCTTGGCCCGGTAGCCATCAGTCAGTAGGATGTTTGATGACTTCACGTCACGATGGATTATCGTCTTCTCTGTTAACAATATAGGAGTTCTAAATCCTTTCAGGACATGATTCAAAACAAACTTAATTGAAATAGACAAAGATTGAAATCAGGTACAAACAATGCAAAAGATTAGGGCCAGTTTGGTACGGTTCCCACTTCTTGCAGAAACATTTCTCTAGTTAATCAGAATAAACTTTTAGAATTGTTTGGCTAATTGGATTGATTCAGGTCTTGGAAGGGAGAAGTCCAACAAACATGTTTTCTAAAACAAATTAAAAGAATAAGCTAGACACAAAAATTATCAAAACTATTTGTGGGTTAAGAACATCCCAAATGTGGCCAATTTCAACTAGTTTCACTTATATGTTTGACAGAGCTTGAGCTTGTTGTAAAAGCAGTTTATTTGAAACGCTGGTGAAAAACAGCTTGTGTTTATATCCAGCTTTTAGTTTATTCTGAGAAACAGTTGAACTAATAAGCTGCTGCAAAGTCCTGTTGTTTATTACAACCTCTGCTTATTTCTGTAAAAAAATTGTGTCAGAAGCTGTGCCAAACAGGACCATAAAGGATTAACAGGGAAACAAACTGGTTTGTGCCCAAACTAGAATCAAAATCAGAAAACTAGTCTGTGCCCATTTCAAGCTCCACAGCCAAAAAAGGAGAAGCATTTCAAGTGGTTCAAGGGTGAAACATTGTTAGTAATAATCCCATTTTTATAAGATTAATTAGTGTTAGAGATAGAATCCAAGTCTATCTCAAGTAAGAGTAGGAGTCTAGCTACTATTAGACTAGGACTCTACTCTAGTTGGGGCTACATATTCAGCGCCACCCCTAAATCCCTAATTGAGAAAATAAAAAGGGAAAACACAGAGATTAATCACCCGGAAATCCAACATACGTTTCCCTTTTTCACCATTTAGCACGGATTCCTTGATAAACCGTTTCTGCTACCCAAAGAGACTCTTACTAAACCATGTTATCTTCAACATAATGCAACCAGATAATTTACTGAAATAAATATTTCTTCTGAGCTAATAAATATTTAAAATTTCTTGAAACATTGGACAATATATTCAATGTAAAATTACAGGATAACAGTAACAGCATTTGAAACAGATATACTACCTTTGTGTCAGAGATAAAATGGCAAAAAGTATTGAAATGAAAAAAACACAGGAAGCACAATTTTGCATGAATGTTATGCAAATTAGTGCATAGGAATTATATTGTATACCTGCATAAAGATGGAGATATGTGAGTGCATGAGCAACATCAATAGCAATTTCCAGCCGCTGATTAAAATCCAGGACTCTTCCATGTTGACCTGCAGAATGGAATAATACATATCAGCATTGAAGCTCCTAAAGAATGGATACTTAAAAGTGCTAAAAAGAAAACAGAAAGTGCAATTTACCATCTAAATGTTCTCTCAGGGTGCCATTTGGAACATACTCAGTGATGATAATACGCTCATTTCCTTTATCAGTGAAACCCAGTAATCTCACCAAATTTCGGTGGTCTATCTTAGCAAGCAATTCCACTTCATTGCTGAACTCATCTCTCGGTCCAGCAAATTGATCCTGTTAAAAGAAATAGAGTTTGTTATACAAAGAAGAAAACAAAAAGAATTTAATCCATAGTTGCCAGACAAATTAACAGACCTATCTGAGCTATTAAGCTTAGCACAAAGATCATACATAAAAATCTAAACTGAAACAAATATAGTGAAGAAATACATAGCTGACAAGAAACACAAGGTTGAACTACCTTTTTAGCTCTCTTGACTGCAACAACTTGGCCATCTGGTAATACAGCCCTGTAGACCATTCCAAATCCTCCTTCACCTAATATAAATGAAGGTGAAAAGTTCTGAGTTGCCCTGAGGATCTGCTGGACGGTTAAGTTCACAGATCCAGCTCTAGTTATTTGTGGAGATGGTGCAAATCTAGATGGACTTGGTGGTATTCGATGTGGAGTCGGTGGTATCTTCTCTGACGATGTGCTTACTTCAAAGGAGTGAGCTGATTCAACTGGGAAGATACAAGTCATTAAGGATAATATTCTGACATTGTTAAAGTGATATATTAGTGTCCTATTATAAAAGACTTTTATTGCAAATAACAGAGAGCAAGAGCACCAAACAGTGCACATCTTTATAAAAACAATGGCATCCAATCTTACACTTTTAAAATAAGGAACTGTCAACATTGATCCATTCAAAGTGGAAAACCCTTGTTCTGGACTATTATTAGATTTCAGAACCAACTAGAAGTAGATGTCATCCTTGTCCAAGATGGCTACTGTTTGTAAGATAAGTACACATGGGCTGCTATCAAAGTGAGCTAGCAATTGGACTCGTAAAGAAGTAAAGAACCACTTAAGTTACAAAACTGGCAAAGACTATGATAACTAGGATTACTTTAATCTCCATTCATACTAAGCTGAACATGCCGCTGACATCAATAAATCTAGATACAACCCATTGCAGGCAGAGCTGATTATCCTGATATCAATAATAACATAAGCTGTGTGGTTTGATGTTGTGTGTGCAGGCCACAATACAAGGTTATAAAGCACAGCAGACTCACATCATCTAGATTATAAAAGTATCAATAGGTTTGTTTGCTATCCCAGGCTGTTTAGATAAGATGAGCTTGTTAGTTTGTTGCTCAGCATCTTTGGTTGTAAAAGCAGCTGTCATCCTGTAGAAGGGTAGGTGAAAAAGAAGAGGACTAGGTCCTTGTGCTGTGTGCTAAGGCCCCTGGCACCATGCCGTAACAAGTTATTATAAGCCAGGTTTTCTAATCATGAACAAGGCCCAAATCATGGTAATAGTACCATGTACTTTAAATTTGGAACATCTTAAGAAAAAATGAATAAGTAGATAGAAATATTAACAATAGAATCACGTCTCAAAAATCAAAATTAATAGCAGGATAAGGCTGACTTTCATTCAGGATACATGAGAAATGACAAGAGAAAACAAATGAGAAGTAAATTGAAGGGTTGCAAGTTTCCTTTCCTAGTTCAGTACATGATAATTCTCCTCTAGAGGTTGCTATACATTTTAAAACATTCAGATCCACTACCCCAAAGTTAACCAGGCCTAGTCCGGAGAACCATTTGTGTGGTGCGTTTAATTTTTAGTACACTTTCAGGGGATTGATAATTTTTAAGGAAAGTAGACCATGAGACTTGATTTCGAGATAACAACAAAAAATAAAATCAGAAAGACAAGTACTCACCTGCACTGCGTTGGATTGTTGCCGTGTTGTGCCTACTGGCTTCTTTCTTTTTAGCATGAAAGCATGGAAACATGAAACCACAGCATAAGAGAATGACACCTGGAACTGCCAGGAGATGATCCCCATTTTCTGAAGAATCATTGGCTTCCTGATCGTTTTCATGCATCCTTATACTTCTACATGGACCATAGTCAAATTCGTCACTATGTGCTGCTTGAGGTTTCAAAAGCTTCCTTGGTACATTTTGGGCTGATGTTGCTACAAGTGGATGAAAATAAAATCAGGAGATGAACGATGCAGTCTGTTAGATATAGTAGTGTCATATATGAGTCTAATTGTAGAGTTCCAATCCTAGTCTATAATTGAGTCATTGTAACCCATATATTGCCCCTATTATGGGGCTATTATTCAAACAACAAGTCATATTATACAGAGCCTAGATATAAGATTATAAGTTTTTCCGCTGCACATACCCCCAGAGGGAGCCCCTTGGCTCCCCGGGGTGGCCCTCATCATTTTACCGCCATTGCGGTCTTCGTCACTGTTGTGGATGCGTTTGTGGGCCGCCAATATGGTCGGCGTGGGGCCTACAAAGCCCACAACTAGGCCGACCAGGCCCTGCAGCCACACCAGGAGGATATTTAGAAGATTTAATTAGATATAGAAAGAATAAAAAGGGAGTTATAGATTGAGTCAGTTTAGATAGAAAGAAATAGACTAAAAAAGGAAGAAAAGAATTCTAGTCGGTTTGGGGGATTGTCCCCAAACCGACTAGGAGAAGGGTGCGGCCAAGGGGGGGGGGGGTCCTGTCCCCGTTTATAAGCAGCCCCCCTCCCTCGTGTTTTGATCATCCAGGAAAAATAAGAATCCCCGTTGAGGACTGTTCTTCTCCTTGGATCACGGTGGCTTCGAACCCTAACCCTAGCCGCCGTGACCATCTACTTTGTCCCCCACGTTACGTACTGCGCAGCTGCCCCACGCCTCCTCGCTGCTGGTTTCTCCGCTGCGCAGCCCTAAGCGCAGCCAAGGGGTCTCCCCCCTCCCTGTTTCTCAGCATTTGGTATCAAGAGACTCCGGGGCAGCGACCATGTCCGGCCCCGTGGACGATTCTGGGACTTTCACCCTCCAAGATCTCGGCAACATGATGAGCAAGATGATGGGGCAGATCGACACCATCAACAAACGCTTGGACCGCCACGATATGCGCCTTGCGCGCGTTGAGAAGGCACCAGAGCGGGAGCTCTCCGGTGACGAGGACCTGCAACAACACTCACCGCAGGGCAACAACCTTCCCCGCAGCTGCGGCAGCGGCAAGGGCGGCGGCGGTGGCAGCGGCGGCCATGGCGGCAACGCCGACCAATACAGTACCAGGCGCCCACCGAGACGCCCGGCCTTCGACGACGGCGGGCTGCGTCGTCACAAGGTCATTTTTCCTAAGTTCGACGGAAAAACAGATCCTCTGCCCTGGCTCACCAAGTGTGAGACATACTTCCAAGGGACACGTACGATGCCAGAAGAAAAGGTGTGGCTCGCGTCTCTCCACCTGGAGGATGTCGCGGCCGAGTGGTACACTGCTCTAGAACGTGAGTGTGGCATCGTGTCCTGGGAGCGGTTCGTGGACTTCGTCAACATGCGCTCCGGGCCTCCGCTCCGCTCCAACGACCTAGCGGAAATTAAAGATCTCCGTCGTACTGGTACGGTTGAGGAATATCAGCGTCAATTCCTGGTCCTTCTTTGTCGTTGCGAGGACCTCAGCCAGCGCCAGCAGATCAACCTCTTCACAGCTAGCATCGGCGAGCCACTTAGAACGGATGTGGAGCTGCAGTTTCCCACTAATCTACAAACCGTCATGAGTCTGGCCAGAGCCTTTGAACGTGACTTGCGGCAACAACAGATACCGGAATACAAAAGGGCGCCGCCTCTCAACGCTCCACGCGCTCTTCTGTTGTTTCCCGCGCCTCTACTACGGCCTCAAGTGGCAGTTCTACAGCACCCGCCCCGACATCATCGACAACGGCATCTTCTCGCCCGCGCTTCAAACGCCTTACACCCGATGAGATGGCTCCTAAGCGGGCAAGCGGCGAGTGCTATCACTGCACTGAGCGGTACACACCGAACCATAAGTGTGTCGGCAAAGGAATCTTCCTTCTGGAGCTTGACGACGATGACGACGTTGACGCAGCCGTAGCTGATATGGGCATCTCCTTACACGCCCTGACCGACATCGACTTCGCCAACACAATGAAGCTCCAGGTCTACGTCCACGGCAACCTACTGACAGCATTGGTCGATACAGGGTCCACTCACACCTTCATCAGGGAACCACTCATCAAGGAGCTCGGCCTGATGATGTTGCCGCGGCCAGGCGTCGGCGTTCGAGTCGCCAACGGCGACTCTATCTCCTGTACAGGCATCTGTCCACGTGTACCCTTGATGATTGCAGGGGATCGCTTCGACGTCACATGCTACGCGCTTCCACTGGACGGCTTCGACTTTGTTCTAGGAGTCCAGTGGCTGCGATCTTTGGGACCTATTCTCTAGAACCTTGAGGACCTCACGATGAAATTGTGGCGCGGGGACCGTGAGGTGATCTGGACGGGGCTGCGAAGTTAAGCCCCGCTATGTGCCTCTCTAGCACCACCTACTGATATGATGGGCACCCTCCTGGATGGCTTCCAGGACCTCTTCAACAAGCCACGCGGGCTTCCTCTTGCACGGCGCTACGGCCACCAAATCAGGCTCCTGCCGGGCACAACTCCAGTAGTTGTCCGGCCGTACCGCTACCCCCAGCTTCTTAAAGACGAGATTGAGAAGCAGTGCGCCGAGATGCTTCGCCAAGGCATCATCCGAGAATGCACATCTGCATTTTCCTCGCCAGTACTGTTGGTCCGAAAAGCCGACGACATGTGGCGCTTCTGCATCGACTACCGCGAGCTCAACGCCAGAACTTTGAAAGACAAGTTCCCGATCGCGGTGGTTGACAAGCTACTGGACGAGCTTCGCGGCGCAAGGTTCTTCACCAAGCTTGACCTCCGCAGCGGCTACTTTCAAGTGCGCATGCACTCGGACGACATTGAAAAGACAACATTTCGAACTCATCGAGGCCACTATGAGTTCTTGGTGATGCCATTCGGCCTCACCAATGCGCCGTCCACGTTCCAGTCGTTGATGAACGACGTCCTCGACCCCTACATCAGAAAATTTGTGCTTGTCTTCTTTGATAACATATTGGTGTATAGCAGGTCCTGGGTCGAACACCTTCAGCACGTCAAGCAGGTGTTCCAGACACTACGGGCAAACAAGCTGTTCCTGAAGAAATCTAAGTGCTTCTTCGGCCAGGAGACCGTGTCCTACTTAGGACACATCATATCTGCTCACGGTGTGGCAATGATCCGACCAAGGTGGAGGTCGTGGAACGTTGGCCTACACCTCGGTCCTTACGAGCCTTGCGAGGTTTCCTCGGGCTCACCGGCTACTACCGCAAGTTCATTGCGGGGTATGGTGCGGTGGCCGCACCCCTCACCGCCCTCCTTAAGCGGGAATCATTCCGCTGGACTGATGATGCGCAGGACGCTTTCTACCAACTCAAGCAGGCGCTGATGACAGCGCCTCTACTTCAAATGTCAGACTTCGACAAGCGCTTCATCGTCGACTGCGACGCGTCCGAAGCCGGCTTTGGGGCGGTTCTACACCAGGGCGACGACGCCATAGCATTCTTCAGCCGCGCTGTAGCAACTCACCATCATAAGCTACCGGCATACGAGCGTGAGCTGATCGGTCTTGTGAAGGCCGTACGCCATTGGCGGCCTTATTTGTGGGGTCGTCCCTTCACTGTTCGGACTGATCACTTCAGCCTGAAATATATCCTGGATCAGCGACTCACGACGATTTCCCAACATGCTTGGGTGAGCAAACTTTTTTGTTATGATCTGCAGGTTGAGTACCGACCGGGGCGCTTGAATGGGGCAGCTGACGCCCTGTCCCGCCGCGACGAGTAAGACATAGCTATTCACGCCCTATCCGCGTCAGTCTTTCCACTCTTCGACTTGCTCCGCGCGGAGATCGCTACAGACCAACAGGCGCAACAACTACGCGCCCAACTCCGGGAAGGAATCGCACCTGCTGACTGGGCCGAACGCGACGGCCTTCTACTTCACAAGGGGAAGCTCTTCGTTCCCGACAAGTCCTCCTTGTGGCCCTCTCTCCTAGCTGAGGCGCATGATGGGGGCCACGAAGGCATCCAGAAGACAGTGCATCGGCTACGCTTCTCCTTCTACAACCCGTCCTTGCTACGGCGGGTGCGTGAGTATGTCCGCGGGTGTGCTACGTGCCAGCGCAACAAGACTGATCATCTTCATCCAGCCGGCCTGCTACAACCGCTGCCTATACCGTCGGAAGTCTGAAGTGATATCTCCATGGACTTCATTGAAGGTTTTCCGAAAGTTGGTGGGAAATCAGTGATCTTGACAGTGGTAGATCGCTTCTCCAAGTATGCCCACTTCATTCCCCTGAGCCACCCTTACAGTGCTGCATCAGTGGCACGGGCATTCTTCGACGACATTGTACGACTACACGGCTTTCCCTGCTCCATCGTCAGTGATCGTGATACCGTCTTCACCAGCCTCTTCTGGTCAGATTTGTTCCGGCTAGCCGGTGTCCGACTTCAGCTCAGCTCGGTCTTCCACCCGCAGTCTGACGGCCAATCTGAGGTCGTCAACAAGATCATCACTATGTACCTCCGCTGCTTGGCTGGTGACCGACCAAAGACTTGGTTGCAGTGGCTTCCTTGGGCTCAGTATTGCTACAACACTTCCTACCAGACGACCCTCAAATGCTCGCCTTTCAGAGTGGTCTATGGCAGGGACCCTCCGACTCTTATTGGTTACCAACCGAGCGTATCTAGAGTAGCAGCAGTGGATAAACAGCTAAAGGATAGAGATGAATTCTTAGCTGAAATCAAGAACAGGCTGGTACAAGCACAAGTCACCATGAAAAGCTATGAAGATAAGTTCCGCCGAGAGGTGGAATTTCAGATCGGTGATTGGGTTTGGCTGCGGCTTCATCAGAGGACAGCTGTGGGAGTAATGGCGACGCCTTCTTCAAAGATTGGGCCAAAATATTTTGAACCATATCAGATCATTCAACGCATTGGAACTGTATCATATAAACTTCAGCTGCCTCCTCAAGCAAGGATACATGATGTCTTCCATGTGTCCCTGTTAAAGAAATTTGAATGTACTGGTCCCATACAGGTGGTGCCTTTACCACCACTTCTCCATGGACGTGTTGTATCTACGTCTGAAAAAGTACAAAGGGCGCGTTTGAACAGAGGTGTCTATGAGCTACTCGTCAAGTGGGAAGGACATTCTGAAGCTGATTCATCATGGGAGCAACTAGAAGATTTCAGAATGAAGCATCCCTCCTTTAAGCTCGAGGACGAGCTCTTTGTCGGGAAGGGGGGGAAATGTTGTGGATGCGTTTGTGGGCCGCCAATATGGTCGGTGTGGGGCCCACAAAGCCCACAACTAGGCCGGCCAGGCCCTGCAGCCGCACCAGGAGGATATTTAGAAGATTTAATTAGATATAGAAAGAATAAAAAGGGAGTTATAGATTGAGTCAGTTTAGATAGAAAGAAATAGACTAAAAAAGGAGGAAAAGAATCCTAGTCGGTTTGGGGGATTGTCCCCGAACCGACTAGGAGAAGGGTGCGGCCAAGGGGGGGGGTCCTGTCCCCCCTTTATAAGCAGCCCCCCTCCCTCATGTTTTGATCATCCAGGAAAAATAAGAATCCCCGTTGAGGGCTGTTCTTCTCCTTGGATCACGGTGGCTTCGAACCCTAACCCTAGCCGCCGTGACCATCTACTTTGTCCCCCACGTTACATACTGCGCAGCTGCCCCCACGCCTCCTCGTTGCTGGTTTCTCCCCTGCGCAGCCCTAAGCGCAGCTAAGGGGTCTCCCCCCTCCCTGTTTCTCAGCAGTCACACCGTCATCACGGATCATCTCCAGATCGAGTTGTCATCATGGTTTCTGTTGCGGGGATGTGTCATTGCAATCCTCCATGGATCCACGCTATTGGGTCTCGTCCATGAGTCTGATTCCGTGCCGTCATTGGATTTCACTCGCTTCTTGTCACCGTGGTCAATCTTGTGCGCCGTCCTTGCTGCTTGTCATTTTGGTCTCCTCCATGTAAAGTTTGTCAGGCTTCCTGCTGCTGTGATGACCTCATCACTTTTCCTAGCTAAGGCCTGGCTCCATCACGTCTACAATTCATGAGGTACGGGACGCCGTTGTCCTCATCCGATTTGAAGTTTGGTTAGGCCTGCTTCCTCAAACGGCTATTCGATCTGACCTGTAGTGATTTTCCTTGCTGTTTTTTTCTCTGCCGATTTAGTAGTCAAAGATAAGGCTTCGGCGGTTATAAAAATGTTCTCTTTGATTTCTGCCAAGTCCATTAGAGTCATTACCCCTTCTAGTCCAATTTGCATTCTCGTAGTCCGTAAGCTATGCGTGTCCAAAAAGATATGTTTCACAAGTCTTCTGATACGTCCACATCAAAATCTATTCTCTTTGAATCCGTCTGTACCGTGTGAGTCCACATATTTTCTGTTAAGTCAGACACTTCTTTTATTTGGATTTTCTTTGGTTAGCTATGTCTTGTCGATTTAGCTAGCATTGTCATGTCTTTGCACTACTTGCAGTTTGTATTAGTGCTTTATTGTTATGTCTTTGCACTACTTAGGTTTGTAGTGACGCTTTATCTCATGTATTTGCACTACTTATGGTTTGCAGTAGTGTTTTATCTAAACTCTCTTTGGCTTGATTTGGAAAAGTTATAAAGGCTTAGAAGAGATAGATTTTGGATGTGATATTTATATAAAAAGTACAAGTTTAGTTCTACTGTTCACTGCTTCAAACGCAACGCTATTGCATATGCCTTACATTTGAGGGGGTGTTAGAGTATAGTTGTAGTGCTTTATCTATTTTTGAGTCATTGTAACCCATATGTATTACCCCCAATGTTATCCTAAATGGTAAACGGTAGACAGTCGTGGAGGTCCGTTTACCATTTAGCCTGTTTAAACGGTGTTTAAACGGATTAAACGGTTTGTACTGTAGCTACACCGTTGCAAGTAAAATATGTAACTTTAATCTATAAATTCCCGTCTTCACAACTAAAGAACATAACTTACATTGAATCACATGGAGGTTATTTAGATAAATTAGAACTCCATTCTCTTATTGAGTTTCAGCTGTCCCGCAACCCACAAACATGAAAAATCTAGCAAGTTATAAAATAAAAGGCTAATAAAACTATAAAAGATGCAACTCATATGTGTCATATGTATACTCGCACGAGGGGACGCAGTTGTGGGCACCACGCAGGGACTCGAGAGCACGGGGTGAGGGTGTGTGGTAGTGGGATGGGAGGAGAGGGTGACCAAGCTGCGCGTGAGCGGTGGCTGATGGTGGGCTACTTCGGTTGCGAGCCAATGGGGCGGGGCCGTACTTGATGGCAACGGATCTGTGGAAGCAATAGGAGTCTTCAACCGCGTGCAGCTGAATGGGTTGAAAGAAACTGGCTCTAACATTTTCACTCCGGCTAAACGGGTCAAAACACGTTTAAACACGAATAGAAACCGTTTTGTTTAGTCCGTTTACACCGTTTAAACAGCGGTTGACCCGTTCAGTTTAATTATCCGTTTAGGGCCTAAACTACACAACAACTGTGTGTTTACCGTTTAAACGGCCGTTTAATATCGTTTAGGATAACATTGATTGCCCCTATGGTACTATTATTCAATACAACAAGTTATATTTATATCACAAATAACTTATGTTATCTGCAAGTTGAATACAAGTATAACATGGAATAGAAGCAAGGATTTTTGTAGCATACAATTAACAAAAGAAGAATGTTCATAATATCCAGAAAGGTCATAGCGCATTTTGTCATATAACACCCACACCTTGTCATACATCAACCAAGCATTTCACAATAAAAAAAATGGCGTACCCAGTGCCGAAGGCTCTTGTTAGACTGCACTTGTATTAGGGTACTATAGGGGCAGCTTAGTCCTTTTGTATTAGGCTCCTTGGCCACCAAGTTAGGGTTCCTTGGCCCTTAAGTTTTGTACCCATATATATGTACCTCTTGGCTGATTAATGGAATTATCTTTCCCCCTCTAATTTGGTATCAGAGCATTCTCTCTCTCTCCTCTCCCGGTGCCGGGTCTTCCCGCATCCACGGGCGCCGCCGCCGCCGGCGCGCCGGCCCCTCCCCCCCTTCATCGCCGGCCTGGAGCCTCTCCCCGTCGCCAGCCGGGCCGCGGCCGCCGCTGGATCCGGCGCTGCCGGCCCCGTCGCCGCCTCCCCTGCGCGCGACGCCGCCGGATCTGGCGCCGCCGGCCACGCCGCCGCCTTCCCTATGAGCGCCGCCGCCTCCCCTGGGGGCGCCGCCGCCGTGCTGCTCGGCCCTGGCTCGGGTGCTGCCGGCCATGTCGCCGCCGGGCTCCTCGACCCCGGCTAGGGTGCCGCGGGCCACGCAGCCGCCTCCCTCGGCCTCCCCTCCACCGCCTGGCCGTCGGGTCTCGCCGCCGGCCCGGCTGGACCCGCCGCCGGCCAGCTCCGCCCCACTGCCGCCTGGCCGCCGGGCCCCGCCACCGGCACCACTAGACTCGTCGGCGCTCCTGGACTCACCGCCAGCCCTGCTGGGCTCGCCGCCGGCCTGGCCGGCCACGCCGTCGCTGCTGGATCTGGGGGACACCCCTCGTCGCACGTCTCCGACGTCGCAGCTGCCCTGGCCATCTCCCGTGAGTGGGAACGGGCGCTCGTCCTCGCCCTGGAGCAGGAGCGTGCGTCTGCGGCTGCCCTCACCCATCAGCTCGAGGAGTCCCTGCCGGTACAGTGGAGTGACACCCATGACCCCCAGGTGATGGTGCAGCCTATACTACCTACGCGGCCTCTCTTGTCGCTGCTCTACATGCCCAGGCGGCCGGCATACAGAACATCCGGACTCTTGTCCCAGTTGTTCTCAGCTCCGACTCCACCTCCTTCGCTCGTTGGCGCAGCCTGATTCTCCTGATGTTGCGACGTTTTCGGCTGGACGACCACGTCCTGTGGGATGACTCCCCGCTGGATGACTCGTGGATCTGCATGGACAGTCTTGTCCTTGCATGGATCCTTGGCTCGCTTTCTAAGGAGCTTCAGGATATCGTCGCCCAGCAGGGTGGCGCTACAGCTCGTCAGGCCTGACTGGTCCTCGAGCTTCGGTTCCAGGGGAACCAAGCGACCCGAGCTCTCCACATCCGGGCTCGCTTCGGTACTACTATCCAGGGTGATCTCTCTATTACTGCATACTGTCACCAGATGAAGGATATGGCGGATGCCCTTCGTGATCTTGGAGCCCATCTCGGACAGTACCCTCGTCCTTCAGGTCCTTCAGGGCCTGAATGAGCGCTACACCCACGTTCGCTCGTGGATTCTCCGCGAGAAGCCCTTCCCGACCTTCGAGAAGGTCTGGTCGGACCTCGAGCTCGAGGAGATCACCCAGGGCGGCTCCACTGCCTCCTCCCCTGCCTCGGCCTTCTACGGCTCTAGGTCGTCTTCACGCCCTCCTCCACCTGCTGGTTCTGGGGGCCAGCCTTGGCGTCCACCTACCACATCAGGAGTCCCTGCTACCTCCGGTGGTGGTGAGAACCGCCGTCGTGGCAGGCGCGGTGGCCGTGGTGGAGGTGGTACAGCTAGTGCTGGCGGTGGCTCTAGCGGTGCCAGTGCTACTGGTGGCAGTAGTGGTGGTAGGGGTCAGGGTGGTGTGACTTGGCCCACACCCTACAACCCGTGGACCGGCCAGATCTCGATGTGGCATGGGCCATCTCCGGGTCTCCCTGCACTTCGCCCACTGCGCCTCAGCCGGCCTACGTGACCACTCCGGCTTACGGCGGGTCTGTCTACGCGGGTGGTGGACAGTGGACCCTGCCCCATGGCGGACCGGGCTACTCTGCGGCCGGGCCTTCCTCTCTGGCTAACTGGGCTTCGGGGAACCCAGTTGGTCAGCCCGAGTCGTCGGCGCCACACCCTGACTCTGCTCAGGCCTGGGACCGCCAGTCACTCGCGTCCTCCTTCAGCACAGTGAGTCTCACACCACCCGGCCCTGAGTGGGTTGTGGACTCCGGAGCTTCATACCACACCACCCTTGACGCTGGTATACTTTCTTCTACCCACCCTCCCACCCTTCTTTTCCTTCCTCTATCGTTGTTGGGAATGGGTCTGTTCTTCCGGTTAGCTCAGTAGGTGACTCGGGTTCGTCGGGTTCTTTTTGTCTTCGTGATGTTCTTGCTGCTCCGGACATCATTCAGCATCTTCTTTCTATTCGTCGTTTTACCACTGACAACCATGTTTCTATTGAGTTTGATCCTTTTAGTTTGTCTGTAAAGGATCTTACTACCCGGCGTCTTCTTCTCCGCTGTGAGAGCTCCGGGCCCCTGTACACGATGCGACTTCCTGCTTCTGCTTCGTCGTCGCCTTTTTGCCTGGCTACAACAGCTCCTTCGAATACTTGGCATCGTCGGCTTGGCCACCCCGGTGTTGATGTTATGTCGAAGTTGTCCAGTAGTTCAGTGATATTCGTGTACTAGGGGTTCTCATGAGTCTTTATGTCACGCTTGTTAGTTAGGTCGCCATGTTCGGCTTCCTTTTCCACATTCTGTCACCCATGTGGAGCGCCATTTTGATCTGATTCACTGTGATCTGTGGACCTCACCTGTTCTCAGTGTTTCTGGCTATAAATATTATTTGGTGATTGTTGATGATTTTTCGCACTATTCGTGGACTTTTCCCTTGCGACAGAAGTCCGATACGTTCGCTACTCTTTCTCACTTCTTCGCTTGGGTTTCCACCCAGTTTGGGTGCACGGTCAGGGCTGTCCAGTGCGATAACGAGCGCGAGTTTGATAACTCCGCATTTCGTCACTTCTTGCTTTCTCATGGGGTTCAGTTGCGCATGTCTTGCCCTTACACTTCTCCCCAGAATGGCAAGGCCGAGCGCATGATTCGTACCACCAACGATGTCATGCTCTCCCTGATGTTTCAGCCTTTCACTCCTGCTCGCTACTGGGTGGAGGCCCTTCACACCGCTACCTTCCTCATTAATCACATTCCTAATAAGGCGATTAGTGCTCCCACCACTCGCTTCGCTCTCTTTGGCACCACCCCTCTTTACGACCACCTTCGAGTTTTCGGGTGCGCGTGCTACCCTAATCTCTCTGCCACCGCCCCTCATAAGCTCGCGCCTCGTTCGACTCGGTGCGTCTTCCTTGGGTACTCCTCCGAGCATAAGGGGTACCGGTGTCTCGACCTTACGACTCGCCATATCTTGGTCTCCCGACACGTCGTGTTCGACGAGTCCTCTTTCCCTTTCACTGGGTCCTCCTCTGACTCGGTCTCCGAGTTGGATTCTCTTTTTTCCACTGACCCTAAGGCCGCTCCTGTCCAGCGACCTTGTTTTTTACCTTCTGCAGGTCTTCCTCTAGCTGCGCCGGACACAACCACGGTGTCTCAGACACCACCTGTCGTGCCTCCCGCGGCTCCGGCGTTCTTGCCGCCACTGGCCGTTCCTCCGACGGCTCCGACGTCGTCCGCTGCGCCACGCGCGGCCCCGACGTCCCCGACGTCACCTGCCATGCCACGCGCGGCCCCGGTGTCCTCGACGTCGTCCGCCGCGCCACGCGCGGCCCCGGTGTCCCCGACGTCGCCCTCTGTGCCACGCGCGGCCCCGGCGTCCCCGACGTCGTCAGCCGCACCACGCGCGGCCCCGGCGTCCCCGACGTCGCCCGTCGTGCCACGTGCGGCCCCGGCGTCCCCGACGTCGTCCGTCACGCCTCGCGCGGTCCCGACGTCCACGACGGCGTCCCCGACGTCGTCAGCCGCACCACCCGCGGTCCCTGGACCGCGGTACGCGGACCCCGTTCTCGTCTATCAGCGACGAACGCGGGTTGGTGATCCGTCCTCTTCCCATCCTGAGGATCTGGTGTACCACCCTCCGCTGCTCCACCGGGACCCTCGTCACGTTCACCCGATGGTGACTCGACGGGCCGTCGGCGTTCTTCGACCGGTGGAGCGCTTCTCCGGGGTCGTTCTATCGTCCTCGACCTCCCCGCCGCCTGCCTCGTCACCCATCTCGCCTATCCCCTCTTCTGTCCGTAGCACCCTCGTCGACCCTCACTGGCGTCGGGCTATGGAAGAAGAGTATGCGGCCCTGCTAGCCAACCGGACCTGGGACCTGGTTCCCCGTCCTGGTCGTGGCAATGTTTTCACGGGCAAGTGGGTGTTCAAGCATAAGAGGAAGGCAGATGGGTCTCTTGAGAGGTACAAGGCACGGTCAGTGCTTCGCGGTTTCACGCAACGTCCCGACGTCGACTACGACGAGACCTTCAGCCCGGTGGTGAAGCCGGCGACAGTTCGCACCGTTCTGTCGCTGGCTCTGTCGCGTTCTTGGCCTGTCCACCAGCTGGACGTCAAGAACGCCTTCCTCCACGGGACGTTGACGGAGACGGTGTACTGCAGTCAGCCGACAGTGTTCGTTGATTCAGCCCGTCCACACATGGTCTGCCGGCTGAACAAGTCCCTGTACGGGCTGAAGCAGGCGCCTCGGGCTTGGTACAGCCGGTTCGCCTCCTTCCTGGTCTCGCTCGGCTTCGTCGAGGCCAAGTCGGACACTTCGCTCTTCGTCTACAAGCGTGAGGATGACACTGTCTACCTTCTCCTGTACGTGGACGATATTGTCCTCACGGCGTCCAGCCCGGCTCTTCTTCAGCGCACGATCTTCGCCCTGCAGCGCGAGTTCGCGATGAAGGATCTCGGCCAGCTCCACCACTTCCTGGGCGTTGCGGTCGAGCATCGCCCGGGCGCTCTGTTCCTCCACCAGCACAAGTACTGCCTGGATATCCTCAAGCGAGCAGGCATGGCTGATTGCAAGCCGTGCTCCACTCCCGTGGACACCCAGGCGAAGGTGTCTTCCGCCGACGGCGCCCCGGTCGCCGACCCCACCTCTTACAGGAGTCTTGCAGGTGCCCTGCAGTACCTCACCTTCACCAGGCCGGACATCTCCTACGCGGTTCAGCAGGTGTGTCTCAACATGCATGATCCGCAAGAGTCGCATCTCACGACGGTGAAGCGGATCCTTCGGAACCTGCGTGGCACCCACGACTACGGCCTTCTTCTGCGACGCGACTTTGCCTCTGAGCTGGTCGTCTACACCGACGTTGACTGGGCGGGTTGCCCGAACACCCGCCGGTCCACCTCCGGCTACGCCGTTTTCTTGGGCGGTAACCTCGTCTCCTGGTCCTCGAAGCGGCAGCACGTGGTGTACTGCTCGAGTGCCGAGGCGGAGTACCGCGCCGTGGCCAACGGCGTGGCCGAGTCCTCCTGGCTTCAGCAGCTGCTTCAGGAGCTCCACTCCCCCCTCGCCCAGAGTACGTTGGTCTACTGCGACAACGTCAGCGCCGTCTACCACCAACCCGGTGCAGCATCAGCGCACGAAGCACGTGGAGATCGATCTTCACTTCGTTCGTGAGCGGATGGCTCTCGGGGAGGTGCGAGTCCTGCACGTTCCGACGTCGTCGCAGTTCGCCGACATCTTCACGTAGGGACTCCCTTCGACGGTGTTCACCGAGTTTCGGTCCAGTCTCAACATCTGTCGTGGCTAGATGTTGGGACTGCGGGGGGAGGGGGGGGTGGTGTTAGACTGCACTTGTATTAGGGTACTATAGGGGCAGTTTAGTCCTTTTGTATTAGGCTCCTTGGCCCCAAAGTTAGGGTTCCTTGGCCCTTAAGTTTTGTACCCATATATATGTACCTCTTGGCTGATTAATGGAATTATCTTTCCCCCTCTAATTGTTCCCACACATGTGCGGTCTTGGGAAGGGTTATTTCTAGACAGCCTTACCCATGCTTTTGCAGTGAGGCTGCTTCGAACCCAAAACCTCAAGACACAAGTGGAGACACACTATCACTGCGCTAGGTCCACCCTTCAAGCATTTCACAACGTAAAAGGAAAAGAATACATTCATATGCAACTCAAAAATTAATATCTGATGACCTATTTCTCAACAACCCAAATACCATTATGTAATGCACTTCCCAAACAGAAGAGACTAACCCCAACCCAGCATATGGCCCTCATTCTACAAAGACGCATTTAAATCATATCATCTTACCAGTCCTAAAAGAAAAGTACAGCAAACGTATACTAGAATTAGCACCGTTACTGTATTACTGTTGGGCCACAGTTGCAAGCTCAACAAAGCTAGCTGTCTTATTCTGATCTGACTAGGCAACAAACAGCATACAAGAACTTACCATGGTTTGATTTGCTGCCTTCGCCACAGTACTGCTTCACCGCACCCCTCCACGCATCCGACAGCTGGTTACAGCGGAGGCAACCGCTCCAAAAGTAGGACCGGAGCTTCTCGCAGCCAAGAACGCGGTCCTGCACCACAACCCCGTTGACCGACAGGTTTAGGAGGCCATCAGAGGCGTCCAAGACGGCAACCTGGTCGCCTCCACAAGCAGCCTGTGAAAGGGTTGGCTCAGCGATGGAAGCGATAGCCAGTGGCGAGCGGGACAGGACCAGTACGGCGAGCAGAGCAGGGAGAAAAGCCAGAGGAGACATCGGAACAGAGAATGCTTTGACCGTACAACTCACAAAGATCTCATCCCGTGCAAGCAGATTAAGCCGGGAATCAGAGTCCAAGATTGCTAGTATCTCTTTCGCTTAACCAATACAACAGAAACAAGTAATTTCTAACTGTCCAAGAAGAGGAATGGAATCGAATTTTACGGCAGCTCGAGAGGAAGCAGCAAGAACTGAGGAGCTATTACGCAGGGTAAAGGACAAGATCGACCAACAGATCAAGCAGGAGCGGAAAGTAGAAAATCTAAGGACGTTTGGACACCAAAAATCTGCGGAACAGGGCAAGAAAAAGAGGACCAACACATCTGAGCTGAGCAAGAAATCTGTCTGTCTCGATTTCAAGGTCAATCGGGCGATTAGGAGGTGCACAGATGGGATGGGAAGAAGCCAAAGCTCTAGAAAGGATACAGCAGGCAGGAAAACGAAGGAAGGAGCGGAGCAGTTGGAGAGGAAGGAGAGAAGAAAAACGAAATATCTTTTCGTGGGAGGTGGAGGGTAAAAGGACTCCACTGCTCGCGCTAGAAAAAAAATTCTATGTGACCGGGCTGTAAATCTTTGTTAATACCACTTAAACTTTGTGACGTGTCTTATTAAAGCAGATGAGGGAATTAAAGTGGTTGCTGTTCGTTATTCTACTGCTAATTTGTTTTAAGATTTGTATGGGGATGCGTGATAAAAATCTAGAGTAAAAAATTTACAGCATCGTTGTACAATTTTTTCCACACGCACTGGTCTTTTGAAAAACATCGATATAGAGGAATATTAATCTTTCTTTATAAATATTTTAAATAATATTTTTTAGACAATAATATCATCTCACCTATTGTATCAAGGGATGTCCTCGGATCCTCCTATAAATATGTACTCACCCCAGAGGGTTTAATCAATTCAATTATTATTTTCCCCTCTTAATTCTATCATGGTATCTCATAGGTTTTGTCCCTAGTACCTCTCTTCCACAGCCATAGCCGCCGCCGAGCCCCACGGCTGTGCACCCCTCCCTCCCCTCGTCGCGTCGTCGTCTTCCCGACGCGTCGTCCCTCCACGGTTCGACCGCCAGCCCAACGGCGGTCAGACCGCCACCAACACGTGGCGCACGCCCGCGTCGTACACCTAACCATAGCGGCCGCCTGCTTGCGGTCCAACCGCCGCCACCCACAGTCCGACCGCTAGCCATCCAGATTGCGATCTTATGGCATCCATAGGCCCCTCCGATGTTGATGGCGCTAACGACGCCCAAGCAGTTGCACAGGATGTTGCTCTTGTGATCGAGTTAACTCAGTTAACTGTGGAGACCAATCATATCGCTATCGAGGCAGCACATGCACGTGCAGCAGTCGACGAGGCACGTCGTGCCTTGCTTGCCGCGGCTGACGAGGTTCATCGTGACTTGGCCAGCCACGACCCTCCTGCTCCGGCGTACGATGGCATTGCTTCACTCCACAGTCAAGCAATCGCCATTCTCAACATCAAGACGATAGTCCTCGTCGTCCTCGACAACCTTTCACTGCACTACAATCGGTGGAAGGCCCTCTTCCTCAACACACTCGGCAAGTACGAGATCTCTGATCACGTTCTCACCGACGTGGATCTCGACGTCCTCGATCCTCACTGGCGCCGTATGTACTGTACCGTCATCTCCTGGCTTCACGGCACGTCTCCTTCGATCTCATTGAGATCGTTTCGACGGGCGTACCCACAACTCATTCCATCTAGCTCGGGCTTCAGGAGCATTTCATAGGTAATCGGGAGACTCGTGCTATGATTCTTGACGCCGAGTTCCGCACATTCATCCAGGGGGATCTCTCCATCACCGATTATTTCCATCACCTCAAGTTGATGGCCGACGCGCTAGGCGACTTGGGCGAGGCCATCCCCAACCGCAGCCTCGTCCTCACGACGCTTTGTGGTCTGAACGAGCGGTTTTCTCACATGGCGTCTCTCCTTAAGCGGCAACGCCTCTTCCCCACCTTCGCCGAGGTCCGCAACGACCTCTAGCTTGAGGAGATTGAGATGAAGTCTAAGTTGGGGAAGCCAGTGCCTGGCTGCCACTTCATCAAGTGCAGGACATACCCCGTCACCAGCATCACTCGACGGACCTCCTCCATGTGCCCCAACTTTCGGCGCCCCACCTTCCAGTGCCCCACATCCGTTGCTCCTTCTTCTAACTGGGGCCGGGACCGGCACAACCGGAACAGGCGTAACGACACGTCGAGCGACGAAGTATTTCCCACTCTGGGGAATCCATGGAACGGGACCTTGCAGCTATGAAGAGGTGATGCGCCCCGTCTTCCACTAGGATTTGCGGTGTGCCCTGGTGCGCCTACTACTCCGCAATAGGCCTTCCTGACGCATAGGGGGTCCTACTGCTCGTTATGCCTGTTTGGTGATCTGTCCGCACCCTACGACGGTCTAACCGCCTCGGGCACTGCTCCGACCGCCCCCTACTCCAGCAGTCCGACCGCCTCCCACGGTGGTCCGATAGCCAACTCTTTGTACGGGGGGGGCTTCTACCTATGAGGAGCCTGCTACCACATGTGATCAAAACGAGCTGGCCAACTCGTTCAACACCATGTCGCTGACACCGCTGCCGTCCGTTAAATGGTACATGGACTCCGGTGTCGATAGCCATATGAGCTCCTCCTCCAGTAACCTCTCGTCCTCCTAATCTCCCTCTTTTTTGACCTCTTCGTCTATCATTGTATCTAATGAGTCATTGCTGCCCGTTACCTCCACTTGTCAAACTAGGACACCCTCTACATTTTCACCGTGTTCTTGTTCCTCCTCACATTATCAAAATTTTGGTTTTCTTTGTCAGTTTACCACTGACAATAATGTTTCCATTGAATTTGATCCTTTTAGTCTTTCTGTGAAGGACTTAGACACCAAGAACATAATTGCTAGGTGCAACAGCTCCGGGCAGCTCTATCCTATTTCCTTGCCGCCACTTTCACCTTCACATGCCTTAGCTACAGTCACCACACCGTCTACACTTTTGCATCATCATCTTGGTCATCTAGGTATTGAGGCATTGTCTAGATTATTTCCACAATGTAATAAACAGGAAGTCGACAACCTTTGTCATGCCTGTCAAATTGGTCGTCATACATGTCTTCCTTTTACTTTGCCAAATTCTCGTTCTTCGAACAATTTTGATTTAATGCATTGTGATTTATGGACCTCTCTTGTACAAAGTGTTTCCAGTCACAAGTATTATCTTATTGTTCTTGATAACTGTTCGCACTATTTGTCAACTTTTCCTCTTTGCCTCATATGCGACGTTTTTTTTGACCTTTTCACAGTTTTTTGCCTACGTCGCCACTCAATTTGACCAAACCATAAAAAGAATTCAATGTGACAATGGTCGTGAATTCAACAATTCTCCATCACGTGCATTCTTTCTTCATCTTGGTATTGTGTTGCGACTTTCTTGCCCTCACACATTTCCTCAAAATGGACGTGTTGAGCGTATTTGTCAGAGTGTGTGAGCCGCGACACTCCTCCCGGCCTGCTCAGAAGCAGCCCGCGAGGTTCTTTGATCGGAGGGGGTTTGGCGCTCTACGCGACCTGAGCTTGAGGGAGCGGATGAACACCGAGGTTTTACGTGGTTCGGGCCGCCGGAGCGTAATACCCTTCGTCCACGGGAGTGCTTGTTGAATTGCTTGCTTGCGCATGCTTGTTCTTGTGCCTTGTGGGATCTGGGATGCGAACTCCTTGTCGGGTGGTCACCCCGGTCCTTTAAAAGACCAAGGCCAGGGTGGTTACAATGAGGCTTGGGGCCCGACAGGTGGCCCCAAAGCTATGTAAACCCTATACATGATCTAGGCTTTGTCCTTTGAGTAGAGTGGTTGACAGGGGAGTTAAGTCCCGCTGCCTGGCGCACTGAGCGCCCTTGTCCGTGTGTCAGGTGATGATGAAGACACCGTCTTGTCGCTGCGTCTTCTCGCCCTGTTCGGTGGCTTTGTGCCGTTGGGCAGCACTGTACTGCTGTCACGCCTTGTCGTCCTATCTTGTCACCGTAATGACGAACAGGCAGAGGACGAAGGCGTGTGTTGTGCGCCATGCTTTTGGGAAAGGCGCGAGCCTTGAATGCAAAGCCTGACAATGCACTTCCTTCTTGACTTCGTTGACCCACGGCCCATGACGTATTGTGGGGCACGTGGCGGCTTTGTAGCTCTTATCGAAGGGTTTGGAGCTAGGGGACACGTGGCAGCCCCGGACCTCACCTCAGCGGGAAGGCTCGGACCGGAGCCCAGGGCACGTGTTAGCACCAGAGCCTTCCTCAGCAGGGAGGTGGCTTTGAGCCAACAGACACGTGGCAACCCGGACCTCACCTTAGCGGGGAGGCTCGGACCGGAGCCTAGGGCACGTGTCAGCTCCGGAGCTGTAAAAGTCCCAAAACTTGTAAATGGAAAACTTGAGCTATGAATAAAGTTGAGTTTAAATACAAGAAATGGGACTTGCAAAAACTTTTGTTTACTCATGAAAGTGTGGGCATGTGCAATAAAACTTTGAATTCAGTTTGAACTAAAAGGGTCAATTCAAAAAGGAGAAGGGCATTTTCAAAAGGGGAAATTCAAACTGTTGTTTAAGAAGTTGTATTTGCAATGGTCAACTCAAGAATCAGAGGGAATATTTGAATTCTTCAGGTCCAAATTATGAGGAAGGCAAATCTTGAGCAAATTTGGAGGTGCTTTGATATGTATATCAAAAGGACTTGTAAATTTCACTGAAATTTGAATTCAAATTTGAAACTGAGGCAAAACTTGTCAAACGGCCAAATGGATTTTGAATTTGAGCTCCACATGATTGGAATTTGCAAAGTGCCAAAATTTGGAGATATTTGGGAGAGGAGTTGTGGGCCCCAATTGTCATTGAGATGAGAGAAATAACTTACTGCCTAAGTTAGCCCTGTTTCTCAGTTCACACACGAGCTCGGACCGAGCCATCGCGAGCTGCCACCGCGCTGCCAACCGAGAACCCGGAAGCCACCTCCCGGCGCTGTCAAACCGCCTCAGCCCCGGTATATTATCCCACGGACGGCTGCTTCCCGAAGAAAAACTGATCGCGTTTCTCTTCTCTCGTGTCTGCTCCCGTGTGAACAGCCTCCCGCCGCTACTGCGCCCCATCGGAGCAACGGCGCCCAGCCGCCTCAGCAGCTCTCACGCCGATCTGAGCTTTCCCACGGCGTCGCCGGGTCTTCCTCGAGGTGTTCAGCACCAGAACCCGACGTTTTTCCCACGGGAACTTGGCACCGAGCTCTGTTTATCCATCGGCCCCGCTGCGAGCCGCCGGCCGGAAGATCACGTCACCTGCTCGCCACGGTCCTTCTCCCACCGAGCTGCAAAAAGCAAAAAGGTGCGCCTGTAACCCTTCTTGCTTCACAGCAACGCTGGCAGCTTGTCGCCAGCCGTGCTCGCCGGAATTCGGCTTTTTCCGCGGACATACGATATGAACCGTAGGTAGCAAATCGGGAAATTAGGACAACACGGTGCACCACTCCTCATCAGACTTAGAAACCTAGCTGTAGACATTCGTGCGAGCACGTGGGATCGAGAACGAGGGAGAACCGTCGAGGAAACCTTTGGTTCTTCGAATTTTTTGAGTTTTCACCGAAATCGACCTAGGTCGCACGGTGAGTCACTAGTTGCCGACGTATCTCGCGAGATCAGAGCCTTTGACGTTGCTCCCCTGGTCGTGGCAATGCTGTAGGAGCTAACCGGAGCAAGGTTGGAGCATTACAGTGCCCTAGCGACGTCGCCGGAGTTGCCGCAGCCACTATCACCGTCGCGCCTAGGGTTCCGGCCATCCTCGATCTGAGATGCGACCGGCAACGTGTTCCTCGCACGGAAATATGCATGGGCGGCAAAAATCAACAAGTTCCGAGGGCCGGAACCTCCTTCCGCGCGAGATCACCGGCGAGCCGGGCGGCGCGCGGGCGCGGGCAGCCGGAGGTTGAAGATGACCGGGGGTCCCGCATGTCAGTGACAAAATTTTAAAACACCGATCCGCTGTGGCCCCGGGATCCAGTGTGGCTGCGCGGGAAAGGTTTTGTGGCCCCGTGTGGCTTCGTTCCAGCAGCTGACACGTGTGCGATGGGCCCACGGTCAGAGTTTAAACATTTCTCCGGTTTATTCAAATAACAGATTTGATTCAAACTTTGGAAGGGCATAACTTTTGCTAGGAAGCTCCAAATGTAGTGATTCAAATTGGGTTGGATTCAGGATGAAAAGCTCTATCCAAATATGCAACCCAATTTGTATGAAAACCAATAGAAAATTCTTGAAAAATTCTTTAAGATTTTCAGCAAAAGAATTTTAGAGGGAGTTTGGTTCCTCCAAAAATCCCCAAATTTTGCCAGAATATTCTTTAAGATGTTAGGAGATTCCAGTAAAAGTTTCAGCACAATCGGAGTTGGTTTATTTAGGGTAATTCTGATTGTATTCAAATGAATACGGAAACATTTTCAGAGAATTTCCAAAACTTGGAAATTCAGTTCTTGGCATTCCTTAGCTCCAAAAAATCCTAGGAAAATTCATGCAGGCTCCGTGAGCTAGGTATGAAATTGTAGTTCACTTGAATTTGCATGAAAGGGCAAATTTATTCAGAACTAATTTCTTTTTGCCTAAATACTTAGGGAATTGTTCTGAGTGATCTACTCATTGAAATATTCCAAATTTTGGTCCAGATGACTGTCTTGTGACAAGGAACTCACAAGAAAATTTCCAGCTCCATTGGAGCTCTGAATCAATAGTGTTCTGTTCAACTTCATTAGGTGATCACCACCCAAGTGATGAACCCCACCTATCACTTGATCCTAGTACCTTAACTCAAACCCAAACCACTAGCACCAGTGTCCTTTTAAATTCTTAAACAGAGTTCCAGTTTTAAACTTGTCTTTAGAACTTGTTAGCAAAGGTTTTATAATTAAACATGTATACATATTCATAACGTGTAGTGATTAAACGTGGAAAGTGAAGAAGGAGAAGTTGAGCTTGGATCAAGGAGCAAGAGGGCAGGGATTAAGCTTCAAGTCATCAACAACTAACTCCATATTATCTGACTTTAGTCACCTGCAAAACCAAGGCAAGCTCCGGTTTGCACTTAAGTTGTTTTTAAAGTTTTCCTTTGTTCACTACTGTGGGTCTAAGTTTGTATGTTCATTAGGTCAAGTATGTTTTACACTCCAAATGCATGACCAAATGAACCCTGGATTTAAGGGTAGAAAGGGTCACTGCTTTAGAATAATGCCGTGATAAATAGCTTAGGACATCCGGTAGAAGTCGAGTAGTTAGAATCTACTCGCGAGTTATAGACGGGATTACACGGGTGTAGTCGGAAATGAGGCAAACTAAAGTTTACATTTCTAAAGATGAGACCGGGCAGAGGAGTTAGGGAGCGGCAAGACAAGGTCTTGGTCGAGTAGCTCTACCTATGTCGGTTAAGGACCGATGCGTGTGCCGCGTCTAGGAGCAAGTATTGAGTTGTGTACCGGATGCTTACTGATATATGGGAACTAGGAAACCGATATATGAGCCCGAGACGGCGCGACCGGTTCTACAGTCTAGTGTCCTGAGAAAGGTTGCCACATACGACGTAATGAAGGACGCCAGATTTGGGTCTTCAGAGCTGGGCGTATGTGTCGAGTTATCCGGGTAGTGTTTGATTCGAATCACCATCCCTCGCGGTTATTGAGTACCGCTTGCTCCCATGTTGTGACGTAGTAATCAACTTGTGTGGAAACAGTTTGCAAAATTTTAATTGCTGCTATGATTCTGTTAAGTTGCATGAAAACCCTGTTTGAAGTAGAAATAGAGCAAACTAAAGTTCTTTTCCACCTTGGGACAAGTAACATTGGAATGAAGCGTGTCTTGTTTGATTGTGGAGTTCCAATGTTGCTGGGCGCAAGGTCACCACTATTATGGCTAAAATCTAAAAGTTAAGGATGAACTCGTAGGCGAGTTTTTTCGCAAATTACAGGATTAGGTCTTAAGTTACCCTCATGTAGAGTTGCATGCTTTAGGAGAGACGGTTAAGTCTTGCTGAGCCGTTGTGCTCACTCTTGCTATATAAGTGGTTTTGCAGGTTAAAACCGATGCTATAAATAAGGTTGTCCGGTAAGACTCGAGAACTTCCGAGTCATGTATCACATGGAGAACCTAGCCGCTGTCAAGTCTTCGTGTTGCTAGCGAGAGGAGTCCGCGGGCTGGACCTCTTCTCGGGTGCTTCGTAGTTATTCGATGTGAGTTGTTTATAGACTTCCACGGTAGCTATTTTATGTAAATTATTTACAACGAACATTTGTAAACTTCTGCTTTGATTTATGTAATACATTGTCCCTTATATGTGTGCTATTGGGTGCCGCATAACACGACACCATCCAATGCGATTCCCGGGCAAGGTGCCCCGTCCCCGTGACTGAGCGGGACGGTGGGGCCCCGTCAGCGTGGTATCAGAACCGCATTGGTAATAGTGCACGGAATAAGGATCGTATTACGACAAAAACTTAGGATACGGTGAGGAAACGGTATTAGGCCCACATAAGGACTATAGTAGTATAGTTACTTAAAGTGGCAGCACTAACATATTTGTTATAATTCTAAATTTTTATTATGTAACGACGCACCTACGCTCAGGTAAGCATGGTAAGGAACGCCACCGAAAGCGGTTCAATTTCGGTTAGCTCCCCTAACGAGAAAAGTGGTTCAGGGCTAGATCTCACAGCTTGGTGTGAGATGTTAATATGAAACTCCTGGACTCTTCATGTTCCTGAGTTCATATGAAACGCTGATCCCTAGCGTGCATTAGGCAAGTAAGTGGAGACCCCATCGTATGGTCAGTAACGCGATAGTGTTTTCATCTGGAAATAGCCCAGGGGGACATATGCAGCGCTTGCCATCGGCATGCCCTGCAGGGCAGTAGGTGGTATCCGTTGGGTTCATAACATTCCCAACCGTGATGACCCATTCATGACATACTCGGGTTCCCCGTCGTATGGTGTTAAAACACGATCACGTACCTTGAGACGTGGCTTAACTCAAGGACGGCCGTATAGAAATGATACGGGCGTTTGTATTTACTTTCGAATATGGAACTGCCTGAAATGAAACAACCTTTGAGTGCACCACTATTGAGTGTTTTTCTGCAGGTACTAACCACGTACGTATCCCGTGTAGTACACGTCTGCGAGAGACCGTCTTAGTGCCACTGATGATACGTATATGCCGGTATAATCCGGTTAGGATTTTCTTTGGTGAGGCTACGTAGTACCGACATGTTTCTTACGGTGCATCGACACCGTACTACACTTAATAACCTCTTCCCTATGAAGAAATGAATCATGAACTAACTTTTAACTAAAAATGGAAGTTTGAAACAAGTATTAGTTACTAAACTCTTATTTTGAGCTAAGATTCAAATGAGAGCATGACTAGGCGTCAAAGTTTTCAAAAACAGAGTGCTCTGTTTCTGGCAGAAATTCTTGCTGGACTTCAACAGAGCATAACTCTGAGTATCTTGAACCAAATAAGGTGTATGATACGGTTCTGGAAAGATTTTCAAGTGCTCTACAACTTCCTTTTAGACTTCCAGAGCAAAATCACACGTTAAGTTGGTGAAAAGTCCAGGTGAAGGCAAACTGTTCAGAACCAGGACAGTAGCAAAAACCTCGCTGGACCTTTCTGTTTCTAAGCCATAACTTCCTGTAGAAAAATCCTTAAGGAGCATATAAGTACTCGTTGGAAAGATACTGAAGTTTACTAAAACTCTGGTATTGAACTCTAGTCAAGAATCTGTAGATAACTTGAGTAAATTTTGGAGTTTGTGTGGACTGGTCAGGGTAGTCCAGCTGATTAGTTCAGCGTACTTAAGATCTGTTTGAAACATGATATGCTTTCCTTAAGTTCATGACATATTCATATTTTACTTATCTTTACTTACTACTGAAATAGAATTTTGATTGACTCAAAATTTTGTTTCGTGCAGTATGGTACGCGCACATTCTCAAATGGAGATTGGAGGTTCAAGTCGAGGCGGGAATGACTCGACTTCACCACAAGAGCCATCGCCAACCGGATTGGCTGAAATTATGGCGAAGATGAATGAAACTCTCCAAACTCTAGTTCAGCAAGGCATATATAGAGAAGCTCAACGTCACATGCCAACCTAGAGCACGTATCTGGATTTCTTGGCGACACAACCGCCGGTATTCTCTGAGGCGGCTGACCATTGTGAAGCAAATCACTGGTTACGTGTCATTGAGTCCAAGTTTGGGCTGATCCAATGTGATGAATTCTCAAAGACTCTATATGCCGCTCAGCAGCTTCACGGCTTTGCTGGAGTATGGTGGGCAGAATATCTTCCTGTCCAACCAGCAGGGCATCGTGTCACATGGGCGGAGTTCCAGGCTGCATTTCGTGCTCGTTTCATTCCTGTGGGCATAATGCAAACCAGTGTGGATGAAGTCTGGGGTCTGAAGCAAGGGGACATGAGTGTTATTGAGTATGCGAAGGAATTTAATCACTTAGCTCAATATGTCCCGGATTATGTGAAGTCACCAGCCATGAAGGGTTATCATTTTTATCGAGGGCTGACTGCTAGGCTGCGATGTGAGTTGGCTCAAGTTGGCCAAGAGAATTTTGATGAGTTTGTGAGCTGTGCTATCACTCAGAAATATTATTGCAATCTCTACCTTAAAGAAAAGAGGGAGAGGGACTCATCACAGGATGAATGCAATTATCTGCCTCAGAAGTATCGGTTGGTAATCCGTTCACCTTCCGGTCGAGAGGTTCCACAAGAGGTGCAGTCATTCTGGAAGTATGACGACTCTTCTACTCCCCAAAGGTTTTATTCACCTCCACCGCAGCAGCAACTTATTTCTCATGCACCTCAGTATCAACAAGGTACACCAGAATGCTATTTCCCTCAAGATGCGCAAAATGATCACGGTGATTTCTCAGCTGAACCGAGTAGTGTCCCACTTCATATTGACCATGAACTCAACGTCAATGGAGCAACTGAACCGAGCAGCAACATTATGTCTGCGGCTCCAGTTCCAAAGAGTGATCTTGGACAGCAAAGAAAAGCCATGTCCAAAATGGGCACAGTTAATTATGTGTCAGTCGATGATCTGCCAAAGGGAGGGCCTGTTCTTGCCGGCAGGTCCACCTTAAATGACAAGCTGGTTGTCATTTTATTCGACTCTGGTGCAACACATAACTTCATTAGCAGGGCGACGGTGATTCGGGATCAGATCTCCACAACTATCACAAAAGGTTCTTACCTTATTCATTTGCCAGGTGGAGACATATCGACTAATGAAGTCGTTTCTCGAGCACCACTTTGTTTGGGTGGAAAAATTTATCCTACCACCCTCATTATTCTCGAAGACCAAGGAATCAATGCCATATTGAGAATATCATGGTTGACCTTCCATAAGGCTGTTCTGGACATCGAGAACAGGAGTGTTCACTTGGACTCTCCACTTCACGGGCGTCAAACATTGTATCTCGACAAAGCGGTTTCCAAAGACCTGGAAGTATGTAATGCCGAGGCTTGCAAGTTAGAAGACATTCCGGTAGTCCGTGAATATCCAGACGTGTTTCCCGAAGATCTTTCAGGCTTACCACCTGAGCGCGAGGTGGAATTCAAAATAGAGTTGATACCGGGAACCACGCCGATCTCTCGGAGACCATACAAAATGGCTCCGAATGAACTAGCAGAGCTGAAGGAGCAACTCAAAGATCTGATGGACAAGGGGTTTATTCGTCCAAGTTCATCACCATGGGGTTGCTCAGCTTTATTTGTGAAGAAGAAGGATGAGACGCTGAGGCTATGCGTCAATTATCGTCCTTTAAATGTTGTGACAATAAAGAACAAGTATCCACTACCAAGAATTGATATTCTCTTCGACCAGCTAGTGGTTTCTAAAGTCTTCTCCAAGATGGACTTAAGGTCGGGATATCATCAAATCAAGATTCGAGCGGAAGATATCCCGAAAACAGCATTCTCGACAAGATATGGACTCTATGAGTATCTTGTCATGCCATTTGGGTTGACCAATGCTCCGGCTCACTTTATGTATCTTATGAACTCGGTGTTCATGCCGGAGCTGGATCAGTTCGTCGTGGTATTCATCAACGACATCTTGGTCTATTCCAAATCTGAAGAGGAACACGCTAAACATTTGCATATTGTGCTCCAACGACTGAGAGATCACAAGATCTATGCAAAGTTTAGTAAATGTGAATTCTGGATCAACCAAGTGCCGTTTCTTGGACACATTATTTCAGCGGAAGGCATTGCTGTTGATCCAAGCAAGATTGAACAAGTACTGAAATGGAAGTCTCCAACATCAGTCCATGAAGTTTGTAGTTTCTTGGGTTTGGCGGGATATTATTGGAGGTTCATCTCGGGCTTCTAAAAAATCTCCAAACCTATGACTGAGCTACTGAAAAAGGGCATCAAATATGATTGGAGCAAGCCATGTGAGGAAGCTTTTCAAGCGTTGGTGAAACACCTCACAACAGCTCCGGTTCTAGCTCAACTGGATACAACCAAGCCTTTTGAGGTTTATTGCGATGCGTCCGACATCGGACTTGGTTGTGTACTCATGCAAGGAGGACGCGTGGTCGAATATGGATCACGGCAATTACGGAATCATGAGCAACATTATCCAACTCATGATCTCGAGCTTGCTTCCGTGGTATTAGCTTTGAAGATGTGGAGACATTACCTATTGGGAAATCTGGTTCATCTCTTCACCGACCACAAAAGTTTGAAGTACATATTCACTCAGAAAGAGTTGAATATGCGACAACGGCGATGGTTAGAGCTGATCAAGAACTATGAGATTGAAATTCATTATCATCCGGGCAAGGCAAATGTGGTTGTTGATGCACTCAGCCGGAAGTCTCATATTCATAACCTGACCATTACACCGATAGAAGAGGAAGAATCAAGTCTCTACTTGGTTCCATATGGAGCTCTACATAACCTAGCTCTCATACCCACAATAAGAGAGGAGGTTATGAAAGCTCAAAAGCAAGACAAGGGCATGGCTCATATCAAAAGGAGGTTGCAGAAAGGGGAGATGAAATGTTTCCGATTGGATGATGAAGACACCCTATGGTTCAAGGACCGGATAGTCGTACCCTGTGATATGAGGCTGCGGAAGAAAATTTTGGATGAGGCTCACTTATCCAAATTTTCTATTCATCCTAGCAGCAATAAAATGTACCAAGACCTCTGGAAGAAGTTTTGGTGGACACGTATGAAATGTGAAGTTGCGAAATACATTTCAGAATGTGATACGTGTCGAAGAGTTAAGGCCGACCACGTGAAGAAGTCGGGCCTGTTGCAACCGCTACAAATACCGGCATGGAAATGGGAAGACTTGAGTATGGATTTCATCGTTGGGTTGCCGATGACCTCCCACCACCATGATTCGATTTGGGTAATCGTTGACCGATTAACCAAATCAGCACGTTTCATTCCGGTGCATACCAACTACAGCCCAATCAATATGCGGAGTTATACATAGCACGAATCTTATGCTTGCATGGAGTTCCCCGTACCATTGTCTCCGACAGAGGATCACTGTTCGTATCTCGTTTCTGGGAACAGCTACATGCATCCTTGGGAACCAAATTGATTCGAAGCTCCGCGTATCACCCTCAAACCGATGGTCAAACGGAAAGGGTGAATCAAATCCTTGAATATATGCTAAGGGCGTGTGCCATCCACCACGGTAAGAGCTGGGATGATCACTTACCGTTGGCGGAGTTCTCGTATAACAACGGTTATCAAACGAGCATAAAAATGGCACCTTATGAAGCTCTCTACGGCCGGAAGTGCCGCACACCCTTGAACTGGTGTGAATCTGGCAAGAGAGTAATTTACGGAATTGATCTCGTAAATGAAGCAGAAGAGCGGGTAAGGCTTATTCAAGTAAATCTTAAAGCCGCTCAATCCAGGCAAAAGAGCTATGCGGATAAGAGACGTCGTCCTCTGAACTTTCAAGTTGGAGACCACGTATATCTCCGTGTATCTTCTATGAAGGGCATTCTCCGATTCGGAGTGAAAGGAAAGTTAGCTCCACGTTTTATCGGTCCCTTCGTCATCATTGAAAGGTGTGGACCCGCGGCATTACCGCTTGGAGCTACCGGCAGCCTTAGCCGGAGTTCATAACGTCTTCCACATATCTCAGTGGCGGAAGTGTTTGAAAGTTCCAACGGAAATTCTCACGGGAGACATAGCGGATTTGAAGCCGGACCTCACTTATGTTGAACATCCAACCAGGATAATTGATGAAAAGACTCGCGAGACCAGAAACCGGACGCTGTGATTTTTCAAGGTGCTATGGGAAAATCACACGTCTGACAAAGCTACATGGGAAAGCGAGGAATATTTGCAATGCAATCATCCGGAGTTGTTAGAGCCTTATATTTAGTAGTTGTCCTTAATCAGGAATCTCGGGACGAGATTCTTTTTAAGGGGGGAGGAATGTAAAAGTCCCAAAACTTGTAAATGGAAAACTTGAGCTATGAATAAAGTTGAGTTTAAATACAAGAAATGGGACTTGCAAAAACTTTTGTTTACTCATGAAAGTGTGGGCATGTGCAATAAAACTTTGAATTCAGTTTGAACTAAAAGGGTCAATTCAAAAAGGAGAAGGGCATTTTCAAAAGGGGAAATTCAAACTGTTGTTTAAGAAGTTGTATTTGCAATAGTCAACTCAAGAATCAGAGGGCATATTTGAATTTTTCAGGTCCAAATTATGAGGAAGGCAAATCTTGAGCAAATTTGGAGGTGCTTTGATATGTATATCAAAAGGACTTGTAAATTTCACCAAAATTTGAATTCAAATTTGAAACTGAGGCAAATTTGTCAAACGGCCAAATGGCTTTTGAATTTGAGCTCCACATAATTGGAATTTGCAAAGTGCCAAAATTTGGAGATATTTGGGAGAGGAGCTGTGGGCCCCAATTGTCATTGAGAGGGGAGAAATAACTTACTGCTTAAGTTAGCCCTGTTTCTCAGTTCACACACGAGCACGGACCGAGCCATCGCGAGCTGCCACCGCGCTGCCAACCGAGAACCCCGGAAGCCACCTCCCGGCGCTGTCAAACCGCCTCAGTCCCGGTATATTATCCCACGGACGGCTGCTTCCCGAAGAAAAACTGATCGCGTTTCTCTCCTCCCATGACTGCTCCCGTGTGCACAGCCTCCCGCCACTACCGCGCCCCATCGGAGCAACGGCGCCCGGCCGCCTCAGCAGCTCTCATGCTGATCTGAGCTTTCCCACGGCATCACCGGGTCTTCCTCGAGGTGTTCAGCACCAGAACCCAACGTTTTTCCCACGGGAACTCGGCACCGAGCTCTGTTTATCCATCGGCGTCACTGCGAGCCGCCGGCCAGAAGATCACGTCGCCTGCTCGCCACGGTCCTTCTCCTACCGAGCTGCAAAAAGCAAAAGGTGCGCCTGTAACCCTTCTTGCTTCACAGCAACGCTGGCAGCTTGTTGCAAACCGTGCTCACTGGAATTCGGCTTTTTCTGCGGACATGCGATATGAACCGTAGGCAGCAAATCAGGAAATTAGGGCGACAAGGTGCACCACTCCTCACCAGACTTAGAAACCTAGCTGTAGACGTTCGTGCGAGCACGTGGGATCGAGAACGAGGGAGAACCGTCGAGGAAACCTTCCATTCTTCGAGTTTTTCGAGTTTTCATCGAAATCAACCTAGGTCGCACGGTGAGCCACTAGTTGCCGATGTATCTCGTGAGATCAGAGCCTTGGACGTTGCTCCCCAGGTCGTGGTGATGCTGTAGGAGCTAACCGGAGCAAGGTTGGAGCATTACAGTGCCCTAGCGACGTCGCCGGAGTTGCCGCAGCCACTATCGCCGTCGCGCCTAGGGTTCCGGCCATCATCGATCTGAGATGAGACCGGCAACGTGTTCCTCACACGGAAATATGCAGGGGCGGTGAAAATCAACAAGTTCCGAGGGCCGGAACCTCCTCCCAGCGAGATCTCCGGTGAGCCCGGCGGCGCGCGGGCGCGGGCAGCCGGAGGTTGAAGATGACCGGGGATCCCGCATGTCAGTGACAAAATTTTAAAGCGCCGATCCGCTGCGGCCCCGGGATCCAGTGTGGCTGACCGGGAAAGGTTCTGTGGCCCCGTGTGGCTTGGTTCCAGCAGCTGACACGTGTGCGATGGGCCCGCGGTCAGAGTTTAAACATTTCCCTGGTTTATTCAAATAACAGATTTCATTCAAACTTTGGGAGGGCATAACTTTTGCTAGGAAGCTCCAAATATAGTGATTCAAATTGGGTTGGATTCAGGATTAAAAGGTCTATCCAAATATGCAACCTAATTTGTATGAAAACCAATAGAAAAGTCTGGAAAATTCTTTAAATTTTTTCAGCAAAAGAATTTTAGAGGGAGTTTGGTTCCTTCAAAAATCCCCAAATTATGCCAGAATATTCTTTAAGATATTAGGAGACTCCAGTAAAATTTTCAGCTCAATTGGAGTTGGTTTAGTTAGGGTAATTCTGATTTCAAGTTTCTGTATTCAAATGAATATGAAAACATTTTCAGAGAATTTCCAAAACTTGGAAATTCAGTTCTGGGCATTCCTTAGCTCCAAAAAATCCTAGGAAAATTCATGCAGGCTCCCTGAGCTAGGTATGAAATTGTAGTTCACTTGAATTTGCATGAAAGCGCAAATTTATTCAGAATTAATTTCTTTTTGCCTAAATGCTTAGGGAATTGTTCTGAGTGATCTACTCATTGAAATATTCCAAATTTTGGTCCAGATGACTTTCTTGTGACAAGGAACTCACAAGAAATTTCCAGCTCCATTGGAGCCCTGGATCAATATTGTTCTGTTCAACTTCATTAGGTGATCACCACCCAAGTGATGAACCCAACCTATCACTTGATCCTAGTACGTTAACTCAAATCCAAACCACTAGCACCAGTGTCCTTTTAAATTCTTAAACAAAGTTCCAATTTTAAACTTGTCTTTAGAACTTGTTAGCACAGGTTTTATAATTAAACATGTATACATATTCATAACGTGTAGTGATTAAACCTGGAAAGTGAAAAAGGAGAAGTTGAGCTTGGATCAAGGAGCAAGAGGGCAGGGATTAAGCTTCAAGTCATCAACAACTAACTCCATATTATCTGACTTTAGTCACCTGCAAAACCAAGGCAAGCCCCGGTTTGCACTTAAGTTGTTTTTAAAGTTTTCCTTTGTTCACTACTATGGGTCTAAGTTTGTATGTGCATTAGGTCAAGGATGTTTTACACTCCAAATGCATGACCAAATGAACCCTGGATTTAAGGGTAGAAAGGGTCACCGCTGTAGAATAATGCCGTGCTAAATAGCTTAGGACATCCGGTAGAAGTCGAGTAGTTGAATCTACTCGCGAGTTATAGACGGGATTACACGGGTGTAGTCGGAAATGAGGTAAACTAAAGTTTACATTTCTAAAGATGAGACCGGGCAGAGGAGTTAGGGAGCAGCAAGACAAGGTCGTGGTCGAGTAGCTCTGCCTGTGTCGGTTAAGGACCGATGCGTGTGCCGCGTCCAGAAGCAAGTATTCAGTTGTGTACCGGATGCTTACTGATACATGGGAACCAGGAAACCGATGTACCAGGTTCACTGGATTGTAGAGGCATACCACATCGTCTCGTTAGACCTATGAGCCCGAGACGGCGCGACCGGTTCTAGTCTAGTGTCCTGAGAAAGGTTGCCACATACGACGTAATGAAGGACGCCAGATTTGGGTCTTCAGAGGCGGGTGTATGTGTCGAGTTATTTGGGTAGTGTTTAATTCGAATCATCGTCCCTCGCGGTTATTGAGTACCGCTTGCTCCCATGTTGTGACATAGTAATCAACTTGTGTGGAAACAGTTTGCAAAATTATAATTGCTGCTATGATTCTGTTAAGTTGCATGAAAACCCTGTTTGAAGTAGAAATAGAGCAAACTAAAGTTCTTTTCCACCTTGGGACAAGTAACATTGGAATGAAGCGTTTCTTATTTGATTGTGGAGTTCCAATGTTGCTGGGCGCAAGGTCACTACTATTATGGCTAAAATCTGAAAGTTAAGGATGAACTCGTAGGCGAGTCTTTTCGCAAATTACAGGATTAGGTCTTAAGTTACCCTCATGTAGAGTTGCATGCTTTAGGAGAGACGGTTAAGTCTTGCTGAGCCGTTGTGCTCACTCTTGCTATATAAGTGGTTTTGCAGGTTAAAACCGACGCTATAAAGAAGTTTGTCCGGTGAGACTCGAGAATTTCCGAGTCATGTATCACATGGAGAATCTAGCCGCTCCCAAGTCTTCGTGTTGCTAGCAAGAGGAGTCCACGGGCTGGACCTCTTCTCGGGTGCTTCGTAGTTATTCGACGTGAGCTGTTTATAGACTTCCGAGATAGCTATTTTATGTAAATTATTTACAACGAACATTTGTAAGCTTCCGCTTTGATTTATGTAATACATTGTCCCTTATATGTGTGCTGTTGGGTGCCGCATAACACGGCACCACCCAATGCGATTCCCGGGCAAGGTGCCCCGTCAGGAGCCTTCCACAGCAGGGAGGTGGCTCTGAGCCAAGAGAAACGTGGCAGCTCCGGACCTCACATCAGCGAGGAGACTCGGACCAGAGCCCAGGGCACGTGTCAGTTCCGAAGCCTTCCTCAGCAGGAAGGTGGCTCTGAGCCAAGAGACACGTGGCAGTTCCGGAGCTAACCTCAGCGGGGGGGGGGGGGGGGGGGGCTCGGACCAGAGCCCTGGGCACGTGTCGGCTCCGGAGCCATCCTCAGGGAGGTGGCTCTGAGCCAAGAGACATGTGGCAGCCTCAGACCTCACCTCAGTGGGGAGGCTTGAACCGAAGCCCAAGGCACGTGTTGGCTCTGGAACTCAAGCGCACGTGGCAGCCCCAGGGCTGACCTTGGGGCCAGGGCCCGCCTCAGCATGGAAACGGGGCCCAGGCCGTATTTTACCCCCTACGCTAGGGTACCCGGTCTGCAGGGTACTGACAGTGGCCCCCGACCCATCTCGGGGGATGCAACGAGTCCGCAGGTGGGGCCTCCATTTCTCTCGTGTGGTGGTTTGGAACCTACACTTTGGAAGCCGATGTGGTGGCAAGATTTCCGCATAGTGGTCAAGCGGTTGTACCTGGGAGACGAAAAGGCTGCACGTCTTTGGTGTAGTGGGCTTACTTGCCAGTCGAAGAGGCGGCACTTCATCGGCATTGGGGACACGTGCTTGCTCCTGACTGGTGGGTCGTGGCGACGTGCTCGAGGGATTGCCCTGGGGCATTTACTGCGGCAGCCCTTGGGTCGGCCCCAGTAGTTCCACTACGCCGCTTTTCTCGAGAATTGCGAGATTCCCCCGAGAAGTTACCCGTGTGGCCCCCAATGTATGACTGGTGGACCTGGGTCCTACCTATCGTTGGAGGAAGCAGGTAGCCTGCGGCGTGGTACGGTGGAAACCCAAACTTCGCACCTGTTGCCCTGCTAGAGGTTGCGGACGTATAAAGGGAATCCTTCCAGATAAGGACAGTTCCTTTCTACCTTTTGCAATCTTCGTCTTCCTCCTGCGCCCTCGAAGCCTCCGCTCCCCAGCGCTCACAACCTTTCCTCGCCACCATGTCTTCCGGCCTACGTTTGTCCAGGCTCAGAAGCGATGGCGACATTGCTATTGTGAGGCACCTGCTCAGTTGGCAGTCGGCCACATATGATAGAAAGATCCGTCATGGGAGGGTCCCGCTAACCGACATGCGACCCGGTGAGGTGGTTCTCTTCACCTCGTACGTGTTGTCCGGGTTCGCACTCCCGGCGTCGTCATTCCTCCTCACCCTGCTGGAGGTGTATGGGATCCAGTTGCAGCACCTTACGCCGCACGCCCTCGCACTAGTGGTCGTCTTCGTCCACTTCTGCGAGATGTTTGTGTGCGTGCGGCCTTCGGTGCGACTTTTCAGGGTGTTCTTCTCCTTGAGGGCCTCGAGGAGAAGCACAAGCCAGCTGGGGGCTTACTACTTCCAGCACTGAGGGAGGAACTCCGCGCCCTACATCTCACCCTTCTCTCTCGGGAAGTGGGAGCACTGGAGGGAGGACTGGGTGAATTCCTAGACTGACGTCCATGAACGCCTGGAACTGCCGGGTGGCCCGCCGATGGCCGAGGTGGCCGTTGGGGATGAGATGCCCGACCTGCAGGACACCTACACACCGGTGCTTGAGAGGATTAGGTACATGGCGGAGGAAGGCCTGACCTCACTGATGGTTTTGGCTGACTTCCTGTCCCGCCAGATCTCCCCTCTCCAGCAGCACGCGCAGGATGCTTGGCAGTACGCCTACACACTGCTGCCCGGACATGACCCGGTTGGCGTGCGGAGCAGGATCATCGCCGGATCGGGAGATGCTGGAGATGATGCTGCAAAAGCTCTCCTATGACCCGATCACCAACGACTCCATCACCCCGCCGGTGACCTGCCAGTTCGTCTACCTCCACCCGCAGGCGCGGTCAAGGCTGCTGAGAGAACTGCCAACACTGGACAACATCGATGTCGCAGTGCGGTAGATCGGTGATCCCTCGCGTGGCATCGAGATCCCTGAAGCAGACGGCACCGGTGGTCAGGCAGGGAGGCCTGTGCCTGTGGTGCACCCTCGTTCTCCACCAAGGGATGCCCCAGAGTCAAGCCGGGCTCCGAAGAGGAATCTTCATCTCTAGCCCCCAGGCTGGGGATTTCCAGGCTTCCCGTGGTCCTGCACCAGGCTCGGCAACTGGCACCGGGGGCAGCTCTGGAGCTGCCACTGCCGAAGAAGCCCCAAAGGCCACGAAAAGGGCGTATGGCGCTGCTGGATCTTCAAAGTGGGCCCCCGACACACCTACGATGCAGAAGAAGTCTTCAGGCGCGTCCACGGTCTAGAAGTCGTCGTCGGGGAAGACTTCTGAGGCGATGTGGGCTTCGAGGATTCCAGCAACGTCGTCGGCTTCTGAGCCATCGAGGGCAGCCCCTGTTCAGGGCGCATCCTCGACATCGAGGTCCTAGGTGGGGAAGGCTCCTGCCGCGCTGTCTTCGACATTGAAGACACCTAAGGTTTCGCCGGCTCCGAAGCCAGCGGAGGCGACCTCGACGCCAGCGGGGGTGAGTGGATCGAGCCCTCCAGATAAGAAGCTCCACGCTGAGTGGAACTTCTAGGCCTCTAGGTACGGCTCAACCCCATGGGGTTGTGTACTGAGCTGCTGGGTGGCATAATTAACGCATGGTGCTTCCTTTTGTAGGGCTCCTCAGCAAAGCACCTCTATTCCTCCTCTGTCGCAGCAGCCTGGGGAGCCAGAGCTCCTTTTCTGGCAAAGCTCCAACACCGGCGGTAGTGCCTGAGCCTGTGCCTGGGGCTGCTCTAGATGTCGGCACCCGATCCCCCAAGGCCAGCCAACTGGCGGGCGCGGACGCCACTGGTAGTAGTGCGGCTGCTGCTGGGTGGTCTGGTAGCCCTCCTCCTCTCCCTTTGCAAGTTTGATGGTGGCAACCTAACCGGTGGGCGAAGAGCCAGAGGGTATCGAGGCAGTACCTCACCTGACAATGCCAAAGGCTGTCTCGGTCCCCAGGGATGCAAGGGCCGTCCTCTCTAGCCTGGACCAGATGCAGGACGCGCTCGAGCAGGAGTGGGCCTAACTGAGGTCAGAGCGGGAGCGCCTCGAAGACTAGGATAACCGGCTGAAGGCGCGGGTCCAGTCTGCCAAAGCAAAGGCCCGTGCTCGAGTGGAGCAGCTCGATGCTCGGGAGGAGGTGCTGGAGGAGAAGGAGGCCGCCGTCCCCAAGCTCCACCAGAATGCGGTGAACCTCCAGGCTGAGGCCGATAGCCTCCATGCCCCCGCTGATAAACGTCTCGCGATCCTGAGGGAGCTCCGGGTGACGCTCCTTCATCGGGAGAAGGAGGCGGAGGTGAGGGAGATGGAGCTCTCCAACCGCCTGGCTGTCCATGAGGAGCAGGGGTGTCTGAAGGAGCGACTTCAGCGTGTACAGGACTGGGAGCACGCCGTCGCATCCAGGGAGTCTAACCTGGGTGAGCGGGCCACGTGGTTAGCCACCAAGGAGCAGGACCTGGTTGCTCGGGAGCAGGAGCTGGCCACTTGGGAACAAGAGCTGACGGGGACGAGTTTGGCGGGGGAGCCAGTTTCTTCCGCCAAAGAGGTCGAAGATCTCCGGGCTTCTCGTGCCGTTGAGGTAGAGAAGGTCTGGGACTTCCTCAGCCGCGCGGAGGCAGCTCTGGAACCCTTCGGCTTCGGCCCCATGCACCCCGTAGGGCCAGTCTAGGAGGTGAGCTAGGTGCTCCCTGCCCTGGACTCAGTCGGGGAGAAACTCCTGACGCTGGAGAATGTCATGGGGGATCATCTAGAGGCCGAAGGCAAAGCTCTGGCCCAAATGGTGGCAGGGCACATGCTCACTTTCCTTCGGAGCTGCGACCCCAACATCTCCATGGAACCTGTGGTGCAGGGCCACAGCGCAGAGCTGTCGGGGGCGACGAAGTCTTCCGTGGAGGAGGCTGCTTGACTTGTAGCTGCTAGGTTCCAGTGTGGATAGCTCCTAGGTCTCCCGCTTGCCTTGTATCCTCCTATGTATCCCGGAGCTCTGCTATTGTTAAAGATCTTTAGTTCCAAGTCTTTTGTTGTCTTGAGTTGTTGATGTAGACTCCGGACCCTTGGCAGCGCAAAGGTCCGGGATGACTTAGCTGACGTGGATAGCTCTTTGCCGATGTCCCGAGCTTGTTCCTCCGAGTCCTTAGCAGCGTAAGGGCCCAGAGCGCTCCAGCAGTGCGGCTACCAATCGTTTCGGGTCCTTGGCAGCGCAAGGACCCGAGGGAAGATCGGCCCTTGTCTTCAGCTTGTCGTGGCTGATGCTCCGAGTCTTCTGCTTATTGCTGAAGTGGTCCGACGTCCTGCCCGCATGGTTCACCGTGATGGCCCACTGGTAGGCGTGGCCCTTGTGTTGGGGCACACCTACCGCTGGATGAGGCAGGATGCCAGTATCGGGCCGCCTCAGAGGTCTGAGACACCAAGGACCTGCGCGGACCTGTAGTCATGGCAAAAGAGGGAGTAATCATGCTCTCTGGTCACTCTTCCCAATTTGGTAGCTTTACTGTGGCTTACGGTCCTTAGTTGAGCTGCGGGGCTTGGGTAATTCTATGTGGGTCGTCCGGGCTATGGTTAAAGCTTTGCCAAGGGGTATGAGCCGTCCGGTTCCCCGGTACCGTGCTGTAGCACTGGAAAGGCAGGGTGTGCACGCTAGAGGTACGGTACATGGCATAGCAGGCTACATACCCTGGACCTTGCGCTGGTGTAAGCCTTTCAGGGTAGGGCCATTCGGCGCCATAGGGCCCCCAGGCAATGAAACAACCAAAGGTCCCCACGTTACGGTCAATACTTTGCTCGGGGGTATGAGCCGTCCAGCTCCCCGGTGTCGAGCTGTAGCGCTGGAGAGGCAGGGTGCAGAAGCTAGGGGTACAGAACTAGGCATAGTAGGCTACACACCCTGGACCTCCCGCTGGCGTAAGCCTTTTGGGGGAGGGATCATTCGGCGCCATAGGGCCCCCGAGCAATGAGACAACCGCAGGACCCCGGTTATGCCACATGTACCTCAAGCAAACCTGTCTGCAGAAGGATAGCACGGTCCTTGCTACGGTCGAACACAAGAAAAAGTGACTAGCCACACGGCCAGGGTGGTATGGAAAGAAAGAACGAAGAGTATTGGGGCAATTTCCGGGGTCTGGTTACTTTTCTTGTCCGTAGGCGTGTTTGTTCTGGCCCCCAAGTACTCAGGTTTAGCGCATGGGAGGCAGGATGTGCACACTAGGGGTACGAAACCAGACATAGCAGGCTACACACCCTGGACCTCCCGTGGGCGTTAACGATTCAGTGAGGAGACCTTCTAGCGCCACGGGACCTAGGACAAGTGTGTAGGAAAGGCTCCAGACATGCCATTTATAGTTGATATGCATGAGCAAGCACAAACTGTAAAGAAGGTACGCAGGGTAGGATCAACTTTTCTTATATCTGGCTTCCTTTGGGTGATAGGAGGAAACAGGTCGTGCAAGAAGGCAGCGACTCGCCCCGGATGACAAGAGTAGCAGGACCCCTCCCGGGCTTAGCTTGTCTAAGCGTTGTTCCTAGGCACTATGGCACCTTTACAAAAGAAAGAGAAAAAGAAAAAAATGCCCTACCGCTGTGCTAAGGATAGAACTTACAGAGATGCTCATGTTTTGTAGATTGGGTAGAGGTACCCATCCTCCGTGGCTAGGTGGGCGCACCTGGGGCAGCGTACTTGTGCTGCTCGGAAGGGACCCTCCCACCTGGGGGAGGGTTTATCTCCCCTCCCGAGAAAGTGTTGCCGAGGTGCCAGGTGGCCCTGCCTTGGGCTGTCTAATCCGCGCGTACCATTGCTGGTATCGCCTGAGCGCTTAGCGGTGTAGCGCGTTTCGAGCAGCTCTAGCCACGTTACCTCGTCGACGAGGTCAATTTCTTCACGCAGAAGCTGGTCCTGCGTGGCTTCGTCGTATGTCCGGATGTAGGATGAGCCCTTGGTATGTCTCGGGGGAGGGCAGCCTCGACCCTCTATACCAGCGTAAGAGGGTGTTTCCGTAGTCGCACGATGGGGGGGGACGTCGGGCTAGACGTAGAGCGTCTTGCGACGCTCGTTGTCGGCGCTGGAGTCTGAGTCGGAGTGGTCACAGACGGCTTTCAACGCCCGCGCGGCGTCTTGATACTCCATCTCTTGCTCAGCGCTGGCCTCAGGTTTGGCCTTTTGTTTGCCCTCTCGCTGACGGGAGGGTTCGCCGTCTTGGCGTGGACACCACTGTAGCAGCTCACGGAAGCGGTCCGCAAGATTCTTGATCTCGAGGCAGTCGCTAGCACCATGGCAGCTGGAGTTGTGCACCGAGCACCACTGGCCATCGTTGCTAGCAGACGAAGGCTGTGGGCGCTCGTCAGTGCGTGGGGCTCGGCTCCCACCGGCCGCTGCTAGGGTGACAGTGGGTGCCCCGGCCAGAGGCTTGCTCCTGCCTCCGGACTTGTTCTTCTTGCTGCTGCACGGAGCAGCAGCCTCTGTGGCACTCTCTGCCTTGGAGGCAGGTCGTGAGTGCCAGTCTTGGCCTTCCGCCGCCCTGGCACATTTGTCGGCCAGGCTGAAGAGCTCAGTGACGTCTTGCACATCGTGCGTGGCCAACTTCTCGAGCATCTTCTTGTCGCAAATGCCTTGGCGGAAGGTGACGACGACAGAGGCATTGGAGATGCGGGGGGTGGTGTTCCTAACCTGGGAGAACCGCTGGATGAAGGATCTCAGCGTCTCCCTGTCACGCTGTCGCATGGCGTGGAGGTCAAGCTCGGTGCCGGGGCGCGTGTAGGACCTCCCGAAGTTGGCTGTAAATCTCCAGCACAACTCTTCCCAGGACGTGATGGAGCCTGGGGGAGGGTTCAGTAGATCTGCAGGACGCGTGGGGATTGACTGTCCCATCGTACTTTTTTGACAGATGGGGTCGGAATGTGGGTGGCCAGACCACCATACATAGGTGCAGGGCGAGCGCCATGGAGCCCCCTACTGCCCCCGGAGAGGCTGGAGTAGGCGGAGCGCGGCCCGCTGGTACAACGCTCGGAGAGTGGTACTCTCCTTCGAGATTGCGACGCCTCTCTCGGCGTCGGTCGATGGTGGTACGACCATCTTCGCTCGCGAGGCGACAGTTCAGTGTGATCCTGAGGTCAGCTGTTGCCGTCGCGCGTGGGGCTGCTGTCCCACGGGCCACCGTCGTCGTACGCGACTGGGCCAGCGAGGGTTCAGCCCGCTGTCTCCTGTAAGCAGGAGGGTTCGTGGCAGCAGCGACAATATGGTCAACATTGTGTCGCCACTGCTCTGCCGCCTCAGGTGTGGCGCCCTCGCCCGGAGGGTTGTGGAGCAGAGTGCGTGCTTCAGCCAGCACGCCCAACGGGCTCGACGGCGGTGGGGCTGTTGCCACTGTTGGAGTAGAGGGCTGCCGAGAGGAAGCAGCCTCTGGCGGTGCGAGCACCGGTGGCACATCATCCGTACTTTCACCAGCTCGTCTTGACCTGGGCGCCTTGGGTACCACAGGGGCACCAGCGGTCTGGCCACCAGTTCGGCCGGATTTGGGTGCTGGGGGCACCACTGGTACGCCGGTCGTCTGGTAGCCGGCCTGGCCAGACCTGCCTGCTCTAGAGCGGGAGGTAGCCTCGTCGTCTCCCGTCTGAAGACGACGGCGAGTTGGGCGAGAAGGCTCGTCCTGGGAGGTGATATTCACCATGGTCGTGTGGAGAGTGCGGAAAACCCCCTACCTAGCGCGCCAAATGATGGAGTGTGTGAGCTGCGACACTCCTCCCCACCTGCGAGGAAGCAGCCTGCGAGGTTCTTTGATCATAGGAGGATTGGCACTCTACGCGACCTGGGTTCAAGGGAGAGGATGTACACTGAGGTTTTATGTGGTTTAGACCGCCGAAGCATAGTACCCTACATCCACGGGAGTGCTTGTTGAATTGCTTGCTTGCGCGTGCCTGTGCGTTGTGGGATCAGGGATGCGAACCCCTTGTCGGGTGGTCACCCCGGTCCTTTTATAGACCAAGGCTGGGGTAGTTACAATGAGGCTTGGGGCCCAACAGGTGGCCCCAAAGCTATGTAAACCCTATACATGATCTAGGGCTTTATCCTCTGAGTAGAGTGGTTGATGGGGGAGTTAAGTCCTGCCACCTGGCGCACTGAGTGCCCCTGTCCGTGTGTCAGGTGATGATGAAGACGTCGTCTTGTTGCCGCATCTTCTCGCCTTGTTCGGGCGGCTTTGTGCTGTTGGGCGACACTGTACTGCTATCACGCCTTGCCGTTCTGTCTTGTCACCGTAATGGCGAACAAGCAGAGGATGAAGGCGCGCGTAGTGCGCCATGCTTCTGGGGAAGGCGCGAGCCTTGAATGCGAAGCCTGACAATGCACTTCCTTCTTGACTTCATCGACCCATGGCCCATGATGGATCATGGGGCACATGGCGGCTCTAGAGCTCATATCGACGGGTTTGGAGCCTGTGGACACGTGGCAGCCCCGGACCTCACCTCAGCAGGGAGGCTAGGACCGGAGCCCAAGGCACGTGTCAGCACTAGAGCCTTCCTCAGCAGGGAGGTGGCTCTGAGCCATGAGACATGTGGCAGCCCCGGACCTCACCTCAGCGGTGTGACACCCGGTTCCGAAAATAGAACCAAGTGAATGCATATGTGTGCCTAGGATGTTCATCACACATACACATTTAATCCACAAACTGAATTCAGAATATAACCACGAATAAATAGTGTTTAAGTACTTTATTACAATGACTCAATATCTCACTCATGAATATCTAACTTATTCTTGTAGCAGAAGACTCTAAACGACAGCGGAAAATCACTAAAGACCGCAGGCTCCAACTTCAACTCCACAGGCATGTTGACGGTAGTGCGCACGCTTAGTACTCCACATGTTCCTCGAAGTACTCTTCTCCTGTAGCTTATGTAATATGTGGGAATGCAAGGGTGAGTACATGTCGTAGTCAGCAAGTGTGGGAAAAGTATGACATGTAGCTTACAACAAGTTATGGAATAAAAAGGCTCATTACAGCAAGCAAATTTTATTTCACAAACATGATAAAAACAACAACTATTTCTAGATGAGTTTAATCCCAACATAACCAAGTAATTCAGCAACATTTATTCATCATAATTCACATTTTATCATGCTTCAACCAGCCAATAATCTTTCTCAAGTTCATCTCATACTCATAAATATTCATAACGATCTCATTTTCATATCACCGAAACCAAATTCATTGTCATGACCCAAAACAGCTCCAAAACCAATCCCAATGACCATACCCAAATTTCCATCCCAAGTTTTGCCTCTAATCATGGAAGTTGGCCAGGTTCTTATGACCGGAAGCACAACTATCATGATAGTTTTACACTCTGCAGAGGTGACACCACTTTACCCACAAGTTTGTGATTTCGTCACCCATCGGCGACTAGAAAGAACCTCTATTATACCAGTACACAACCATCGGTGTATGGTCAAGAGATCACAAAATAGCCTTTACAAAGGGGCTACTAGGATGTACGGACCCACTAAGGTTTCACCGGCAGGATCGAATCTCCATTCTCCCACCCACAGGTCCCCTCTTGTGCCATGCAGTTCCTAGGGCAGTCCCTCTCGACTCCCATTCCCCGCGCCATCCAACAGTCCATAACAAGCTAGCAACACACCTAATTAGTCAGCTAAGCCGCACCCATATTTGGCCTTGTGGTGGCACTGTTTTCCTGGCATGTTCTCGCATGAACCGGTCCTTAGGTCTACGGCAGTCAAACCACCATCTCATTTAGCAACATCCACGAACCAAGCTTGCCTAGATCTCCCCGATTCCACGCTCATTAACATCATCAAATTCTCATCATCATTATTCATATGAGTCAGTAGCTAACCATGTTTTAATTCAGCTTCCCCTATCCCGTAAATTAAGCAAAGCAAAAAGGAAAAACGACCATACCCGACTCATCAACTTTCCCGGCGACAAGGATGGTTAACAAAACTAGTAAACTCCTATAAAAGAGTGTCCCATCAAGTTGACTCAAGCATACACGTTTTCGCAAACAAAACAGTTTCAAAACATGGGATCAATATGGTCAAGGGGCACTTGCCTTGCTCCCGTGGCTCGTGTTGCTCAAGCGTCTCAAAGTCTTGGTGCTGTAGTTCCTCGTAGACGGCCTCTTGAGCTTGTCCTTCTACTCACGACCACACACATACAAAATTTACAGCAATCAATCATCATGCACAAACTTTACTCAAGATGCAATGGGGTAGATGAATGCAAATCCTATAGTGCAGTTTTATAAAACCAGTTTGTACGTGTTGTTGCATGTTTTAATGGGCTTTAATGGGGTTTCATGAGGAACAAGGGTGTAGGGATCAAGTGTGGACGTGGTGATGATCTTGACACAATATCTAGATCAATTCCACCATCAAAAATCAATCAAAACATGATCTGTCCACACGCGAAAGTTTCAGCTCGAAGGGGGCAAAGAAAACAGATGCGTAGAAACAGCGGCGACATCGTAAGATGAGTAATGAAGACCTACCTCACTTCCTCCTTGTGGCAGGGCCTTTCTCCTAGCAACGGCAGCAACGGGGAATTTTTCTATTGAAAATTATGGTAGGGCAGATCGTCGGGCTTCTTCTCTTGTGACAGCGAGGCATGATGGGGCTCGTCGGTGAGTCTCGACGGTGGGGCTTGATGACGGGGCTCGACGGCGGGGCTCGACGAAGGGGCTCACCGGCGACCAAACTCCGTCGGGGGGGGGGGTGGCCAACTCGGCGAGTTGGGGGCCAGGGGGCTGCGGCCAAAGTGTAGGGGGGGCTGGGGGTTGTATTTATAAGGGGGAGAAAAGAAGAGTTCTAGTCCAATTGGAACTCAACCAAAGAGTCCTAGTCCAATTGGAACTCAACCAAAGAGTCCTAGTCCCATTGGGACTCAACAAAGACCCCTAGGGGTTCCCCCCCTCTAGGGCTGCGGCTACATTGGGGAAAAATTCCCTCCAAATGTGGGGGAAATTCCCCCTTGGGGAATTTGGGGAGAATTTGAGGAAGTTTTGGAATGGCTCATTTCAGCTATCTTATTTCCATTTCTCTCCATTTCTATGTCCCTTTCTACAATTCTGTATTCTCCTCTCCATTTCTATGTCCCTTTCTCCATTTCTATATTTCCTTCTCCATTTCTATGGTTCTTTCTCCACTTCTATGGTTCTTTCTCCACTTCTATGGTTCTTTCTCCATTTCTACGGTTTTTTCTCCATTTCTACTTCTTTTCAAATGCTTCTCTACATGAAAAATGTAATCAATGTATGGTAATGAATTTGAGGGTATTACAAACCTATCCCCCCTAAAATGAATCTCACCCTCGAGATTCAATAGAGTGGAGAATAGATGGAGGAATTCTGCCTTGAGATCTTCCTCACGCTCCTATGTAGTTTAGACTTCCGTGTGATGGCTCCATTGTACCTTGCACCAACGGATCACTTTGTTCCTCGTGACCCTTTCCTTCACATCCAAGAATTTGATGGGGTGTTCCGCGTAGGTCAGATCCCCTTGAAGCTCGAGCTCATCCATCGGTACCTGTTCTTCCGGTACTCTTAAGCACTTCTTGAGTTGGGATATGTGAAACACATCGTGCACTTCGGAGAGGTGCGTTGGCAGCTCTAGTTGATAGGCTACTTCTCCTCGCTTGCCCAGAATCTTGAATGGCCCGATGTAGCGAGGTGATAATTTGCCTTTGATGTTGAACCGTCGTTGGCCTCGGATAGGCGATACTTTAAGATACACGAAGTCTCCTACTTTGAAGGTCAATCTTCTTCACCCATTGTCCTCATAACCTTTTTGTCGTGACTGAGCGGCCTTCAAGTTTTCACGTATCGTTTAGACTTGATTTTTGGCGTCTTGCAGCACTTCGGGTCCGAATACTTGGCTTTCTCCGGTCTCATTCCAAAACAGCGGCGTTCTACACCGTCTACCATACAATGCTTTGAAAGGTGACATCTTCAAGCTGGCTTGGTAGCTGTTGTTGTACAAGTATTCAGCATATGGCAATCTCTTATGCCAACTACGCCCATGTTTCAAGGCGCAAGCTCTCAACATGTTTTCCAAAATATGATTTGTTCTCTCAGTTTGCCCGTCGGTTTGCGGGTGATATGCAGAGCTGAAATTCAACCATGTACCCATGGCTTCATGCAGCTTCTTCTAGAACCTAGAGGTAAATTCAGAACCTCGATCTGAACCTATCCTCTTCAGAACTCCATGACGACACACGATTTGCTCCATATACAGCTCGGCTAGTTGTGCAACGGTGTACTTGGTTCTAACAGGAAGGAAATGGGCTGTTTTCATCAATCAGTCCATGATAACCCAAATAGAGTCGTAGCCGGACTGAGTACACGGCAATCCGACAATGAAATCCATACTGATGTCTTCCCACTTCCACTCGGGTACTTTTAATGGCTGCAACAATCCAGCGGGTCTTCGATGTTCGGCCTTCACCCGTTGGCATGTATCGCATAAGGCAACATATTCAGCTATGTCCCTTTTCATACCGTCCCACCAATAGCAAGTTTTTAGGTCCTTGAACATCTTTGTACAACCAGGGTGTATGGAATTGAATGTAGCCTAGAGGGGGGTGAATAGGCTTTTCGACGCTTTGTTGAAACCTGAAACACTTAGTAGTCTATCAAATACAGAGAAATCAGACTAGTCCGGTAGAGTGCGGACTAGTCCGTTTTCTAAACAGAGAAAAATCGGACTAGTCCGGTACTGAGCGGACTAGTCCGGTATGCGTGAACTAGGGAGATCAAGGTTGATCAATGTTCACTTCTAATACTCTATGCAGCGGAAATTAATCGTTAGTTTGGATGTATTGCAATAGTGACACAATGAATAACAGGAAAAACTTTGATTTTAATATTTGAATGTGAGTTTCAAAGGATAGATTAACCGCTACAATATTATGAACAATTGCACAAGAGTAGGAGACAAGTGTTTATCCCGAGGTTCGATTCCACGAGGGCAATCTACGTCCCCGTTGAGGAGTCCACTAAGGACCGGGTTTTCTCCAACCCTTACCCTCGTCGAATCGCCACAAAGGCCAATTCTCTTCCACTAATCACAAAGGGCAATGGAATTGTTCAAGGGGCCTTATCACAAGTTGAGGGCTCCCCAAGAATTACAACGAATGAATGAACACGACTCAACACACTCAACAGATGAACAATTAACAATGAAAAGTGTGCAAGAGATCAAACCCAAGAGCTCAAGATGGTGTAGAACTAGTCTCTCCTTTGATCAATTGCCAATCCACAAGAACTGATCCTTCTTGGGTTACAATGTATGGAGAGAGGTGAATTTTGGGCTCTTGGGAGGTGTGACGGCGCAGGGGAGTCGAAAGTTGTGTTGGTATGGCCGTGCACCTCTTTTTATAGTTGGGTTTCCAAAGGGTACGTTAGGGTTTGCGATGTCGGGATTAGTCCGTGGTTGACTCCGGACTAGTCCGGTGTGTGGTGTTTAGAAAACCCTAAGTGTCGTGAGATATCGGACTAGTCCGTGATATTGCGGACTAGTCTATTTTCTGTCCAGAGACAAAATCGGACTTGTCCGGATGATATCGGACTAGTCCTTTTTCTGGTCAGAATGAAAATCGGATTAGTCCGGCTGATATCGGACTAGTCCGGACGTGTTGAAATTGTGCAGTTAGTTAGATTTCTTTCTCTTGAGCTCTTGGGGTGTGTTTCTCCAACACACTCTATACTAAGTGATCTAGTTTTTTCAGTTCTTGAGCTCTTATCACTTTGGAATCTCCTTCTCCTTTCTTTTTGCTCTTTTCTTCTTAATTTCTTTGAGAACCTGCGCTCATTCTCAACAATTTTGTTAGGCTCTCATTTGTTTGTCATAAATCAACCAAAACCCACAAGGGGTGCCTAGATGCACTTTCAATCTCCCCCTTTTTGGTGATTGATGACAACAAATTGAGATCTCACAAATATGACAATAAGAATTCAGATTTTCATAAAGTGTGCACATATGAGTTTTGAACAAAATATGCAATGAAGACATGAGACATATGTGCACTCTTTATGGTGGGGTACAAAACTACATGTGTGAGTAGTAATTTTGATATAAATATCATTATGAGCATAATAATCAAGAGTTATAACATACATCATTTATCAAAAGCATAACATAGTCATCATTTCACATCATGAAAGCATAAAGATGGCATAATAGCATAAGTCTTACACAAGCTCATCTCTTAAGCTAAGATACAAAATGAAGAATGACCTACGACCTATGACTCCCCCTCAATCTCTCCCCCTTTGGCATCAAGACACCAAAAAGGAGAGAAGGGATCTACTTGTCGTGTCCGGCTCACTCCTCGCTGTCCATCCTTTCTTCATCTTCATCATTAGCCTGAGGAAGAGGAGGAGAGGAACCACTCGTCATGCCAAAGTAGGCACGCTCTGAAGGAGAGAGAGGAGGAAGCTCTGTAAACTCAGATGCAGAGTCCTCTGAGATAACCGGGGATCCGATGGGCTCAATCTCCAGTTTTTGGCATATTTCTTTGACATTTGCCTTCATGTATCTCATCTCTACTTTTCTTGCCTTGTTCATCTTATGTAGCTTCACTTCAGTTTTGCGGCAAGAGCTGAAGATAGCAGCCAAAAACTTCATGATCCCACTGGAGGAACCCTTCTGTGGAGAGGCCCTAGTCTTGGATGTAGGCCTTGCCTCTTCATGCGGTCTCCCTGGATGTTCTTCAGGTGATCCAGATGAGGGAGCAGCTGGGAGGGAGGCCTGAGGAGGCTTCTGAGGCCTTAGAGCAGTGTGCTCTACATCCTTCACAAACTCAATTCCTGTGACTTTCTCAATCATGAACATCAAGAAAGGAGCATGGCCACAGGAACAGTTTGGTGTGTAGGATAAGTTCACCATGTCATTCCAAATATAGTCGAAGATATTAAATCTTCTCCTCTTGCTGATCACTTTCATCAAGGTTCCCAGATAACCTTGGACGCTCCCGACATCTCCATCCTTTGGAGCGATTGTCTTCCGGAGCACTCTGTTGAGAACAATGAAGAAAGGATTCACGTTCTTGGTTGAGGGAGGGTTGAAAGGAAGTCGAGTATCATAGAGGAATTCCATATTGTCCTTTTCCACCACTCCCAGATTGTGAATCACAATCTCATCATCATTGGTGTCCTCAAGATGCAGCAGTCTGGCAAATTCAGTGTAGGAGATTGTGTACTTGGATCCATGTGTCATCCAAGTCACTCTGTCCTCTCCATCATGAGCAAAGTGGCAGGTCGAGTAAAACTGGGTGATGATCTCATCATTCCACTTGTACCTGAAGGCGAGCAAGTCCTTGAGTCCATGTCTCTCTGCAGCCTCTATGACCTCCTCAAAAGCTTCACAGCTTTTCCTTCCAAAGTACGTCTAGTCGATCCATTGACTTCGGACCACTGGAGTCTTCATTTGGAGGTACACTGAACTGTAGTAGTCCGAGTGAAAGTTACTCCAAAACCTCTTGTCGGCTGCCTTTTTGCCGGAGCTGTAGGCATCAACCTTCCTCAGGTTCCATGCCACTTCGCTCCCTTTGCCATTGAATTTCTGCTCCGATGGATCTCTATTTCCCTGCCTTGGAGCTACCATCTTCAGGGGACCAATCGGGCCGGAAGCAAGCCCCTTTCCCTTGCCCTTGACTTGGCGTTGAGCCGCCGAGCTAGAACCAGCCACATTTGCTCTTGAAGCTGGTTTCTTGATTGTGACCTTTCGGCGAACTCTAGGTGGAGTGAGCGAGGGCTCGTCAGCATGATCTTGTCTCTTTTTGGAGCGTGTAAGTGCATCTAGGATATCCCTTGTGGGTTTTAGCTAATTGATGACGAACATATGAGATCCTAATGAAACTATTAAGATGATTGCAGGATAAACAAAGTGAACTGGCTCAGCACACACAAAAAGGTGAAAAATAGAGTGGTGCCCGAAAAGGAAGACTTAAGTGGAATTTAGAAGAGCAAAGTAGATATAAATGTATAGGGTGTGTGTGAGAGACACATCCCAAGAGCTCATGACTTTGCGTAAGGGTAAGGGCTAATAATCAACTAAAATCCACTGAACACCGGACTAGTCCGTCCATGGACCGGACTAGTCCGGTCAGCTTACTGGAACTCAACTGGACAAGTCCGGTTTTGGACCGGACTAGTCCGGTCATGTCTCTGTTGTCCTCTTTAGAGGACTGCGGACTAGTCCATCCAAGCGACAGGACTAGTCCGCTGAAGTTTTCTGGAACCCCATTTCACATAGCACCGGACAAGTCCGGTTTGTGGACCGGACTAGTCCGGTTAACCCACTGGAAGTAGACCGGACAAGTCCGATCATATACCGGACTAGTCTAGTAGTAGGTTTAACAACGGTAACTTCTTTGGAAACCCTATAAAAAGAGGTCCTTCGTTGTTTCAAAACAGACACACGACTCATACTGTCAAAAACTCAAACCCTAGCGCCGCCACCTGTCCCAAGAGCCGCAAAACAAGTCTCCCCATACATCTAAGGTGCAAAAAGTGAAGATCAATCAAATACTTGGATTTGGGATTGGGAGATCGTCGTTCCTTCGTTGTGAGCTCTTGGGGTTTGATCCCTCTACACTCATATTCTGCATTGTAGTCTTTTTGAGTGTATTTGATCAACTTCTCATTGTAATTCTTGTGGGAGCCCTCAACGTGTGAGGTTGCCCCACAAACACGGTGATCACACTTGATAGTGAAGTCAAGTCAGCCTGTGTGGTGACTTGAAGAGGGAAAGGGTTGGGAACCCGGCTCTGTGTGAGCTTCCTCAACGAGGACGTAGATATCTTGGTGAGATCGAACCTCGATAAAAATTTGTGTCTTTTGTCTCTCATTTATTTTACATTTTGATACATTAGATCACTAGTTTGCTAGTCATCATTTGAATTACTTATAAGTTTGCACGTGCATCCATACAATAAATTAATTTATAAAAACTGTTGTTCTCATTCCGCTGCTGAAAGATTAAATTTTTGAAACACACTTAATTAACTCACATAATTCAGCACACCGGACTAGTCCGGTCAATCAAGTTTCTGATAATTTTATTAAGTGTGCAGGAATCTTTTAAAGGCCTATTCATCCCCCCTCTAGGCCACATTCAATTGGTATCCGAGCCAAGTTCTCCACCAACGAGACTCACATCTCGGAGAGATCAATGGCCTCCGAGAAGAACAACGATATCCCGAAGACGAACAACAACGATGAGGAGCAAGAAGCCAAAGCCTTCGATGTGCTGAAAGAAAGTCCACATGACGATGATGAAGTGAGACGGCTAAAGGCATTACTGAGAAAGAAATTAATGGCACAAAAGGGAAAAGAGGAAGAAAAGACGATGGGGAGTGGTCATTACGACTACTCCCGGTATCCTTACAACTACAACCGTCTCAATTCAAATAATCATTATCTCTCTATTCCTATGGGAAGGCCCCCGCAGTTTGACGGAAGTGACTACACCATGTGGAAGTACAACATGAAAATGCATCTAATATCCTTGAATCCCAGCCTTTGGCATATTGTCTGCACAGGAATAGATATCCCAGACACGGATGAAGAACTCACTCCGGAACAAGAACAAGAGATTCACAGAAATGCATAAGCCGTTGCAGTAATCACATCGTCACTGAGCAAAGAAGAATTCACCAAGATCGATGGACTAGAAAGTGCAAAAGAAATCTGGGATACACTCAAAACTGCTCATGAAGGAAATAGGTCTGTACGTGAAGCCAAAATTGAGATGCTAGAAGGAGAATTGGGGAGATTTGCTATTGAAGAAGGCGAATCACCTCAAGACATGTACAATCGGATGAAGGCACTCATCAACAAAATCCGTGCCTATGGAAGTAAGAAATGGACTGATCACGAGGTGGTCAAAAGGATGATAAGAGCCTTCATGCCAAGAAACATCACACTTTGCTCAATGATTAGAGAAAGCCCCGGATTTCACAAAATGACTCCCGATGAGTTATTGGGAAAGATCATAAATCATGAAATGATGGAGAAAGAGGCTCAATACGTCAAAGACTTAGCCGAGCTCACCTCTTCTAAAAAGAAAGAAGTTGCTCTCAAAGCAACGTGCAGACCCAAACTCAAAGAAACTCGTGAAGACCAAGACGATGGAGATGCAAGCGACGAGAGCACCGATCTTGATGACAAAGAAATGGTACTCTTCATAAAAAAGTTCAAACGCATGATGAAGAGAAGACACGACAACAATTCACATGAAGGCAAAAGCAAGGATAAAGGAAAATCCAAGGCTCGACGCACTTGCTACAACTGCGGAGAGTATGGTCACTTCATGGTGGACTGTACTTATGAAGAAAACAAAAGGAAGAAGGAAACAAGATCTCAAGAAAAGAAAAATTTCAGAAAAAGAAGACAAGTCCATCAAGCTCACATTGGGAAGGAGTGGGACTCAAACGACGAGTCCTCCTCCGATGAAGAAGAAGAGATGGCCACTATCGCAGTCAAGAAACCAACTATGAGAGCCACACTCTTTGCGAACATGGGAGGACGGGACATGAACAACCACACTTGTCTTATGGCTAAGGAAGGCAAGAAAAAGGTTCGACTTACTCCTCTGTGCAAAATTCCTCCATTGATGACTTTGTAGCTCTAGTGATAATGAAGAATTGTTTAGAGGGCTAAGTAAAATTGCTTTAAAGAAAATGGAAATGTTGTCAAACAAAATCTTTGAAAAGGAGGAACTTGTCAACCGACAAGAAGATATGCTCATCCGTGAGAGGAAGAGATATCAAGAAGTTGAAAAGCTTCTTGAGCTTGAGAGAGAGAAGAATGAGTCACTTGAGTTAGAGCTAGCCTTGAGTAAGGAAACTTACTCAAAGTTAGAGGACTCGCACATTGCAATCAAGGAAGAACTTGCTAACTTGTCAAAAGTTAACAAAATCCTTGAGGTGCAAGTTGAGTCGCTCAAACAAAGTGACTCCTCTTCCTCCAAGAGCTCTTCCTCCAAAGACATGAGCTCGACAACAATAAGAACCTGCACTTGCTCTAGTAAGAAGAATGTAATTTCTAATGCTTCAACCCCACATGACATGCATTCTTCTCAAAACGGCATCTTTGATAAGGAGAAGATCAAATATGCACGAAGTGCATATATGATCACTAGACCTCCCAATGTCAAAGATGGTCTTGGCTTTGACAGGAACAAACACATGTCTACTTCTAATCATGCTAAAAATAGAATCATTTTTGTTAAAGAAAAATCCCATGAATCTGAGCTACAAACACTGTTCCATACATTTGATGCTTCTTATGTTCTCATGAAAAACAAGTATGGAAAAGTCATTGCTAAATATATAGGGCCACGCCACAAGAACTTAAAAACTTGTGTGTGGGTGCCCAAGACTCTTGTGACTAACCTGAGAGGACCCAAGCAAGCTTGGGTACCTAAAACCCAGAAATAATTCTATTTTGCAGGCTTACTCCTCCGGCGGATCTAAGTGGGTGCTAGATAGCGGATGCACAAATCATATGACCGGAGGAGAGGTATGTTTGTGGAATACGAGTGCAACAAGGATCCAAGTGAAGGTATATACTTTGGAGACAACAACCAAGGAAAGGTCCTTGGTAGTGGTAACATTGAAATATCCTCTCAACACACCTTATCTAATGTTTTACACGTAGACTCTCTAGATTATAATCTTTTATCAATATCTCAACTATGCGACAAAGGTTACAACTGTTTATTCACTAATGAGGGTGTGACCGTCTTTAGAAGAAGCGATGGCTCGATTGCATTCAAGGGATTGTTGAAGGGAAAGCTTTATCTTGTTGACTTCAACAAAGATAAAGCCGAACTCAACACTTGCTTGGTTGCAAAGACCAACATGGGATGGCTGTGGCATAGACGGCTAGCCCATGTTGGAATGAGAAATCTGCAGAAACTTCTAAAAGGTGGTCACATCCGTGGTCTTAAGGATGTGGTTTTTGAAAAAGACAGGCCGTGCAGCGCTTGTCAAGCAGGAAAACAGGTTGGAGCACCACACCCCGCCAAGAATGTGATGACCACCGCTAGACCGCTAGAACTTCTCCACATGGATCTCTTTGGTCCAATTGCGTACATCAGCATCGGCGGTAACAAATACGGTCTAGTAATTGTTGATGATTTTTCAAGATTTACCTGGGTATTTTTCTTGTATGATAAATCAGAAACTCAGGGAATCCTCAAGAAGTTCTTGAAAAGAGCTCAGAATGAATTCTCATCAACCGTAAAGAATATCAGAAGTGACAATGAGACAGAATTCAAGAACACCCAAGTTGAAGAATATCTCAATGAAGAAGGTATAAAGCATGAATTCTCGGCACCCTACTCTCCTCAACAGAACGGGGTGGCCGAAAGGAAGAACAAAACATTGATCGAAATGGCGAGAACAATGTTGGATGAATACAAGACGTCAGACCGATTTTGGGCAGAAGCGGTGAACACCGCTTGTCATGCCACAAATCGGTTGTACCTTCATCGACTACTGAAGAAAACTCCATATGAACTTCTCACGGGTAAAAAGCCTAATGTTTCTTATTTCAAAGTTTTTGGTTGCAAATGTTTTATTCTGAACAAGAAACCAAGGGCCTCGAAGTTTGCTTCAAAGTCCGATGAAGGATTCTTGCTCGGATATGAATCGAATGCCTACGCCTATCGTGTCTTCAACAAGGTGTCCGACCTTGTTGAAGTAGCACGTGACGTAGTGTTCGATGAAACTAACGGCTCACAAGTGGAGCAAGTCGATAAGTGTATGCTAGATAAGGAGGAAGCTCCATGTGAAACGCTGAAGAAAATGGCACTTGGTGATTTCCTACCACGAGAGGAAACACAAGACGAATTTCAACAAGGAAGCAATGATCAAGGGGGAGCTCCTACACAAGATCAGGTTGAGGAAGGTCAAGAAGATCAAGATGATCATGGAAGCAATGATCTAGGGGGAGACATGACACATGAAGACAATGAAGAACAAGCAACTATACAAATTCCACATCCAAGAGTACATCAGTGTGTGCAAAGGGACCATCCTGTCAACAATATCATTGGAGATATTGCTAAGGGAGTAACTACTAGATCTCAAATTGCAAATTTTTGTGAACACTATTCTTTTGTGTCTTTTCTGGAACCATACAGGGCAGAAGAAGCCTTAAGGGATCCAGACTGGGTGATTGCGATGCAAGAGGAGCTGAACAACTTCAAAAGAAATGAAGTGTGGGAGCTGGTGGAAAGACCAAGGGCAAACATCGTTAGAACCAAATGGATCTTTTAGAACAAGCAAGATGAACATGGAGTAGTGACAAGAAATAAAGCGAGGTTGGTGGCCAAAGGTTATTCTCAGGTGGAAGGTTTGGACTTTGATGAAACTTTCGCTCCTGTAGCTAGACTTGAATCCATTCATATTTTATTGGCATATGCTACTCACCATAATTTTAAGTTGTATAAAATGGACGTCAAGAGTGCCTTCCTCAATGGCCCGATAAAGGAGGAAGTCTATGTGGAGTAGCCACCGGGTTTCGAAGATCAGGAGTATCCCAACCATGTTTATAAACTGCGTAAGGCTCTCTATGGCCTCAAACAGGCTCCTCGAGCCTGGTATGAGTGCCTTAGAGATTTTCTGACTCAAAATGGATTCAAAATTGGTAAAGCTGACTATACACTCTTTACTAAACATTTTGATGATCATTTATTCGTATGTCAAATTTATGTTGATGACATTATCTTTGGATCCACTAACAAATTATTCTGTGAAGAATTTAGCAAAATAATGACAGACAGGATCGAGATGTCAATGATGGGTGAATTGAAGTTCTTCTTGGGATTTCAAGTGAAGCAACTGAGAGAAGGTACATTTATAAGCCAAACTAAATATACACAAGACATTCTCAAGAAATTCAATATGGACAAAGCCAAGCCCATCAAGACACCTATGGCCATCAACGGACATCTCGACCTCAATGAAGACGGTCCAAATGTGGACCAAAAGGTATATCGGTCCATGATTGGCTCCTTACTTTATTTATGTGCATCTAGGCCAGATATTATGCTTAGTGTTTGCATGTGTGCAAGGTTTCAAGCCGCACCTAAAGAGTGTCACTTAATTGCTGTAAAAAGAATCCTAAGGTACCTTGTGCACACATCCAACTTGGGACTTTGGTATCCCAAAGGATCCAAGTTTAACCTGATAGGGTATTCTGACGCCGACTATGCAGGATGCAAAGTCGATAGAAAGAGCACGTCAGGGACTTGTCAATTTCTTGGTAGGTCCCTAGTTTCTTGGTCATCTAAAAAGCAGAACTCCATTGCTCTTTCCACAGTGGAAGCGGAGTATGTTGCAGCCGGTAGTTGTTGTGCGCAACTACTTTGGATGCGACAGACTCTTAGGGACTACGGCTACAATCTAAGTCATATCCCGCTTCTATGCGATAATGAAAGTGCTATAAAAATTGCACACAACCCTGTAGAGCACTCAAGAACTAAGCACATAGATATCCGTCATCACTTTCTTAGAGATCACTCATTAAAAGGTGACATTGCTATTTCACATGTTAGGACTGAAAAACAACTTGCGGATATTTTTACCAAACCATTAGATGAGAAAAGGTTTTGTGAACTAAGAAATGAGCTGAACATTCTTGACTCTCGAAATGTGGCTTGAAACATTGCATACCTGGTTGCAACTCAAAATGTTCCTTTGTATTATCAAAATGCTCCTCTTCTCCTTTTCCACTGAGAAAACTATTTTAATGAAGAAATCTTGTGGATTATGACCATTGTTTGATTGCTGATTGCCTACTGGTCGTAATCACCAAGACTACTTGCAAAATTATTGTCCTTGGATCACTATTAATTATCTATATATGTATCAAGTCTGTTGGAAACGGACTAGTCCGATTCCCAACCGGACTAGTCCGGACAGACAACAACTAGGTTAACTCAGGGGTACCGGACTAGTCCGCTACCATGACCGGACTAGTCCGGTCAGTCGCATATAGAAGCACTTGGCCAGACCAGACCTCTCCCTCACCCCTCATTAGACTTGCTCTCCCTCTCCTCTTCCAAACCCTAGCCCCCAAAGTGATTTTCGGGTTGAACCCTCAAAACCGAGATTTTCTCCGTGGGAAATTCTCCCCTTGACGAGTGGTTTCTCTCCTCCGGATTCATCCGGACTGATTTCCATTTCTTCGACGCGAATCTTCAAATCTTGGTAATTTCCCCCCTTAAACCAAAATATCAACTTTTCTAGTTCTAGCTAGTTTTCTTTGATTTCAAAAGGATGTACATTGCCTCAATAGATGTATTCCTACCATTTTCCTACCCTTGTGTCCTTAGATAGGAGATTTGATTCAAATGAAACATTAGGGTTCCTATGTCAGGCCGGACTAGTCCGGGGCTCAGATGCGGACAAGTCCGGTCCACCGGACTAGTCCACACTCTGAAACCGGACAAGTCCGGTCTCTGACAGTTGAACCCCTACGTTCCCATTTGAAGTCGATAATGAGTCCATCTGTATCTAATCCTTGAACTCCTTATCAAGCATCATGTCTTCAGGCTCAGATGATAGCTCTTTTCACATTGATGAAGACGTTCAACGCGAGAAAGTGAGGAGGACCAAGAAGAGAGTTATGAAGAAGAGACATGACGTCAATGCTCACTCTCCACCCTCCGACGACAATCTACCTAAGAAGAGGAAAGTCATTGGCAAAAGGCCTCTAAAGAAAAATGCTGTTGAGGGCTCGTCAGGGCCAAAAAGAGTTCTCAATAAAGGGAAGGGACTTGCTAGTGGTCCCCTTGGGCCCTTGAAGATGAAAAACCCTATTCACCGCAACAGGCAGCCTTCGAGTGAGGATTTCACTGGAAAAGGGGGTGAGCTAGCTGATAATTTCAGGAAGATTCAAGTGTATGACCGACCTAAACAGTGTTCTGATCCAAGGTTCTGGAGCAACTTCCATGCAGATTACTACGAGCATGTGTACATGAAGATGAAAAATCCTGTAGTAGAAAATCAATGGCTAAATGTTGAATACCTGAAGTCAAAGAGGTATCCTGCCTTCCGTGAGATGGTGGAGGCGTTATAGAGGCACGGTCTGATGGACTTGCTATCCTTTGAGTATGTCTGGAACAATGAAATCATCACCCAGTTTTACTCCACTCTCTACTTTGCTCGTGATGATGGAGACAGCCTTACTTGGATGACTCATGGTTCAAGGTATAGTGTCACTTATGATGAATTTGCTAGGATTCTTCACCTCCAACACACTTTGGATCATGAACTGGTCATTCATAATCTGAAACCTCTGGAGAAGGAGGAGCTTGAATTTCTCTATGACACAAGGATGCCATATGTTCCTCCCACCATCAAATATCTAAAGCCCTTCTTTGTGGTCCTCAATAGAGTCTTGAGAAAGACCATAGCTCCAAAGGATGGAGATGTGGGAACTATACAAGGGACCTTGAGGACTCTCATGAAGGTCATTAGTGGAAGGAGACCATTCAATGTCTTTGAGTATATCTACAACGACATCGTGAACATCTCAATCACCCCCAATAGGTCCTGTGGATATGCACCGTATATCATGTACATGATTGAGAAAGTGACGGGACTCGAGTTCGTCAAGGATGTCAAACATACGGGGTTGAAGCCGCAAAAACCCACCGAGTACACTCTTCCCCCGGCTCCAACTGCCCCGTCCTCTCCACCAGTGGAGAGGAGATCAAAGCAAGCTCATGATGCCACTAGATCTGCAGCTGCTCCTCCTGGATCTCCACCTGCCCAAGAATCATCCAGTGGCATCCTCAAGGTGCTCTCCTCCATCTTTGCCTGCTGCCGTAAGATCGAAGACAGGCAGCGCAAAGAAAAGCTTGCAAGGAAGAAATATCAACAGTACGTCAATGCCAATATCAAGTCTATCTGTGCAAAGCTTGAGATTGAGCCCGTTAGATCACCGCCCGCCTCCGAGGACTCAGAGGAAGATCCTGCTGAAGTTAGTGAAGATGAAGATCAGACTGAGACTGACGGAGGAGGCAGCGATGAGTGATTCTCCTCAATTTTTCCCTTTTGGTGCCTTGATGCCAAAGGGGGAGAGATTGAGATTAGGAGAGATTGAGATTAGATTTGGACTTGAACTATCTAGTAATAGTTATTAAGATCTCTTGTGATCAAGGACATGTACCTATTTTAAAGGACTTGTAATGCACTATTTCTTTTCTTATGTGTGATGCACTATGCTCTCATGCACTACTTATATGTTCACTATTGTTTGTCTTTAATTTATCACATTTTGTTTATCATACACCTGTGAGGCACCACACCATAAGGTGTGTGCATATGTGAGAAGCTTTCTGTGAATTCTTTATTATTCTCATATGTGCACACCTTATGAAAATCAACTTTTTATTCTCAATTGTGATATCTCAAATAGTTGTCATCAATCACCAAAAAGGGGGAGATTGTAAGTGCATCTAGGATATCCCTTGTGGGTTTTGGCTAATTGATGACGAACATATGAGATCCTAATGAAACTATTAAGATGATTGCAGGATAAACAAAGTGAACTGGCTCGGCACACACAAAAAGGTGAAAAATAGAGTGGTGCCCGAAAAGGAAGATTAGTGGAATTTAGAAGAGCAAAGTAGATATAAATGTATAGGGTGTGTGTGAGAGACACATCCCAAGAGCTCATGACTTTGCGTAAGGGTAAGGGCTAATAATCAACTAAAATCCAGTGAACACCGGACTAGTCCGTCCATGGACCGGACTAGTCCGGTCAGCTTACTGGAACTCAACCGGACAAGTCCGGTTTTGGACCGGACTAGTCCGGTCATGTCTCTGTTGTCCTCTTTAGAGGACTGCGGACTAGTCCATCCAAGCGACAGGACTAGTCCGCTGAAGTTTCTGGAACCCCATTTCACATAGCACCGGACAAGTCCGGTTTGTGGACTGGACTAGTCCGGTTAACCCACTGGAAGTAGACCGGACAAGTCCGATCATATACCGGACTAGTCCGGTAGTAGGTTTAACAACAGTAACTTCATTGGAAACCCTATAAAAAGAGGTCCTTCGTTGTTTCAAAACAGACACACGACTCATACTGTCAAAAACTCAAACTCTAGCGCCGCCACCTGTCCCAGGAGCCCAAAAACAAGTCTCCCCATACATCTAAGGTGCAAAAAGGTGAAGATCAATCAAATACTTGGATTTGGGATTGGGAGATCGTCGTTCCTTCGTTGTGAGCTCTTGGGGTTTGATCTCTCTACACTCATATTCTGCATTGTAATCTTTTTGAGTGTATTTGATCAACTTCTCATTGTAATTCTTGTGGGAGCCCTCAATGTGTGAGGTTGCCCCACAAACACGGTGATCGCACTTGATAGTGAAGTCAAGTCGGCCTGTGTGGTGACTTGAAGAGGGAAAGGGTTGGGAACCCGGCTCTGTGTGAGCTTCCTTAACGAGGACGTAGATCTCTTGGTGAGATCGAACCTCGGTAAAAATTTGTGTCTTTTGTCTCTCATTTATTTTACATTTTGATACATTAGATCACTAGTTTGCTAGTCATCATTTGAGTTACTTATAAGTTTGCACGTGCATCCATACAATAAATTAATTTATAAAAACTGTTGTTCTCATTCCGCTGCTGAAAGATTAAATTTTTGAAACACACTTAATTAACTCACGTAATTCAGCACACCGGACTAGTCCGCCCACACAACCGGACTAGTCTGGTCAATCAAGTTTCTGATAATTTTATTAAGTGTGCATGAATCTTTTAAAGGCCTATTCACCCCCCCTCTAGGCCACATTCAGAGCGAGACTCCGGATGATGAGATATGACATCTTGATCCATTTCCGCCTCAAAGTCAAAGAGACTTTCATTTGATCTCGACATGTTTTTTGACAAGGAAGATAAAGTGGGTATGAATAATCAAGAATGACAAAGGATTGCATTGAGTTGACATAAGGTTGGATTCCCTAACAAGATCTCTGAATCAGGGCATACCGGACTAGTCCGGTGTTCAGGGTCAGACTAGTCTGGAGTATCGGACTTGTCCGCCCTAATAACGGACTAGTACGTTATGTGGCTGCTCAAGCCCTAATTTGTTGAAATTTGAGATTATTCATTGCAAATGTGATCTAGGGTACATGTAATACATCAATGAAGCATGTATTGACTAGAGGATCTAAGCTATTTAAGCAAAAACAAGGAAGATCGAAGGTTGAAGGGTTTGGAGAGAAGTTTACCAAATCCTTCGATTCAAGGTGTTGAGGAAGTTTTTGATCTGGACTAGTCCGGGGTCTTTGATCCCTTGGCGTTGGAGAACGATTTCCACAGAAATTTGAGAGGTTTTGGTGGATAACTTGCAAATTCACCATGGAAGCTCTTGAGTGAGGACAGAGAGAGAGTTGGGAGAGTTATGAGGATGAAGAAAATTAGGTTTCAGTCGTCCTTAGGGTTATGGAGTCGAAATATCGGACTAGTCCGGACCATATCGGACTAGTCCGTTTTCTGTCCAGAGAGAAAATCGGACTAGTCCGTGGTTGTCCGGACTAGTCCGGACTAACGGACTAAGTGCGGACTAGTCTACCAGTGCAGACTAGTCCGGGGTGACCACGGACTAGTCCGTGGTCCCTTGTACAGAGGTGTATAATATATATATATATATATTCAAGGGTTTCTATTGGGAAATAAGGTACAAAGGCACATAGGTATTCTTGATGAATATGATCAGTAAACATACAACAATCAAGCTATGACTATAATTCATCAAGATCAAGTAATTAACATAGTTTTTAAGAGAAAAATAGAGAGAGATGATTTTTCAATATCATTAACATGATTTTGAGGATGGCATACAAATATGCAAGTTTTCAAGCCACGTTTCGAGCATCAAGGATATTTAGTTCATTTCGGAGCTCACAAAAGCGTTTTTCATCAAGTGGCTTGGTAAAGATATCGGCTAGTTGTTTTTCAGTGTTGACATGGGAAATGGCTATGTCTCCTTTCATTGAGTGATCTCTCAAGAAATGATGCCGGATATCTATATGTTTGGTTCTAGAGTGCTCAACAGGGTCATGGGCAATTTCGATAGCACTCTCATTGTCACAAAGGAGTGGAATACGACTCATATTGTAACCGTAATCCCTTAGAGTTTGTCGCATCCAAAGGAGTTGTGCACAATAACTCCCAGCTGCAACATACTCTGCTTCGGCTGTGGATAGAGCAATTGAATTTTGTTTCTTGGAGGATCAAGAAACTAGGGATCTACCTAGGAATTGGCAAGTACCAGAAGTACTTTTTCTATCTACCTTACATCCGGCATAATCTGCATCGGAGTATCCAATGAGATTAAAATTTGAACTTTTGGGATACCAAAGGCCTAGGTTGGGTGTATGAACTAAATATCTCAAGATCCTTTTAACGGCTGTCAAATGACACTCCTTAGGATTGGCTTGAAACCTTGCACATAGACATACACTCAACATGATATCAGGCCTAGATGCACATAGATAGAGTAGGGAGCCAATCATGGAACGATATACCTTTTGATCCACATTAGGTCCATCTTCATTTAGGTCCAAGTGCCCATTTGTCGCCATGGGAGTCTTTATGGGCTTTGCTTTGTCCATTCCAAACTTCTTGAGAATGTCTTGGGTGTACTTTGTTTGGCTTATGAACGTCCCGTCCTTTTGTTGTTTCACTTGGAATCCAAAGAAGTACCTTAGCTCTCCCATCATGGACATCTCAAATCTATCTGTCATAATCTTGCTAAATTCTTGACAAAAGGATTTGTTAGTTGAACCAAATATTATATCGTCAACATAGATTTGGCAAATGAAGAGGTCATCATCAAAGTGTTTAGTAAACAAGGTGTAATCAGTTTTTCCGATCTTGAAGTCATTTTCAATTAAAAAATCTCTAAGGCACTCATACCAAGCTCTAGGAGCTTGTTTGAGGCCATAGAGAGCCTTACGCAGTTTGAACACATAGTCGGGGTGCTCTTGATCTTCAAAACCAGGTGGTTGCTCCACGTACACCTCCTCCTTTATCGTTCCGTTGAGAAAGGCGCTTTTCACGTCCATTTGATAAAGCTTGAAATCATGGTGAGTAGCATATGCAAGTAATATACAAATCGACTCAAGCCTAGCTACAAGAGCAAAAGTCTCATCGAAATCCAAACCTTCGACTTGTGAGTACCCTTTGCCACAAGTCGTGCCTTGTTTCTTGTTACTACTCCATGTTCGTCTTGCTTGTTGCGAAAGACCCATTTAGTGCCAACGACATTGGACTTGGGTCTCTCAATAAGCTCCCACACTTCGTTCCTTTTGAAGTTGTTCAGTTCTTCTTGCATCGCCATCACCCAGTCCGGATCTTTTAATGCATCCTCGACCCTCTATGGTTCCAAAGAAGATACAAAGGAATATTGTTCACAAAAAGTAGCTATGCGAGATTGAGTTACTACTCCCTTTCGGATGTCACCGATTATGTTGTCAACGGGGTGTCTCTTTGGATGCTTTGGTGCACTCTTGGATGTGGCACTTGTGGTCTTGAGTCTTCATTATCATCTTCTTCTCGCCCTGGATAGTTGCCCTCATTGATGTTTTGGCCTTCTTGATTTTCTTGAGGTTGATCTTGTATGGAAGCTCCCCCTTGATCATTTTCCTCCATCTGTGGTTCATTTTCTTTATTCGCATTTGAAGGTGGCACTTGTGGTCGAACATCGCCCAAATCCATTCTTCTCAATGCTTGACATGGAGCTTCTTCTTGATCTAGCACACACTGATCAACTTGCTCTTCTTGAGAGCCGTTAGTTTCATCGAACACTACGTAGGAGTTCGAATCATAGCCAAGTAAGAAACCTTCATCGGACTTCGAAGCAAACTTTGAGGCCCTTGGCTTCTTATTTAAAATATAGCATTTTGAACCAAAGACTCGAAAGTATGAAATATTTGGTTTGTTACCCGTGAGTAGTTCATAAGAGGTTTTCTTGAGCAGCCGATGAAGATATAGTCGGTTTATGGCATGACAAGCGGTGTTAACCGCTTCAGCCCAAAACCTATCTGAAGTCTTGTATTCATCGAGCATTGTCTTCGACATCTCAATGAGAGTTATGTTCTTCCTTTCGGCTACTCCATTTTGTTGAGGAGTGTATGGTGCTGAAAATTCATGCTTTATCCTTTCTTCGTCTAGATACTCCTCAACTTGAGTGTTCTTGAATTCTGTTCCATTGTCACTTCGTATGTTCTTGATCTTCAATGAGAATTCATTTTGGGCACGCTTGATGAACTTCTTGAGAGTTCCTTGAGTTTCTATCTTATCATGCAAAAAAGAAAACCCACGTGAAGCGTGAAAAATCATCAACAATGACTAGACCGTATTTATTACCACCGATGCTTATGTAGGCAATTGGACCAAATAGATCCATGTGAAGGAGCTCAAGTGGTCTTGTTGTAGTCATGACATTCTTCGTGGGATGGGGGTGGTCCTACTTGTTTTTCTGCTTGACATGCTCTACACGACCCGTCTTTCTCAAAAACAACATCCTTTAAACCTCGGATGCGATCTTCTTTGAGGAGTTTTTGAAGATTCCTCATACCAACATGTGCTAGCCGTCTATGCCACAGCCAACCCATGTTGGTCTTTGCAATCAAGCATGTGTCAAGTTCAGCTTTATCTTTGTTGAAGTCAACTAGATAAAGTTTTCCCTTCAACACACCCTTGAATGCAATTGAGTTATCACTCCTTCTAAAGCTAGTCACACCCTCATTAGTGAATAAGCAATTATAACCCTTGTCGCATAATTGAGATATGGACAACGGATTATAATCCAGGGAGTCAACATGTAAAACATGAGAGAGAGTATGTTATGATGAAATTGCAATTTACCGGTACCAAGCACTTTTCCTATTATTACCAAAGTAAATGCCTCCACTTGGATTTTCATTTTCTTCATATTCCATGAACATTCTTCTTTCTCCGGTCATGTGATTGGTGCATCCACTATCTAGCACCCATTTTGCTCCGCCGGATGAATAAGTCTGCAAAAAATGAATTATGCCTTGGTCTTAGGTACCCAAGCTTGCTTGGGTCCTTTGAGGTTAGTCACAAGTGATTTGGGCACCCACACATGAGACTTGGTATTCCCATGACGTGGCCCAACATATTTAGCATAGACTCTTCCAAGATTACTTTTCATAAGTACATATGAAGCATCAAAGGTTCTAAACAGAAGTTGTTGTTCATATGTGTTCACATTGTTAAATTTATCAACTTTACTAAGATTTGTAGTTTGAGAAGAGTTTCCCTTGACAAAGGCAATGTAACCCTTGTTATTCTTGTGGTTTCTAGCATTGAGCTTTTCACCATTAGAATATCCAATGCCATATTTGACATTAGGAGGCCTTGTGACCGAGTATGCACTGCGTGCATACTTGATCGTTCTCCTTGTCAAATATGCCACTTTGAGAAGATTGCTTGTCCTTTGTCAAGTTTGTCTTTTTCTTCATGTTAGCGTCATTTTTGGCACAAGTACAAGTAATGCTAGTTTCAGACTTTGTGTGTTGAGAACGTGAGCTAGTAGTCGATGAAGAACCATTTTGCTTGAGTGACTCAACTTGTCCCTCAAGGATCTTGTTAACTTTGGTTAAGTTAGCAAGTTCATCCTTGATGGTGGTGTTTGAATCTTTCAGCTTCAAGCAAGCTTCCTTGCTTGAAGCTAATTCAAGCTCTAGTGATTTATTTTGTTCCTTTTCAAATTCAAGAAGCTTTTCAATCTCAAGATATTCCTCCTTTTGGGAGATAATCATATCTTCTTGATGATTGACTAGCTTCTCCATATCAACAAGCTTATCAAGTAGAAATTTCATTTTAGCAGCTGTCTTTTTGTCTAAACCCCTAAACATATATTCATCTTCATCACTGCTATCATCCTCACTAGAGTTATCACTATCACTAGTGAAAGAATGCTAGAAGGAAGATTTAGTCGGTACCTTTCGTTTACCTTCCTTTGCCATTAGACAGGTGTTGTCGGTGTCCTTCCATGCGCCCATGGTTGGGAAGAGAGGGGATCTCTTGGCAGTCTTCTTTATGGCTATGGTGGCCATTTCTTCTTCTTCTTCTTCTTCTTCTTCTTCTTCTTCTTCTTCTTCTTCTTCTTCTTCTTCTTCTTCTTCTTCTTCTTCTTCTTCTTCTTCTTCTTCTTCTTCTTCTTCTTCTTCTTCTTCTTCTTCTTCTTCTTCTTCTTCTTTTCTTCTTCTTCTTCTTCTTCTTCTTCTTCTTCTTCTTTCTTCTTCTTCTTCTTCTTCTTCTTCTTCTTCTTCTTCTTCTTCTTCTTCTTCTTCTTCTTCTTCTTCTTCTTCTTCTTCTTCTTCTTCTTCTTCTTCTTCTTCTTCTTCTTCTTCTTCTTCTTCTTCTCTTCTTCTTCTTCTTCTTCTTCTTCTTCTTCTTCTTCTTCTTCTTCTTCTTCTTCTTCTTCTTCTTCTTCTTCTTCTTCTTCTTCTTCTTCTTCTTCTTCTTCTTCTTCTTCTTCTTCTTCTTCTTCTTCTTCTTCTTCTTCTTCTTCTTCTTCTTCTTCTTCTTCTTCTTCTTCTTCTTCTTCTTCTTCTTCTTCTTCTTCTTCTTCTTCTTCTTCTTCTTTCTTCTTCTTCTTCTTCTTCTTCTTCTTCTTCTTCTTCTTCTTCTTCTTCTTCTTCTTCTTCTTCTTCTTCTTCTTCTTCTTCTTCTTTTCTTCTTCTTCTTCTTCTTCTTCTTCTTCTTCTTCTTCTTCTTCTTCTTCTTCTTCTTCTTCTTCTTCTTCTTCTTCTTCTTTTCTTCTTCTTCTTCTTCTTCTTCTTCTTCTTCTTCTTCTTCTTCTTCTTCTTCTTCTTCTTCTTTCTCTTCTTCTTCTTCTTTTCTT